>CM039591.1:25010776-25610776 GCA_022457205.1 Saccharum spontaneum | reverse complement strand
ATTTAGTCATAAAACTGAACAGGTTGCTGTAAGAGTAATATGATCCTCTTGCTAAAGTACTTTTTTTTGTACAGGTTGGAGAAATATAGTTATAGGGTATTCTGCCCTATCACCCATAGAAAAAGGTTTGATCTAGGCTAGAAAAGATATGGATGGGGTCATAGCATTGTACTGTACTGAGAAGGGCTAGCTGATATTTTATATCCATCAACACTATCATGCCATGGTAGCTTAATTACCAGAGCTGTGCCAAAAATACATGTGGTTACCAAATACAGTAGGTTACCTAACATGTTCACTACCTGCAGGTTGTTAAAAGAAGTGCCAGAATTCATGTGCAAGCAGAAAAGATAAGCAAGGTCAATTTCTTTTGGAGTGTGCAATAACACTCGGCACCTCATATGCATGAAGCAGGCGATATGTGAATAGTGCAGGGGTTGGTGTAACTCTGTAAAAAAAAATTCGAAGTACACACGTTCGTGGGGCTCTGGATCCCTCTTTAATGTTTTTAAGAACCTGAAAGATATTGACTCTAATATTTGATCTTGTGTATAGCTACTATGCAGAATTGGATAGGTTAATTCATTTTTTTTCTACGTTTGATTATACCCTTGACTGTGGGACATGCCAAAAGGATCTCGCAAGAAGAATCCTAATGGTGCACAAGGGTGTGCATATTGTATCCAGATTGGAGGATGTGCTCTGCACATACTTGTAAAGTATATTTCCTTTTTAATACCAATGGTATTTTTTTTCAAGCATGGCTGGTGGTCAGCTTCAATTTTGAACACACAGAATTCCACATATATGTACAAGATATATGTTTGGTAGCATGTCAGTGAGGATAAAAGTTTAAGGTATACACATATTGTCCTTTTTGTTAGCATGTGAGGTCCAACATAATTAGAGATGGACATTCCCTCTGTTCACAATATATGCCACCATGGAATGAATGATTTCAAATTCAAAACTACTAGTGTGTAGGGAAATAATGATATACTTTAAAATGTTGCGGGCATTTTCAGAAATAATGTTTTTCCTATATTTTTTTTTTCAAAACTTGCTTTGGAAAGTAATGATCAAAAAGATAGCGATGTATGCCAAAGCTCCATGGTTGCATATATTCTTGAATCAAGGGAGTGCATCATAAGGATAACTATCTAGCTTCGTTGATGTCACTGACTTACGGTCGATCAAGATAAGTATTTCTGTCAAGCATATTTTCTGTATCACCACCTTAGGTTAGACCATTGAACAATTAGTACCACAAGTATTTAGTATCTTGAAGCAATTAGCTAGTGCTACAGCTATTTAGTATGTTAGGGGATCTAAGTTAAGTGGCTCAGACTGCTACAGTTAAGGTCGTGTCTTGAGCTGGTGATAATCTAATACAAATTTCTAGCTTGAAAAATTTAGGTCTTCAAAGATCACCATAAACCTTCATTGACATATAAGGATTGCTAAATTAAATTCAGACAATAGTTTTTTTATTCAAAATATTTATTATCAATTTCTAGAAGAAAAAAATTTGGTAACATATACTGAGAGGCAATTGATCATATAGGTACAAGAAATGAACTGTTTCAAAGCTAAAGTTCATGAATTCAGATTGAGACCAAAAGTTAACGTTAGGATAATGATTAAAAAACTTTTTTTACAAAAATAAACATAATTGGATTTATTTGGTTCTACTCCAGTTTAACATGTCTTCTCTATGCATATTAGGATGGTTGCTCACGTGACCAACCGAAGATTGATGCCAACAAGAGTAGATTTTATTTTACATGAGCATATTTAATTATTTGACAAAAATATACCATATTTTTTTGATGAAAAAATATACCATATTTAAATTCGTTTGGAACATGTATTAGTGTTAAAGGAAATAAGTTTAACGAAACAACTTATCCTTTGTCAAATCGGGCTAAATGGAGTTGGAACTCATAGTTTCTATAGCTATTTTCCCTACGTGGTGGACTAACCTAATACAAAACTTTCAATTAATTCAAATAAGGGTACAAGTTTTAGATTTTCAAGAAAATTGAAAGAACAATTCTATAACGTTTTTTACAATAGTGATTAGTGTAGAGTTGCGAAGCAAAAAAGATATATTTTTCGAAGAAAAAAACTAAAACAAATCTCGTCTAGTACCTATGCTACTAGCTACTTATTTATTTTCAAATCTATTTCATGCTTCACTAAAAGTTGGATTAGGAATACCCCTTATTTTCCAAAATTAGCAACGTTACCAGAGTGAGTAATCAACTGATATTTGAAAGAAGTTCATTTCCAAGAGAAAAAAAACTAAAACATCATGTTAATAATACTACCAATGCTACTACAACAATTCAACACAAGTATACATGAACACAAATGTTGACCACAAGAGTTTCATTAAAAAAAATTCTTTTGGAAACAAATTTAGGTAGATTGCTACTAGCTCCAAGTTAAAAGAATTAACAGTTAGTACCTGAGATGTTTTATTTACATAAGTGTTATTGGATTGTTCCTATCATAAAAAGGTGCCTGCATTGTTCATTTCCATTCTCTCATTACGTGCTCGCGTTTCATTGGTCAATGCACTATGGAAGGTTATCTTAATATTACAAGGTTAATAGGCTATTTCTAAGCTAAAGAAACCCACTGATGTTGATCTGTCACTAAGTACACATGTGGTTTGATCGACCATTGCTCTTATACCACTTGTAATGCCCCATATTTTCACTATCAAGGTAAAAATGCCGGCTTAAGGATTATTACCCGATGAAGTGATACCTCCTCGAGTAATGGCCTTAATCAAAGTGTTACAACCGAATAATAGTTAGGACCTTACAAAACTTGTTACATTTAAGGAGAAGGGCATCAGTTAATAAATACTTCCTAAAAAATAATAGCGACACCTTCACATTATACTTGAAATTTATTTGTATCATGTATTTCTCCTATGACTTCTTTTAGGTCATGTGCTTGCCATATCTCATCTTTTTATCTGAAGGGGGAGGGTTAATAGCAAGAGTGAGTACAAAGTACTCAACAAGTATATAATAAATCAAATAAAATGCATGCCTAGCCCTTTGTATATTTTAGAAAATCAGTTAACAAATCTATTATCACCCATATAGTGAGACAGAGCCTTCTATAGGCTCCCGTAGCCTCCATTCCAACAGACATGACTTGAATTCACGGTTTAAGCCTACGCAGGTTTATATCACTTTATCCATGATTACCTTGACTAATTTTCCATCACACTTCCTTTAGTATGACTCATGGTCAAGATATCGGACTTTCTCCATTTCCGTATATTATATACCTCCACATCTATCCATGTGCGCTAATATATGCGCCTGGGTGTACTTCATCGACATCTAAATGGGGATTTTATCACCCAAACCTCTCCTCACTTACCATAAGGAGTACATAACAACATTCATGAGTATTAGACTCGACCCATCCCGAATGAGTTCACGGTTGACACGGTTTCATATGGCACACATAATAAGTGAGAGGGGTGAGACCTTATTTATTCATAGTCATATGTAGAGAGAGCTCGACCCACCCTAATTCATCATCACATTCCATGAACTCTACACTGAATATTCAGTTATCATCCATTAATCATTATCCATCATAATCATCATGTTCATTCAGTTTAATTTATAAATTAGATTTTGATGCAAGTGTTTTGTAAATAATTTTATTTATAAAAAATCCATGTATTATCTACATGACTTGCCTGTATCATATAATGTTCTTCCGCTATTTTAGTTTGCTTCCTGTAATCGTAATATTTATATATAGGTACTTAGCAAAATAGAACAAACATAATGGTGTGTATATATAATAATCTACGTGGTAGCTATGTGTCCGAGCTAGTGTCTGTTACTATCAAAGATGGATCATTAATCATTAGTCCTTAATCTTAATC
This sequence comes from Saccharum spontaneum, assembly GCA_022457205.1. Classification (NCBI taxonomy): domain Eukaryota; kingdom Viridiplantae; phylum Streptophyta; class Magnoliopsida; order Poales; family Poaceae; genus Saccharum; species Saccharum spontaneum. The sequence continues at coordinate 25,606,851 of CM039591.1, read as the reverse complement.
ATGGTATTATTCATAGGAAATATATTGGCATATTTTAAATTAGTCGGTCACTTTGAAACCCAAAAGCACTAGCAAGTGAACAGACAACACACGCAACGACCATGGTTGGGGGTTCTTCATCACCTGATATTACAAATCAAATCCCTATGGACTCTACCTGCTCGCTAACCATTTTCCCACTTCGATTTCTCTCTCTCTCTCACCTCCGTGTTCTTCAGGTTGCAGCTGCTTCGCTGCTCAAATCCACCTCCATAGATGGAGAATCTCACCCCCATCCACCTCCATTCTATTCTCCCTGCTACATCTGTACATTTGATGGCCTTCCCCTTCTAATTCGGCCTCCTAGTGTTGTGTATTTGAGAATACTAGCTCAAATGCTCACGTAGGCAGAGGGCCTTGCCGGCCCTGCCCCACTGCTCAAGGTGCCGTGATAGGGCTCAGGACCGCCACCGCGTGCTCAATGTGGAGGCGCAAACGCTTGTGCCGTTGGGCGCACCGGCGCTCAGGTGCATGGCCGCGATTGTGTGGTGGTGCCAGGCCAAAGCTGGCTCTGTTGTGTTTGGCTGTGTGAGCGAGGTGAGTTCCTAACTTACCATCTCCTCCCTAGCGCGCCATCTCCCCCACCCCACTATCTAGCTAATGTGGGGGTTCCTGGGTTGTGATGGTGTGCTACGGAGATTGTACCGTGATGCTGATGGGATGAAGATGTGCCTAGAAATGAGATGATCATGATGTGTATGCTTAAGTAAAACGTAGTGCTTGTGTGGGGATTGGGAGTCACCTTTGCTTTGGTGATGTGTTCAGTTAAGGCCATGAGCACACCAACGCAGTTGTGGCCATCTCTGCATGAATCCTCGTTCATGCCTGGTCAACTTGCTCCTCCATTTTTTCAGCACACCACAACTTCTCCTTTCATGGTCAGCCCTGCTCTCCGGCTCCTCTTCTTCTTGGCCAGATGATTTAACAGTGGCAAAGAAATTCTACAGGGATGACTGGTAGGAGAAATGAGTGGGTGGTATAATTTCTTTGGACTTTTGCCGTGAAAAGTGTTCTCCTATCTAGGTGGTCTTCAGCTATGAGGCCGGTTCGTGGCTTCCTCCAGGCTCCTCTTATTTGTTCACCTTCCTACTGTAGTACTACTCCTCCCACTGGTGGATGAAGGCTACTAGTCAGTTCCCCTCGTGGCTCTTTTGTGGATTGCCAGGAGTTGTGGCAGGGACACATTCATTCTATTGTGTGTGGCTGCCCATGTTAGCTTGCAAGGCTATGTTGTAGATCTTTGTGGTCTTTGGGGGTGTTTTTCTTAAAATTTTTCAAGATTCCCTGTCACATCAAATGTTGGACATATGTATGGAGCATTAAATGTAGACGAAAATAAAAACTAATTACACAGTTTGGTTGTAAATCACGAGACAAATCTTTTGAGCCAAATTAGTCTATGATTGGACACTAATTACCAAATACAAACGAAAGTGCTACAGTAGCCAAAGTCAAAAAATTTCGCGAACTAAACACCGCCTTTATGTGGTTTTTGAAATGGTAGAAGAGTGATAGTGCAAGAAAGAGGCTGTGCAGAAGTGAATTCATATGTGATACATGTAATTAGCCGGATCACGAAGCCCATAAGCCAGAGGTGCTGATTGGCTCTGGCCGGTCCTGGTATCTCAGTGAGCTATGTGAAGGGATACTATTGGGTCTGACGCTAAACTATGACTAAGTTATATTTAGCCTTACTGTCACACCCGGTTTTGCAAAGAATAAAACTAGGCTCGTCATATATGTGCCCAAGAAGTCTACACATACAACAACAGAATAAAAATATCAAAACAATGTTTATATAAAGCGAGAAACATAATATATTAACACTTACAACTATCAGAGTATCGTAGAACGGTGGTTAAGCTTCTACTCGGGCTCTATTCTTCTCAGGGACTGCTGACTGGTGGCTCCGTATGCCAAGCACTTCTAACAGACTTCTGGGAACTCACTACACCTTTACCATTCTTCTCAGCAGCACCTTACTATATACTGGAGTGTGGTGGAAATAGCAAGAGTGAATCCATGTCGAACTCAATAAGAATAACACAGGGTTCACTATGAAGTCTTTCAAAGGTTCGTCTAACAAGTTAGGGCCATTAGATTCACTCGGCAAACAGATGTAGAGCCCCCCTTCCAAATGGCACAATGACGCGCAGCCTATACACATAAGGACAGAGGCCGCACTATACCCGATTCGTCAAGCCATTCTTACGCCATGAAGGTTACCACTAACAAGCTAAAAAAGGTCCTCATACTTGACTAAAGCCAGAGCCATATAGCCCTCACAGTTGTACTGTAAGTCCTGGATGTTCGCTTACAGATGAGTCCTTATGGAGAGAAACTAGAGCACCAAAAATAGCCCCATGCTCTAGCCCTCTTTAAACAGTAATAAAAAAGTCATCTTTTAGTGTTGTTGCATATTTCATTAATCATATTATAAGATAATAGTTTATGTTAAGCGCTAGCAAAACTACTCAATGCAATATCATGGGCGCCAAGGTAATGGATCAAGACTAAGTCATCCTTAACAAGGGAATACATGCATAATGAATTTAATTATTTATTGTAAATAGAACAACAAGGATAATCCCATGCTATTCTTGCCTTATTTCCAAAGTTAAGCTGCTCAGAATCTTCAACCTCTGTCCCTGATCTTCAGCTTCTGTTATATTTGTCGGTCCTCACTTTCTGGTCTTCATTGCTAACGAACCACGCTTCCTCTACTCGCAGCAATCAAGCAAAACAAACAGACAACAAACACAACTAAGAACAACACACCAAACAAAAGATACGCTTTAAAAGGTAACATAGTAAACAATACGGTACATTGCTACGATTGCTAAAACGCAAGAACGATAGTGAACGGAACTACCGTCAAAGAGGACACGCGACTACCGAGGAGTTTGCAACAGAACGGAGAAGACAAACTATACGCTTGATTTATTTTAGTTAATGAAATAAAATGATTAGACATTTTCAGAGGATTATCCTAAAGTTGAACTAACCAAATTATAGTAAATTTAAAAGTTTGAGTTAAACCTAAAACATATTTTATTTATAAACACTTCATAATATTTAAGTCATTTAAATATTTATAACTTAGGAAACATAGAACATGTGTGAGCAACTAATCAAAACATTATATGTTTTTTAAACTAAACAAGTTAGAATAAATAAAGGCACATTCAAGTTCATATATTAATTAAGTTAACATTTAATTCATAAATATATCATAGTATTTTAAGTCATGTAAATATTTTATAATCTAGATAATTATGGAACATGTGGCAAATGTTAAACGAAAACATTTATAAATCAAGGTTGAACTAAACAGGTCATAAATGAAAAGACATTCACATTGATATAAATCATATGAACATTTACTTAAGAGATACCGAGGTTATAAACCTAAGTGACTTTTAATAAATCAATAGTCATTAGATAAACATTAATCAACTTAATTATATGTTTCATGTTTAACTAAACAATAACTAACAAAGAAATATTTAAGTTGTTATTTACCAAGTTAACATTTTATTATTTATAAAAGACCGGAGATAAACCTAAATTAACTTTGATTCAAAAATGCGTTGAATACCTATTTAAGTTGAAAGATAATCATAAAAGATCAATATTGTCCTATGTTGATTTTATTTAGAAACAAGTTTGTGTAATCATTAATCGAATTAATATGATTAATTTAATTGACAGGTGACATGGTAAATATTGCCGCTAGCATGTAGGTTACATCGACACGGTCGCGTCGCAACGATAACGAGATTATAACTCTACGTTGCTTTTAACAATAAAATTATGTGCATATATTAATTAATTAAATATTCAACTATATATTCAAAAACATGTGGCACATGAAAAAAACAATGTTACTACTGTGTAGAGGACGTCAACACGAATCTAACGCAATTTAAACTGAGCCAAACGGAATTATAACGAAGAAACTGTGAGGATCTATTGCTAAGGATAGGTGGTGTATTTCTATGGTATTTATGGATTTATTTTTCTAAAGCAAAACTGCCATAAAGCATGGATGATGTCATGATGATGTCATCAAGCTAGCAAAAATAAGTGGGCACGCAAGGTTGCTCTGCTGGCTCCGCTCGTTTGCGTGCGTACATACTGGGAGGCTGTGGGATGCAGGGCTGTCAGTGATCGATGCATGAATAAACAGCACACGTCGGTGAGAGATTGGTGTAGCATGAACGTATTCATGCCCTATGCATGTGTGCAGCACGGAAGGATTTCAGCGTGTAAAATATTCTCACCAAGGAACAAAGAGAAACCGAGTGAGGAAGACTTGCATGGACGTGGATGTAGATCGATGATGATGATGATGACGTTCAGTTCGTTGATGCCAATAGCAGCTCGATACGAATGGCAGAAGCATCAGTCAGGAGCAGAGCTAGGCCGGCAACAGGAATCTTGACGGGTGGCGCCTGCTCAGGTCGACGGAGAAGCTTCAAACGACAGTCACCCCGGCAGCGGATGGAACTAGGGCTTCGCGATTGCGCTGCAAGCTCGAGCAAAGGCGGCGGCTTGCGCTAGGGTTCGGTATTTATGGGGCTATAGGCGTTGGCTTTTCTAGCTGGGCCGGCCTGCATTTTTTTTAAGAGAGAAAAGGAGAAAAAGAGAGCAAGCCAGGAGAGGGAGATTTGGGCCTTCGGCCAATACGAGAGAGGAGGGAGTTTGCCATTTTCTTTTCTTTTCTTTTCAATTCAAAACATTTTCAAATCATTTTGAATCCATTTGAGTTTTGGATCAAAACCACTCACCACAATAAATCCGATGCACTAGCATGAATGCAAGAAAAATGTTGCTAAACCCCTATGATGAATTTTAATTTAATGAAAATTTTTATTTTACTATGTTTTCATGAGCACGAAATACATAAACAAATCATTTTAGCTCTATTTCAAAAGAGGCAAATTTTTAGGGTGTTACACTTACATAATTAGTATTGCCTTTCTTTCTGTGAGCGGAAAAAAACTGAATAATGTACTTTTGTACAATGAGTGTCTGTGTACGTGCTACTTGCCATACACCAAGGGATTTTTTTATTATTATTATGTGCTTGCATAATACTGTAACATTTTTTTTGTCAGCATAGTCAAGCATGTGACTCGTAATCTTTACTAGTAAATATACCCGTGCGTTGCCACGGAATGTACCATTTATTACGTGATCATCATGCTTTTGAATTGGTCTTGGTATTGAACTCCATATTGTGCCACAAGACATGCATGCGCCTCTAACTTATGTTTGGGTAGGCACAGGAGATAGTGACGGACCATAGGATGCTCTATATTACAATTAGCTTTGAAATTGGACTCCATACCATGTACTGCCCGTGCGTTGCAACGGAAATCAATACGTCTTAGAATGAAACTCTATATTATCGCAAGACACATGTTGTTCGAAATCATATGAGTACGGGTTATAAGTCTAAATCACATACGAGACACATCTAACTTATACGAGTACGGGTCATGAGCATATGTCATGCTCGAGACATATGGGGTGGAGAACAGTTTGAGAAGAAAAAAATGGGATGGAAGAATCCTTCACTCTTTAATATGCGGTATATATTAGACCGTAACGAAAAAATTCATGTGGGAAAAAACTTTGAAATACAAAATCAGACCCGTAGGCAAATGTTGATAGCAATATTTGGGTGGAAAAACTATAAAAATACAAAACCAGACCCGCCAAGCCATAATTAAATAGGAATGGATCGACTGGCAGAAGGGAGACGAAAAAAGAAAAAATCAGCGCCGGTAAAAAAAAACGAAGCAAAATTTTGATTAGACGTGCTGCAAAAAGAATTAAAGAAAGGAGGAAAAACTAACCCGTGTGAAAAAAAATGAATAGGAAAAGGGAACAGCCGCATAGGAAAAAGAATAGTTAAGGACGCAAGCACGGACTTCTCGGATCCACTCATACGCACGTAGGAAAGAAAAGAGTAGAAATAGAAATAAGCGCATAGGAAAGAAAAAGAGTACAAATAGAAAAGAAATAGCAATGGAATCCACTGGACTCTTACTTTTCAAGACTTTAGAAGAAAAACAACGCATTTAAATTAGAAAAGAGGAGTACATATTAAATAAGAGAAATCTATTTAGATTAGGATTCCTATTCAGGTTATCTCTCAATGCGCCATGTCTATTTCTTGTAAAATAGGACTCAATAAACCCTGTCTGTTTCATATTAAACAGGATAGCGTGGACACAGATTATGACGTTTTTCATTCACAAAATTAGTTAAGAGGGCCAAACCAAAAAAGTCAGACCAAAAAAGTGAAGAAATTTTGGCTCTTTATTACTAGACTAGCAAATATGTCTGTGTATTGCAACGGGATTTATATCTTGTGTCATTTGTTTTAATACGCTTCAGAATTGGAGTCTGTACGTTGGTTGGACATATGCTATCTAATTCGTATGAGTGTGGCTCATGAGTTCAAGTCAATAAAGCAATTACGATTTTAATCTCTTACCAAAGAAACGAGCAATGACTTATAATTTGTAACGTAGAAATTATTAATATATAGTGTTCTAATCGTTAATTCTTGATAAATTCAATGCTTCCTATTTCAAATTTCAACGTGGCCCTCACTTTGAAAAAAAAAGAGAGACAAAGATATGAGAGAGAACCCCACTCTATCTCATATATATGAAAAAGTGCAATAAAATAGACTATAAGTGCATATAAATTATTAAATAATTAGACGTAAGTGATGTTTGTGCAACTTGCAAATTTTGCATTTTTTATACAAAAAAGTGTGTTTTTTGTTGCAAATCACAGTAACTCCAATATCGGTAGTATGTACAATCTTCATAAAAGGGAAATGAAAATTAAATACAATGTATAGTTTTGAAATAAACGTATATTTGCCTGCCAACAAAAACAATGCTTAGGCAAAGATATAAAGCCTGTATTTATCCCTAAATAAATTTTATCTCAAATCATTCAAAGATGTGGGCCAGAAAAAACATGGCACACACTTTATGAGTGCGCGTACATAGAGTCCTGGACTTATCCAACACGACTTCACAGTGCACATCGGGTGGAGTCCGGAGCCCAACTCAGAACTATTGCGGGGCCTAGCACCATTATCTATATCACGGCCACACGCTCCCACGAAAAAGGACCTGTTTGCTAGGGATCTGGCTCATCCAAAAATAGCTTCGACTCTTGCTCCTTTTAAGAAGTAGCTTCTATAGAGGAGCAGAAGCCTTTATAAAATAATATTTGGCAAAATAACTTTTCTGGGCTATTGGAAAGGAGAAATCGTTATTACCCTCTTCTTTTTATCTATTTTTTTCTTTTTCTTTTTTCCCTTTTCTTTCTTAATAGTATAGTGTTCGTGCTAACGCCATGGCTTAATTTCAAGGCTCCTAACATTTATACTCTCCTACTAAAACTCAAACCCTATCAGGAGATCAACATCAGCAGGAGGAAAACAGAATGTTAGAAAACCATCCTCGTATCTTGTTACATCCATGCTCATTACAAGACCAAAAATGGCTTCACATGTGGGTTCAACTACACCAACAGCCCACATAGCTCGGCTACAGCTTCGTGCCTACAACGGAGTACAAATTAAAAAAAAATTATCAGGTTTTAGATGGTACATAAATCACCAAAAAAAACTTGAAGAAGTTGGAGCATAGAAGACAATCTACTTCCAGAAGTTATTCAAATATGAGCAACCCTGGCAATACAACCAGTGACAACTTCAACTTCAACTTCAAATAATCCTAAGCGAAAGGACTATTGACCCAAGGGGAAAGATTAAAAGACTTGCCATTTTGGCATCCAAGTAGTCGCCAATTCTTATTGGAGCAAAATTGATTGGGGTCGTTCTGATTGGACACACCAATGTCAGGCTCTTTGGTCCAATCATGTATTGAATCAAGGGGCATAGCACCAGAAATGACATTGTAGATTTCTATAATGTTCAAAACTGAAAAATAAATGTTACAAAATAACAGCAGAAGAAAGGCCTAGTAGAAGAAAATCTGACATACGAAATGCCACTTACATGTTGTCATGATCTGAATACAAAAACTGCCCTCCAAGTTCCATGTCGAAGTCCACTGAAGCAAAGGCCTTACAGTTCAGATACAGTATACTGGATAGTGGTCCATTGTAGGTGATTGCTCAATCGCAATCGTTTCTGAGAAAATGAGATAGGCCAGCAACATAACAAGCACTAAATTATGGATGGAAACATACAATTCTATGCAATTTGGATCAGGATTAAAATTACATACAAAGCTCACCACACTAAACAAACTATTATCACGTAGACAAAAGAACTGTGCTTTACCATCCAACTCTTATCAAGCTGTATGTCCAGATCAAAAGATCTGTGCATTACCACCTTCACGATCAAGTTGCCTGAACCCATTGCAGAGATGCAGACTTATATCGAAAACTTTTCAGCCTAGAGAAGGCCCAGCTTTTCATTACAACCTACAAGACACCCAAAGGCAATCATATCAATTCCAGCTTGTTCCTTCAAAAATATAGTGCACGAATTCTGTGAGTGATAGTGAATAGACCAAGCATTTCCATTGAAAGACAACATGACAGATGATATTGCATCGTTGTATTTTTTGAGAAGTTTACAACAAGATGGTTCCTAAATATTAAGACACCTGGAGGACCTTAACTGATGATATTCTAGTACATCAGGGGTCTCGTGCTGATCCAAGATAGTCTTTTCTTCAGGCATTAGGAGAAGCTCGATTTCTAGGCAAACAAAAAATTCGTGGTAGTGTAGAACACAAAGAAGTAGAGCGGATGGTCTGTCAAAGAGTAGACAGATAAGATAAGCAGCAAAGAAGTGAATTTGTGTGGGTATAAATCCTAAATCGACTAATACCTCTCCGGAGGTCCTGTTTGAAGCAAGAAAAAAACAGCAAGCTTGTCAGTCACACCAAGGCCTTGTTTAGTTTCCCAAATTCACCCCCAAATTCTACTATGCAAAAAGAAAATTCCCCATCACATCAAAATGTCGGCACATGTATGGAGTACTAAATGTAGATGAAATCAAAAACTAATTGCACAGTTTTGTTGTACTTTGCGAGACGAACATTTAGAGCCTAATTAATCAAAATTTGGACAATTATTAAAAAAACAAAAGTGCTACAGTGCTCGGGGGTGGCACTATACAAACCGATCTGGGATCTCGACAACCTGCTGCAGAGAAAACAGCCAACATAAAAAAAATGACGGAGCTTATATTTCAAACCAAGCAGATAGGATATTGGGCATATCTCGGCGACTTTGTCCGGCTCGATGCCTATCCATGACTCTGAGAAAGATTTGATTCAAGATGCTATATTTGTCTTTAGATTTATGATTTCCTAACCCCCGAGACTTGCGTGCTGAGATGAAACTCTGCCCATTCTTCAATTTGGAGCGTGCTAAGATGAAACTCCAGTATACTCTACATAATACCTTATTCTGTAGCTAGGCCAAACCGACCGCACCACCTGTGCGGATCGAATGCATGCAGGGGAACCTGTCATTTACTGCATTGGAACCTTCCTGTACCGCTGTACGGTAATTAATCAGAGCCCCAATCAGCGCTGCCGGTAATTACATTAATTGTTTAAATAATTGCCACATCTGGAGGTATCCAGTTCTGCAGGAGACGCATCTAAAAAGTGTCGTAACTTGGCTGTCCTTGTCCACGTCCATGGCTGTAGGCGACCGAGTGTGGTTACGAGAACACACGTGCATGCAAGTGATGAACGTGTCGCTAGGATAGAGTTACTCTCTAGCTAGATATAAAATAATAGTAAAGCGTAAGACAAATTTACTAAAATAGTTACAGGAATATTAGTTGCTTGAGATGGTAACTAGGATAGAGTTACGAGAGTTTTATACTGTAAATGCTTACGAGAATTTTATATTGTAAATGTTTACAAGGATTTTATACTATAAATATCTCGTACAATGAAATTTATGAGAACTTACATAAAGAATATTTACAAGAACTTTGTACTATGAATATTTGTAAATGAATTACTATAATCTATGTCTATCGTATCTGTTTTACGATAAATTTTTAAATGAATTACTATAATCCATGGTGACTAAACAATATTAGCTCTTGCTGCCGTATAGCAGGTTGAAGGCGGAGAGGAAGGCGAGCAGGGCGGCGGCGAGCCCAGCCGCGACGGCGCTAGCGACGCCGGCGCCGGCCTGCCTACAGAAGGCGCCGTAGAGGGCGCAGATCCCCATCCAGTGCTGCTCGGGCTGGCCGTGCTTGGTGACGACGGAGGCCTGCAGCGCAGCGGCGACGGCGGCGGCCAGCACCACGTACGCCAGCGCCTGGCCGCACGAGAAGACGCACCAGCCACCAGGCCAGTTGGAGCCGCCGCTGATCTGGCACCGTGTCGCCTCTGTCGGACATGGCCAAGGAAACGCAACAGCGCGCCGCCTGCAGCAGCAGGCTGTACCCGGCGGCCACGGTGGTGGCGGCCACCAGGAACACCATGGCCTTCATGTCTGTGTACCTGGCCTTCTTCTGCAGCTTCGTGCGAGGCCTGCAGCTCCGTCGCCGGGGCCGCCATCTGAACGAGACCGGCTGCGTCGCTGTTGGGGAGTGCCAATGAGCCACCAAAGACCAAGCTGATGCATCACATCGTGGCCAGGTCGCGGTTCCGAGTCGACGAGGAGGACGCGTACAGGCCAACAGGGAGGGCGCCGCGCCGGAGATGACGAGAGAAGACAGGGAGGGGCCGTCCGAGCCCGGCGTCACCTTCACGGGGGAGCGGGGCCGCCGCCGGTCGCAGCACGATGGAGCAGCGCCGCCGCCGGTCGCGTCGCGGAGGGACCAGGGCCGCCGCCGGTCGCCTGGTCGCTGGGCCGCCGCTGGCAGAAGGGGTGCCGCACCACACGAAGCGGTCGCTCCTCAGCCGCCATGCACGCGAGGCGTGCTGCAGGAAAGTCTGCAACTGCGGACCGTGGGGACGAAGCAAAAGTCGGGGGCAGCGAATGGAGCAATTAGGAAGCAACGTGATTAACGGGTGTGCTATATATCCAAATTCATTTTAATATAAACAAATGGGTCAAGCCATGCGGAATCAATTAATTAACCCATAATGTCTATGTGCGTCTGCGCTCACCGCTCAGTGGTGTCTAGTCGAGTCGATTGGTCGGGTTGGGTCTGGCTACAAAATTAGATATTCTGTAGCCAGCTACAGAGAAAGCTATATATATATATATATATATATATATATATATATATATATATATATATATATATATATATATAACATGACATAATCATACATCATACATTAACTTAGTTATTCTTGTTGTCATCCATACATAGAACCAACGAATTCGTTAATCTTACAAACACATGTCTTGCTGAAGGTAACTAATGAAGGTAACTAATGAAGACGACAACCGCTAGCTAGTTTCCCATTAGAAAGGACATGTCATAGGCGTAATCTTCGAGACGTAACATCCTCGGCCAATTCCTAAGTTTCTCGTACTTGCAATTGGGCTCCTCCCCTAACGGGCTATTCGAGTCAAAGAAGGGTTCGCCTTTAAGCACGCATTTGTCTAAGACAAACTTACAAATGTCTGCCCTTGTTTGCTTGAAGTTGTGTTGGTTGATCTGTTCTTTATCCCACCATTCCAGTCCTTTCTTGAGTTGCCGCCAGCTGTTGCTGTATGTCTTGCAAGCCCTTAGGTACTCGCAGGTGTAGAAGCCACATGTTTGTGAACCTAAAGGTTTTTTGGCGCACTGCATGGTACACAATTATTAGAATATATATATGGTGTATGAAAAGCATTGAACCTTTGAAATACGTACCGGGAACTCACGCCTGATTTTGATTCCGTTCTTATTCTTTTGCTTACACTTGTCTGTCCTTCGATCATAGCATTGGGGATCCTTTAGGTACTCCTTATAAGCGCTGTACAAAATGCACTAGTGTTAGCAACAATTTAAATATATACGTACGATAACCGTAAATGAGTGAAAAGTTTGCGCCACTTACACTTTCAAGCAAGCTTCAAAGGCCTTGTACCCTTCTTTGTTTGGTGTCTTCAACGAGTCAAATATGCAGGCCCTTCCATCCTGAGGATAGATGATAAATGCAACCCGGTGGCCCGTGAGGCCCGCGCTGCACAAACAAAATATAGATTACGATAAGAAGGGATGATCCTAGCCACTTATCTTTACATACATGTTTGTATTCGACTTACCCAAAGTGGTAGGTAGCCAGGATACAACTATTTATTCCTTCCTTGATCTGCTTCATTGCGCGTAATATGTACATTGCCACGCCCATCTTTGATTGGCCGAGCTTTTTTTCGGTACGCTTCTCTCTGTCGCCGAGTCAAGTCCACCAGCTCTGGATGGTTGTCCTCTAACTCGTACCCCACAATGAGTCTCTGAGATATATGCATTGGCGAGAGATAGATTATACCCAGGTTGCATTCCTTGCTTACATAGGCCATCAACCTACAAGGACAAGTCATTAGTGTGGCATATCAGTAATCATGACGAATGAAGTTCCTATATGAATGAAGTTCCTTTAGATTTGTGAAGACATTCTTCTCGAGGTGCATGCAGTCGATGGCATGGGGTGTATTCAGTGTTTTCCAGTAAGACAGGTACTCAAAGAAAATCGACTTCTTCTTGAAAGGAACGGCGGGGACAACAGGCGGTGCTTCCTCCATCTTGTCTTGCTTTCGCTTCCTTGTCTGTTGTGTCCCCTCTTCTGGTGGCTTCTTCTTCTTTCCGAACTCGACCTGATTCATGTCCTTGACCATCTCATACACCTTTGGCCCCCAACTAGTCGGCTCCGGTTGTTCACACTGCGGCTCCTCCTGATTGTCGAAGTATTCATTCATAACACTTCTTTTATACCTGTGCTTTTTGACAAGGAACCGACTGTGCCTTGTGTACACCATCTTGTAGGATCCCTTAAGGTAAGTGTAGCAGGTCCCGTCAATGCACATTACATAGCCAGTCTTCTCTTTGATTTGGCCCGACAGTGAGAAGAGACCTAGGTAATCGGTGATGGTGATAAAGATTATGGCTTTTAGGGTGAACTTCTCTTTGCGGGACGCATCCTCCATTTGGACCCCAACATCAAATAGCATCTGCATTTCCTCCACGAACGGCTCTAGGAACACATCTATATCATTGTCGGGTTGCCTTGGTCCTGAGATAAGCATGGTCAGCATAAGGTACTTGCGCTTCTGACATAGATATGGTGGTAGGTTGTAGACGGTGAGGACGACTGGCCAAGTGCTGTGCGAGCTGCTAAGCTCACCGAAAGGGTTCATCCCGTCGGTGCTCAGCGCGAACCTAACGTTCCTGGGCTCATTGCCAAACTCCGGGTAGGCATTATCGAAATCCTTCCACTACTGGCCATCGGATGGGTGCCGCAGCATGCCATCACCCTTCTTGCGGTCAGCTGACGCATGCTAGGACATGAGCTTGGCATCCTCTCGATTCCTAAATAGTGCACGCAGGCGGTCGATCACAGGCAGGTACCACACCGACAGTGTCGAACTTTTCCTACGTGTGTAACCCTCTTCTTCCTCGTCCTGCTGAGTCAAGATCTGCTTGGCCGCACCGGTCTTCTTGGCCCCCTTCTTCTTCTTCTTCGGACCACCCCGCAAGGCCTCATCTTCGTCTGTATCCACGCGACATCCAGCATTCCTCTTGTACCGACTAAAGCCGCAGCGCGGACAGCTCGTCAAATTCTCATACTCCTTGCCCCGATACAGATGCAGTGGTTAGGGCAGGCATCGAACTTTCTAAGTTTCATTGCCACTAGCCGGATCAGCTTCTTCGCCCGATAGGTATTGGCGGGGACATTGTTAGGTGTTGGGTACGTGGTACCAAGGATACTCAACAGCTCGTTGAAGCTAGTGTCTGACCAACCGTGTCGGGCCTTCAACATCAACAGCTAGAGGTTAAAACGGAGCGTCGTGCATTCCTTCGGACAACTACCGCCGTCCTTATAGAGAGGATCAACTGCCGCTTGCTTCATCTCTCTGAAATTCTCCAACCACTTCAGGCTGCCAAACACAATGTCGTCTTCATTGATGTGGTTGACTAAATCCTCAACTAGCTGCACATCCTCGGGTTCCTTCACAGTAAACTCCTGACCATCCCCACCGCCATCGGCACCGTCTGGCATGTCCTAGAGTATATCCTCCACCGTGATGTAGTCATGAGCACTATTGTCGTTTTCGGCTGGTGCAGCTGCTGCTGAAGGTGGGACGGGTGCTCCCACAGGATCTTGGTTCACCAGTAACGTTGCCGTCGTGGACGACAAGCTCACTCCAGACGATGCACCGCCACTGACATCAACTCTTTCGCCGTGAAGAGTCCAGACCGTGTAATCCTTCACAAAACCAAACCTAATCAAATGAGATTGCACCATGCTGTCTTCGTAGGCTTTCATGTTCTTGCAGTGAGAACATGGGCATATGGTCGTCGTCCGCTTCAGTCTCTCATGGTGAGTTTTCGCAGCGGCAATGAACTTCCTTACTTCAGCGAGGTACTGCGGATCACTCACTCTGTTGATCTGGTACATCCATTCGGACCTGTCCATGAGGCCTACGCGAATAAAGAAGAGAATCACAAAAAATTGATGATTTATATCCAAAATCGTGGAAAAGAGAGAGCAATGACGATGGGAGAGAGCTTTCATGCATCCATTATGTATCTAGATTAAAAAATACAAGCCTTCTCTCTCCTCCATGAACATGGATCTAGTGCCACTCAAAAGTGAAGAAAGAGAGGAAGGATGATGTGAGAGCCTTTACATACCTCCTATGGTGTCCTCCTCCCCCAAATCAAAGCTCTAAACCTCTATTCAATGGGTTGGTCAAATTTTAGGGCAAAGCCTCCCCCACAGTTTGGAAGAGGAAGACTCGTGGGGAATGAAGAAGAGGGGGTTGTTGTATATTGGCAGGCCATTTACGCGGCAACATTAACCGCTCGCTATGGGAAATATCAATTTACCGCGGTGGGCGCGTAAGGTCGCCCACCACGGTAAATGTTTTCCCGCAGCGGGCGCCACGGTGGCGGGCCGGCCGTGGCTGGCCATGGAATAACCGTGGCGGGCAAACACAGTGCCCGCCACGGAGGCCGAAATGTCGTCGCTGCGCAAATTCAATTGTGTAGTAGTGGTTTGGGGCAGGAACGAGGGTTATCAAGTGGAAAATTTATCATCTGATTCTATTTACTCCGTGGTTTGATTCAAATTGTAGCATTGTTGTATTTAATTTTGGTTCAGTTTGGAGTATTTGATTTTTATTTGAGTTGGAGATCTGTATGACATGGTAACTTGGGCAAGTTCTGTTTATTCTGTGGTTTGATTCGATTTGTAGCATTGTTGTATTTGATTTTGGTTTTGTTTGGAGTATTTGATTTTAATCTAGAAAAACAAAAAAGAATCAGAAAGGAAAATGTATTCGGACGTGGAAAAAAAAAGAAACCGAACGGGTGCCGGTGATTAAGCTGGACGAAAGTTTTTGAGTCAGAAATAATTGGTGGTTTACTGGTTGGACTCATGATGTTGCTCTTGTGGGAATACTCTATGTTTGGGTGGAGATTTTGAAAGGCAGGAGCGATACAGACTCTGGTTCTTACAGAGTGTGATTCCCGTATGTTCTATTCGATTCGGTCTAGTTGTCCATTGTGGTTTCGATTTGGTTGGATGTTTTTTTCCTTCTTTCTTTCTTTCCTCTTCTGTTCCCGTTTCTTTCCAATCCCCACCATCCTTATAAGTAGCCAGACCAAAAAAGAGACTAAAATTTTGTCTCTTTAGTATTAGAATATAGATATAGATATAGATATAGATATAGATATAGATATAGATATAGATATTTATATTGATATTGTTATTGATATAGATACAGATACAAATATAGATACCGGTGATTGGTCAGTGTCACAAGATGCAGAAAAATCTAAATGGCCTGTTTTTAGCTTCTCTTTTTTCTATTAGCCTTATGATTTTGTTCATTAAGATTGGGAAAAAGTCATGGTGTTAAAGGAGCCATATTTGTTAATATTTGAAATTGTTTATAGAGACGGGTATATGAGACCCTCTCTAGTAGTCAAGATTAACATAGACCCTCTGCTACATGTGGATATGGTACCGTCTCAGTTTTTTTTTTTTTTTTTTGTGAACTTGTTGTGTAGGAGTAAAGGTGACGGCAAACCATAGTGCATTGCTTCCGGTTTTTATCTGGCGCAGGTACAAGCAGTATACAACTCCTCATGCGCTAGTTAGACCAAAGACCGTTTGTGCTTTAGCCTAGGATTTTTTATATTAGGCCTCGTTTAGCTCCAGGGCGCAAAGTTTTGGGCACATGAGGCTGTCGCATGAGTGTTTAGATACTAATAAAAAAATAAATTACAGAATCCGTCAGTAAACCACAAGATGAATTTATTAAACATAATTAATCCGTCATTAGCACTTGTGTATTGTAGCATTTTATTGTTAAATTATGGACTAATTAAGTTTAAAAAATTTGTCTCGCAAAGTAGTCGCAATCTGTACAATTAGTTATTTTTTTAGTCTATATTTAATACTTCATACATGTATCAAACATTCGATGGGATAGAATTAAACTTTTGAGAGAGGAACTAAACAAGCCTTAGTCACTGCCGGTTTGTGACTTATAGCACTGCCGCGCCGGTTTAACTCACAAATTGGCAGTGCCATGGTCAGACGTACGCTCGGTACCAAGAAGAAGCTTCGTGCCCACGGCTCTTGGTATATACACATATATAGACCTACTTATTAACAAACCAAACAGAGATAGCAAGAGCATGGATGACGACGTGAAGGACGGCAGTCGTAGCTAGCCCCACTGCCCGGCGGGGATACAAATCAGCCAAGAGGCACCAGTACGACAGGCCGCCGCCGCCGATGTCGTCCTTGGCGGCTGCGGCACCCGACCTGCAGGTGGACGAGGCCGTAAGGAGGGGATGCTGGCCGTGGCCGCGCAAGTGC
The DNA here is from genome assembly GCA_022457205.1 of Saccharum spontaneum. NCBI lineage: Eukaryota > Viridiplantae > Streptophyta > Magnoliopsida > Poales > Poaceae > Saccharum > Saccharum spontaneum. The sequence goes on along the minus strand of CM039591.1, from coordinate 25,589,779 downwards.
TCCTCCAACACTAGCAGGAGGAAGGCCCTACTGGCCATCTGCGTCGGGGCAACCGTCATCGTCGTGCTATTCGCCGGCGGGAGCTCACCCGACAGGATGCTGCACTCCTTGCTCTTCCACCACTTACAAGGTGTGTGTATCATCTATATCTATCGTTTTAATTTGTCTTCATTCTAGCATATGATCCATATACATGCATAATTAAATCCTACTGTATATCTTTTGTCCACTAATATGCAAGGATTTCATAGTATTAAGAGCAAAATTCACCGCTGGTCCTTAAGTTTGGCCGGCGGTATCATCCAGATCCCTGAACTTCTAAACTGATACCTGTGGGTCCCTAAACTTAGCAGACGGTGCCATCCAGATCCCTGAACTTTCAATGTGATCACCGCAGGTTCCTAAACTTGGCCGGCGGTATCACCCCGGTCTCTAGACTTTCAAGATCATCACCACATGTCCCTAAACTTGACAAGCGGTGTCAGCCCAGTCCAAATATAATAATATTAAAAGTTACCTATAGTATTAAAAGTTCTCTATTAAAAGTTACTTCTAATTTTAGTATTATTTTAAAAGTTTTAATAGTAGTATTATAATACTATAACTCTATTATTAAAACTTTTAATACTCTAATACTATTATTAAAAGTTCTAATACTATAATACTACTATTAAAAGTAGTATAGTATTAATAATAGAGAAAAGTTACTTCTATAATACTACTATTAATTTTTTTAAAATAATACTAAAATTTGAAGTAATCATTAATAGAGAAACTTGCTAGTGCAATGCCATCCGTGGACCGTATTATATTATTAATTAGTGTAAGAGAGGCCGGCCAGATTGGCACTCGGCCCGTCCATGGTATATGTTGAGGAATATGCCACCTAGCGCTAGGACTTTCAATGCACATGACACTACTGGAAGTTTGCATTGGAAGTGTGTGGTGTATTCATGATAAATGGGGAATAATTAATTAAAGATGATTGATGGATATTAGAGATACCTATTACTAGTGGACATCACACACTTAAAGGATGAAAACGGTCGGAAACAGTATTACAATATAAAAAATGAAAGCGGTCGGTTCAGGATATTTCTACATTTTAGCAATTAAAGAGTACAAAAAATGGTTGAAAATGGTTGTGAAACCAATTGAAAATGATAATTTTTTATGTTTGGCAAAATTTGGAAGTTGTATCATAATATAGAAATCAGTATCATAATATAGAAAATGAAAGCGGTTGGTTCAGAATATTTTCATACCGTTTTCATCCTTACACACACTACAAACTACTGGATATATATTGGGAACAACATTTTCTAGAGTGGTGTCCATAGGAAAATGGACACTTCTTATTTGTAGTTTATGTGTTGCCATTGCCTTGCTAGCCAGTTTACTCACATGCCACAACATATACGAGCAAAAGAAGTGCCATATGTTCAATTGTGAAACGGTGTTATGATTCAGAACCTTGATGAGTTGATGTAATCAATCGACCAATATTTAAAGGCGTGTTTATATCTACTAAGTTTTATATTATTGAACTCAACTAAAAGAATAAGAATGAGATTTGCAAACTAAGTGCTTATATAGCTGCATAAGTTTCTTGTGGTGGAACATGTCTACCTGAATTTAAATCTTTGAACATGGATGCTCGCATTATTCTGGATTTACTCTAAGATCTAATGGTGCTATTCTTTTAGTGATAAACCACACCACCGCAACCACTCAGATTTCAATAATCCATAAAATCGAGCCAAGAAGCTTTTGTGGAAGAAGGAAAAACACAAGCGCATAAACTTCAAAATTCTTGAATTTGCACACATATTAATTACCTACCTCATGGGAAAAGTAATCCAAAGAGATCTTGTAAAAAATCTCCACGTGTTTCTCCATGAATTCTAAATTTCCCTTCTCATGTTGGGGTTTTGCCTCGAAAACTCAAAAAGATAGTGTCAAAGAACTGATGTGACATCTGTCTTGGGCAGGAACTTCTCTTACTTATAGGGCTATTAGACATTCCAACAATTGTCCTAGGTTTAGGCATGAACTACTTAGCCATCAAGGGCAAAATGGTCGAAGTTAGTCCTTCATGCATCAGATGGCCATAGGCCCTTCATGAATTCACTTCACCTCGACACAAGATCTCCAATGATGCTACATGTCACCTGAGATCCTCCTCTAGGTTTTAAGGTCCAAACCTGAAAACCACTCCAACGGAGTTTTAAGGCTGAAACCGACAAACCCCCCCAAAGCCTTATAGCCAATAAGAAGCCCATCCAATGTCAACATGCATGCTCTCTAGTTATGTCCTTGGCCCAACAGTCCACCAATTAAGTGCTCACGTCACCTTTCCTTGACTTAGTCAAACCTTGACTTTGACTTTGGGTCAACATCGTTTTCATCACCATCTTGCATGTGCTCTTGCTCATTGACGCTAGGAGATATAGTAATGCAATTATACCTTCAAAGTTTTTTTTTGAGGGATTGTAGCCTTGAAAGTTGAAGACGCCCTTATTCCCTCCAGTTTCCATAAGGAACTCATTTTGAACATGATTTCACATCCCAAGGAGTGATTAACAATCAGGGTCTATATTTTGTAACTTGCCCATATTAAATAGTCAATGGGCAACCCTTGTCATTAGTCTCTCATTGCTCGATTGGTTACTGTCCCTATTTGTGAAACATGTTGGCCTTGTGGCTTGGGTTCGACTCCCTGTGCATCAAAATATATTTTGCATCTAGTAGGTTTTTAATTAGCATCTTGTTTCTTGATCAGCTGATCACATTCAATAAATAAAGGTAATCTCTAATTGATAATTTTTCATTATTGAGCACTAATCTAAAACATCGTTTTTTAGAGCGGGTGGAGTCTCGCTACTTTACGTTAAATTAAACATGCTTGAAACTGAAATACAAATAATCAGAAAATAGTTCATTTCCCAATTCCCATGCATGCGCACCAAATGGAGCTAGCTAGTGAAGCACTTGAATAGATAGTACTTATTATTACGTACGCTCTAATTTTTCTTTATGTGCAATGACGAATCAGGTTTTGAAGACAAACGTCCATTTAACCCCACCGCCGACCATCTCCTCGACGGCCTTCTTACGGCTGAGTTTGGCTACCGGTCGTGCCGGAGCCGATATGAGTTCGCCGGTTACCACAAGAAATCGTCGCATCAGCCATCACCCTACCTCCTCGCCAAGCTGCGGAAGCAAGAAGCGCTCCAAAAGCGATGCGGCCCCGGCACGGTCGCGTACAAGAAGGCACTCCGGCGGCTTGAATCCAACGCTGCCGACGTCGAGGACGACGATGACTGCCGGTACCTCGTGAACATCAGCTTCCGATTCCGAGGCCTCGGCAACCGGATGCTCGCCGTTGCGTCGGCCTTCCTCTACGCGGTGCTTACAGAGCGCGTCCTCCTCGTCAACGGAGGCAAGGATGATGTGGCCGATCTCTTCTGCGAGCCCTTCCCAGGCGCGACGTGGCTGCTGCCGCGCGCCGGTCGCCACTCCCCGCTCAGGAAGCTCGATGATTACCACGGGGGGTCCAAGGAGAGCCTGGGGAACATGCTGCAGAGAGGCGCCGCCGGCGTGTCCGCCGACGGGTACATGTCGTGGCTGTCTCCACCGCAGCCGCCGTCATATGTGTACCTCCACCTCGCTGGCGAGTACGGCTTCCACGACAAGCTCTTCTACTGTGGGGAGCACCAGCAACTCCTCCGCGGAGTGCCGTGGCTGCTCATGAGGGCGGACGGCTACTTCGTGCCGGGGCTGTTCCTCACGCCGCCGTTCGTCAGAGAGCTCGAGGCCATGTTCCCGGAGAAAGACGCCGCGTTCTACCACCTGGGTCGGTACCTTTTCCACCCCAGCAATGCCGTCTAGCGCGCTGTCACGAGCTACTACAGCGCCAACCTCGCAGGCGCTGGCCGCCTCGTCGGCATCCAGATCAGGGTGTTCCAGGAGAAACAGCCGCCGCAGCAAATCCTGGACCAGCTCCTGTCCTGCGTCCGCGACGAGAAGCTGCTCCCAGAGACGACCACAAAAGACGACAACAACACGTCATCGTCCTACAGTGTCCTTGTGACGTCGCTGAGCTCGTGGTACTACGAGAGGCTCAAGGGCGAGTACGGCGGCAGACTCGCCGGCGGCGTGCACCAGCCGAGCCACGAGGGTCGGCAGCGGTTGCGCAACGAAGCGCACGACGTGAAGGCGCTGAGCGAGATGTACCTGCTCAGCATGTGCGACGTGCTCGTCACCAGTGGCTTCTCCACATTCGGGTACGTTGCGCAAGGCCTCGGCGGGCTACAGTCGTGGGTCATGTTGAGGCCGTCCCCGTGGGAGGAGTGGACGGAGGGTCAGGCGGCGCCACAACCGCCATGCCAGCACACGCTCTCCGTCGAGCCGTGCTTCCACTCGCCGTCGTCCTATGACTGCACGGCGAGGAGGGACGTGGAGCTGGACAAGGTGACGCCCTACATCAGGCGCTGCGTGGACGTCAGCTGGGGCATAAAGCTTGTGAATCAAAGCCGTGACAGTCAGTGGTAGCATTTGTCAAATATGCGCCGTACGTAGGCACTTGAACCGGCCTACTCCTAGCTTGCTTTGTTCCTTGTTCTGAACGTTACTCCTTTTTCCATTTGATTAAACGTTACATGCATATATAACTTCAATTTATATAAAAGCTTAAATTGATAGAAACTTTTTAAAATCGGGCAGAGGGGAGGATCCTCACCTAATTTCATTAGAGCATCTCTCCATAAGGGGACCCTATTATAATATTTTAGTATCCTAGAAAAAAAACTTAATTCAACAAGGGTCCAACTCGAATTCCTACTTGAAAAAGGTCGTTAAATCTTCTTCCTCGGCCACATCTCTCGGGGTTTTGCAGAGAGCTTCGTACTTCTTCCTAGGAAATCCCAACCCCCCCCCCCAACTCACTCTTGTGCAATTTTTTTCGTCAGCAATTCTCTTTCACGTCGCCGCCCTATTCCTCTCCCCAAGTGCATGTTTGCGATTAGGACAATCTCAAACTAGAAACTACGAGATAGTTTTCATACTAGTAAGTCATATAGACACTATAGAAAGAAATCATATTTTTTTAATTGACTGTTTCGAACTGTCCAATCATATATTTTCTTTCTGCTATCATCCCCTAGCTATCTCATATCTTCTTATCGATACTATGGGCTAGCCCCAGCGAGACCCATTCAATACAGCTCCTCTCCTCGAGCAAGGCACACGACCCCACTTCGGCTCCTCTCCGCTTGTTGTCTCCAATGCTCCTTGTCCTCGTCCTCGCACCCCCATAGCTCAGTAGATTGGAACGATGGTAGAGATGGTGTAATTATTAGGAGTGGATCCTATATGCCAGTGCCCACTAGAATGGATTTGAGGACCCTCGTTTAATGGCTCCTATTAGAGTAGATGAAAAAAATCAGACCGTAAAAAGTAAGGAGAGCCCTCATATCAAAAGTAAGATCCTAATTTGAGGGCTTGTGTTGAGTTGCTGTTACATGGATAGACTAGACCAATGGATTAATAATTATTAAAGAAATATATAACTCATGTTCGTGATTAGGACAATCTCAAACTAGAAACTACGAGATAGTTTTCATACTAGTAAGTCATATAGACACTATAGAAAGAAATCAAATTTTTTTAATGGACTGTTTCGAACTGTCCAATCATATATTTTCTTTCTGCTATCATCCCCCAGCTATCTCATATCTTCTTATCGATACTATGGGCTAGCCCCAGATATCAAGGAAAACACCTAGCCGAACAGAATGCCCCGAATAAGTTATGCAGGAGCCCAAACTGGACAAGATGTCTCTCGACTACTTGGCGGATATCTATATAGACCTTTAAACGTGGTGGGTTACCTACAGTAACGGACGCATCTGTATTGCTGACCTTTAAACGCGGCGAGGCAGCTATAATACCGCATTAGCTACAGTACAGACGCACTTCCCTCACATGTTACTGTTACTGTGTTTTTTTCCTCTCCACTCCCTGTTACTGTGCTTTTTTCTCTCTCCGCTCCCCGTGCTGGGTTCTGCATCTTTTTTCCCCTTTTCGCGTGAAACGCGGGGTACCCATCTAGTATTGTATATTTGACACTCAAAACAAACTCAAATGAAAAAGTTTTTAACTACTCCCTCCATCCCAAATTATAAGACGTTTGACTTTTTTGACCTCAAGTTTGACCACTCGTCTTATTCAAAAAATTTGTGCAAACATAGTCAAATTTAAGTAATTCTTAAAGAACTTTTATTAATAAAGTAAGCCACGATAAAAGAAGTGATATTTTGTAAAATTTTTTGAATAAGACGAGTGGTCAAATTTAATGTTAAAAAAGTCAAACGTCTTATAATTTGGGATGGACCTAGTATAAAGATAAGATCTGGTTGAGTACTGCAACTTTGATGGTGATTTTACCTCCATTCGACATTGCTAACAAGAGTACTGCTCCGGTGGTCCTCTTTTTTAAATTACACGTATCTCAAAGCAGCACATATTTAATTAATTAATTATTTTTTAATTATTATGGATCCGCAGGGACCTGGCCGGCTGGCCCTCCCCGCCTTTGCCCAGCCCAGACCCAAGCAGACTCATCCTCACCTCGGATCCCCTTTGTTCGGGACTTGCTTTCTGTGTGCGGGTGTGGCGACAAGGAGCGGACCTCGTCCGCATCTCATCCACAGCGGCACCTGCACCTGCATCTACCTCTGAATCCTTTTGTTCAGTACTGTCGTTCCATTTCGCATGAGAAGGTCCTCTGCCTCTTCATGATGGACATTCTCTACCTGTGTTGGGGGTCCACGAGGACGGCCACCGCGATAGCTGCGTCGTGGACGCCGGCACGAGCCAGCACCACCCTGATTAATTTTCTGGCATGCTAGTAGTTTGATTAGAATTGCAGCATTTGCCTATGCTATGTACAGGAGTGGAATCACCATGAAGTACACTATGGAGTTTTCTGTCTTGGAGTTGGAGCGATGCGTCGTGGACTCTAGACCGTCCAGCCGGCTCCACCTCCGCCACCCGACGGCCGACGCCCGGCGCTGCCAGAGAATGCAAGATCTATGAGAGGGTGCTGACTCAGCCGGCAGCTTCCACGATGCAACTATTGCGATGGCCGTCCTCGCCTACCTGCGACATGCTGATCGCAAGGGAGATGGATACATGATGGAATTGGACTTGGGCTGGGCTTGTTTTGGTCTTGGAAGGGCCGGCCAGTAAATAATAATAATTAATAAAATGGTTAATTAATTGGTGGACCGCTTTGAGATGCGTGCAATTTTAGAAAAGAGGACTACCGGAGCAGTTCTCTACTAACAATGTTAAATATGATATGAGAACTTATATTAAATATTTGGACTTGTAAACCATCTCAAATAAAAAGTTGTCAAGCACAGAGTTGTAGATCTCTTAGATTGTGCAATTTTGATATAAACTCTATCTTAATTCGATCTCTTGTGAAAAAGTTATGAATTTTTTGTTTAATGACTATTACTGTCAATTTAAGCCACGAACTGATAATGATAAGTGGACTATTACTACTGGTTCGTGGCTTTAACTAATAATGATAGTATACAGAGGTTGAAGCCACGAACCAATAGTATAGTCCACCTATCATTGTCGGTGGTCATATCACTGCCAGTTGAATAAAGCCATTAACCGACGGTGATACTCTATCACTCTAGGTTTCCTAGCAGTGATTGTCAGTTGTGTGTAGTAGTGTAATTTATTGGCCTACAGTGTATTTAACGTTTAAAAGAATTATTATGACATGTCACGATAACCAATTAGTTTTATTAGTGACATTTCACAAAAACCCATTAGTTTTTGGATAGGGATGCATATGGTATGCATGGTCGTGCGTGCCAACCAAGAAGCATCACGACTAGCTATTTGGAAGTGGTTAGTTTGAGCAAATCTACTCAATAGAGGATCCATCGTCATAGAGTGAACGTGAGCTTCCAAAGCTATCTTAGCTTGTTCGACACTAATTAAACTACCCGTCTTTTTTTTCCACGCGTACACGCATGTGTGTCGTGTCGCCGGCCGTACAAGGGGATAGGCTATGCTTTTCTTTCTTTTTTTTTATAATGATTTATATTGATTGATACAGAATAAAAAAATGGACTAGTGCTACTGATGCAGAGGCAGGATGTTTTGAGATTTATGTATAACAAATTTTACTATGCAACATGATTTTCATTTTCCCCTAAAATAGTGGATCATAGAGAAACATTAGCTATGTCACAAACAGCCCACACATCACAATATCTATTAGTAGTCCAAAAAACTTTCAGTACTACGCCATCGCTAAAAATACACCTTGGTAGTACACTACTACAGTCAGAGACGGTAGGGGCGGCTCAAAAGGCTCTGTAATGGCGGCTAGCCCAGCCGCCCTTATCTAAATGCTCTTACAATGAATTTCACTGTAAGGGCGGTTAAACACGAGCCGCCCTTAGAGTGGATCACTGTAAGGGTGGCTAGAAACAGCAGCCGCCCTTACTAATGGACACTATAAGCCAGCCGCCCTTACAGTGGCCATTAGTAAGGGCCCCTACTATTTCTATTTATAAGGGCGGCTCAATCTAGAACTGCCTCTACAGTTTATTTTCAGCAAAAAAATAAAAATTACAATAATCAAATTCACAACACAACATATATATATATATATATATATATATATATATATATATATATATATATATATATATATATATAAACACAGCACAACACAAATATCATCAAAAGTCCATCAAATCCACATGTCCATCACATCCACAAGTCCATCAAAAGTTACATCAAATCCATCACAAGTTCACAAGTAATCAACGGCCTAGAGATAGCCTATCAAGCTCATGGAGGTATTGGTACCTAGGATTTTTACCTAAGTCAGAATTGATGTCATGGTAGTCACCTTTGAAATAAATAACATGGTCCATTATGAAGCTGTAAAGGTTGCCGACGAGCTCTAAGAGTTCATCATCCCTGTAGACTTTCTTTCCTTTCTCTTCTAACCACTACAAGGTCACAAAAGCTAAGTCATTATAATATTATAAGTCATTATCCAAATTCAGTTTAGTAAGAGTAGTAGTAGACAGTAGTAGTAAGACAGTAGTAGCGGTAAGAGTAGTAGATAGTGAGAGTAGTAGTAGTAGGACAGTAAGGCAATTCAGTTAAGCCAAGTTCAATTTCCATTTCTTTGGGTAAGCCAATTTAGTTAGACAGTGAGAGTAGTAGTAGTAGTAGTAGGACAGTGAGAGTAGTAGTAGGACAGTAAGCCAATTCAGTTAAGACAGTGGCATTTGCATAGTGTCAAAAACAGTAGTAGTAGAGTAGTGCAGTAGTAGTAGTATAGTAGTAGTAGTAGTAGAGTACAGTATAGTAGTAGTAGGTAGTAGTAGTATAGTAGTAATAGTAGAGTACAGTAGAGTAGTAGTAGAGGTAGGATAGGGCATGAGCAGACATGAATAGAACATAAAAACCCTCGTCATTGGCATAAGACAAGTGCTTAGTATATAAAAACCCTCATCATTGGCATAAGGCAGGTGCTTAGTATGTAAAAACTCTCATCATTGGCATAAGGCAAGTGCTTAGTATGTAAAAAATATCATCACGGGCAAGCTAAGTCATTATAACATTATAAGTCATTATCCAAATTTAGTTTAGTAAGAGTAGTAGTAGACATTAGTAGTAAGACAGTAGTAGCAGCAGTAAGAGCAGTAGACAGTGAGAGTAGTAGTAGTAGTAGGACAGTAAGGCAATTCAGTTAAGCCAAGTTCAGTTTCCATTTATTTAGGTAAGCCAATTCAGTTAGACAGTGAGAGTAGTAGTAGGACAGTGACAGTAGACAGTGAGAGTAGTAGTAGTAGGACAGTAAGCCAATTCAGTTAAGGCAGTGGCTGAAATCAGATTAAGTTTTACATAGAGTCCACCACAAGTGAGCAATTGACAATTCATTTAAGTTTTACTTATCAAACATCAAACCACAATTTAGAGGCTACCAACAAATTCAAAATGACAATGGCCACAAATCAAAATGATAGTAGAGGGGAGAGATTCGAACTTACCAAATCAGGGTGTCTCTTGTAGGCTTTTGTGTTACTCATGAAAGCACATGCGTAACATCCACAATATAGACTCACAAACCTTTGCTTGGGGAACTGTGTGTGTTTCAATTCGCATATGGAAATGTTAAGTAATAGTATTGAAAACCATGTAATTTAGTGCAAACTAAGTTGCACTTACCGAACACAGAGTTTTGATACACAACATGTGCCCCCTTTGTGGACAACACCTTCCGTTCTTTTTTCTAACATAGTGCCTGAATGGCCTATTTGAATGATTATAGCAAATGCAACTTGTTAGTATGCAAAAGTCAACATTAAAGTGAAATGTATAAGGTCAAGAGGATTACTAATATGCTTACGTCATGAGAATCGATGTGAAGTCTTTATATGTGTGAGGGTCAAAATCTGTAGAATCATAGACCCATGCCATGCTCATCCCGACTCTGACGGCTATGAGTATCCAGTGATTGCTGCACGAATTTAATCATAGAATAAATAGATAAGTTTCTTTGCATCGAAATAAGATATACCGAACAATCTTTAAGTATACAGTCGAACTTACTTGAAGTTGTATGGTATCCATATGATTTCGTTGTGTTGGAGATTCTTTAAACATACGCAAATCCATGCCGCAACCTTAAGGGACTCCTCCCTTATTTTGCTCTCCTGGATATTCTTTCTCCTCCTACGTCTTTCCATCAGCTAGCTCTTTCCCATCCGGTTTCCATTTCTTTGGGTAATTAAAAACTATTTGTGCTATAGGTTGAGGGTCTATATACCTGGCTTTCATGGAGTGCATTTCTTTCATATAGTGTGCTTGCATTCTACAAATCACGATGTGAGTTAGTTACAATAAAATCCAACTAGGTTACATTCAGATCATATCAAGAGGGCAATGACTTACAGGCACCACATGCGTATTAGATTCATCTCCATTGATTTGAGGTGAAAGCATGCTTGGATGTCACTGAAGTCAAAGGCAATAGTCGCAGCTGGGCTTCCAAATGTGCCTTCAGGTATTACTGCTTGCGCCCTAAGTAGTTTTGTATAGATAACATGCAAGTACCAATCATGGAACCTTTTCATTCCATATGACATTTTCTCTATGACCCGGTTTGGTAGGAAATATTTGCCTCTTTCATATTCGCTCAGGCAATCCTTCGACCACACGATGTCATCAACATCTGGATACTTCTTTACCCGTTTGTAGTCTGTGGGGTCCATGGGGTTCCTATAGGCAAATTCATTCCTGCCTTGGTTCTTAGGCTTGAACTGGTCATGAGCGTACCACTTGTACATACCCGAGATGTCATTCATGTCCACAAAAGCTTTCGACCCTATCGACCTTATCATGATGGGGATCTTTTTTTCGAGCTTCACATCCTAGAACCTCCTCGCCTTCTCGTGCATGTCCTTGTTGAGAAGGCGATCGTTGCTCATGTGTCGGCAGTGCTTGTTGAGAAGACTGTGGCATCTCATCATGGCCTTGCTCGGGGCGAGCTGGAGAAGGTTGTGGCTTGGGAGGCACATGCGGTGTCTCATCATGCTCTGCCTCGGCATGAGCTATAGAAGGCTATGGGCTGTGAGGCTCATGCGGCGTCTTGTCATGCCCTGGCTCGACCCAAGCTAGAGGAGAAGGGTGTGGATTGTGAGGCACATGCGGCGTCTCATCATGCCCTTGCTCGACAAGGGTTGGGGAAGGCGGTGGTATCTCATGCATGTGGTCCTCACGAGATGGTGAACATACCTCTCCATCCTCAAGGTGGACTCTATCTAGATGTACATCACTCGAAGTTGGAGATGAAACATTCAACATAATGTCCTTTTTGTACTAGAGGATGAACTGTTTTGTGAGTAGTCCGAGCTCACATATCCCCTCGCTAGTTTCATGTTCAATCTTATGCTTCGCGTACTCAGGCTTCACGGTATGCACCTCGACCTTACTGTAGTCATCTGGGACCGATTTATGGTGCTAGATGCCGCCTGGAGGATGCGCCACACCCATTGCCACCTCAACCATCGTGTTTGCCCTACCGACGAGAATCAACAGGGTGCACCGAGTAGTAGTAGTAGTAGTAGTAGAGTAGGACAGTGAGAGTAGTAGTAGTAGTAGGACAGTGAGAGTAGTAGTAGGACAGTGAGAGTAGTAGTAGTAGAGTAGGAGTATAGAAGAGTAATCCACAAATCAAAATGATAGTAAGCCACCGCAAATCAAAATGACATAAGTGTTCACATCATTGTATATGCCACTGCCTCAACACTTATATTATAAATGTTTAAATGTTCATCATTGCATATGCCACGAAGAACAACAAATAGAGTAGTAGCTAATTTGTAGTGACATAGAGTTTAGTTTTAGGAGATTTTGAGGACAACAAGGTATATATGAGCTGCAGTAGTACTATAGGAGTAGTTTAGTTTTAGTGGAAGAAGCACCAAACAGAAAAGATTGCATGATACAAGGAAGTAGCAATGGTTTTCAAGATCACAATTTGATATTAACTCAACTAAATTCACATCAGTAACTCAAAAAGAGAAGTACTAACAGGGGCATATGCAGTTCACAAAGTTGACATCAGTAGCTCAATTAACAAATCTCAGTTAAGATTGGCATCACAGGCAGTGGCAAATGCTCAGTTAATTTCAACATCATAGTATATGAATCGAAGTAAGCAGCTGCACATGCTCCAACAACTCTTCTATCTACTCCATGATTGAGAGCCTCAATTCAGATGCACACATCAATTCAGAGCACCACATAGCACACATTTGCAGATGCATAGTACACAGTGACACAGTTCAAAGGGAAGAAAGGGAAGGAGAGAAGGGGAAGGGGAAGGGGTGTGGTAGATCCTCACTGCTTCGTTGGTGGAGGCTGCGCATGGGCAGCAACGGTCGGTGAAGGCGGTGTAGTGGATCGTGGGGCCAGGGGAGAAAGGAAAGGTGGAGGCCGCGGCCACCAAACCCTAGCGGCCTGGGAGGATGGAGCCGAGGAAGATGGTAAAGGGGTGGCTCACCAGTGAGCTTGGGCACCACCGGGCATCCGTGACAGGGAAACCCTAGCTGTCGTGGCCGGTGCTGGAGACGGATCCCTCACCGTGGGGCCCCTGCATACTGTCCTTCACGGGCCACCGTCGTCGACATCGGCACCGCCGCAAACCCTAACCCGCGCGGCGTGGCCCACGCGGGAGATAGGGCGGGGGCCACAAGGTTGAGAGAGGGAGGAGGCAGCGGCGGAGGGGTGAGGGAGGGGGAGGATGCGGCGGTGGAGTGGTGAGGGCGGAGGAGGATGCGGCGGCGGGGGGGTGAGGGAGGTGTGGAGGCGGAGTGGTGAGGGAGGGGTGGTGGCAAGAAAATTGGACAGCCTAACGGCGTCCAAAATGCTGAAATCGCCCAACACTTAGCCGCTGAGGCTGCCTCGGCCCATATATACCAATGGGGGGCTCTGTAAGGGCGGCTGGTTATGCCATCCGCCCTTACTGTGGTGCCCCTATTTTTTTGAAAATGTAAAATCAATTATGAGTTTTAATAATTAGATTTTATAAATAAAAAAATGAAAAATATAATTATGTAATAATTTTAAATTATTCCATGTATTTAAAAAATAAATGCATAGTTGATTTTTTAAAATTAAAATACCAAATCTATTTATATAAGAATAGATTTATATAATTATAAAATTCTAAATTACTAACACTTTCGCAAATGTAAAAATGGACTATATATCAAATGTATATCTTGATGAGTTCTAACACCTTTGTATTCAAAAGTTTTTCATTTGAGGTCATTTAGTGCCTCATTTGATCAAGTTTGACCAAGTCAAATCTTGGATACCAAGATTGTTTCACTCATCGAGATCTATATTTGATACATAGGTCATTTTTGTATTTGACAAAGTGTTACGAAAGTGTAGTTCTAAATCCACAAGTCTCACATGTAGTTTCATAAACTCTATGTGGGATTCAAGATTTTGTGACGGGTGTTTACTAACGCTTTCTCAAATGCAAAAATGTCCTATGTATCAAATGTGTATCTTGATGAGTTCTAACACCATTGCATTCAAAAGTTTTTCATTTGAGGTCATTTAGTGCCTCATTTGACCAAGTTTGACCAAGTCATGTCTTGGATTTTTAAAACATGTGACTAGAGTTTACTAAAACTTTTCCAAATAGAAACATGAACTATGTATCAAATGTAGATCTTGATGAGTTCTAACACCTTTGTATTCAAAAGTTTTTCATTTGAGGTCATTTAGTGCCTCATTTGACCAAGTTTGACCAAGTCAAATCTTGGATTCTTAAAAAAGACACTTTGACCGAACCCTAGATGGTCTCAACTACAAAAGTCATGAATACAAGGTTTGTCAAACTCATCAAGTTCTACATTTGGTGTAATGGTCAACTTTTCATTTGACAAATTTGAACCACTCAAATCTGAATTTTGAAATTTTAACAGCTACATGCTAGTTTTCGAAACCCTAGATGGTCCCAACTCGAAAAGTCATGAATACCAAGATTGTTCCATTCATCAAGATCTACATTTGATACATAGACCATTTTTGCATTTGACAAAGTGTTACGAAAGTGTAGTTCTAAATCCACAAGTCTCACATGTAGTTTCATAAAGTCTATGTGGGATTCAAGATTTTGCGACTGGTGTTTACTAACGCTTTCTCAAATGCAAAAATGTGCTATGTATCAAATGTGTATCTTGATGAGTTCTAACACCATTGTATTCAAAAGTTTTTCATTTGAGGTCATTTAGTGCCTCGTTTGACCAAGTTTGACCAAGTCACGTCTTGGATTTTTAAAACATGTGACTAGAGTTTACTAAAACTTTTCCAAATGGAAACATAAACTATGTATCAAATGTAGATCTTGATGAGTTCTAACACCTTTGTATTCAAAAGTTTTTCATTTGAGGTCATTTAATGCCTCATTTGACCAAGTCAAATCTTAGATTTTTTAAAAAAGACACTTTGACCGAAGCCTAGATGGTCTCAAATATAAAAGTCATGAATACAAAGTTTGTCAAACTCATCAAGTTCTACATTTGGTGTAATGGTCAACTTTTCATTTGACAAAGTTTGAACCACTCAAATTCTGAATTTTAAAATTTTGACAGCTAAATGCCAGTTTTCGAAACCCTAGATGGTCCCAACTCAAAAAGTCATGAATACCAAGATTGTTCCACTCATCAAGATCTACATTTGATACATAGGCCATTTTTGCATTTGACCAAGTTTGACCAAGTTTTTGAAAAGTTTTGAATGTAGTCTCATGCACATACATATATGTAGTCTCTCACACATACATAAATGTAGTCTCACGCACATATATAAATGTAGTCTCACACACATACATAAATGTAGTCTCACACACATACATAAACGTACTCACACTTAAACTAATTATTTATCCCCACCGCCGTAACAGTTTTCCACTTCTCACATTTTCGTTCCCATGGCAATACGTCTTTGGGTAGGTTTTTTCCACAACACTGATCTTCTTAATAAAGTCTATGAATAGTGGCATCTGATCGCACTTACTGTAGGCTTCAGCATCATCGATGCCATCAACTCCAATAATGTGTTGTTTCTCGGGGATAACCACATGCTTAGGTTTCTTCTTTGGGGGACGATACTGAGCGGGTCGGTCATATAGAAAACTTGTGTAACACATGAAGTGAGCACCCAAGGATCATTGTGGTAGCCTGTGTTCTGGAGGTCCACGACCCTCAATCCGATGTCATTGAATTCATGTTGCTTGATCTAGCGACATCGAAATAGGGCCACATTTAGTTCCTCACTTTCATAGTCAAGTTTCCATATATCTTCAATTATGCCAAAGTAGTCGGACTTTCACCGTACCGCGTCGATAGCCACTACTCGAACACCGCTATTTTGGTTGACACATTTACTATCCGTTGTGTGGGTATAGTATGTGTACCCATTGATCTCATAAGCATTCCAAGATGTCACCTGTCTCGATGGCCCCGCTACCAACTTACTAATGGTAATAGAATCTATAGTTTCTCCAGGCGGTATATTCTTGTCCTTCAACCACGAAGTTAGGCATTGCTTGTGCTATTTCATGACCCAATCACCTGTACGACCATTTGTCTCTGACATAATGATATCCATGTGTTCGTCAATGTATGGTTCCATCTGTCACACCCTGGGGTTACGCAAGCATTTAGGCACTACAAATCATGAACATAATACATCATCAAGCATCATAATCATACATGCATAATCACGTTAAATAATAACTGAAACAATGCTTTGAAACATATGAAACGTGCTCGTGAAACATATATGTTGCATAACTTGTTTAAATGAACCTAGGTCATGTTTGTGCTTGTAATGATGTATAACATGATTGTTTGGGAGTACAAATGACTTAGAAAGGTTTCACATGCATTTTGGAGCAAGGTTGGTATTCAAAATTTTCCCAAAATTTTCTTTTAAAAATATTATTAAAAAAATGGTCAAAATACCCTTTATTTAGCTTTTAAATTCCATCTCAAAATCTGTTTGGATTTAGACTTTGCACCTTTTGACAAAGTTGTAGAGTTTAAATTTCTAAACAACTTTTATTTTTACCCCAAATCCTGAAAACAATTTCTGGTGGCTCAAATTTGAGATTCAAATCAGTTGGGAAAAGAATTTTTTTTAAAAAAGAGAAAGGCTCTCATCACCTTGTTGGGCCGGCGCCTCATTTTGGCCCACAGCTGCGTCCGGCCCGGCCCCACCGCTTCGGTCGCGGCCGCTCCCGCGCGCTCCCCTCTCACGGGTGTCGCGCGTGACGCGCCTGCACTTCGACCGCACAAGGACGCGCGAGCCACGTGGCGAGCATGTGCCGGTGAGCTCGCCACGAGGCACCGCCGGCCTACCCCGTTCCAACCCACCCCGCCTTCAAGACCCCCTGTCCAAGCCTCCCTCACCGTTCTCGCTCTCTCTCTCTCCCTTTCGTTCTCCTTTTCAAAATCCTAGGCGGGCGCCCGAGCTGCCGAGCTCGCCGACGCACTCCGCTGGCATCAAGCTCCCTCACCGCCACCCCATTTCCCAATTCCCGTTGCTAGCAGCTCCGCCTTGGACCTCTGCCTTGCTCGCGCTCACTCGCGGCTGTCATTGTCAAGGTGAGGGCGGAGCGTGGCCGCCCCCTTTCCCTCCGGCGAGAACGCTGCCACGGTCGCGTGGGCTGCCACGACGCCGGGCCATCCTACCCTTCCCGTCGGTGTGGCTCAACGTGGTGATCACGCTGGCACCACCTGCACCACCGGGGTGCTCGCCGCCGATGAGCACCGGTCGATGGAGCTCCTCCCCTGCTTTCGGGTCCCTGACCTGTGGGCCCACAGGGCCCAGCCGCAGTGGCCGGTGGTAGCTCTAGGTGCACAGCACCGGGTGCACCTAGCGTTTGCGCCCGGCTGGATTTTCATTTTAAAAGAAAAAGATTTCTAAAAAATGCTTTTAAAGGATTGTAAAATGCATAGTTGTTGTTATGGTGCCCCAATTTTGGTGAAACAAATTTTTATATGCTTCTTATTCTTAGATCTATAGTAGAAAAATATTGCATGTGGTTTTTGTGATACTTTTGTATAGGGTTTTTTAATTCTTGAAATTTCTGTTTTCTTAAGAAATGCATAATAAATCATAGGAAGCTCAGAAAAATATGGTTCTAGTTTTATTAATCTTCTTTAGTGATGTACTTTACATGAAAAATATATGTCATGCATGTTCTGTAGAAAAATAGGGATGCTTAGTTCAAGTGCTATTAATTGCTTATATTTGTTATTTTTGATAGAGAGCAAAATATGAATAAAACATGCATGTGATAATTTTTGTACAGTGATTATTTACTATGTAGAACCTAGGAAAAATATTAAATTTGTTGCTTGATACTTTTCATAATACAAAGTATTTTCATGCTCATATTTATGCCATAGCTTGTCATTTTTGTGTAGACTATTTTACTTATCCAAATGCCATGAAATTTTATGGTAGTCTACTTAGAGTAGTACTATGCTACTGTAATTTTCTCAGATTTTTCTGTGCTAGCAAAATAGGTGTTGCTGTTCAAACCTAGTTTCAATTAGGGTTTAATTAACCTTTTTGATGCATGTTTAGTTAATAATGTTTGCTTTGGTGTATCTTTGAAGCATCTTAGCTTGCTATGGTGACTTGGCATGTTAGTATAGTGGTTGTAGTAGTAGTATAGTAGTACATGTTCTTGGATGATGTTGACTACCTTGTAGAAGAGCTTTACTTCTACTCTGTCCTATAAAGTTAAACATGTTCATCTACATTCCATGCATCATGATCATTACATGTCATCTCTCTGATGCACCTATGCATGAGCACTTATACATCTGCAGCATACAGGATCCCAGGAAGAGATTCCGGTAGCTCGAGGTGCAAGAGTAGGAGGTGCCTGAGGCAGACGAGGAGGTCGGTGAAGATCTTCAGGAGTGTTTGGATCACCGCCCGAGTTCCTTCGAGAGAGGAAAGCCCCGGAGCATTTCTCCCTCGGTTTGCAAATATTTAATTAATGCTTTACTTTAATTGATGCATTACGTTCACGAGTTATTTGCAACCGTTGCTGCATTATACCTTGTTTACCTTCGTTATACTATATCCTTGTTACCCTAGTATCCGCAGTTGAGTCAATGCTTAGCTAGCTTAGACCGGTAGAAGTCGGGTGATTTCCTGTCACCTACGAGCTATAGGTGGTTACCTGGATCTTGTTTGGCTAAATGTGTCATCATGAGATATAACTAAGTGTTAATGTGAAATTAAGACCGGATAAAAACTTACAAGGTTTCGGACTGTAGTGATTTCTATCTATGTCGATTAAGGACCGACCGTTGTTGGGCCTCGGGTCATGTTGAACGCATGCCTCACATTTAGCTGGCCGGATAAAGTACCTTCCGACCACGAAACTAGGAGATTATTCGGGCTGAGTAGATTGCCTGCAGTGCACTGTACCGAGAAAGGTGTGGTAGGACACGAGTGCGCGATGATAAGACCAAAGGACAGTCGGTCGGCCCTTGGGTACATGTGGTTCCTGGCAAACTCGAGATTTTACCTGGATAGTTGACTCGGTGACCAATATCTCACTTTAACGGGTGAGTAAAGTTTGTGTGAGGAATAAATTACCAACTGGTTAATAATCGATTCGAATTACCATCGCTCACTAGATAATGAACACTTGACTTGAGTTACTTCATCGTAGTAATGTTAATGGAACCCTTGGACAGTTATAATGGATATGACATTATGGAAGTTGACAATGATCATTGGTTATCATTAATTGCTTAATCATATGCTTGCTCTAGTATAAATGCAAATATAGCCGATAGGTTAATAATAATTAACTTGATACTCCCTCCATGTTGGTAAAAGAAGTCATTTTAGACAATGACACGGTCTCCAAAGCATAACTTTGACTTCATTTTTCTATAAAAATATTTATTCAAACATGATATATGTATACTTTTATGAAAGTATATTTCAAGACAAATCTATTCATATTGTTTTCACATTTCCAAACTCAACAACTTAAAAGTTATTCATGATTTATATTCCCAATGTTTGACCCAAACCTTGTCCAAAATGACTTCTTTTACCAACGTGGAGGGAGTATAATGCTTTTGGAAAGGATTCTTGAAATGCTAAAAATGCCTTTTTGCAAATGAGTCAGCTACCCCACTATAAAGCCCTTCATAATCCTTGGTGTCACTTTATTGTTGGTTATGTCAGGTAAGTCTAGCTGAGTACCTTCTCGTACTCAGGGTTTTGTTCCCACTTGTTGCAAATGGGCAAATGTATTACGGCTACTGTATCAACTGCCTTTATCCTGCGATGGGTGATGCTTAGGACCATGGGCAATGGTCATTCCTTATGTCTCATCTAGTGCTTTTGTTAGAGATGATCATCAGCTAGCACTTTACTTTGAACTCCGTGTGAGTGTGTGTGTGGATTTAAACTATTTGCTTCTGCTACTTTCTATTCGAACTCGGTTTGTAATAACTATGTTTAAACTCCAATGTATTCATGTTGCGAACTTTTTATGTAATATGTGATGGTGACCGCTAAACTTATTATGATCTTGGTTTGTGTATGAGTTGGTTTGAAATCCTTCGAGGTTTCACATACTACAGGGTTATACGGGCTTAAGTTTGCTAAATTGTCTGCTCCGGCGGGTGATTTTCTTACTTAATTTTGTATAATGGTCGGTTCTGTTACAACTGGCATCAGAGTATGATTTAGCATATTACTGTTCACAAGTATATTTAAAACAAAAAGGTGTTTGAAAAACATGGTTTTAAAACTAAAGAGTGTGCCAGTGGTCATATCCTTTATGCCCAGTTAAGGACTCTAGGTGGCTTAATTAAGTACTGACTTGAGGGTCCTTGCATCATATTTCTATTTTGTTGCTCATACAGCGTGCTATTGTATGAGTGCCATTCACTTGAGTGGTAATGTATGGATCAACCACCTCTATGCCTCGGTAAGTGTGAGTTGTGAGAGCATGATCGGATACACCGCCGATCTAGGGAGAGTGATTATTGATGCTGGAGTATCTACATGTCATACACATGTTTATATAAAGGTGTCCCATGTGTGGGTTGTTCTATCCTGTGGTGACAATGTCGTCAATAGGACGATGGTTCGGGTAGTTACTACTGTTGTACGCATATCTAGGGATGCATGTAAAGCGTGTAGATAAATTTACTGCTTTCATGCATTCATTGGGAATTGGGCTGAAATAAATCTTCTGCAGGTACATAACAGTGCTATCGTGTAGAACGTATTAGTTACGTATATGAGAGATCATTTGTATGCCACCATCTATATCGCTAGAATTCATTTATTTTCTAAGTTTGTGAGAACGTACGGAACGCGCATACATCATATTACTTGTGCATTTCATTCATGTCATTCATTCCTCCCTGAAAGGATCAAGATGCCCAAGAGGGGGGGTGAATTGGGCTTTTCTAAAAATTAATTGCAAGAATTAAACCCTACAAGCCGGAATTCACCCCTAGTGCCTACTTGTGTTCCTAGAGAGTCTACCGATAAAAGTTTTGCACCCTAGTTTCCAATCCTAGTCTAGCATGGCAATTCTAGGAATGTAAATCAAGCAATGAAAGTAAATACGAGAATGTAAATGCTTGAATGTAAAGGGCAAGGAACACGGTGATGTTTTTCCGAGGTATCGGAGAGTCGCCACTCCCCACTAGTCCTCGTTGGAGCACCCGCGCAAGGGTGTCGCTCCCCCTTGATCCGCGCAAGGATCAAGTGCTCTCTACGGGTTGATTCTTCGACACTCCGTCATGGTGAATCACCCAAAACCGCTCACAACATGAGTTGGGTCATCCACAAGCTCCGCCGGATGATCACCAAACTCCCAATCACCACCAAGCCGTCTAGGTGATGGCGATCACCAAGAGTAACAAGCTAGAACTCTCACTTGACCACAACGAGCCCAAATGAGGAGATGGATGCACACTTGCTACTCTCTAATCACTAGTGAGGAACTCTCAACCTTTGATTCTCAAATCACTATCCTCACTAGAGCTCTTGAACTCCCTTGCACTCTAAAGGGTTTTCTCAGATGTTCAAATGAACAAGAGACCTCTAAAAGAGGTGGAGGGGATGTATTTATACACCCCTCATAGAAAACGAACCGTTATGTTCTGACACGGGCTGACCGGACGCGCCGGTCGAACTGACCGGACACGCCGGTCGCCCGTAACGGTCAAAACCCGATTTTTCAACTGAGTGACCGGACGCGCCGGTCAGGGGTGACCGGACGCGTCCGATCGTGCAAAGGAGCATACTGTACTCGCACCGGACGCGAGGCCACGTCCGATCGGTGATGACCGGACGCGTCCGGTCGTCTCAGGACCTTACTGGACTGTGACCGGACGCGCCGATCACCTCCAGGTCGCGTCCGACGGGTGTTTCCCTCAAGTGACACGTGTCGACCACTGACCACCGCGTCCGGTCCTCGCGAGGACCGCGTCCGGTCGTCAGGGCCGAAATCCTAGCCGCGGTTACGTACTGACCGGACGCGTCCGGTCATGCCGAAGGCCGCGTCTGGTCAATGGAAAACAGCCCGAAACTTTCTGAAACGCATCGCAACTTGAACCAAGTTGCTTCCAACTGAACTTTGAGCTATTCTAGGGTTGCCTAGCGCCAAGTTTAACAAGTGTGCACCACACCTAAACATAGGACTCGCCTAGGTCAAGCTACCCGTTCGTGCCCCCCTTTATAGTACGGCCAAAAGAGAAAAACGAAGATCCTAACGACTATTCCGAATGTATCTCAACACCTCGACATTCGGAACTAACCGTCCTTAATCTTGACGTCACTCTTTTGAAAACCGAAACGATTTCCATCAAGGGACACGAATACCATGGTGCCCAAAGTAGTTATCACCTCCATGACCTAACTTACCAAAGTTTCTGCAAAACACACGTTAGTCATGGTAATAAAGTGTTGTCATCAATTGCCGAAACCAAACCTTGGGGCCTAGATGCTTTCAATCTCCCCCTTTTTGGTGATTGATGACAACACTAAGTTTCAAAAAGATTTGAGTGAAGGTTTTCGAGCATGCTTGGTTCACATAAGCAAAAGACAATAAGCACTAAGGGTTAGTAATTGCTTATGTGCCCCAAGCCAAAAGAGTGTACTTCATAAGATAAGACAAAAAGCGTTAGTACACAGAAAGATATAGCTCATAAGTAATCGGAGTAAGGCACGGAAGCACAACCTTAGAGCTATAGCTAAAACGGTGACATTTATTAACACTGGGACGGATAACACATTAAGACTCAAAGTTTACCACACGACGACAATGTCACACGAATGCAATGCTGAAAAGTAAACATGATATGCATGAATGTAGCACACGAAGAACGAAAACCCTCTATCAAAACTCCCCCTAAAACTACTCTCTCTCTCCCCCTTTGGCATCAAGTGCCAAAAACTAATCTAATGATCTGACGGGGGGACAGACGGAGTCGTGTCGGGTGCCGAGGTGCGCGGAGTAATCACGAAGTGTAGCGAATCACCCTCGGAGTCTGAGCTATCTGGCTGACCCTCTGAAGAAGCACGTGGCTGCGAAGCGGTCTGGGTCTGAGCAGGAACAGACACTGACTGAGTAGCAACAAGTGGATCTGTCTAAATGACCTGAGCCTGTAGTGAGCCAATAGCTGGGGGATCTGTCGAGACAACTGAAGAAGGGATGGTCTCTGTAGTCCCGGTCCCTGTCACTGGAGGAATAGCTGCCTCGGGAGCTGACAACCCTGACGAAGTATGAAACGTAGTAGTGTGCGAGGGTGTCGGCTGACCAGTCAACTCGCTGTAGGTGGCACTGAAATCACCAATAGGTGTGCCTGTCAGGAGGTGCGGGCGAAGCTGGTCTGACGGTGTAAACCCCGTATGAATAGGAGTGAAGCTCGGGGACTGAAAAGACTGGGGAACCTGCTGCTGTGGAGACGTAAACTGGAAGCTCGGCTGTCCCTGACTCGACGGACCACTGGAATGCAAAGCCTGAGTCATGACAGAAGCAGGCAGAGGAACCCCGACTGTGACAAGGTGGCGCAGGAGATCCATGTACTGCTGCTGACTCTGTCGCTGCATCTCAACTTGTTGCCTCTGGATCTCAAGCTGCTGTCGCTGAAACTCGTCCTGACGAGCCTGAATCTGTGCAAGTGCTGCAGCTGTATCCTGTGCCTGTCGCTGAATCTGCTGCTGCTGCTGCTCCTAGGCCTGGGTCAACCTCTCAAGAATAACCACCATGACTGGGTCTGAGCGGGAGGCTAAACCAGAGCCACCGGCCTCGTGGTCATGAGACCGAGGAGACCGGTACCTGGGGATGGGCTGGTAGTCCTCATCTGTGCTGTCAGAAGTCACATCCTCAGGTATATCAGCAGTCTAAGCCTCAAGGTCCGCAAGCTTTGCCTCAGCAAGCTCATCAACTCTGGCATCCTGCTCAGCTGCTGTCTCAGGATCCTCTGGATGCTCACGGTTTTATGAGGGGCTCAGATCCGCTCGACGCGTGATGACCGGACGCGGTGGTCGATATGACCGGACGCGGTGGTGCAGCGTCCGGTCACACTCCAGTAAGCTCCTGGAGTGACCGGACGCGTCCGGTGAGGACTGACCGGACGCGGTCAGAGTCCGGTCGATGGGAGCTCGGGAATTCATCGCGGATGACCGGATGCGGTGGTGGTAACCGGGACCGGACGCGGTGGTCAACACAGGCGCGTCCGGTGCAGCGTCCAGTCGCTAGGTCTGGAGTTGGTCTTCTGGATGACCGGACACGCTGGTGGACGCCGGGACCGGACGCGGTGGTGAAGCAACACTGCGTCCGGTGCAGCGTCCGGTCCAGCGTCCGGTCGCTGTTCTTCGCCCTTCTTCGTTCCAAACTCCGACGCGACTTCTCCCAATCAAGTTCCAATTCAAAGAGACACAAATAAACACCAATTGGAACCTGATATGAGTGACCTCACTCAAACCCTCAAAATTTTCAAAATATTTTGCCTTAGGCTAGTATTATTTTTAGGAAAATAGGCAATAAACACCCGAGGAGCAACGTATGGCCATTCAATAGAGTTTTTGGACCTTTAGGAGCGTCAAAAAGCTCTCTCTATCCATGGACGAACACAGAGGTTGCTCAAGGCTAAACCGAAAAGGAACGACAAACAAACAACCATGTATATGCAATGCATTACAAGAAAGTAAAGCTAGGTTGCTTGTCAAGTTTGATCCACGGTTAGGCTTCTTCACTCCTCCAAAGGAGGGTTATCGTAACCGTGTTAGCCAAGCCCTAAATGCATTGCGATAAAATAAACGTGACATATAATACAATGCAATGCAAGGGACAACACACGCTCATCTTTTAAAGTTACTTGAATCAAGCACATTAAGTTCACTTCTTAGCCTACAAAAGGTAGCCTCATCCAAAGGTTTAGTGAAGATATCCGCTAATTGATTTTCACTTCGTACACCTTCTAGTGATATGTCATTTTTAGCAACGTGATCTCTTAGAAAGTGATGGCGGATATCAATGTGCTTGGTGCGAGAGTGTTGTACCGGATTGTTAGCAATTTTAACGGCACTTTCATTGTCACATAAAAGTGGCACCTTTTCAAGAACAATTCCATAGTCTAGAAGGGTTTGTTTCATATATAAGATTTGTGCACAACAAGCCCCCGCGGCAATGTATTCCGCCTCGGCGGTGGACAAAGCCACACTATTTTGCTTTTTAGATGACCAAGATACTAAGGATCTCCCAAGCAAATGGCACCCTCCGGATGTGCTTTTTCTATCAATTTTGCAACCGGCATAATCTGAATCGGAATAGCCAACTAGTTGGAATCTAGCTCCTTTGGGATACCAAAGACCAATGCTTGGGGTGTGCTTAAGATATCTTAGGATTCTTTTAACGGCACTTAAGTGAGGTTCTTTAGGACACGCTTGGAAGCGAGCACACATGCACACACTAAACATGATATCGGGCCTAGATGCGGTAAGGTACAACAAGCTACCAATCATAGAACGGTAGAGAGTTTGATCGACCGGTTTACCTCCCTCATCTAGGTCGAGATGTCCATTTGATGGCATTGGGGTCTTGATTGGTTTGCATTCTTCCATCTTGAATCTTTTGAGAAGATCCTTGGTATACTTTTCTTGAGAGATGAAAATCCCTTCTCTCATTTGCTTGACTTGAAAACCAAGGAAGAATGTGAGCTCACCAATCATTGACATCTCGAACTCCTTTGACATCAATTCACCAAATTTCTTGCAATAATCTTCATTTGTTGACCCGAAGATGATATCATCAACATATACTTGACAAATGAAGATCTCTCCATTAAGCTTCTTGGTGAATAGTGTGGTGTCGACCTTCCCAATGGTGAAGCCCTTCTCAATAAGGAAGTCTCGGAGGCGCTCATACCACGCTCTAGGGGCTTGCTTGAGCCTATATAGCGCCTTGGACAACCTATAAACATGATTAGGATATCTAGGGTCTTCAAACCCGGGAGGTTGATTGACATAGACTAGTTCATTTATAAAGACATTTAAGAATGCACTTTTCACATCCATTTGATATAGTTTCATATCATGATGTGATGCATATGCAAGGAGGATACGAATGGCTTCAAGTCTTGCAACGGGTGCAAACGTCTCTCCAAAATCAAGGCCTTCAACTTGAGAGAACCCCTTTGCAACTAGTCTTGCCTTGTTCCTCACTACTATGCCTTGGTCATCTTGCTTGTTTTGGAACACCCACTTGGTTCCAATAACTCTTGCACCTTTAGTATGCTCTTCAAGTGTCCATACTTGATTGCGGGTGAAGTTGTTCAATTCTTCATGCATGGCATTCACCCAATCCAGATCTTGAAGAGCTTCTTCTACATTCTTAGGTTCAACACAAGAGACAAAAGAGTGATGTTCAACAAAAGAAGCAAGCTTTTGAGATCGAGTCATCACTCCCTTAGTAGGACTCCCTATGATGAGTTCTTATGGATGAGCTTGAAGTAGGGATGAATTTCTTCTATCAACCACTTGAGGAGGTGGATGGGGAGCATCAACATCTTGAGCTTGTGCCTCGGCTTGTTCATGAGAGATATAAGTGTCTTCATTTTCAACTCTCTCATTCTTGTCATCATCTTGAGGCACTCGTGATGAAGATGGTGGATCAATGATTTGCACATCGTCTTCATCATCTTTGGGCTTGATGTCTCCCACGGGCATGTTCTTCATGGCCTCCCTCAAGGGTTCATCACCTACATCATCACAATTCTCAATTGCTCCTTGGGAGCCGTTAGATTCATCAAATTCCACATCATATGTTTCTTCAACCAAACCGGTGGCATGGTTAAATACTCTATATGCTTTGGACTTTGATGAGTAACCAACAAGAAAACCAATATCACAACGTCTTTGAAACTTTCCTAGGTGTTGACGCTTCTTGTAGATATAGCATTTGCAACCAAACACTCGGAAGAATGAGACGTCCGGCTTCTTCCCATTAAGCTACTCATAGGGGGTCTTGCCAAGAAACTTTTGGAGGAAGAGGCGATTTGAAGCATAGCATGCGGTGTTGATTGCCTCGGCCCAAAACTTTTCCGGAGTGTTGTACTCATCTAGCATTGTTCTTGCAAGGGTGATCAAAGTCCGGTTCTTTCTCTCAACTACACCATTTTGTTGGGGAGTGTAGGTTGAAGAGACCTCATGCTTGATTCCAATTTCATCACAATAAGCTTCAATGTTGGTGTTGTCAAACTCTTTTCCATTGTCACTTCTAATCTTCTTTATCTTGACTTCAAATTCATTTTGAGCTCTCTTTGCAAACTTCTTGAAGCAACTTGCCACTTCGGATTTGTCATGAAGGAAGAAAGTCCATGTATACCTTGAGTAGTCATCCACTATCACAAGACAATAGAGATTACCACCCAAGCTCTTGTATGTTGTAGGCCCAAACAAATCTATGTGTAGAAGTTCTAGCACTCTTGAGGTTGACATGAAAGCCTTGGTTGGATGAGTGTTTGCTACTTGTTTGCCCGCTTGACATGCACTGCAAGGTTTGTCCTTTTCAAACTTCACATCCTTCAATCCTCTTACTAGTTCTTTCTTCAATAGCTTGTTGAGAGTGCTCATTCCAACATGTGCAAGCCTCTTATGCCAAAGCCAACCAAGTGAGGTCTTGGTGAACAAACATGTCATCAAATTTGCATCTTCGGAGGTGAAGTCAACAAGATAAAGATTGTTGTATCTAAAGCCTTTGAATATCACTTGCTTGTCATCTATCTTGGAAACTTCCACTTCATTTGGTGTGAACAAGCATTGGAAGCCAAGGTCACAAAGTTGCCCGACGGATAATAAGTTGAAGCTCAATGAAGTAACATAGAGCACATTTGAGAGTGAGTGATCATTTGATATTGCAATCTTACCTATGCCCTTGACTTTGCTCTTTGAATTATCCCCAAATGTAATCTTCTCTTGACATATCTCATTTTCTTCAATGGAGGTGAACATACGAGGATCACCGGTCATATGTTGAGTGCAACCACTATCAATAACCCAATGAGATCCATCGGTCTTGTAGTTCACCTACACACAAGAAATCAAGCCTTTTGTTTAGGGACCCAAACTTGGGAGGGGCCCTTAACTTTCTCAACTAGTGACTTGGCAACCCAAATTTTCTTTGGCCTATTCTTGTTTGGGGGACCCAAAAACATGACTTTCATCTTTCCATTTGAATCTTTTCTTAGCATGTAATGAGCATTGAAGGCAAAGGGTCTAGCATGCTTGGGCAAGGGTTGTGGTGGTGGAGTTTTGCATTCATGAGCAAAGTGACCTTCTTGACCACACTCAACACATCTCTTTGGCTTGGGCTTTGACTTGCTTTGTTGTTGAGCTTTTGCCTTCTTCTCTTGATTTGCCAAGTACCCAATACCACTTCTATCCATCTTCATTACGGTGTTCATGAGGAGCTCACTTTGCAAATATTGGCCTCTTGTGAACTTGCTTAGACCGGTCTTGAGATGCTCTTTTTCTTGCTTGAGCTTCTTGTTCTCTTCAATGAGTGACTCATTTGTTGTTTGCTTCTCAAGAGCCATCAAACCTTTAAGCTTCTTGTTCTCATTTGCAAGCTTCTCATTCTCACACTTGATCTTGGCATAATCATCATAGTTGTTTGACTCAACCACACTCTTGCCTTTGCTACTAGAACCTTGCTCAATGCTTTCAATGATCAAATCATCACATGATGTAGCTATATCACACTTAACAACATGGTTATTAGCATCATGTGTCTCAAGAGCAAGTTCATTAGCAACCACAAGACTATCATAGTCAATTTTTAATGTGGTGTATTTGTCTTTCAAAGAGTTATGTCTACTGATGAGCTTATCATGCTTCTTCTCAAGTTTATCATGTTGATCTTTAAGCTCTTTATTTGAGGTTTTGAGCTCCTTGAGAGTGGAAGACATAACTTCATTTTGATCTCTAAGCTCACCACTAGCCTTTTGAGCATTTTCAAGCTTTGATGAGAGTGATTCATTTTCATTTTGAAGTTCATCATTTTCATTTCTTGTCCTTCTTATGATTTTAGTGTATTTATTTAGCAACTTTACAAGTTCATCATAAGAAGGTGCGTCATATTCATCATCACTATCACTATCATCATCATCATCACTATCATGGTTTTGTACCTTTCGTTCACCCTTGGCCATAAGGCATAGGTGAGTAGTGGACGATGATGGTGAAGGAGGCGGTGAAGGTGGTGATGAAGATGTTGGTGAAGATGATGGCCCCATCACAAAAGCGGCAACCTTCTCTTTCTCATCATTGCTCTCATCTTCGGAGGAATCACAAGATGATTCAATGTCGGTGAGCCAATCACCAACAATGTATGCCTTTCCTCCCTTCTTCTTCTTGTAGAACTCCTTCTTGCCATCCTTCTTCTTGTTTGGCTTGTTCTTCTTCTTCTCATCTTCTTCATCACTTGAATCATTTTTCTTGCCCTTGTTCTTGAACTTGAACTTGTCTTTTGGTGGTCTAGGGCATTGATGAGCTAGGTGGCCAAGTTCACCACAATTGTAGCAATCCATCTCCGAGATGGGCTTTCTCTTGCTACTTGTGAAAAATTTCTTTTTCTTGCCATCGAACTTGATGCCACTCTTGTTGAGCTTCTTTAGCATCTTGGTGGTCTTTCTCACCATGAGTGTAAGTGATTCATCATCGACATCACTTTCACTTGAGCTTTCTTGCACAATCATGGCTTGGCCTTTCTTCTTCTTCTTGTCATGGCTAGCTTTGAAGGCCAAGTCTTTCTTCTTGGAAGATGATGAGCCCTCTTCCGGAGTGATGTGCATGTACATCTCATGAGCATTGATCTTTTCCAATACTTGTGTCGGTGTTGCGGTGGAGATATCACTTTGATGAAGCACGGTGACAATGTGACCATACTTCTCAACGGGAAGAACACTCAAGATCCTCCTTGCAACATCCGATTGGCTCATTTGAGTGAGCCCAAGAGCATTGAGGTCCTCTACAAGAACATTCAAGCGAGTGTACATGTCATTAGCACTTTCTTTGGGAAGCATCTCAAAAGAATTAATTTTCTTTAAAGCAATATGATAGCGTTCCTCACGCTCACTCTTAGTTCCCTCATGGAGAGCACAAAGATTCTCCCACAAATCATGAGCGTTCTTTGCATTACGCACACGATTGAAGATATCTTTGCCTAAGCCCCGGTAGAGTGCATTTTTGGCCTTTGCATTCCACCGGTCATACTTCTCCTCGTCACCAATGGGGTTTGCGGGATCCTTGATAGCGGGAAGCCCTTGGGTTGCGGCTCTAAGGCACCCGACATCTATGGCTTCGAGATACGCCTCCATGCGGATTTTCCAATATGGAAAATCATCCCCCTCAAAGATGGGAGGTGGTCCTTCCCCGTTAGACATCTTGCTCTAGGCGGTAAAGCCTAAATTAGGAGCAACATGGCTCCGATACCAATTGAAAGGATCAAGATGCCCAAGAGGGAGGGTGAATTGGGCTTTTCTAAAAATTAATTGCAAGAATTAAACCCTACAAGCCGGAATTCACCCCTAGTGCCTACTTGTGTTCCTAGAGAGTCTACCGATAAAAGTTTTGCACCCTAGTTTCCAATCCTAGTCTAGCATGGCAATTCTAGGAATGTAAATCAAGCAATGAAAGTAAATACGAGAATGTAAATGCTTGAATGTAAAGGGCAAGGAACACGGCGATGTTTTTTCGAGGTATCGGAGAGTCGCCACTCCCCACTAGTCCTCGTTGGAGCACCCGCGCAAGGGTGTCGCTCCCCCTTGATCCTCGCAAGGATCAAGTGCTCTCTACGGGTTGATTCTTCGACACTCCATCGTGGTGAATCACCCAAAACCGCTCACAACATGAGTTGAGTCATCCACAAGCTCCGCCGGATGATCACCAAACTCCCAATCACCACCAAGCCGTCTAGGTGATGGCGATCACCAAGAGTAACAAGCTAGAACTCTCACTTGACCACAACGAGCCCAAATGAGGAGATGGATGCACACTTGCTACTCTCTAATCACTAGTGAGGAACTCTCAAGCTTTGATTCTCAAATCACTATCCTCACTAGAGCTCTTGCACTCCCTTGCACTCTAAAGGGTTTTCTCAGATGTTCAAATGAGCAAGAGACCTCTAAAAGAGGTGGAGGGGATGTATTTATACACCCCTCACAGAAAACGAACCGTTATGTTCTGACACGGGCTGATAGGACGCGCCGGTCGAACTGACCGGACGCGCCGGTCGCCCGTAACGGTCAAAACCCGATTTTTCAACTGAGTGACCAGACGCGCCGGTCAGGGGTGACCGGACGCGTCCGATCGTGCAAAGGAGCATACTGTACTCGCACCGGACGCGAGGCCGCGTCCGATCGGTGATGACCGGACGCGTCCGGTCGTCTCAGGACCTTACTGGACTGTGACCGGACGCGCCGATCACCTCCAGGTCGCGTCCGACGGGTGTTTCCCTCAAGTGACACGTGTC
Source organism: Saccharum spontaneum (assembly GCA_022457205.1). Taxonomy (NCBI): domain Eukaryota; kingdom Viridiplantae; phylum Streptophyta; class Magnoliopsida; order Poales; family Poaceae; genus Saccharum; species Saccharum spontaneum. The sequence continues at coordinate 25,558,104 of CM039591.1, read as the reverse complement.
GACCACTGACCACCGCGTCCGGTCCTCGCGAGGACCGCGTTCGGTCGTCAGGGCCGAAATCCTAGCCGCGGTTATGTACTGACCGGACGCGTCCGGTCATGCCGAAGGCCGCGTCCGGTCAGTGGAAAACAGCCCGAAACTTTCCGAAACGCATCGCAACTTGAACCAAGTTGCTTCCAACTGAACTTTGAGCTATTCTAGGGTTGCCTAGCGCCAAGTTTAACAAGTGTGCACCACACCTAAACATAGGACTCGCCTAGGTCAAGCTACCCGTTCATTCCCCACTTTATAGTACGGCCAAAAGAGAAAAACGAAGATCCTAACGACTATTCCGAATGTATCTCAACACCTCGACATTCGGAACTAACCATCCTTAATCTTGACGTCACTCTTTTGAAAACCGAAACGATTTCCATCAAGGGATACGAATACCATGGTGCCCAAAGCAGTTATCACCTCCATGACCTAACTTACCAAAGTTTCTGCAAAACACACGTTAGTCATGGTAATAAAGCGTTGTCATCAATTGCCGAAACCAAACCTTGGGGCCTAGATGCTTTCACTCCCCTTATAATTTGATTATCCCATTTTGCTAAAAATTGTATCACCTAAAATCTGTTCTCACGGGGTAATAAAAACTTTTGCTACAGATGGCTCGCATGAAGCAGACTGCCCGTAAGTTTACTGGAGGAAGAGCACCTTGACACCAATTGGCCCCGAGGGAGCACCGCACCAGGACACCTTCTTGAGCGAGTTTGGCATGGCAACCTTGCTTTGGAGAGTGCTCCATGATGTGGGGTACCCAGAGGGTCAGGAGCCGGTGTACTCTTAGAGTGAGAGTCAGTTGACTAAGGATGGGATTGCAGTGGTGGAGATCATAGTTCCTGCTCTTGGTGATGCTCTGGAGTGGGATGGTTCGCACTTGGAGTTTGAGGGTCGCACTCCTGTTGAGGGTGCAGAGGGAGCAGCTTTCCTTGTCATCAGGGACATTATGAGCAGATTTCCTAATGAGCTTGCAGCAGCCCTAGCTGGTACTTTTCCTAGGGACGATCCTCATGATGCTATTTGGGTTCAGCCACATGGAAGTGCCCTAGTCAGAGGTCCGGAGGAGGGACATGCGAGTGACAACCATGCCATGAGTGCTATGTTCGCAGCTATCAGAGCTTATGAGGATCTCAAGTGCACTTACTAGACTTTGACTAGCTTGCGTGGTGATGATAAGATCAAGGCAAGGAAGCAAAAGAAGAAGCAGGCACTGGTGATAGCGAGTTTTCAGGAGCAATTGGCTGATATGACCTTGTAGCGGGACCAGGCTATAGAGAGAGGTGATGGTGCGATGCAGCGGGTGCATACATTGACTCAAGCCAACAACAATGCAGACCGCATGATTGAGCAATTGGTTCAGGAGAGGAATGAAGCCTAAGACGAGAGGGACCTTCTAAAGCAGAGGGTCGATGAGTTAGAGGAGTACAACGTCAACTTGCACGAGAAGTTTCACACGCTCTACAATGGGGTTGGCCCGTATGCTCCTCCAGACGCCGCTGGCATGGACGTCGATGACGACGACGAGGACGAGCCTGTAGCTTCACCTGGTGGCAATGGTGATGTCTCCGACCCCGTTGACGGCCCTGAGGAGTAGGCAAGTTACCTTGCGCTAGTGATTAGGTCTTGTCACGATGACCTTTATTTTTTCTGCATGTAACTTGATGTATCTCGTTTCGAACTTCTGAGACTTGGTAGAATGTTGGAACTTGGTTGGTAACGTGATATCCAAACGCATAAAAGTCCAATGTATGTATGCTGGCAATTTGATTGTATGGATGCGATGTTTGCAGTTGAAGTAATTTAATTAGCGATGTTGTTTTAATTAGGATGCGATTATTGTGCCTCTATTTTATTGTATGAATTTATTCTCTCCAGTAAATTCAATATGGCATAATTTTTAATTCACTCACAATTACTATAGCTTCACTTAATGATTACTTGTTGCTGAAATATGCAAATGGCCAATACTTGTCGTACCACTTATGAGGCCGCTGAGACAGGTGGTAATGGTGCTGGGGCAGGTGGTAGTGGTGGAAACAACGTCAACAACAATGAGCCCCACCATGAACCGCATTTGCCACCTCCTCCCCCGCTCACTCCAGAGATGTTCTTTGTACAGTTTCTCAGAAGTCAGCGTAATATGAAACAATCCCAGAAGAACATGGAGGATTTTCTATGTACAATTGCCAACAATGTTCAACACGGTAATTACCAGCGTTGTGGCAATGGGGTGAATCAGTATAGCAACTTTAAGGATTTCATGGACACCAAACCACCAATATTCAAGAAAGCAGCAGAACCGCTTGATGCTGAAGAATGGATCAACACCATAGAAGATAAGTTCCGTGTGTTAAGGCTAACTAAAGTAATGAAAACTGAATATGCTGCACATCAGTTACAAGGACCGGCTAGAATGTGATGGAAGCATCATCGCACTACCTTTCCTCCGAATGCCCAAATTTCATGGAGAGAGTTCACTGATGCCTTCCGTGGAGTTTATATTCAACCAGGGCTGACCGCGATGAAGTTGGGAGAGTTCTTAGCATTGAATCAAGGCACCAAAACTGTGACTCAATATTTGCATGCTTTCAATAACTTGTGTTGTTATGCTCCCGACATGGTTGACACAGATGCTAAGAAAATTGCTAGTTTCAAGAGAGAACTGAATCCCAAGATGATGAAGCATGTGGGTACCAATACTTGCACCAGATTTTATGACTTCATCAGTGATTACCTGAAACAAGAGAAGAATAACAATGTGTATACCGCATCCAAGACTTGAAAAAAGGGCCTTTGAGTCAGGACCATCATAGCCAAAAGTCCCCTTGGCTAATCGTTCTGCTTATCATCTGCCTACGCCTGGTGCAAGGTTTAGGCCACCACAGCAGAGAGCTCAGAACTACAAAGGACCATAAAAGCCTTATAAGATGGCAGTGCAGCCAGCCAAGATAGCCACAACTATGGGACAGGGCAGCTCTAATGGAGTTGTGGGATCTACTGGTACAGTGAGGGGACCCTCCTACAATTGTGATCAACCAGGCCACTTCTCAAGGTTCTGTCCTTATCCACCCAAGAAGAAGCAACAGACCTATCCTGCTCGTGTGCACAACACCACTGTTGATGAGATTCCTGAGGGAGAGCCCGTGACCACTAGTAAGTTTCCTATCAACCAACACCCTGCAGTTGTTCTATTTAATTCTGGATCATCACATTCTTTTATGAGTTAAGCATTTGCACAGAAGTATAATCAACCGTGCACAGAATTGGGTTATGGCTATCATATAAGTTCAGTAGGGGCTGATGTTTTGACCAATCAGATGGTTCGAGGGGCAACCCTTGAATTAGGTAGCAGAAATTTTCGAGTAAACTTGATAGTTATGCTTGGACTAGTTCTGGATGTCATTATAGGGAAGAATTGGATGAAAGATTGGGGAACAGTCATAGATACAGGGAGTCGAGTACTTACCCTTAAAGATCCCCAGGGTGAAGGTACTTTTCAAGTGTCATTGCCTCGAAGGACAAATCTTATTAGTGTGACATGTGCTACAGAAGTCATTCCTATTCATTAGATTCTGGTAGTGTGTGAATTCCCGGATGTGTTCCCAGATGAGTTACCTAGTCTTCTGCCAGATCAGGATATTGAGTTTGGAATTGAGTTAGTCCCCAGAACAGCTCCGATTTCGAGGAGACCCTATCAGATGCCTCTGGATCAATTAGCTGAGCTAAAGAAACAACTAGAGGAATTGTTAAAAAAGGAGTTTATCCGACCAAGCAAGTCTGAATGGGGATGGGCCGCCTTGTTTGTGAAGAAGAAGAAAGAAAGCACTTTGAGAATGTGCGTGGATTATAGGTCACTTAATGTTGTAACTATCAAGAATAAGTATCCCTTGCCTCATATTGATGTTCTATTTGACCAGTTAGCCAAGGCCAAGGTATTCTCCAAAATATATTTGAGATCCGGTTACCATCAGATCAAGATTAGGCCACAAGATATACCAAAAACCGCATTTTCTACCAGATACAGGTTGTACGAGTATCTTGTCATGTCCTTTGGCTTGACAAATGCTCCTGCATACTTTATGTTTCTGATGAATACGGTTTTCATGCAAGAATTGGATAAGTTTGTGGTTGTGTTCATTGATGATATTCTGGTGTACTCAGAGAACGAGAAGGATCATGAAGAGCATTTAAGAATTGTCTTGACCTGACTTAGAGAGCATAAGTTGTATACCAAGTTTAGCAAGTGCGAATTTTGGTTGAAGAAAGTTCCTTTTCTTGGTCATATTCTGTCAGAAAATGGTTCCAATAGATCCAAATAACAGAGGTTATGGATTGAAGGGCACCAACCACAGTTCCTGAAGTTAGAAGTTTCTTAGGATTAGCTGGTTACTATCGCTGTTTCATACTAGATTTCTCAAAGATTGCCAAACCAATGACAAGTCTGCTATAGAAAGATCACAAGTTTGTTTGGATAGAGGAGTGTGAAGCAGCTTTCCACACCTTGCGAAAACTATTAACTACTGCTCCTATTCTAGCAAAGCCAGACCTAGAGACACCTTTTGATGTGTTCTGTGACACATCAAAAACTAGATTGGGTTGTGTTCTTATGCAAGAAGGAAGAGTCATTTCTTATGCCTCGCATTAGTTGAGAAAGCACGAGGTCAACTATTCGACACATGATCTTGAGCTCGCGGCAGTAGTACATGCACTAAAAATATGGAGACATTATCTGCTTGGTAATGTGTGCAATATTTTCACAGACCACAAGAGTCTCAAGTATATCTTTACCCAACCAGAGCTGAACATGAGACAGTGAAGACGGTTAGAATTAATCAAGGATCACAATTTGAATGTGTAGTATCATCCTGAAAAGGCCAATGTAGTGGCAGATGCTTTAAGTAGAAAGTCACATTTCCTGAATGTGCAACCATTGCTCGGAGATGGGTTCAATCTGATGCACCCTGCTGTGTTACATAGTATTCAGATCAATTGTGAAAGGATGAAGCTGCCCAAGAGGGGGGGTGAATTGGGCTTTTCTAAAAATTAATTGCAAGAATTAAATCCTACAAGCTGAAATTAACCCCTAGTGCCTACTTGTGTTCCTAGAGATTCTACCGGTAAAAGTTTTGCACCCTAGTTTCCAATCCTAGTCTAGCATGGCAATTCTAGGAAAGTAAATCAAGCAATGAATGTAAATACAAGAATGTAAATGCTTGAAAGTAAGGGCAAGGAACACGGCGATGTTTTTCTGAGGTATCGGAGAGTCGCCACTCCCCACTAATCCTCGTTGGAGCACCCGCGCAAGGGTGTAGCTCCCCTTGATCCACGCAAGGATCAAGTGCTCTCTACGGGCTGATTCTTCGACACTCCGTCGCAGTGAATCACCTAAAACCACTCACAAGATGAGTTGGGTCATCCACAAGCTCCGCCGGATGATCACCAAACTCTCAATCACCACCAAGCCATCTAGGTGATGGCGATCACCAAGAGTAACAAGCTAGAATTCTCACTTGACCACAACGAGCCTAATGAGAAGGAGGATGCACACTTGCTACTCTCTAATCACTAGTGAGGAACTCTCAAGCTTTGATTCTCAAATCACACTCCTCACTAGAGCTCTTGCACTCCCTTGCACTCCAAAGGTGTTTCTCAGCTGATCAAATGAGCAAGAGACCTCTAAAAGAGGTGGTGGGGATGTATTTATACACCCCTCAAACAAATCCAACTGTTACCTGCCAACTCAGCAAAAATACGAGGTGACTGGACGCGCCGGTCGAAGTGACCGGATGCGCCGGTCGCTTGTAACGGTCGAAATTCTGAAACTTCGGCTGAGTGACCGGACGGGCCGGTCAGGGGTGACCGGTCGTGTCCGATCGTGTAGGGAGCTTACTGTACTCTGACCTGACGTGCGACTGCGTCTGATCGGTGATGACCGGACGCGTCCGGTCGTCAGAGGACCTTACTGGAACGTGACCGGACGCGCCGATCACACCCCAGTCGCGTCCGATTAGGTTGTTTCCCTCAAGTGACACGTGTTAGCCTGACCACCGCGTCCGGTCCTTGCAAGGGCCGCATCCGGTCGTCAGCGCTGAAACGCAGTTAGCAGTTAGAACTGACCAGACGCGTCCGGTCAAGCTAGGCACCACGTCCGGTCAAGGGAAAAACCCTCTAAACACTCTGAAACGCGACGCAACTTGAACCAAGTTGCTTCCAACTGAACTTTGAGCTATTCTAGAGCTACCTAGTGCTAAGTTTGACAAGTGTGCACCACACCTAAATATAAGACTCACCTAGGTCAAGCTACCCGCTCATGCCCCCCTTTATAGTACGGCCAAAAGAGAAAACGAAGATCCTAATGACTATTCCGAATGTAACTCATCACCTTGACATCCGGAACTAACCGTCCTTAATCTTGACGTCACTCCTTTGAAAACTGAAACAATTTCCATCAAGGGGCATGAATACCATAGTGCCCAAAGCAGTTATCATCTCCATGACCTAACTTACCAAAGTTTCTACAAAACACACGTTAGTCATGGTAATAAAGCGTTGTCATCAATTGCCGAAACCAACTCTCGGGGCCTAGATGCTTTCAATCTCCCCCTTTTTGGTGATTGATGACAACACTAAGATTCAAAAGATAGGAGTTGAGGTTTTCGAACATGCTTGGTTCACATAAGCAAAAAACAATAAGCACAAAGGGTTAGGAATTGCTTATGTGCCCTAAGCGAAAAGAGTGTACTCATAGGATAAAACATAAAGCGTTAGTACACATAAAGATATAGCTCAAAAGCAATCGGAGTAAGGCACGGAAGCACAAACTTATGAGCTATAATCAAACAAGTGACATGATTCAAAACGATGACTAGATAGATCATTAGACTCAAAGTTTTCTCAGACAACCACATGTCACAAGAATGCAAGTACTGGAATGTAAACATGATGCATGAAAGTAGCACACAAAAGAGAACGAAAACCCTCTATCAAAACTCCCCCTAAATCTACTCTCTCTCCTCCTTTGGCATCAACCGCCAAAAACTAATCTAAGGATCTGACGGGGGAACTGACAGAGTCGAGTCGAGTGCCGAGGAGCGCGGAGTGATCACAAACTGAGAAGTGTCTTCCTCAGACTCAGAGCTGTCAGGCTGACCCTCTAAAGAAGCACGCGGCTGTGAAGCGGTCTGGGTCTGAACAACAGGAACAGGTGCTGACCAAGTAGCAACTAGTGGAGCAGTCTCTGTGACCTGTGCCTGAAGTGAGCCAATAGCTGGGGGATCTGTCGAGGCAACTGATGAAGGTATAGTCTCTGTAGTGCCCGTCCCTGTCACAGGAGGAATAGCTGCCTCTGAAGCGGACAACCCTGAAGAAGTAGCTAGAGTAGTGTGCGAGGGCGTCGGCTGACCAGTCAACTCGCTGTAGGTGGCACTAAAATCAGCAAATGGTGTGCCTATCAGTAGGTGAGGGCGAGGCTGGTCTAAAGGAGTGAACCCCATCTAAATAGGCGTGTAGCTTGGGGACTAGAACGACTGGGGGACCTACTGCTGTGGAGAGGTGAACTGAAAGCTCGGCTGTTCCTGACTCGAAGGTCCACTAGACTGTAAGGCTGGAGTCAGAGCAGATGTAGGTGGAGGAACCCCAACTGTGACCAAGTGACGCAGAAGCTCTAAATACTGCTGCTGGTTTGTTGCACTCTGTCACTGCATCTCATACTGCTAACGCTGCATTTCGACCTGCTGACGTTGTATCTCAAGCTGCTGTCTCTGGAACTCATCCTGCCGAGCCTGTATCTGAGCAAAAGCGGCAGCTGTGTCCTGAGCCTGTCTCTGTAGCTGATGCTCCTGTCGCTCTTGTGCCTGGGTCAGCCTCTCAAGAATAGCCACCATGGCTGGGTCTGAGCGGGAGGCTGAACCAGAGCCACCAGCCTCGTGGTCGTGCGGTCGAGGAGAGCAGTACCTGGGAATGGGCTGGTAATCCTCGTCAGTGCTGTCAGAGGCCTCATCCTCAGCTAGATCAGCAGGCTGAGCATCAAGATGTGCAAGCTATGCCTCAGCAAGACCCTGAACGGTCGCGTCCAGCTCAGCTGCTATCTCAGGCACCTCAGGTCTCTCTCGCTGTTCTAGCACTGGGGCCTGCTCTCTGGTAACCGAAGCCCATAGCTGACGGATATCATACTCTGGAAAAGTAGTGGTAGTATCAGATATCTCAGCTCTAATCTCTGAAGGAAGCTAAAGTGCAGATCTGATGATGAAGCAAATCCAATGAGCATAGGGCAGCTGACGGTGTCCCTTGAAGCCTGCTGCCAGGGTGTCCTCCATCTCACTAAGCATAAGATCACATATATCAAATGGTGTCTGTGAGAGAAGGTGGTGAACAACCCACAACTGCATCCTAGTAAGTCCCTCTCTATAGCCCAGCCTGGGAAGAAGTGTACGCCTGACAATAGCATCCAGGACTTGGGCAAGCGGTGTCAAGCCGGCGGGTGTGCGACGAGACCCTTCGCCAAAAGGCTCACGGAAGTAGGGTCGGATCAGATCTGTAGGAGGCACAGTACCGCCATGAGGGCGTCTAGGTGGAGTTGTCTGACCAAGGCAAAGCTGATGTATCTTCGTGTCTGAAGTTGGGAGTCTGAGAATCTCCCTCACTCTGGTGCTGTACAGTCTGCGATCAAGACCTCGGAATGCAAAGTGTATGAACTCATGGGCCGGATCAATCCATAGTGAAGCATTGAACTCCCTGACCCAAGTGCCGCAGTATGCACCTGTCCGTCCAAGAAAATCAAATAAGCCCGGAAGAAAGGACAGGTGCGGACGAAGCTGCTCACCCACTACCTCAACAAGAGACTCAATGCGACAGATCCTCTGTGGTCGAAAAGCAATTCCACTGTCAACATAGGCTCTGTAGAAATCCTCTTGTAAGAGGTGTATAGAATCCCTCTGATGCTCTAGAATCCTGCTGAGGTGGGAACCACCGGCTGACCTCAACAAATCTCAAGCCCTGCACCTGACGTGCTGTAGCACCCCTCAAGGCAAAGTGCTCGACAGTGGGCGAACCTCGAGCCCTGGGAGGTGGACATCCTCCACGACGCTGGCCCTCTAGCCTAGGAGTCACCTGAGCTCGTGAACGTGTGGAGCGACGACACGGTGGAGTCTGAACTGGCTGCTCCTCTGTCCCTTCTGGAGCCTCTGTAGGTGGATCAACTGACATAGCATCTGCATCCTCTGTCCCCTCTGTGCCCTCTGTGGCCTCTGTACCGAGCTGTCGACCTTCAAGATGAAAGCGACGCTCGCCAATGCGAATACCACTGCTCCTGCCTCCCCTCTCTGCCTGCTCTGCTGCATCTGCTACTGCTTGAGCGATCTCTGCATCTGTAAGGGTCTTCTCTTCTTTCTGGCCATAGTCTTTATGTGCTTGCCACGCGCAACCTCTGTCAGACGAGGAGGACTATCGTCCCCGTCACTGGGAGCACCCCCGGCGTTCTTGCAGCGAACCATACTGACGACTGTCGGGAACCTCTAAAAGATGATGTATTGTCACTCTAGAGGCTTGGCCTCAATCCGTATCTGTAGGCTTGGCCTCGGATTAAACAACTGAACTGCAGTCACCCCGACACACCGACAAACTCGCTGAAAAGATAAAATAGATGGATCTACTATAAGCAACATATATAACTAAAAGGTATGAAATCCTAGAGATAGCAAGCATATAAGATAAGATGTGAATCGAATCGCGATGGCTACCTCGGATCGACGAGAAGACCGGTGATGAGGTAAGATGACCTAGTTCGTGAGACTTCCCGAAGACGCCGGACGAGCGCTGATTTGCCAAAACAAAAGATAATTAGAATTTCAATGATGAAATTACGGCAAACCCTAACAAGGAGATCGAGGTGACACGAAATAACCTCGGGAAGAAGACGTCGCGCGAAGAAACTTCAACGACGAACGGCCGAACCGACGTTGCGCGAACCCTAGGGTTAGGGTTAGGGCAACACTTGTGATGGCCAAGCGGAGGCGTGCGCGAGGGAGGCAGTCAACGGCCGGCCGGAGGTGGAGCAGCAGGCAGCGGCGTCGGCACGGCCAGGCGCGGCAAGGGCGGCGGCGGCGCAGCAAGGGGGAGCAGGTGCGGTGGGGCAGCAGGCGTGGCGGGCGCGGGCTCGGGCGGCGTTGCGCGGGCAGAGGCGGTGCAGCGCGGCTTGCCGGAGGAGGAGGAGCACGGCGCGGTGGTGAGCGGCGGTGGCGGCGAGTTAGGGCTAGGAGTCAGCGATTAGGGCACGGCGGCGGGCGGATTGAAAAGAAACCGATCGAAGATGAAAAGGTTATATGAGGGATTAGATCCGCTCGGCACGCACTGACCGGACGCGGTGGTCGAATGACCGGACGCGGTGGTGCAGCGTCCGGTCACACTCCAGTAAGCTCCTAGAGCGATCGGACGTGTCTGGTTAGGACTGACCGGACACGGACAAAGTCCGGTCGAGGGTTATCCGGGAAAGTCATCGCGAATGACCGGACGCGGTGGTGGGTACCGGGACCGGACGCGGTGGTCAACAACGACGCGTCCGGTGCAGCGTCCGGTCACAAGGTCAAGAGAAAGTCTTTGGGATGACCGGACGCGCTGGTGGTCGCCGGGACCAGACGCGGTGGTGAAGCATCACTGCGTCCGGTGCAGCGTCCGGTCCAGCGTCCGGTCACTATTTTTCGCCTTTCTTCATTCCGAACTTCAACGTGACTTCTCACAATCAAGTTCCAATTCAAAGAGACACAAATAAACACCAATTGGAACCTGATATGAGTGACCTCACTCAAACCCTCAAGTTTTTCAAAATAGTTTGCCTTAGGCTAATATTATTTTTAGGAAAATAGGCAACAAACTCCCGAGGAGCAACGTATGGCCATGCAATAGAGTTTGTGAACCCTTAGGAGCGTCAAATGCTCTCTCTATCCATGGACGAACACAGAGGTTGCTCAAAGCCAAACCAAAAAGAAACGACAAAGCAACAACCATGCATATGCAATGCAATACAAGTAAGTAAAACTAGGTTGCTTGTTGTTGGGCATTCTTAACATCATTACGAAAAGTAGACTTAGTTTTCTAATTCTGATAACGGCGCCAAAAATGCCGAACCTATCCCTCATGCCACTTAAGCCAAGTTGTCATCCCCAGCATGACATGAGAGATGCGGTACTGAAATATGCAAATGCACTTCTAAATAAATAATAAATAAGATCTGCAAGCGCACAGATTAATACCGATGTAGCATTTTAACCGGGAAGTATTCCAGGTATCGTTATTTATATTTTTACCACTGGGAAAGGATTACTAACATCAATGTTGATTATGGAATGGAATATAGGAATGAGTATCAATCATTGCATGTATAAGTGAGAGCATTCATCTATCTCTTGCATACAGGGGTAAGTGTCACATAAAATATAGATAAAGTATGAATGGTGACAAAGATAATTAATCTGATCAGCTAGCCACATATAATAATGATAAGCACCTCAACAGATATTCTAGCAAGTCATTAGCATGGTATTAGGACAAACTACAAGGATATTTCCTAAGTTATTCTTAACTATAAAGTCTAGCATATCATAGTTAGTGCAAGTACACTTGGCAATCATTGCGAGAAAGGAATACGCCCATGCATAGTGATATTATCAAGGAAGATGAGAAACATAGCAATCACTCCCCCGTAATAATGTTGCTCTGCCTGCCTTACACACGGGAGGGGGACTATATAAGAACCAACGAAGCTGTCACCATCGCGGACCACCCCACGATCCGGCATATAAGGTGCAATCGAAGATAAATATGGTCTAAGCACCACGCCTACACAATATTTATCATTTACCCATGGATCCGATGGATAAACGCTATACGATCCTAAACATGTATATAATTCCAATCTAACTAAGCCAAGCGTATAACTACGATAAACTAAGAACAATATAATCGCAAACATAAACAAGTAGAGCATAGTCATAATCAATATATTGAAATAGAACAAAGTTGTATTCATAATATTGAAGAACAATAATGAACAATGAAGAACAGTAGAGGAATTACCAAGAATCCTCTTGACAGATCCGAAAACCAATCGAAGATTGACTCCTTCTAGTTCTAATCCTATGTAGCTATGCTATACTAGAGATCTAGTTGATGTGGTGGCTCTAGGGCTTGATCAGAGACTCTCCTCCTGAGATTAGGGTTTGAGGAATTGAGAATGAGGGAGTACCTCCTCCAGGGGCCAGGGGTCCTGCTTATATAGCCCCCTCAAGTGAACGTGGGCCGTCGGATCAAACCGACATTAATCGCACGGTTTTCCTTGATCCCTTAGGTCGGTGGAGCATAATCCGCGAGACGGAGCCTGATTGGCTCTCAGGCCAGGGCGGGCGCCCTAGGGAGCAGGGCGGGCGCCCTGCCTCCGGGCCCGTTCGGCCTCCCGTTCGATCTCGTGGCTTCTGGAGTCTTCTAGATGATAGAAAATCGGTGAACACGTTATTATCTCTATGTAAACCCGACGTGTGGGCCTTTCCTCCGTATTTTCTGATAACCCCTTGCAGAAACAGACAAACACCAAAACTCATGGAATTCTGTCAGATAAAACCCTAAGTCTAGGTGTTGGTTGCATTTGAATCCTTTTCTTTATTTATTTGATAACTATATTTGGTACTTAAGGACCGTCAACAAACTCCCCCAAGCTTACCTCTTGCTCGTCGCTGAGCAAGGATAGACTCATTATGGATCAGAATTTGCTGCAACGCCTTTGAACGTTGACGGTGCATATGCTTTCAAATAAGGTCTCATCCCTGAGTTAGAGTAAACTGTCAAGACTTAAAACTTACTCATTTTACCTTTCACCATGGGGCTTGGAACCGTCACCTGCATCTTGAGTGGTTAAAAGATAGAACGGTCTAGTCAAACGCCATGTCTCTTATTCTTGATCAGCTATAGCTCTGGAGTTTTTGCAAATTTTTCAAATAAAACTCAGAGATTCCTTGTATGACTTTCTCGGGTCTCTCTTTTGTGGTATTTCTGGATCCTTACCAAGGCAGTAATGGTATATGCCTTCTCTCTCAAAGTATGTGGTATTTATGGTATAAGGCGTAGTGGCATTGCCTTCTCTCTCACCCTACTCTAATAAGGCTTTGATATCTGGAGCTCATAGGTGGGAGATACAGTATACATACTCATTGAACATTTATTGCATAGTCAAACCATGGATCCAGAGAAACAAGTCAATAAGTCAAATCAAGATGTGCATGTGTGGTGAATGAGTGGTGTATGGTGATGATGGTGATAACAAAAGTCTAATGCTCTTTTTGAGGGAATACATACCTTTCTTGCTTTTTGAAACTTTTGAGGGGAATGAGATGCTCTATTTATTTATTTTTTTTCTCTCAGGTGGGTATCTTGTACCCCTAATTCTACTGTCGGACACTTGTCCATTTTTACCTCTCGTCTCACTTTTTCTTTCTTCGAGGTTCCGAGCACTTGCTCCTTTTTATTTCCTCGTTTTTTTAGAGCAATCTCCCTCTTGAAAATATAGCAAGTGGTAGTAGAAATGACTTGAGCATTAACTTCACAGGGAATAACAGGAATGGGATAATGTATTTGGCTATTCTCTCCCGGGTCAGGAGTAGAATAATTTTGGGTGAATCTGGAGATGGAAATGAGTGGATATATGTGGATGCGTACTTCCGGAGTAGAAGCAGCATGTATGAGTGAACGTGCAAGTAAATCTTGATTTTAACCACATGACAAGTTCCTAAGGGTCTACACAGCTTGACCACACTCAATGCCGATAAGCAGTAAGTAGTAATAGTGCGGCTCTTAATCTAACAAGCATGTATATATGGCTGTGGTAGGAATTTAAACTCTCATCATACAGGAACTCATCATGCAACATATAAAGATTTTTAAAGATAAAATTCTCCAGAATTCTAGCATCTCTAGGAACAGATAAACAGCAGCTCAACCTTCCCATATCATATCCGCTAACAACTTAGACTTCAGATCAAGTTCTCTTCCCACTAGTTCAGGTTTAGAGCCAGTTTTAAATTATAACAGTTATGTCTAAACTAGAGAGAACAAATTTGAAAATTAGGCAGAGCAACTATTCATCATATCCATGCTAGAGTTTTATTTTCAAGATTCAGTTTAGCATAGCTACTTTATTTATTGATTAAACTAAGCAAATATATATAAACACAAAATATTTATTTGGGTTTTCATGATTATGCATCTTTTTATTTTAATAAAGCATAGGTATAAATGTACATAAAAATACTTATCGGGATAAATGGGGGTGCTCTCCCCCAAGCTGGATCTTGACGTAATTTCTTCTGATGTAGCTAGCAGGTGCAGAGGTGTATTTGAATGTCGGCAGCACCCTGACAATGATTAGGATGTCCTCCATCTGCTAGTCTTCCTGAATTCTGTGGAGCTCAAATAGACAACAAAGCTTCGTGGAACTTGATTAAGCGTTAGCATAAATATCTAGCCTTTATCATGTTTGAGCTTCCTTGATAAATGTCACTCTCTATTTTTATTTTCATTTTTATAGAACAGAAAAAAAATATATTATTATTATTATTTTTTAGACAGAATGAACATGATTAACTGAGCAATAATTAAAGGAAAAATGATAACTACCAAGTTTACCTCTTGGCATGGCGTTCGGTGTTTTTAAGTCCTCCGAACAGGACTTCTTTTCTTCTTAGTTGTCCTGAGATTTGGGTGGCGTAGACGGTGGTTCCGGCAGCGCCTCCTCTTCTTGTGTAACTGTCTTCACTTTCCATACCCGACTTGGTGCTTCGGTCTCCTGTTGTGTATCCTCGGGCCTTATGACCTCTCCTTCATAGTCTGCCCATACGTCCTTGATGGTTTGCCTCCTTTGGTTACGGTTACATTGCCTTCTTCTTGTCCTGACCTGCTTAGAATCTTCAACTATATAGTTAGGGTCATTAAAGTAGCGGCGTACCTTCTCAGAGGGGAAATGCATATGGACTTCTCCGGTTCCAATGTAGATGATTGCTTTGACGGTGCCTAGGAACGGTCTTCCTAGGATGATGGGTGGATCGTACTTGTCGTCTCCCATGTCAATGACCTAAAAGTCTGTATGGACAAAATGATCTGATCTGCCATCGGTTACTATACCTTCGACCTTTCGGGATGTCTGATCTGCCATCTGGAGCTGAGTGTATGTTGGTTTTAAGGGCATGGTCCCGTACAAGAGCTGATAGGTGACTGTGGCCATTATGTTGACGCCTGATCCAGTGTCGCAGAGCGCCTTCTGAAAGGACTATCCATTGATTGAGCACTCAATGCTTGGCATACCTGGGTCGTCCTTCTTGTTCAGGAAGGGTGACTTGAGTCGACCATCTTGACCTCCTTGAACTGCAGTGACCATCTTAGCTGATTCGGTCCATCCTTGGTTGTTCTTGTTCTGCTTGTTCCTCCTGTTGGTCCTCTTCCTTGGTTCATGTTGGGGTTGCTCTGGGATTTGTGTAATCTTGTTCTTGAAGGAAAACGTCTCCTTCCTCCCCTTGATGTTGAAGTTGATCTTCGCAGCGCTGGCGTAGATGACAGCTCCCGAGGTGTTCAGGAATGGACTTCCCAGAATAACCGGTGACCTCTCATCGGACCCGGTCTCTATCACCACGAAGTCAGCTGGAGCATACGAGGTACCAACTCGGACACACATGTTCTTTAATATTCCTTTAGGAAAGCTTAGTGTCCGATCTGCAAGCTGCAAACACATAGTTGTTTCTGATAAAGGATATGTAAAGAATTTTTCATAGAGTACCCTAGGCATAATGTTGACGCTGGAGCCAAAGTCAGAGAGTGCTTCTGGGAAGTCCACCATGCCGATGGAGATCAGGATGACGGGGCGTCCTGGATCGCCTCTCTTGACTGGCAGAAGGTCATTATGTACTCCGACAGCGGGATTACTCCAATAGTTACCTGCATCAAACATGTCTACAAGATTTGCAGATTCTAATCCTTCCGGTTGTGATGGTATACCGGGGTTAGTAGCAGGAACAGCAGCAGCTATTTGATTTAACTGAGATTCAATCATTTTATTAAAGCTAATTTGGTTTTTGATGGCAGTAGAGAAATTATCCATTCTATTATTGATGTTTTCTAGTATTTTATCATTGGATGCCAATTTCTTAGACAAGTTATCCATTAGCTTTCCTTGATTAGACACTAACTCTCTCAGGGGTGGAAAATTATTATTGTTGTTGTAAAAGTTATTACCTTGATAATTACCTGAGTAGTTACCTGAGTAGTTAGGCCTCTGTTGATTCCAACCTTGATTTTGTTGAGGACGGTTGTAGTTGTTGTTGTTGTTGATGTACCTTGCATCCTCAAGCATCTCAGGGCAGTGATTGCCTGAGTGTCCAGTGTCTCCACATTCCTCACAAGTCATGTGAGAGTCGTAGACGTTCATGTCTTCTCTTTTGTCTATAGCTTTGTCATTGAGCTTTTTCATGAGTAGGTCTAACTTTGCAGACAGCATGTCTACCTCCTTGAGCTGGTGCATACCTCCACCCTTCTTGCGTGTTTGAGTCCTCTCTTCGTTCCAACCTTGGTTGGACGCCATCTTCTCCACAAGGGCTGTAGCTTGTGGTATGGTGAGTGATAGAAATATGCCTCCAGTTGCAGCATCCATGGTCTCATGAGCACTAGTGATGAGCCCATGATAGAAAGTCTGCATAAGTAGCCAGCTTTCCATTCCATGATGGGGACATTCTAGGATGTAATCTTGAAAGCGCTCCCATGCTTCTGGAACGGATTCATCATGTTGTTGGTGAAAACTTGTAATCTTCCCACGGAGAGCATTGGTCTTGCCCATGGGAAAGAACTTAGCCAGAAAGTTCGTAGAGCAGAGTGCCCATGTAGTGTTCTTATCCTTCGTCGCGTAGAACCACTGCTTCTCTCTCCCCAATAGTGAGAATGGGAAAAGACGAAGTAGTATGGCGTCTCTGGGAACATCTAATATAGTGAATGTGCTGCAAATCTCTAGGAAGTGTTGGAGATGAGCACTTGCATCTTCGTGCGGCTTCCCACAAAACTGGTTGGCTTGTACCATGTTGATGAGCCCTGGCTTGAGCTCAAAGTTCTTGTCGATGGCCGCGGCAGGTCCAGTGCGGATGTTGTCCGTAGTGGGAGCTGAGAACTCGCGGATCGTCTTGTTCGCCATGGCTGCGAACTCTGTTGACAAATTCCGGATGAAACTTCGGCGGTCTTTTGGATTGGATGAAGTGTTGCGTCGAAGTGTTGACTTCTTGAGCTTGGCTCTTGCCTCTCTGATTAATGCTTCGGGGTTGTCAACAAAATTTTCTGGAAGATGTCCTCTATTCATACATCACCCTACAAAACAATAAGAATGGAAAAATACAGGGGTAAATCTGTATGGGAGAATTGATGATCTCAATCACTTAATGATGCGAATGATGACTCAAATTCCGTTTTCATTCCTTGTTAGTAAATCAACCTTCCCCGGCAACGGCGCCAAAAATGCTTGTTGGGCATTCTTAACGTCATTACCAAAAGTAGACTTAGTTTTCTAATTTTGATAACGGCGCCAAAAATGTCGAACCTATCCCTCATGCCACTTAAGCCAAGTTGTCATCCCCAGCATGACATGAGAGATGCGGTATTGAAATATGCAACTGCTCTTCTAAATAAATAATAAATAAGATCTGCAAGCGCACAGATTAATACCGATGTAGCATTTTAATCGGGAAGTATTCCAGGTATCGTTATTTATATTTTTACCATTGGGAAGGGATTACTAACATCAATGTTGATTATGGAATGGAATATAGGAATGAGTATCAATCATTGCATGTATAAGTGAGAGCATTCATCTATCTCTTGCATACAGGGGTAAGTGTCAAATAAAATATAGATAAAGTATGAATGGTGACAAAGATAATTAATCTGATCAGCTAGCCACATATAATAATGATAAGCACCTCAACAGATATTCTAGCAAGTCATTAGCATGGTATTAGGACGAACTACAAGGATATTTCCTAAGTTATTCTTAACTATAAAGTCTAGCATATCATAGTTAGTGCAAGTACACTTGGCAATCATTGCGAGAAAGGAATACGCTCATGCATAGTGATATTATCAAGGAAGATGAGAAACATAGCAATCACTCCCCCGTAATAATGTTGCTCTGCCTGCCTTACACATGGGAGGGGGACTATATAAGAACCAACGAAGTTGTCACCATCGCGGACCACCCCACGATCCGGCATATAAGGTGCAATCGCAGATAAATATGGTCTAAGCACCACGCCTACACAATATTTATCATTTACCCATGGATCCGATGGATAAACGCTATACGATCCTAAACATGTATATAATTCCAATCTAACTAAGCCAAGCGTATAACTATGATAAACTAAGAACAATATAATCGCAAACATAAACAAGTAGAGCATAGTCATAATCAATATATTGAAATAGAACAAAGTTGTATTCATAATATTGAAGAACAATAATGAACAATGAAGAACAGTAGAGGAATTACCAAGAATCCTCTTGACAGATCCGAAAACCAATCGAAGATTGACTCCTTCTAGTTCTAATCCTATGTAGCTATGCTATACTAGAGATCTAGTTGATGTGGTGGCTCTAGGGCTTGATCAGAGACTCTCCTCCTGAGATTAGGGTTTGAGGAATTGAGAATGAGGGAGTACCTCCTCCAGGGGCCAGGGGTCCTGCATATATAGCCCCCTCAAGTGAACGTGGGCCGTCGGATCAAACCGACATTAATCGCACGGTTTTCCTTGATCCCTTAGGTCGGTGGAGCATAATCCGCGAGACGGAGCCTGATTGGCTCTCAGGCCAGGGCGGGCGCCCTAGGGAGCAGGGCGGGCGCCCTGCCTCCGGGCCCGTTCGGCCTCCCGTTCGATCTCGTGGCTTCTGGAGTCTTCTAGATGATAGAAAATCGGTGAACACGTTATTATCTCTATGTAAACCCGACGTGTGGGCCTTTCCTCCGTATTTTCTGATAACCCCCTGCAGAAACAGACAAACACCAAAACTCATGGAATTCTGTCAGATAAAACCCTAAGTCTAGGTGTTGGTTGCATTTGGATCCTTTTCTTTATTTATTTGATAACTATATTTGGTACTTAAGGACCGTCACTATATTTGATCCACTGTTAGGCTTCTTCACTCCTCCAAAGGAGGGTTATCGTAACCGTGTTAGACAAGCCCTAGATGCATTGCGAGAATTTTAAACATGACATATAATACAATGCTATGCAAGGGACAACACAAGCTCATTTTTTAAAGTTACTAGAGTCAAGCACATTAAGTTCACTTCTCAACCTACAAAAGGTAGCTTCATCCAAAGGTTTAGTGAAGATATCCGCTAATTGATTTTCACTTCTTACACCTTCTAGTGATATATCATTTTTAGCAACATGGTCTCTTAGAAAGTGATGGCGGATATCAATGTGCTTGGTGCGAGAGTGTTGTATCGGATTATTAGCAATTTTAACGGCACTTTCATTATCACATAAAAGTGGCACCTTTTCAAGAACAATTCCATAGTCTAGGAGGGTTTGTTTCATGTATAAGATTTGTTCACAACAAGCCCCCGCGACAATGTATTCCGCCTCGGCGGTGGACAAAGCCACACTATTTTGCTTTTTAGATGACCAAGATACTAAGGACCTCCCAAGCAAATGGCACCCTCCGGATGTGCTTTTTCTATCAATTTTGCAACCGGCATAATCCGAATCGGAATAGCCAACTAGTTGGAATCTAGCTCCTTTGGGATACCAAAGACCAATGCTTGGGGTGTGCTTAAGATATCTTAAGATTCTTTTTACGGCACTTAAGTGAGGTTCTTTAGGGCACGCTTGAAAGCGGGCACACATGCACACACTAAACATGATATCGGGCCTAGATGCAGTAAGGTACAACAAACTACCAATCATAGAACGGTAGAGAGTTTGATCAACCGGTTTACCTCCCTCATCTAGGTCGAGATGTCCATTAGATGGCATTGGGGTTTTGATTGGTTTGCATTCTTCCATCTTGAACCTCCTGAGAAGATCCTTGGTATACTTTTCTTGAGAGATGAAAATCCCTTCTCTCATTTGCTTGACTTGAAAACCAAGGAAGAATGTGAGCTCACCAATCATAGACATCTCGAACTCCTTCGACATCAATTCACCAAATTCCTTGCAATATTCTTCATTTGTTGATCCGAAGATGATATCATCAACATACACTTGACAAATGAAGATCTCCCCATTAAGCTTCTTGGTGAATAGTGTGGTGTCGACCTTCCCAATGGTGAAGCCCTTCTCAATGAGGAAGTCCCGGAGGCGCTCCTACCACGCTCTAGGGGCTTGCTTGAGCCCATATAGTGCCTTGGACAACCTATAAACATGATTAGGATATCTAGGGTCTTCAAACCCAGGAGGTTGATTAACATAGACTAGTTCATTTATGAAGCCATTTAAGAATGCACTTTTCACATCCATTTGATATAGTTTCATATCATGATGTGATGCATATGCAAGAAGGATACGAATGGCTTCAAGTCTTGCAACGGGTGCAAAGGTTTCTCCAAAATCAAGACCTTCAACTTGAAGCCATTCGTATCCTTCTTGATTTTGGAACCACTATCAATAACCCAATGAGATCCACCGGTCTTGTAGTTCACCTACACACAAGAGATCAAGCTTTTTGTTTAGGGACCTACACTTGAGAGGGGCCCTTGACTTTCTCAACTAGTGACTTGGCAACCCATATTTTCTTAGGCCTATTCTTGTTTGGGGGACCCAAGAACATAACTTTCATCTTTCCATTTGAATCTTTTCTTAGCATGTAATGAGCATTGAAGGCAAAGGGTCTAGCATGCTTAGGCAAGGATTGTGGTGGTGGAGTTTTGCACTCATGAGCAAAATGACCTTCTTGTCCACACTCAACACATCTCTTTGGCTTGGGCTTTGACTTGCTTTGTTGTTGTTGAGCTTTAGCCTTCTTCTCTTGATTTGCCAAATAACCAATGCCACTTCTATCCATCTTCATTACGGTGTTCATGAGTAGCTCACTTTGCAAATATTGGCCTCTTGTGAACTTGCTTAGACCGGTCTTGAGATGCTCTTTCTCTTGCTTGAGCTTTTTGTTTTCTTCAATGAGTGACTCATTCATTGTTTGCTTCTCAAGAGCCATCAAACCTTTTAGCTTCTTGTTCTCATTTGCAAGCTTCTCATTTTCACTCTTGATCTTGGCATAATCATCATAGTTGCTTGACTCAACCACACTCTTGCCTTTGCTACTAGAACCTTGCTCAATGCTTTCAATGATCAAGTCATCACATGATGTAGCTATATCACACTTAACAACTTTGTTAGTAGCATCATGTGTCTCAAGAGAAAGTTCATTAGCAACCACAAGACTATCATAGTCAATTTTCAATGTAGTATATTTGTCTTTTAGAGTGTTATGCCTAGTGATGAGCTCATCATGCTTCTTCTCAAGATTACCATGTTGATCTCTAAGCTCTTTGTTAAAATTTTTGAGCTCCTTGAGAGTAGAAGACATAATTTCATTTTGATCTTTGAGCTCACCACTAGCTTTTTGTGCATTTTCAAGCTTGGATGAGAGTGATTCATTTTCATTTTGAAGTTCATCATTTTCATTTCTAGTCCTTCTTATGACTTTAGTGTATTTGTTCAACAATTTTACAAGTTCATCATAAGAAGGTGCATCATATTCATCATCACTATCACTATCATCATCATCATCACTATCATTGTTTTGTACCTTTCGTTCACCTTTGGCCATAAGGCATAGATGAGTAGTGGACGATGATGGTGAAGGTGGTGGTGAAGGTGGTGATGAAGATGTCGGTGAAGATGATGGCCCCATCACAAATGCGGCAACCTTCTCTTTCTCATCATCGCTCTCATCATCGGAGGACTCACAAGATGATTCAATGTCGGTGAGCCAATCACCAACTATGTATGCCTTTCCTCCCTTCTTCTTCTTGTGGAACTCCTTCTTGCCATCCAACTTGATGCCACTCTTGTTGAGCTTCTTTAGCATTTTGGTGGTCTTCCTCACCATGAGTGCAAGTGATTCATCATCAATATCACTTTCACTTGAGCTCTCTTGCACCATCATGGCTTGGCCCTTCTTATTCTTCTTGTCATGGCTAGCTTTGACGGCCAAGTCTTTCTTCTTGGAAGATGATGAGCCCTCTTCCGGAGTGATGTGCATGTACATCTCATGAGCATTGATCTTCCCCAATACTTGTGTCGGTGTTGCGGTGGAGAGATCACTTTGGTGAAGCACGGTGACAATGTGACCATACTTCTCAATGGGAAGAACACTCAAGATCTTCATTGCAACATCCGATTGGCTCATTTGAGTGAGCCCAAGAGCATTGAGGTCCTCTACAAGAACATTCAATCGAGTGTACATGTCATTAGCACTTTCTTTGGGAAGCATCTTAAAAGAATTGATTTTCTTTAAAGCAATATGATAGCGTTCCTCATGCTCACTCTTAGTTCCCTCATGGAGAGCACAAAGGTTTTCCCACAATTCATGAGCGTTCTTTGCATTATGCACACGATTGAAGATATCCTTGCCTAAGCCCCGGTAGAGTGCATTTTTGGCCTTTGCATTCCACTGGTTGTACTTCTCCTCGTCACCACTTGGGTTGGCAGGATCCTTAATAGCGGGAAGCCCTTGGGTTGCAGCTCTAAGACACCCAACATCTATGGCTTCGAGGTATGCCTCCATATGGATTTTCCAATATGGAAAATCATCCCCCTCAAAGGTGGGAGGTGGTCCTTCCCCGTTACACATCTTGCTCTAGGCGGTAAAGCCTAAATTAGGAGCAACTCGGCTCCGATACCAATTGAAAGGATCAAGATACCAAGAGGGGGGTGAATTGGGCTTTTCTAAAAATTAATTGCAAGAATTAAATCCTACAAGCCAAAATTCACCCCTAGTGCCTACTTGTGTTCTTAGAGATTCTACCGGTAAAAGTTTTGCACCCTAGTTTCCAATCCTAGTCTAGCATAGCAATTCTAGGAAAGTAAATCAAGCAATCAATGTAAATACGAGAATGTAAATGCTTGAAAGTAAGGGCAAGGAACACGGTGCTGTTTTTCCGGGGTATCGGAGAGTCGCCACTCCCCACTAGTCCTCGTTGGAGCACCCGCGCAAGGGTGTAGCTCCCCTTGATCCACGCAAGGATCAAGTGCTCTCTATGAGCCGATTCTTCGACACTCTGTCACGGTGAATCGCCCAAAACCGCTCACAAGATGAGTTGGGTCATCCACAAGCTCCGCCGGATGATCACCAAACTCCCAATCACCACCAAGCCGTCTAGGTGATGGCGATCACCAAGAGTAACAAGCTAGAACTCTCACTTGACCACAACGAGCCTAATGAGAAGGAGGATGCACACTTGCTACTCTATAATCACTAGTGAGGAACTCTCAAGCTTTGATTCTCAAATCACACTCCTCACTAGAGCTCTTGCACTCCCTTGCACTCCAAAGGTGTTTCTCAACTGAACAAATGAGCAAGAGACCTCTAAAAGAGGTGGTGGGGATGTATTTATACACCCCTCAAACAAATCCAACCGTTACCTACCAACTCAGCAAAAATACGAGGTGACTGGACGTGCTGGTCGAAGTGACCGGACGCGCCGGTCGCTCGTAACGGTCGAAATTCTGAAACTTCAGCTGAGTGACCAGACGCGCCGGTCAGGGGTGACCGGACGCATCCGATCGTGCAGGGAGCTTACTGTACTCTGACCTGACGCGCGACCGCGTCCGATCGGTGATGACCGGACGCGTCCGGTCGTCAGAGGACCTTACTGGAACGTGACCGGACGCGCCGATCACACCCCAGTCACGTCCAATTAGGTAGTTTCCCTCAAGTGACACGTGTCAGCCTGACCACCACGTCCGGTCCTCGCAAGGGCCGTGTTCGGTCGTCAGCGCTGAAACACAGTTAGCGGTTAGAACTGACCGGACGTGTCCGGTCAAGCCAGGCACCGCGTCCGGTCAAGGGAAAAACCCTCTAAACACTCTGAAACGCGACGCAACTTGAACCAAGTTGCTTCCAACTGAACTTTGAGCTATTCTAGAGCTGCCTAGTGCTAAGTTTGACAAGTGTGCACCACACCTAAACATAAGACTCACCTAGGTCAAGCTACCCGCTCATGCCCCCCTTTATAGTATGGCCAAAAGAAAAAACGAAGATCCTAACGACTATTCCAAATGTAACTCATCACCTTGACATCCGGAACTAACCGTCCTTAATCTTGACGTCACTCCTTTGAAAACCGAAACAATTTCCATCAAGGGGCATGAATACCATAGTGCCCAAAGCAGTTATCATCTCCATGACCTAACTTACCAAAGTTTCTGCAAAACACACGTTAGTCATGGTAATAAAGCGTTGTCATCAATTGCCGAAACCAACTCTCAGGGCCTAGATGCTTTCAAACTGCTCTTTGGAGAGTAAGATAATAGAAGGCCAGAAAACAGACAAAGGGATATTCCACATCAAAGAGAAAATCAAAGAAGAGTCATCTAAGCATTTTAAAGTGGATGAACAAGGCGTGTTGTGGTTTAGTGACCGTCTTGTAGTACCCAAGGATCAAGAGCTTAAGAATAAACTCATGTATGAAGCTCACCTTTCTAAGCTATCCATCCATCCTGGAAGTAGTAAGATGTACCAAGAGCTAAGACCTCGATATTGGTGGACAAAGATGAAGAAAGAGATCGTAGCTTATGTTGCCAAATGTGACACATGTTGTAGAGTGAAAGCTATTTATATGAAACCTGCCGGGTTGTTGCAACCCTTGTCCGTACCTAGTTGAAAGTGGGATGATATAAGTATGGATTTCATCTCAGGTCTGCCCACTACTCAGAAAGGACATGATTCGATTTGGGTAATTATGGATCATCTTACCAAATCAGCTCACTTTTTACCTGTCAAGACCGATTTTGACCACCTCAATATGCCGAGAAATACATTACAGAAATTATGAGATTGCATGGCATACCCAAGACTATAGTGTCTGATAGAGGGCCATAGTTCACCGCTCACTTTTGGAAACATTTGCACAAAGGTCTGGGTACGAGTTTGATCCATAGTACTGCTTATCACCCCCAGACAGATGGTCTAACTGAACGAGTTAATGCTGTTTTAGAAGACATGCTAAGAGCCTGTGTATTATCTTCCAAGGGTTCATGGGAATCATGGTTACCCTTAGCTGAGTTTGCTTACAATAATAGTTATCAAGAAAGTATCTGTTGGGCATTCTTAACGTCATTACCAAAAGTAGACTTAGTTTTCTAATTCTGATAACGGCGCCAAAAATGCCGAACCTATCCCTCATGCCACTTAAGCCAAGTTGTCATCCCCAGCATGACATGAGAGACGCGGTATTGAAATATGCAACTGCTCTTCTAAATAAATAATAAATAAGATCTGCAAGCGCATAGATTAATACCAATGTAGCATTTTAACCGGGAAGTATTCTAGGTATCGTTATTTATATTTTTACCACTGGGAAGGGATTACTGACATCAATGTTGATTATGGAATGGAATATAGGAATTAGTATCAATCATTGCATGTATAAGTGAGAGCATTCATCTATCTCTTGCATATAGGGGTAAGTGTCACATAAAATATAGATAAAGTATGAATGGTGACAAAGATAATTAATCTGATCAGCTAGCCACATATAATAATGATAAGCACCTCAACAGATATTCTAGCAAGTCATTAGCATGGTATTAGGACGAACTATAAGGATATTTCCTAAGTTATTCTTAACTATAAAGTCTAGCATATCATAGTTAGTGCAAGTACACTTGGCAATCATTGCGAGAAAGGACTACGCCCATGCATAGTGATATTATCAAGGAAGATGAGAAACATAGCAATCACTCCCCCGTAATAATGTTGCTCTGCCTGCCTTACACACGGGAGGGGGACTATATAAGAACCAACGAAGCTGTCACCATCGCGGACCACCCCACGATCCGGCATATAAGGTGCAATCGCAGATAAATATGGTCTAAGCACCACGCCTACACAATATTTATCATTTACCCATGGATCCGATGGATAAACGCTATACGATCCTAAACATGTATATAATTCCAATCTAACTAAGCCAAGCGTATAACTACGATAAACTAAGAACAATATAATCGCAAACATAAACAAGTAGAGCATAGTCATAATCAATATATTGAAATAGAACAAAGTTGTATTCATAATATTGAAGAACAAAGATGAACAATGAAGAACAGTAAAGGAATTACCAAGAATCCTCTTGACAGATCCGGAAACCAATCGAAGATTGACTCCTTCTAGTTCTAATCCTATGTAGCTATGCTATACTAGAGATCTAGTTGATATGGTGGCTCTAGGGCTTGATCAGAGACTCTCCTCCTGAGATTAGGGTTTGAGGAATTGAGAATGAGGGAGTGCCTCCTCTAGGGGCCAGGGGTCCTGCTTATATAGCCCCCTCAAGTGGACATGGGCCGTCGGATCAAACCGACATTAATCGCATGGTTTTCCTTGATCCCTTAGGTCGGTGGAGCATAATCCACGAGACGGAGCCTGATTGGCTCTTAGGCCAGGGCGGGCGCCCTAGGGAGCAGGGCGGGCGCCCTGCCTCCGGGCCCGTTCGGCCTCCCGTTCGATCTCGTGGCTTCTGGAGTCTTCTAGATGATAGAAAATCGGTGAACACGTTATTATCTCTATGTAAACCCGACGTGTGGGCCTTTCCTCCGTATTTTCTGATAACCCCCTGTAGAAACAGACAAACACCAAAACTCATGGAATTCTGTCAGATAAAACCCTAAGTCTAGGTGTTGGTTGCATTTGGATCCTTTTCTTTATTTATTTGATAACTATATTTGGTACTTAAGGACCGTCAACAGTATCAAGATGTCCCCATTTGAAGCTTTGTATGGCAGAAAATGCAGAACACCACTAAATTGGATCGAGCCAGAAGAAAGAAGATATTATGGTATTGACTTCGTAGAAGAAGCCGAGAAGAAAGTTCGTATTATTCAACAAAATATGAAAGCGACCCAATCACGTCAGAAAAGCTATGCGGATAAGAGAAGGAGACCGCTTGTGTTTGAAGTTGGTGACTATGTGTATCTGAAAGTCACACCAATGAAGAAGAAATAGTTTGGAGTCTGAAGAAAGCTTGCCACCAGATTTGTGGGACCATACAAGATCTTGGAAAAGAGAGGTCTAGTAGCCTACAAGTTGGAATTACCTGAAACAATGAGTGTCGTATTTCCAGTGTTCCTTGTATCCCAGTTAAAGAAATGTTTGTGTGTTCTGGAAGAAAGAATAGAACCTCGAGGCATAAAGCTCAAGTCAGATTTGGTATACCGTGAGCAACCGGTCCGAGTTTTGGACACCAAAGAGCGTGTCACTCAGAATAGTGTGGTGAAAAAATACAAGATACAATGGAGTCACCATGATGAGGGGATGCAACTTGGGAAACGGGAGAATACCTATAGAAAGCTTATGAAGATTTTTATAATAAATGGTGCGTAACCCAAATTTCGGGACGAGATTTTTATAAGGGGGGAGGGCTGTAACACCCCGGTGTTACGCAAGCATATAGGCACTGCAAATCATGAACATAATACATCATCAAGCATCATAATCATACATGCATAATCATGTTAAATAATAACTGAAACAATGCTTTGAAACATATGAAACATGCTCATGAAACATGTATGTTGCATTACTTGTTTAAATGAACCTAGGTCGTGTTTGTGCTTGTAATGATGTTTAACATGATTGTTTGGGAGTACAAATGACTTAGAAATGTTTCACATGCATTTTGGAGCAAGGTTGGTGTTGATGGTAATTAACCATCAACTTTATAAGTCAACAAGAGTCAAGAGAAGGGTTAAAATGAGCTTCACCTTAGACTTAGGGGTTTAAACTAATAATTTCCATGAGTTTTGGTGAATGTCTATTTCTGTAGGGGGTTATCAGGAAAAGATTAAAGGAGACCCACATTTCAGATTTACATAGAGAGAAATCAACCATACTACGAAAAAGAATAATCTAGAAGACTCGAGAAGGCACCCCCTCGAAGGGGAGGGCCATTTGGGCTGACAGATGGGGCGCTCCCCCCACCTTATGGGCGGCCGCCTAGGCCACAGAGCCAATCAGGCTCCGTCTCGCGAATCCTGCCTCCATCGCCTTTGAGGATCAATAAAAAGTCATTGATGAAGGTCAGTTTGATCTAAGGGTTGTGGTGCTTCCTAGAGGGCTATATAAGCAAGGCCCCTGACCCTAGGAGAATCATAGAATTCATTAGAAATTCATTAGCAGAGGCAGCCATCAGTAGAGCTAGGGTTTAGAGAGTTTCTCTCCACCAGAGAATTAGAATAGCTACTCCAATTCTTTAAGTTCTACATAGGTTTAGACTAGATAGAGGAAGAGTCGGGCAACTTGTGCTCGAGATTCAGATCTTCATCATCAAAGTATTGGTATTATTTTGTATCATTGCTCTACGACTTTATTCTAATATCATTATGTTTCTATTTATTATGTTCCTAGTTTGCTCTAGTAGTACATTTGATATGGTTATGATTGATAATGAGTTTATGTATATGTTTGCAAAGCGCTTAGCTCTCTTCGCAAGGGGGTTAAGTGGTAGATTACATGCTAGCGTGGTGCTGAGTTGCTATTTACCTGCAAATGCATCCTATTGGCCGAGTCGTGTTGTAGATCGTGGAAGTGATAGTTCTATTGAGTCTTATATAGTCCACCCTCCGTTGATAGGACAGGCAGAAACAACGTTACGTAGGAAGTCTTGCTATGTCCTGACTTTCTTCAGTAATATTCCTTATACATAAATGAAGAGTCTTTTATACTATATATGATGGTGTGTTTGCTAGAGTAGATGAATGACTTAGTAGATTAGAACCTACCTAGAATTAATCTCTTGAACTAATCAGACATCAACCTACCTTTATGATGAGTAGTCTATCTCTAATCTCTGCGTGATTTATCCCTATGCTTTATAATTCATTTATACTTATTTATCATAGTTTATCCCCCTGCCAAAGTAAGTGACTGTGTGATTGATTTCTCATAAGTAGTCATATTTTACAAATCCATCCCTTTAGGTTTAAATCCTTAGTTCTTTCCCTTGAGCTAAATATAAATTAACGATACCTGGAATATTTCCCGGTGAAGTGCTACGATGGTATTTTATCTGTATGCTTGTGGATCCCATTTTTATTCTAAGAGGAGCAGTTCTGTACCAACGCTTCTGACGCCATGCTAGGGATGACAACTTAGCTTAAGTGGTGTTAGAAGTGTCAACCGTTGGTATTCAAAATTTTCCCAAATTTTGCTTTTAAAAATATTATTAAAAAATGGTCAAAATACCCTTTATTTAGCTTTTAACTTTCATCTCAAAATCTGTTTGGATTTAGACTTTGTACCTTTTGACAAAATTATAGAGTTTAAATTTCTAAACAACATTTATATTTACCCCAAATCCAGAAAATTGCTTTTGGTGGCTCAAATTTGAGATTCAAATCAGTTGGGAAAAGAAAATTTTAAAAAAAGAGAAAGGCTCTCCTCACCTTGTTGGGCCAGCGCCTCATTTTCGGCCCACAGCTGCATCCGGCCCGGCCCCGCCGCTTCGGCTGCGGCCGCTCCCACGCACTCCCCGCTCACGTGCGTCGCGCGTGACGCGCCCGTACTCCGACCGCACTAGGACGCGCGAGCCGCGTGGCGACCATGCGCTGGTGAGCTCGCCGCACGGCACCGCCGGCCTGCCCCGTTCCGACCTACCCCGCCTTCAAGACCCCCTGTCCGAGCCTCCCTCACCATTCTCACTCTCTCACTCTTGTTCTCCTTTTCAAAATTCCGGGCGGGCGCCCGAGCTGCCGAGCTCGCTGACGTGCTCCGCCGGCGTCAAGCTCCCTCACCGCCACCCCATTTCCCGATTCCCGCCGCCAGCAGCTCCGCCTTGGACCCCTGCCTCGCTTGCGCTCACTCGCGGTTGTCGTCGTCAAGGTGAGGGCCGAGCGTGGTCGCCCCCTTTCCCTCCGGTGAGAACACCGCCGCGGTCGCGTGGGCCGCCACGCCGTCGGGCCATCCTACCCTTCCCGTCAGTGCGGCTCAGCGTGGTGATCACGCTGGCACCGTCTGCACCACCAGGGGCGCTCGTCGCCGGTGAGCACCGGTCGGCGGAGCTCCTCCCCTGCTTTCGGGTCCCTAACCTATGGGCCCGCAGGGCCCATCTGCAGCGGCCAGTGGCAGCTCCAGGTGCACAGCACCGGGTGCACCCAGCGTTTGCGCCCGGCTGGATTTTCGTTTTAAAAGAAAAAGATTTCTGAAAAAATGCTTTTAAAGGATTCTAAAATGCATAGTTGCTGCTGTGGTGCCCCAATTTTTGTGAAACAAATTTCTATATGCTTCTTATTCTTAGATCTACAGTAGAAAAATATTACATGTGGTTTTTGTGATACTTTTGTATAGGGTTTTATTTAATTCTTGAAATTGCTGTTTTCTTAAGAAATGCATAATAAATCATAGGAAGCTCAGAAAAATATGGTTCTAGTTTTGTTAATCTTCTTTAGCGATGTACTTTACATGAAAAATATATTTCATGCATGTTCTATAGAAAAATAGGGATGCTTGGTTCAAGTGCTATTTATTGCTTATATTTGTTATTTTTGATAAAGTGCAAAATATGAATAAAACATGCATGTGATAATTTTTGTACAGTGATTATTTACTATGTAGAACCTAGGAAAAATATTAAATCTGTAGCTTCATACTTTTCATAATACAAAGTATTTTCATGCTCATATTTATGCCATAGCTTGTCATTTTTGTGTAGGATATTTTACTTATCCAAATGCTATGAAAATTTTATGGTAGTCTAGTTAGTGTAGTACTATGCTACTGTAATTTTCTCAGATTTTTCTCTGCTACCAAAATAGGTGTTGCTGTTCAAACCTAGTTTCAATTAGGGTTTAATTAACCTTTTTATTGCATGTTTAGTTAATAATGTTTGCTTTGGTGTATCTTTGAAGCATCTTAGCTTGCTGTGGTGACTTGGCATGTTAGTATAGTAGTTGTAGTAGTATAGTAGTACATGTTCTTGGATGATGTTGACACCTTGTAGAGGAGCTTTACTTCTACTATGCCCAATAAAGTTAAACATGTTCATCTACATTCCATGCATCATGATCATTACATGTCATCTCTCCGATGCACCTATGCATGAGCACTTATACATCTGCATCATACAGGATCGCAGGAAGGGATTCCGGTAGCAGTTCCTGAGGAGCCGAAAGAGCAGCTCGAGGTGCAAGAGCAGGAGGTGCCCGAGGTAGACAAGGATGTCGGTGAAGATCTTCAGGACTATCCGGATCACCACTCGAGTTCCTTCGAGAGAGGAAGCCCCGGAGCATTTTTCTCGGTTTGCAAATATTTAATTAATGCTTTACTTTAATTGATGCATTACATTCAGGAGTTATTTGCAACCGTTGTTGCATTATACCTTGTTTACCATCATTATACTATATCGTATTCGCAGTCGAGTCAATGCTTAGCTGGCTTAGACCGGTAGAAGTCGGGTGATTTCCTATCACCTGTGAGCTATAGGTGGTTACCTGGATCTTGTTTGGCTAAATGTGTCGTCATGAGATATAACTAAGTGTTAATGTGAAGTTGAGACCGGACGAAAACTTACAGGGTTTCGGACTGTAGTGATTTCCGTCTGTGTCGATTAAGGACCGACCGTTGTTGGGCCTCGGGTCATGTTGAACGCATGCCTCACATTTAGCTGGCCGGATAAAGTACCTTCTGACCGCGAAACTGGGAGATTATTCAGGCCGAGTAGATTGCCCGTAGCGCACTATACCAGGGAAGGTGTGGTAGGACACGGGGGCGCGATGATAAGACCAAAGGGCAGTCGGTCGGCCCTCGGGTACATGTGGTTCCTAGCAAACTCATGATTTTACCTAGATAGTTGACTTGGTGACCAATATCTCACTTTAGCGGGTGAGTGAGGTTTGTGTGAGAAATAAATTACCAGCTGGTTAATAATCGATTTGAATCACCATCGTTCACTGGATAGTGAACACTTGACTTGAGTTACTTTATCATAGTAATGTTAATGGAATGCTTGGATAGTTATAATGGACATGACATTATGGAAGTTAATAATGATCATTGGTTATCATTAATTGCTTAATAATATGCTTGCTCTAGTATAGATGCAAATATAGCCGACAGGTTAATAATAATTAACTTGATATAATGCTTTTGGAAAGGATTCTTGAAATGCTAAAAATGTCTTTTTACAAATGAGTCAGCTACCCCACTATAAAGCCCTTCATAATCCTTGGTGTCACTTTAGTGTTGGTTATGTCGGGTAAGTCTAGCTGAGTACCTTATCGTACTCAAGGTTTTGTTCCCACTTGTTGCAGATGGGCTGATGTATTACGGCTACTGTATCAACTGCCTTTATCCTCGATGGGTGATGCTTAGGACCATGGGCAATGGTCATTCCTTACGTCTCATCTAGTGCTTTTGTTGGAGATGATCATCAGCTAGCACTTTACTTTGAACTCCGTGTGGGTGTGTGTGTGGATTTAAACTATTTGCTTCCGCTACTTTCTATTCGAACTTGGTTTGTAATAACTATGTTCAAACTTCAATGTATTCGTGTTGTGAACTTTATGTAATATGTGATGGTGACCGCTAAACTTATTATGATCTTGGTTTGTGTGCGAGTTGGTTTGAAATCCTTTGAGGTTTCACGGACTACTGGGTTATACGGGCTTAAGTTTGCTAAATTGTCTGCTCTGACGGATGATTTTTTCACTTAATTTCGTATAATTGGTCGGTTCTGTTACACCATCAGTTTTGTGTTCACCAAGACAGCGAAGTGCGCCCAACTCACTTCTTTGTATTCACTGTCAGTGAACATTTTTCTACCATTTGTGCCCTTCCCAGCTAGCCTACCCTTGTAGCGAGAATCAGGAATACCAATCCCTCTCTATACTTTTAGGTACTCTTGACTGCACTCGATGACTTCTTCGCTACTATAGCCCTCTATCATAGAGCCCTCTGGGTATGCATGATTATGCACGTATCGGCTTAGAACCGACATGAACTGTTTATAGGACCACATTTCATGCAAGTAGCAAGGGCCCAACACCTGTATCTGATGAACCATGTGAATCATGAGATGTACCATTGTGTCGAAGAAAGCGGAGGTAAACACATCTCTATTTGGTTCTGGGTCTCCTCTATGAAATCATGTTGGTCACTCAGCTCTGTCTTGCTAATCTTCTTCTGCAAGATCTTCGACCAGAAGTAGCACATGCGGGTGATAGCCATCTTCAAGAACTCTGGCTTGATAGCCCTGATTGCGATTGGTAGGAACACCGTCAACATCATATGACAATCGTGAACCTTGCAGTGTGGAAATGACAGGTCCTTCATCGACACTAGCTTCTTCGAGTTTGCCGAAAACCCAGTCGGGACTTTGATCCCCTTCACAGAAGTGCATAAACCTCTCCTCTCTACTAGGTCTAGGTTGTAGCTAGCCGTGGGCAGAGTGTATTTTCTGGTTTTTGTCTCAAGTACCGGGTGAAGCTCTGGCATCACATGTAAACAATCTTCTTGGATCCATCTAGGTACACCCATTTAGTATCATCCAGACAGACTAAGCATCCCGTCTTGCCTTTGAACTATCCAGACAAGGCAAATAGCACAGGGTGATCGTTCATAGTCACAAATATTATTGCTCTTAATGTGAAGGCCTCCTTTCGGAACACATCGTACATCAGCTCCCCAGTCCTCCATAGTTTCTCGAATTCTTCCATCACAGGCTCGAGTAACACGTCCATATCAAAGCCTGGTTATTGAGGGCCAGAAACAAGAATAGTGAGGAAAAGGTACTTTCTCTTCTGACACAACCACGTCGGGATGTTGTACATGGTCAAGATCACTGGCCAAGTGTTGTGGTCGCTCGTCCTCTCATTGAAGGGATTCATTCCATCAGTGCTCAAGGCAAACTGTACATTCCTTGGGTCCGAGCTGAACAGCAGGTTGTTCGTATCGAAGTCCTGCCACTGACTACCATCGGCTATGTAACGGAACCGTCCAAATTATAAGAGCACAAGTTCGAAAACAATCGCCAAAACGATCCAATTCTCAAACTTGAGCCCATATAACTCCAGTAGTCCATGAAATTGTGAGGGACTTCAAACCAAACCGAGAGCAACCAGATCGTAGTGATTCAACATAACACAACACTTGTTACAATAGTTCAAAAGTAATCTCATACATCGAAGTACGAATAATTTTATTACAAAACCAAAGTAAAGATTAGCGGAAGCAACATAATTTCTAAAACCATTTGAAGTCAAATACTGCCAGTACATAGTCACATCCTGCAACAGCATACCAGAAGAGATACTACAGAGACCATGCCCATATGGTCTAGTCTTCACGCCCACATGGCGAAGAAAATACTTGCAGCAACAAAGTACGAATCTACTACCTGCAATAGGTGGGAATAAACCCTGAGTACGAGAAGGTACTCAGCTAGACTTACCCGTCAAAAACCAGAAACAAAGGTGACACCAAGGATTATGCAAGGCTGATATAAGTGGGACTAACTTGACTCATTTGCAGAAAAGCTTAATACGAATAAGTAACCATTAGATGCTTAAGTATCAAGTTGATCATCATTAACCTGATAACTAGATTAGCACCTGTACTGGAGCACTCACTTTATTAGGATCAAACAATATTAACCATAGTAGGTATAATAAGGCCATCATCATCATTATCATCAATTACGAACCATCATTAATCATTAGTGTATCTACGCTGGAGATAACCAGTCAAGTTTCTCACTATCCGGGAGAGATGGCGACTCGAATCGATTCCAACTCAGCTGAGGGGGTATTCCTGACACTCACCCGGCAAACCCTGCTAAAGGCAGCCATAGATAACCTTTGGTACAACTCAGGGTGGGCCCGAACAGCACCGCGTTCTTGGGGATACCAGTGGCCAGGATGCTCAGGACTTTTAACTCACCTGCCCTTGGACCCTCTGGCTCCTTTCCGAGGCGACTTTCACTTTTCGACTTCGCAGCCTAAGTTGAGCTACTAGGCTTCGCGGTCGGCAACCTCAGGCCGGCCAACTAAATGTCAGGCATGCGTTCAAAATGACATAGAAGGCTCCAGGTCTCGGTCCTTAATCGACATAGACGGGGATAGATCCACACCCAAGACCTCCATGCCTTGTTGCTTCACTATCGTCATCCTGCCCGGTCTCATTTCATTTCATTAACACATGGTTCACTTCCATGATAGCAAATATAGCCAACCATGACCTGATAAAGCCTTATATCTCGCAGGTGACAGGAAATCACCTGACTTCTACCGGTCTAATTTAGCAGGGCTAAGCATAGATACAATCCTGTCTACTTAGGATTCAAGGTTCGGATTGCTGGACAAGGAGTGTTATCAATGCAGTAAGGGTTTCCAACCAACTCCTATCACGTAATGCAACAATACATATGACATGTATAGATAGATAATTACTTTTAAAGTAGGAGGCTTATAATGCTCTGGGGCTTGCCTTAACCGAAAGAAGAGAGATCGAGGTTCGGCTTCAAGAACGGTTCCCATGTCTTCTCCGGCTTCGTTGGACTGGACCTCTGGCTCCTGAACGGACTTCAACTTCAGGTTCCACGCCCAGCGGGACTTCGCTCGTAACACGATTCTCGACACACCTATTACATGTATATGCACCCAATGAATTTCATGTATGCATCAAAGATGACATGATGATTTATGAACATGTAGGAATGATATGAAGATGGATGCAATGACATGGCAACAACATGAGCACAAAATCAAGTTATGTGGTGCTCTACTCAAATCACTTCAAGCTTAGGTGCAAATTTCCTCTCTGGTATTAACATGTTTGAACATCTCTAATAAACCACTAAGTGCCACAAGGTTACGACTAAACACGTACATAACAAGATTCCAGAAATTTAGTATTCACAACATATTATCAACAGTAGCTAAGAAAACTCACAAATAGAGTTCTACCAATCCAAATGACTTGCAAGAGGACATTCTGGAAAGATTATTAAATTGTCTATATTTCATTTATAAACATCTAAGCATGATTTCATCATTTACCAAATTAAAATAGCACATATACAGAATCTGTTCTAAAAGACAGAGAGCACTTCCAAAACTGAACCCAGCTTGGAACAGCTGCCATTTCTAAACTATAAGTCCAAATGCTACCAAAATTTACCAGCAACTAGTTCATGAAATTCTCAACAACTTTGCTATAGATCACCAAG
This sequence comes from Saccharum spontaneum, assembly GCA_022457205.1. Taxonomy (NCBI): domain Eukaryota; kingdom Viridiplantae; phylum Streptophyta; class Magnoliopsida; order Poales; family Poaceae; genus Saccharum; species Saccharum spontaneum. The sequence goes on along the minus strand of CM039591.1, from coordinate 25,521,608 downwards.
CATGAAAACCTCATTAACATAGCCTAACTTACTTAACCACCAAATCTGTCCAGAAAAGATAGATTTGTACAATTAAATATTAAGTGATGTTGGGAACATCACAAATGACTTACCCAACTTTACTAAAAGTTAGATCATGTTTAAGTAACACCAAATCAATTCATGGCACTAGCATAATTATTTATCTAATCCCCCTTTTCTATTTATTTGGAGTGCATAAGCATAATTGGCATCACATAAAATATGTACCTAGAAAATTCTAATAAAATTACAGAGAAAAATACATGCTACCAAAAAACTACCATAAAATTTTCCAATCAATTGGATGAGCAGAACTTGATATATCAAAAATAACAGATGATATGTCTATTTCTAGCATAAATATGAAACCCTATTGAAAAGTATCAAACAACAGATTTCATATTTTTTCCTAGCATCTTTCTAACATAAGAACAACACTCACCAAGTTTCACCCTTACTGGATCTATAGAAAAATTATGATTATTCACACAAGATCCATCCAAGCAAAAAAGATAATTACATAACTCCACCAAACCACATCCAAATTGTATGAAAATTTAACCATAAGATATTCATGATATGAGCAGTTCCCTATAAAAATTTCATATCATTTGGAGCTTCACAGAAAAAGATATCATTTTCTCCTTTTTCCACATGAATAAAAGAGATAAATAATAACTATTTATTTCATCATAAAACATGGCACACATTATATTTTTATAATAAACTAGACATTATTTAGAGCACACCAAAATTTAAATCACCCTATTTGGACTTCTAGAACTCGAGATACAAATTTTTGAAGTTTGCACAAGAATCAAATAAATGAATAAAATGGAAAACAAAATCCTAATCTACCGAGCCGGCCCACCCGAGGACCAACAACTGAACAGGGGAGGGGATCCCGTGCCGACAGGCGGTCCCGTCAGAGACACCGGACAGGGGAGGGAGGAGGCGGCGGCGGTAGCTCGCCGGCGGCTCAACGGCCAGCGAAGCCGAGGGCACCTACGCGCTCCCCACGTGATTCCGCACTGATTGACCCAACTTAAGGAGCGGCGGAGCCATTGGGGATGGCTTGCCGACGTGCATGGCGTCTCGGCGGCGGCGGTGGTGGTACGCTGGCGACGGTGAGCCCCCACAGTGCTAGCCGAGCGCGGGGCGAGCTACACGGGACTACGACGGTGCTACCAAGGTATAATAAGGAGGACAGGGTGGTTGCTAGCTATGCCGGCCACGGCGAGCTTGAGCTTCGGTGAGGTCAAGGCCATGGCCGCGGCGGCAGAAATGCCCAATGTGGCCTCACCTCCACTTGGTTGGCTCCGGGAAGAGGTGGAGAAGGTAGGGGAGGTTGCGGTGGTGCTCCGTGCAGCAAGGTTTGGGTGGAGGCGCGATGATGACGGCGCACTGGCTCGTCGAGTGCGCGGTGGCGCTGGCGGCCTACTCCTCCGCCTTGGCGAGCACAATAGAGGGAGGAGAGGAGGCGAATGGAGAGGGAGAGTCAAGCTGAGGGAGTTGTGGCCGTCTTGACGGCACCGAGGCCTGACCGGTGGGGGCAATGCCGTTGTACGGCTGCCACGGCACAGCCACATGGCAGCAACGGACTGCGGTGGTCAGCCACCGAGTTCAGTTGACTGAATGAAGGTGTCGATTCAGTACCAAAGTTGACTGATAGAGCAACTCCAAAGGCCCCCAACTCCCAAACCAGCTCGAACTAGATCAAGATGCAATTGACAAAGTTGTCAAGCTACAGGTGGACTTTAAAAGAGTCAATAAGAGTTTGAGCTGAAACATCATGGTTTGCAAGATAAAGAGCTCCAAAGTAGTGTATCTTGAAACTGTAACTGCAGTTCTAGACTTAGAAAATTTTAAGTGTTGAAACAGCACTGCTTCAAGCATTGTAGGTCCTGTTTGAGCATAATCCAGTCATTTTCATGAGATGGCCATATTGAGACTTTTGTTCCTTGATAAATTGGCTACAACTTTGGTAAAGGGTGCACCTCCATGCAAGGTCTCTAGGTTGGACTTTCTAATCAGTCAAATAGAGTCACTTTGTAGGTCACCCCAAGTCAAACCTCCCTTTAGAGGGCAAATTAGTCATTTTGGTCCACATGAACAGTGCTCCACTAGGTGTCCTAAGCATAGTTAAGCTACCAGAGATCATGTTAGAACATCACATGTGTCATCTACATAAAAACCCTAGCAACACATAAAGGAAACACGTAGAAACCACAAATGTTGTAATTGTTTCAAAACTATGTTTCACCTGTTTCACGACCTTGTCACAAGACTTAAGCTTTTCATGTTACACTAACAATATTGACATGTTGCAAGGTATGGAAAACACATGTTGCACTAACCATTTTTCATAAACACAAATTATGAAATAAGCATAATTGAGTATGTTGCATACTTATGTTTCAAATGTTACAAATGAATGTTTCAACACTTTTACTAATCAAACATGATGCTATGCTCATGATAAGAGACTAGGATGCCATGATCATGCATTATGAATGCATTATGAGGCTAACTAACACCAGGGGTGTTACAGGCTAGGTGTGCAATCACATCGTCATCGACCTTGCGCTCATCGTCCCACCATATCATGAGCGCAGCTTCCTTAGGGTTTAGGAAGATACGCCTCAAGGGTCGGTCATTGGCAGGTACCACATTACCAAGGCAAGAATTTTTCTCTTCTTTGCATCGTTGCCTAATGGGGTGTCCTCTGGAGGTTGAGATTCTTGTACCGCCTTTTTGGAACCCTTCTTATTCCTCTTCTTCTCAGTGGAGGCTTCTCCGCCACTGTAAAGGTCATTGTCCTTGTACCGACTGGCCCCACACCGAGGACATTTGTCTAGACCTTTGAACGTTTCACCACGAAAAAGGATACAATGGTTGGGGCATGCATGGATCTTTTCAACACCCATTATCAATGGACTTGTAACCTTCTTCGCTTGGTATGTGTTGGAGGGAACTAAGTTTGGTAGTAGTAGCACCGATGATAGAAGATGCAACAGATCATCGAAACTGTAGTTCGACCAACCATACCAAGCCTTCAGGATGAGTAGCTCAAGCACAAAATGGAGCAGTGTCTAGTGTGTTGGACATCCCTTCTCAACACCATACACAGTCTCCTTCGACGCTGTTTTCACCCTCTTTAGATTTTGTAGACCCTTCTTTTGTTGTAGTATTTCTGGTCTAATGGCCCAAAGCATTTCCTCCAAGTTGTCAAAGTTTTCTGCATCCCCCTCACGTGCTCCACCATCATTATTGTCGACAGTACCAACATCACCATCATTATTGTCGACACCACTGGCATCATCACCACGTGCTTGGTCATTGGCTGACCCATGTTGCATTTGTGCTTCAAACACATTTGAGAATTAGGATAAGAATTGGGCTTCGGCATCGTCTTCTTGATCATCATCGTTGTCGTCAACAATCATGACTTCACCATGATGAATCCATACCGTGTAGTCCGGAACAAATCCTCGCCTAATCAGATGTGATCTGATGATTTCCTCATCATAAAATGTCATGTGGTTCTTGCAATCTTTGCAGGGACAAATAATTGAACCATTAGTCCCTGGCAACGTCTTTGTATGATTCACTACATCTATAATAAATTTGTCCACCTCATCATGATAGGCTTGCGAGTACCTTGGCCAACCATACATCCAAGAAGCTCTGTCCTCCATCTTTAAAAAAACAAAGAAATAAAGTAATTACATGAGAATAATTATAAAAAAATAGAATTAGCCACATTCATAACTATTTAAAAAATTAATATATATATATTAGCAACACAAATGAAATAATTAGGGTGCAATCTACACTAAAATCTACTCTAAATATAATTATTAGCAACAATTATTAGCCACAATTAATTAGCCATGATTATTAGCCACAATTAATTAGCCACAATTATTAGCAACAATTATTAGCTACCCATTATTATTAGCAACAATTATTATTTTACCAACAACTTTTCATGCCAACCCCATTCCAATTTCATGAAACAAAAACTACAAAATAAAAAAATAAAAGGAAACCCTAGATCTAGAACAAGCTTTTCTCTCCATACATGAAACTATAATTAATCTCCACTAAAATCAAGCTAGATCGACTAATTGAGGGTGCACGGTCATGTCTCTACCTAATCTACACTAATAGCTTCAAAGCTAAGCTCCAATTTGGTGCACACAAAGCTCAAGCTCCATGGAAGAGAGAGAAAACAAAACTCTAAATTGCTCACTAACCAACCAATAAAACTTGGATTAAAGGGTTGGAATAACATTTTCTTACCTTAAACAAGCTGCCCACCAAAGGATTTGAGATCAAAACCTCCCCCCTTAGTAGAGCAATTTTAGGGAGGTGCCCAAGGCCTCCTAAGCCTTTTTTTGCGAGTGGAAGAGAGTGGCTCTGGGAGAAAGAAGAGTGGGCAGCCACTTATACCTACAGACCACTGTAGGCGCGGCTCAGCCGCCCTTACAGTGGTCCACTATAAGGGCGGCTGGTGATTGAGCCGCCCTTACAGTGACCCCCCTACTGTAAGGGCGACTGATAAAACTAGCCGCCCATACAGTGCCCACTGTAGGGGCCACTGGCCAGCCGGGGCCCGCCCGAGCCACTGTAAGGGCGGCTCCAACGTTAGCTGCCCCTACAGTGGAGGGGGGCGTTCCCTTAGTTCATTTTTCACGTAGTGGTATTTGCTCCTGGCTGCTCCAACAGCTCAATGGTTGTGGTTACATACTGCATTGGAATGAACAATGTCAGTGATTAGTAAACAGATAATTCTAAATGGAAAACATTTAGATACTACATGTTTATACTGAATCATAACAGAAAGAGGTTTTTTCTCTAGATTGCAGATGTGATACTTCAATTCTAACTGGAATAACTATTCTTGATGCTTCAAGGGATAGCAGAGCCATAAGTAATTATTTTTTTATTTAAAAAAACTCCCTCTTAAACCTTGACTCACAATTATTTGACCAGAAGCTTCTTCTCAATTCAAAAGACAAACTGAACAACAATGTGTCTTCTTTCGAAATGAGAATAGAAAAAGGAAATCATATCTTCTCAATTGTGATGTAATATGATGGTTGATGGAGTTGGATCGGATGAAACTAGCAGTTTCCTTTATTGTTTGATTCTGGCTCTGGTTGTGGATGTTGTTGCAACAACTGTTGTTTCAGAGCTGGTTGCATAGGAGCAGAAGGTGCACCCTTGTGTTCCTACAGAAGTGCCTAGACAAGGTATACAAATAAAGTAGAATCTGTTAGAATACTGGCAGGATTCAGAATGCATATCAAATCAATACCAACAACACATGCAAAAGGAACTGGCAGTGTGCTCTGTAAGGCAAAGTAGTCATGGGCACTGGTGTGGCAGATTTGGAATATGATAGATTGACAGCACACCTGTAATGCCCCAGAGTCCAAATGGCTCAGATCCACTCTGCACGCTGAATGAACCACACCTACCACCATCCCATTTACGCTTTTGTCCTCGCTTCGCATAAAAGGATTAACCCAGGGATAGTGAGATGGACTCTAGAAGCCTTATATGTAGGTCTATCCCACTCCAAACAACTAAGGTGGGACTAAACTCTCCACAATATCTCATAACATTCACATGGGCCACTATGGGCCAAATTCCAAATTGGGCCGGGTATGACATACACCCCCCCTCAAAGAACCCGAGGTCCTCGTCAGGCCCAACATACCCACAATCAGGCAAATGATAACCAGGAACGTTCCCTCTTAGCACATGTTGGGCATTCTTAACGTCACTACCAAAAGTAGACTTAGTTTTCTAATTCTGATAACGGCGCCAAAAATGCCAAACCTATCCCTCATGCCACTTAAGCCAAGTTGTCATCCCCAGCATGACATGAGAGACGCGGTATTGAAATATGCATCTGCTCATCAAGATAAATAATAAAAGGGATCTGCAAGCGCACAGATTAATACCGATGTAGCATTTTAACCGGGAAGTACTCCAGGTATCGTTATTTATATTTTTACCACTGGGAAGGGATTTCTAAGTATCATGGTTGATAATGGAATGAGAATATGGAACTGAGTACACATCATTGCATGTATAACCGAGAGTATTTATCAATCTCTTTATACAGGTATAAATGTCACATTAAGTAAAGGTAAAGTGATAATGGTGACAAAGATAATTAATCTGATCAGCTAGCCACATATAATAATGATAAGCACCTCAACAGATATTCTAGCAAGTCATTAGCATGGAATTAGGATGAACTACAAAGATATTCCCTAAGTTATTATTAACTATAAAGTCTAGCATATCATAGTTAGTGCAATTATACTTGGCAATCATGGTGAGAAAAGACTATATCCATGCATAGTGAATATTAGCAAGGAAGATGAAGAACATAGCAATCACTCCCCTGTAATAGTGTTGCTCTGCCTGCCCTATACACGAGAGGGGGACTATATAAGAATCAACGAAGCTGTCACTATCGCGAACTACCCCACAATCCGGCATATAGGGTGCAATCGCAGATAAATACGGTATAGACACCACGTCTACACAATAGTTATCATTCACCCACTGTACACATGGATAAACGCTATACGATCCTAGGCATGTATATAATTCCAATCTAACTAAGCCAAGCATATAACTATGATAAACTAAGAACAATATAATTGCAAATATAATTAAGTAGAGCAAAGTCATAACCAATATATTGAAATAGAACAAAGTCATATTCATAATATTGAAGAACAATGATGAACAATTGAAGAACAGAGAGGAATTACCAAGAATCCTCTTGACAGATCCGGGAACCAATCGAAGATTGACTCCTTCTAGTTCTAATCCTATGTAGCTATGCTAACTAGAGATCTAGTTGATGTGGTGGCTCTAGGGCTTGATCAGAGGCTCTCCTCCTGAATTAGGGTTTGAAGTATGAGACGAGGGCCTCTCCTCCTGGGGCAGGGGCCTTGCTTATATAGCCCTTTTGGATGAATATGGGCTGTTGGATCAAACCGACATTGATCGTGCGGTTTTCCTTGATCCTCTAGGTCGGTGGAGCATAATCCTCGAGGCGGAGCCTGATTGGTCCACAGGAGGGGGCGGGCGCCCTGGGGACTAGGGCGGGCGCCCTGTCTCCGGCCCCGTTACGCCTCCCGTTCGTTCCCGTGGCTTCTGGAGTCTTCTAGATGCAAGATATTTGCGTGCTAGGTTAATATCCCGTCATTAACCCGACATGTGGGCCTTTCTTCCGTATTTCCTGATAACCCCCTGCAGAAATAGATAAACAGCAAAACTCGTGGAATTCTGTCAGATAAAACCTTAAGTCTAGGTGTTGGTTTCATTTGGATCCTTTTCTCTATTTATTTGATAGTTATAATTGATACTTAAGGACCGTCAACAAACTCCCCCAAGCTTACCTCTTGCTCGTCCCTGAGCAAGGAGAGACTCAGTAGTTGCTGAAATGCCTTTGAATTTTGATGGTACACATGCTTTCAAATAGAGTCTCATCTCTGAGTTAAAGTAAACTGTCAAGACTTAAAACTTACTCATTATACCTTTCACCATGGGGCTTGCAACCGTCACCTTTGTCTTGAGTGGTTAAAAGATAGAACAGTCTAGTCAAGCGCCATGTCTCTTATTCTTGATTAGCTATAGCTCTTGGAGTTTTTTGTAGATTTTCAAATAAAACTCAGAGATTCCTTGTATGACTCTCTCAGGTCTCTCTTTTGTGGTATTTCTGGATCCTCACCAAGGCAGTAATGATGTCTGCCTTCTCTCAAAGCAAAGTATGTAGTATTTGTGGTATAAGGCAGAGTGACATTGCCTTCTCTCTCATCCTATTCTAATAAGGCTTTTGATATCTGGAGCTCATCGGTGGGAGATAAAGTATACATACTTACAAGACATTTATTGCATAATCAAACCATGGATCCAGAGAAACAAGCCAATAAGTCAAATCAAGATGTGCATGTGTGGCGAATAAATGGTGTATGGTGGTAGTGATGATAACAATGATGAAAGTCTAATTCTACTTTTGCTCTTTTTGAGGGGATACGTACCTTTCTTGCTTTTAAAGCTCTTGAGGAGAATGAGGTGCTCTATATTTTCTTCTTTTTTTTCCTCTCAGGTGGGTATCTTGTACCCCTAATTCTACTGTCGGACACTTGTCCATTTTTACCTCTCTTCTCACACTTTTTCTTTTTTTTTCATCGAGGTTCCGAGCACTTGCTCCTTTTTATTTCCTCGTATCTTTTTCTTTTCGAGGTTCCGGGCACTTGCCCCTTTTTATTTCCTCGTATAGAGCACTCATCTCCTTAGAACAATATAGCAAGTGGTAGTAACCAAAATAGCTTGAGCATTTATTTCACAGGGGATAACAAGAATGGGAAAATATTTTTGGCTATTCTCTCCCGGATTAGGAGTAGAATAATTTTATGTGGATCTGGAGATGAGAATGAGTGGATATATGTGGATGCGTACTTCCGGAGTAGAAGCAGCATGTATGAGTGATCGTGCAAGTGAATCTTGATTTTAACCGCATGACAAGCTCCTAAGGGTCTACACAGCTTGACTACACTCAATGCTCATAAGCAGTAAAAAGTAAAGGTATGGCTTAAAGTCTAGCAAGCATGTATGTATGGCTGTGGTAGGAACTTAAACTCTCATCATACAGGAACTCATCATGTAGCATTTTAAGATTTTCAAAGATAAAATTCTTCAGAATTCTAGCATCTCTAGGAATAGATAAACAGCAGCTCAACCTTCCCATATCATATCCGTTAACAACTTAGACTTTAGATCAAGTTCTCTTCCCACAAGTTCAGGTTTAGAGCAAGCTTTAAATGATAACAGTTATGTCTAAACTTAGAGAGAGGACTTCAAATTTGAAAGTTAGGCAAAGCAACTATTCATCATATCCATGCTAGAGTTTTATTATTATCTAGATTCAGTTTAGCATAGCCACTTTATTTATTTATTAAAACACACTAAGCAAAAGATATAGGTATATATATATAAGCACAAAATCTTTATTTGGTTTTTTTCATAGTTATGTATATTTTTATTTTTATAAGGTAGAAGTATATATAAATATAAAGATAAAGATAGAAATACTTAGCAAGATAATGGAGGTGCTCTCCCCCAAGCTGGATCTTGACATAATCTCTTCTGATGTAGCTAGCAGATGGCGGAGATGTATTTGAAAGTCGGCAGCACCCTGACAGCGATTAGAATGTCCTCCGTCTGCTAGTCTCCTTGAATTCTGTGAAGCTCAAATAGACAACAAAGCTTTGTGGAACTGATTAAGTGTTAGCATAAATATCTAGCCTTTATCATGTTGAGTCTCCTTGATTTTTTTTATGTTGTTTTTTTCTTTTATAAAGCAGAAGAAAATATTTATGTATTTATTATATATATATATATTTTTTATGCCACCACAGTGAATGTACTTATGGGTTTTATGCCACTCGCATACTCACATGGGGCTTTAGGGTTTTTAACATTTTTATTTTCTTTTTAAGATAGTATGAATATGATTAACTAAGCAAACTATTTAAGATAAAGTAAATAATTAAAAGGAAAGGATAACTACCAAGTTACCTCTTGGCAAGGCGTTCGGTGTTTTTAAGTCCTCCGAACGGGACTCTTATTCGTTCAGTCCTCCTGGGACTTGGTGGACGGCGTAGTCGGTGGTTCCGGCGGCGCCTCTTCTTCATGTACAACTGTCTTTTCTTTCCATACCTGTCTCGGTGCTTTGGTCTCCTCAGGACAGTGTTGGTTGAGTGGTATGTCTTCAGATCTTACCACTTCTCCTTCATAATCTGCCCATCCGTCTTTGATGACATGTTGCTTCTGATTGTGGTTACGCCGCCTTCTTCTTGTCCTGACCTGCTTGGATTCTTCAAATACATAGTTAGGGTCAGTAAAGTAAAGACGTACCTTCTCAGAGGGGAAGTGCATGTGGACTTCTCCAGTTCCAATGTAAATGATTGCTTTGACAGTACTAAGGAATGGTCTTCCAAGGATGATGGGTGGATCGTATTCATCTTCTCCCATGTCAATAACCTGAAAGTCTATATGGACAAAGTGATCGTCTATCTTGACAGGGACGTCAGTTACTGTACCTTCGACCTGTCAGAATGTCTGATCTGCCATCTGGAGCTGAATATATGTTGGGTTTAAGGGCATGGTTCCGAACAGAAGTTCATAGGTGACCTTGGCCATTATGTTGACGCCCGACCCAGTGTCGCAAAGTGTCTTGTAGAAGTGGGACCCATTAATGGAGCAATAAATGCTTGGCATACCTGGGTCGTCCTTCTTAGGCAAGAACGGTGACTTGAGTTGGCGATCTTGACCTTTGTGCACGGCAGTGACCATCTTAGCTGTCTCGGTCCATACTTGCTTCTTGCTCTTGTTCCTCCTGTTGGTCCTCTTCCTTGGTTCATATTGGGGTTGCTCTGGGATTTGTGCGGTCTTGTTCTTGAAGGAAAACGTTTCCTTCCTCCCCTTGATGTAGAAACTGATCTTGGCAGCACTAGCATAGATGACAGCTCCCGCGGTGTTCAGGAATGGTCTCCCTAGGATGACGAGAGCCCTCTCATTAGAACCAGTCTCTATCACTACGAAGTCTGCTGGAGCGTACGAGGAACCCACTCGGACACAGATGTTCTTCAATATTCCTCTCGGGAAACTCAGTGTCCTATCTGCAAGCTGCAAACACATGGTTGTTTCTAATAATGGTTGTGAAAAGAGTTTTTCATAGAGTACCCTGGGCATGATGTTGACGCTGGAGCCAAAGTCACAGAGTGCTTCTGGGAAGTCTCGCATGCCGATGGAGATCGGGATGACGGGGCATCCTGGATCGCCCCTCTTGACCGGTAGACGGTCAGTACTTACTTCCACGATAGGGTTACTCCAGTAATCTCCTGCATCAAACATGTCTACAAGATTTGCAGATTCTAGTCCTTCCGGTTGTGATGGTATACCGGGGTTAGTAGCAGGAACAGCAGCAGCTATTTGATTCAACTGAGATTCAATCATTTTATTAAAGCTAATCTGGTTCTTGATGGCAGTAGAGAAATTATCCATTCTATTATTTATATTTTCTAGTATTTTATCATTAGATGCCAATTTCTTAGACAGGTTATCCATTAGCTTTCCTTGGTTGGACACCAACTCTCTCAAAGGTGGATAATTATTATTATTATTGAAAGAATTGTTACCTTGGTAATTACCTGAGTAGTTAGGCCTCTGTTGATTCCAACCTTGATTCTGCTGAGGACGGTTGTAGTAGTTGTTGTTATTGTTGATGTAGTTCACGTCCTCCAGCAACTCAGGACAGTGATTGCCCGAGTGTCCAGTACCTCCACACTCCTCACAAGTCATGTGGGAGTCGTAGACGTGCATGACTTCTTTCTTTTCTCCAGCTCGATCATCGAGCTTCTTCATGAGTAGGTCTAGCTTGGCAGACAGCATGTCTACCTCCTTGAGCTGGTGCATACCTCCACCTCTCTTGCGTGTCTGAGTTCTTTCTTCATTCCAACCTTGGTTGGATGCCATCTTCTCCACAAGAGTTGTGGCTTGAGGTATGGTGAGTGATAGGAATGCTCCTCCAGCTGCAGCATCCATGGTTTCACGGGCACTGTTAATGAGCCCATGATAAAATGTCTGCATCAACAGCCAGCTTTCCATTCTATGATGGGGACATTCTAGGATGTAGTCTTGGAAGCGCTCCCATGCTTCTGGAATGGATTCATCATGTTGTTGCTGAAAACTTGTAATCTTCCCACGGAGAGCATTGGTCTTGCCCATGAGAAAGAATTTGGCCAGAAAGTTCGTAGAGCAAAGTGCCCACATAATGTTCTTCTCCTTTGTAGCGTAGAACCACTGCTTCGCTCTCCCCAACAGTGAGAATGGGAAAAGGTGAAGTAGTATGGCGTCTCTGGGGACTTCAGCCATGGTGAAAGTGCTGCAGATCTCCAGGAAGTGTTGAAGATGAGCACTAGCATCTTCGTGTGGCTTCCCACAGAACTGGTTAGCTTGCACCATGTTGATGAGCCCAGGCTTGAGCTCGAAGTTGCGGTCGATCTCCCCAGCAGGTCCAGTGCGGATGTTGTCCGTAGTGGGAGCTGAGAACTCGCGGATCGACTTGTTCGCCATAGCTTCGAATTCAATCGACAAATTCCGGATGAAACTTCGGCGGTCTTCGGATTTGGATGAAGCTTTGTGCTGAAGTGTTGACGATGTCTTCTTGAGCTTGGCTCTTGTTCTTCTGAATAAGGCTTCGGGATCGTCAACAAAGTTGTCTGGAAGATGTCTTCTATTCATGCATCTCCCTACAATAAATAATCAAAATGGAAAATACAGGGGTAAAACTGTATAAGAGAATTGATAAGCTCGATCAGATTAGTGATGCAAATGATGACTCAAAGTTCCATATTCATTCCTACTTAGTAATCAACCTTCCCCGGCAACGGCGCCAAAAATGCTTGTTGGGCATTCTTAACGTCACTACCAAAAGTAGACTTAGTTTTCTAATTCTGATAACGGCGCCAAAAATGCCAAACCTATCCCTCATGCCACTTAAGCCAAGTTGTCATCCCCAGCATGACATGAGAGACGCGGTATTGAAATATGCATCTGCTCATCAAGATAAATAATAAAAGGGATCTGCAAGCGCACAGATTAATACCGATGTAGCATTTTAACCGGGAAGTACTCCAGGTATCGTTATTTATATTTTTACCACTGGGAAGGGATTTCTAAGTATCATGGTTGATAATGGAATGAGAATATGGAACTGAGTACACATCATTGCATGTATAACCGAGAGTATTTATCAATCTCTTTATACAGGTATAAATGTCACATTAAGTAAAGGTAAAGTGATAATGGTGACAAAGATAATTAATCTGATCAGCTAGCCACATATAATAATGATAAGCACCTCAACAGATATTCTAGCAAGTCATTAGCATGGAATTAGGATGAACTACAAAGATATTCCCTAAGTTATTATTAACTATAAAGTCTAGCATATCATAGTTAGTGCAATTATACTTGGCAATCATGGTGAGAAAAGACTATATCCATGCATAGTGAATATTAGCAAGGAAGATGAAGAACATAGCAATCACTCCCCTGTAATAGTGTTGCTCCGCCTGCCCTATACACGAGAGGGGGACTATATAAGAATCAACGAAGCTGACACTATCGCGAACTACCCCACAATCCGGCATATAGGGTGCAATCGCAGATAAATACGGTATAGACACCACGTCTACACAATAGTTATCATTCACCCACTGTACACATGGATAAACGCTATACGATCCTAGGCATGTATATAATTCCAATCTAACTAAGCCAAGCATATAACTATGATAAACTAAGAACAATATAATTGCAAATATAATCAAGTAGAGCAAAGTCATAACCAATATATTGAAATAGAACAAAGTCATATTCATAATATTGAAGAACAATGATGAACAATTGAAGAACAGAGAGGAATTACCAAGAATCCTCTTGACAGATCCGGGAACCAATCGAAGATTGACTCCTTCTAGTTCTAATCCTATGTAGCTATGCTAACTAGAGATCTAGTTGATGTGGTGGCTCTAGGGCTTGATTAGAGGCTCTCCTCCTGAATTAGGGTTTGAAGTATGAGACGAGGGCCTCTCCTCCTGGGGCAGGGGCCTTGCTTATATAGCCCTTTCGGATGAATCTGGGCCGTTGGATCAAACCGACATTGATCGTGCGGTTTTCCTTGATCCTCTAGGTCGGTGGAGCATAATCCTCGAGGCGGAGCCTGATTGGTCCACAGGAGGGGGCGGGCGCCCTGGGGACTAGGGCGGGCGCCCTGTCTCTGGCCCCGTTATGCCTCCCGTTCGTTCCCATGGCTTCTGGAGTCTTCTAGATGCAAGATATTTGCGTGCTAGGTTAATATCCCGTCATTAACCCGACATGTGGGCCTTTCTTCCGTATTTCCTGATAACCCCCTGCAGAAATAGATAAACAGCGAAACTCATGGAATTCTATCAGATAAAACCCTAAGTCTAGGTGTTGGTTTCATTTGGATCCTTTTCTCTATTTATTTGATAGTTATAATTAATACTTAAGGACCGTCAACAGCACACGCGACCGTGCACCCAGTGCCGGCACATGTGCCACGCCGTGCACTCCACAGAGCCTACACGCGCAATGAACCTCATGTCCAGCCCCTGGCGCGCACACGCCCGTGGCTGCGAAGGTCGGCTCTGATACCATTTGTAACGCCCCAGAGTCCAAACGGCTCAGATCTACTCTGCACGTTGAATGAACCACACATACCACCATCCCACTTACGCTTTCGTCCTCGCTTCACGTAAAAGGATTCACCCGGGGATGGTGAGATGGACTCTAGAAGCCTTATATGTTGGTCTATCCCACTCTAAATAACTAAGGTGGGACTAAACTCTCCACAATATCTCATAACATTTACATGGGCCACTGTGGGCCAAATTCCAAAATGGGTCGGGTGTGACAACACCAACCTGTGAAAATGGTGTAACGTGATTGTCTTTTTTTGGCCTCTCACGGTTCCATGTTATATAGGTGGGAATAGCCCCCACCGTGGCTTTACAAGAGTTGCATGGTACAAGATTGATCCACTCTCCTAGGAGCTAATCACAGTAGTCAATTTTATACTAACTCACGGCATGTACACCTGCATAATCACTATATTTATCTTCTAACTTCTACCACGAGTATACACACCAAGTCCATGGGATCCTTTTGAATAGGAATCAAGTTTGGGATCCATGTGAATAGGAGTCAAGTATCTTAACACCCCCTGTCAATCACAACGCATTGGTTAAGTTGAGATTGTTCCGGAATTTGATTGTTAGTTTTTCAGGGAGTGCTTTAGTGAACCCATCCGCTACTTGATCAGCTGTACTGATGAATCTAATATCCAAGAGCTTGGCTGCAACTTGCTCTCTTACAAAATGATAATCAATTTCAATATGCTTTGTATGTGCATGAAAGACTAGATTGGCAGAAAGATACTTTGCCCCAATATTGTCACACCATAAACAAGCTACTCGGAGATGTGGTATTGCTAGTTCATCAAGTAATTTTTGGATCCACATTACCTCAGCAGTGGCATTTGCCAGTGACTTGTATTCGGCTTCAGTACTTGAACATGACACGGTTGCCTGCTTTCTTGCACAATAAGATATTAGATTGCAGCCAAGGAACACGGCAAAGCCCCCCGTAGATCATCTATCATTAGGACAGCCAGACCAATCTGCATCAGAAAAGGTGCACCAACAATGCTCCTATATTTTGTTGAATCTTCAACTCCAACTCAGGTTCCATCAGTGACCGACAACTTTTCAGTGGTGCAAAGGGGAGTCTTGACTGGTTTACATAGTTGCATGTTGACTCTTTGAAGAATTTCAGAGGCATACCTTTCTTGTGACATCAGCAAATCACCGTGTTTTCTTTTAACTTGTATACCTAGGAAGTAGTGCAATTCTCCAAGATCCTTGATTGCAAAGTCTTCTCCTAAATCTTTGAGCAATGCATTTACAGTTTCCTGTGAAGAGCTGGCCATAATAATATCATCAATATAAACAAGCATAAAGATCACGTGACTACCCTTTCCGTAAAAGAATAAAGAGGTATCGGCCTTCGAAGGAACAAAACCAAGACTTTGAAGTTTACTGCATAACCAGGAGTACCAAGCTCTCGGTGCTTGCTTAAGACCATAAAGAGCCTTGTCAAGCTTGCACAAATAATGTGGTTTGGTTTTATCTTTAAACCCTGGGGGTTGCTTCATATAAACTTCTTCTTCAAGGAAACCATGTAGGAAGGCATTTTGAACATCTAACTGTCTCAAACACCAGTTTCTTGAAACAACAAGAGAAAGTACAAGTCGAATTGTAGTTGCCTTGACCACAGGACTGAAGGTATCTTCATAATCAATACCGTATCTTTGTTTAAAACCTTTTGCCACCAATCGTGCCTTATACCTGTCGATCTCCCCATCTGGTCGCCTTTTTATTTTATATACCCATTTACAATCTATTACATTTTTGCCTTTCTGGGGTGGAACAAGGTGTCAAGTTTTGTTTCGGTGTAATGCATCAAATTCAACATCCATGGCATGTTTCCAATTTTTATCAACCAATGCATGTTCTAAAGTAGGTGACTCATCAGATACAGTAGCAAGCTGACCGTACCTTATCGTACCATCGATGTATGTTTTGGGTTTTTGAATTCCATGTTGGAGGCAAGTGATAGGCCGCTGCAGTTGCGAAGGTGCAGCAGGAACTGCAGTGTTGGCTGGTACATATGATCCAGGCGGCGGTGACTCCAGTTCTGGCGCTGCGCCGAACAGCGGCGACATCGAGGAAGATGTGGGGGTGTCGCAGTCGTGCTCCCCCCGTGCCCCCACAACGTCGAAGCGGGACACTGTCCGGAGCCACCAGGTGGTGCGTTCAGAGCGGCAGAATTGGATGCTAACACAGGAAGCAGGGGCACGGAGGACGACGCGTGATCCAACTCGCGATCCGAGGAGGATCCTGGCAGCACGGCATGCGAATCCGCCTAAAGAGGTGTGCCGGTCCCTGCTAAAATTGGAAAGTGACGAGGTAACATGAAATCTTGGCTATTAATAGCCGACTTTGATGGTGTCGACGCTGAGTTGTCGCCATGCAGAATTTCACTAGTATCTGCATGCTCAACAGAGGGGTTATTGCACAGGGAACCATTACCAGAATAGGAAGAAGAATTGTTGTCCCCTAGATCTGATGAAGGATTACAAAGGGAGATTGGAAGAAGTAAAATCTCTGATTTTAACCGAGCACTGGCATTAGGATGAAGATGGGCAAACAGGTAAATATTCTCATCAAACACAACTTCGCGAGAAATATAAACCCGCCCTTCAGAAATATCCAGGCACTTAAAACCTTTATGCATGTTGCTATACCCAAGAAAAGCACATTGTTTAGAGTGGAATTGAAGTTTGTAGGAATTATATGGGCGTAAGTTAGGCCAACATGCGCAGCCAAAGGTTCTAAGGATTGTATAATCTGGCTGTTGGTCAAATAGATGCGTAAGAGGTGTTTGGTCATGAATAACCTTGCTAGGCAGGCGGTTGATTAAATAGGTAGCAGAGACAGATGCCTCATCCTAGAATTTGAGAGGCATAGAGGCATGAGCAAGCAAGGATAAGCCAACTTCCACAACATGACGATGTTTTCTTTTAGCCGAACCATTCTGTTGATGTGCATAGGGACAAGAAACATGATGAGATATCCCTATGCGCTGAAAAAAGGCGTTTAATTTTTTATAGTCTCCCCCCAGTCTGTTTGGACAACAAGAATTTTTTTTATTGAATTGTCTCTCAACCATAGATTGAAAATCATGAAATTTTTGGAAGACTTCAGATTTGTGGCGAAGCAAGTAAATCCATGTAAATTTACTGAAATCGTCGATGAAGCTAACATAATAATCATATTTGCCGACAGAAGTGGGTGTCGGCCCCCATGCATCCGAGAAAATAAGTTCAAAAGGACTCGAGGATACGCTAGTGGACCTAGCATAGGGTAATTGATGACTTTTACCCTTTAGACATGCATCACATATTGTGTCTTTATTTAGATCATAAACAAAAGGAATATGACTCTTATTAAGGACCTGACGAACTACTACAGATGAAGGATGACCAAGGCGACTATGCCATCTAGATGCAGAGGACTTGATGGCACCACATGTAGGTTTATTTGATGATGACCTAAAAGACTTTAGTGGATAAAGGCCTCCTTCGCAATTTCCTTTATGAAGAATTTTCTTCGTGTCCTGATCCTTGATCAAGAAATAGTTTGGATTATATTCAATAAAGGCATGATTATCGGATGTAAGTTTATGAACAGAAGCAAGATTTTTGCTAGCCTCAGGAATATAGAGAACATTGTTCAAAAGAAGATTTCGATCTGGGGTACGAACAAAACTTCGACCTATTTGGTTGATTATCATACCTGCGCCATTGGCAGTGTGCACCTGATCGGTGTCGTAGTACTTCTCCCTCATGGTGAGTTTGTCCAACTCGCTCGTGATGTGATCGGTAGCACTAGTATCGGTGTACCAATTTATATCAACGCCATAAGATGTAGTTGCAACTGCTGCCGAACGCTTCTGGGGAGGTGGCCGGTAGGATGTGTCGTAGCGCTTGTAACAGCGATAGGCTCTATGCCCCTCACGGCCACAGAATTGGCAGGGAGGATGATCGCCAGTGTAGTTGTTAGAGCCTTGATCACGGCTGCCGTTTCCACCATAGGCTGGATCGTGGTCACCATGTCCACCATCGTTGATGCACCCACGGCCACCGCCGCGCTTGTAGCCACCGCGACCACCACCGTGGGTGACCGCGTTGGCCGAAGAGCCAGAGCCACCGCCTCCGTGTTGTAGATCAAGTCTCTGTTCCCAACTGATGAGTTCAGCGTAGAGATCGAGGAGGGTGAGTGACTCCACGCGTGAGGAGACAGAGGGCACGGCGGGATTGAATTTCGCCCAAGCCCCGCAAGAATGTATGAGGCTATTTCCTCATCGTCTAGCTTCTTCCCTGCAGACGCCATGTCATCTGCAAGGGACTTGACCTTGTTGAAGAATTCAGTGACGGTGGAGTTCCCCTTCTGCGCATTGGCAAGGGCCATGCGCGTGTTGATGATTCGCCCATGGGATTGCGATTTGGATATGCCTTCAATTGCCTTCCATATTTGGCCAGCAGTAGTGCAAGTGGTGATTTGCACCAGGATTTCTTTGGACAAGGAGGAAACAAGATAATTAAAAACTTGTTGATCCTTAGCATACCAGACGGCGTAGTCTGGATTGGGGATGAGTTCATCAGGCTTGTCTGCTGACTTTGGGATTTCCTTGGCTGGTGGTTTGTGCTCAAGATCGATGTGATGATCTAGTTGATTTCTAGCAATGGCCGCTAACACTTGCATGCTCCAAGTGTGAAAATTGCTCCTCCCTAATTCCTCTGTCACTGGACAGCCGAAAAGAGAGAACGATGGGAGGGCAGAGGAAGATGCCATGATGAATTTGTGGTTGGAAAAAAATAATGGAAGAAGGATCTAGAACCGAGCTCTGATTACCATGTGAAAATGGTGTAACATGATTGCCTTTTTTTGGCCTCTCACGGTTCCATGTTATATAGGTGGGAATAGCCTCCACCGTGGCTTTACAAGAGTTGTATGGTACAAGGTTAATCCACTCTCCTAGGAGCTAATTACAGTAGTCAATTATATACTAACTCACGGCATGTACACCTGCATAATCACTATATTTATCTTCTAACTTCTACCACGAGTATACACACTAAGTACATGGGATCCATGTGAATAGGAGTCAAGTTTGGGATCCATGTGAATAGGAGTCAAGTATCTTAACACAGCCATACAAATGTCGAATTTTTCTTGTCACCGGAAGGACAGAAGTAATTCACGCCAACAACACTAACATGAAGTCGATCTTTTCCTTGCCTGCCTGCTGCATCAGATTGTTTAAAAGATAAATAGAGATAAAATGTATAGACATTTCACGAAGGAGAGATAACTTTGTGACCCTCGCATGGTGCTGCTATTACGGGGACAGCCCTTGTAATGCCTCTAGAATTGCAGCGTGCTCCCTACTACTAAATATTGATTCTCTCCTAACCAATTCGTAGTGATTGAATTCCTTCTATGGTTCCACATGATCAATAGGTGGTGTGCTAGAGGCGCAGTGGTCATCTTGTCCATTGAGAGTTCTATGCAATACTGCAACGATATTTTTGTGGGAAAAAGTATGCCTTTACTATTGTATTGTACTATATAAAGGATACTCTTCCAAAAACTGCTATCCTATAAAGTCCTACACAAGCAGAATTTTACATTGAAACTTATGCGTTACAAACTTGTTACTTTCCCTAATGTGATCACTTACATTCAGAATCATATAAGAAAAGCAGAGATAGGAATAAGTAGGAAACAACCTCAGTGAATCAACAATTCTGGTACCGAGATCCCCTGAAGTGTGGACTTGGATTTTGGAAACATGACCACATGAATTGCCATTGCTCCTTCAAATAATCTGTGCCTGTGCACGCAACCTGCAGCACAGTTTTAGCTTCACATCAAATACCTCCGCTCAGACTGATGTCAGAACAACTTTGCAGGATGTTTTTTTCCCTGGCCTGGCTTGTCAATGACAAGCGTGACAGCATCCCTGTGCGCAGCCCCACATAGCACGGCAACATGGATTGCCCAGAACTTAGAGCAACTCCCATAGGAGATCCCCAATCTATTCCATTCTCCATCTTTTAAAGGTACCACGTCATTGCTACTGCCGCACGCCGGTCGCCGCTCCCCGCTCATTACCACAGGGGGTCCAAGGAGAGCCTAGGGAACATGCTGCAGAGCTCGAGGCCATGTTCCCGGAGAAAGACGCCGCGTTCTACCACCTGGGTCGGTACCTTTTCCACCCTAGCAATGTCGTCTGGCGCGCTGTCACGAGCTACTACAGCGCCAACCTCGCAGGCGCCGGCCGCCTCGTCGGCATCCAGATCAGGGTGTTCCAGGAGAAGCAGCCGCCGCAGCAAATCCTGGACCAGCTCCTGTCCTGCGTCCGCGACGAAAAGCTGCTCCCAGAGACGACCACAAAAGACGACAACGACATGTCGTCGTCCTACAGTGTCCTTGTGACGTCGCTGAGCTCGTGGTTGCGCAACGAAGCGCATGACGTGAAGGCACTGAGCGAGATGTACCTGCTCAGCATGTGCGACGTGCTCGTCACCAGTGGCTTCTCCACATTCGGGTATGTCGCGCAGGACCTCGGCGGGCTGCAACCGTGGGTCATGTCGAGGCCGTCCCCGTGGGAGGAGTGGACGGAGGGTCAGGCGGTGCCACAACTGCCATGCCAGCGCACGCTCTCCGTCGAGCCGTGCTTCCACTCGCCGTCCCCCTATGACTGCACGACGAGGAGGGACGTGGAGCTAGACAAGGTGACGCCCTACATCAGGCGCTGCGTGGACGTCAGCTGGGGCATAAAGCTTGTGAATCAAAGCCGTGACAGTCAGTGGTAGCATTTGTCAAATAGGCGCCGTACGTAGGCACTTGAACCAGCCTACTCCTAGCTTGCTTTGTTCCTTTTTCCATTTGGTTAAACATTACATGCATAGATAAGTTCAACTTAAAAGCTAAAATTGATAGAAACTTTTTAAAATCAGGCAGAGGGGGAGGATCCTCACCTAATTTCATTATAGCATCTCCATAAGGGGACCCTATTATAATTTTTTAGTATCATAGAAGAAAAACTTAATTCAACACGGGTCCAACTCGAATCCCTCCATTACAAAGGTCGCTAAACTTCCTCCTCGACCACATCTTTGAGGGATGTGTAGGGAGCTTCATACTTCTTCCTAGGAAACCTCCCAACTCATTCTAGCACATTATTTTGTCCCAACTCTATTTCACATTCCCGCCCAATTCCCCTATCACAGTGAAGCCCCTTAGATAGCCTAGTGTGGATCCCCTCCGTGGCGTCCGCCCCCTCCCTGATGAGGCCCATTCAATACAACTCCTCTTCTCGTGGCAAGGCACCCGACACCCACTTCGGCTCCTCTCCGCTTGTTGTCTCTGATGCTCCTCGTCCTCCTCTCCTCCCTCCTCGTGCCGCCATAGCTCGGTAGATTGGAACGATGGTAGATATGGTCTAATTATGTGTGGACCTATATGACAGTGCCTACTAGAATGGATTTGAGGACCCTCGTTTTAGGGCCCCATTAGAGTAGATAATAAAATCAAACCTTAAAAAGTAAGGAGAGCCCTCGTATCAAAAGTCAGATCCTAATTTGAGGGCTCGTGTAGGCTCTTACATTGACAGACTAGACCGATGGATTAATAATTATTAAAGAAATATATAACTCATGTTCACGATTAGGATAGTCTCAAACTAGAAACTGCGATATAGTTTTCATACTTGTAAGTCATATAGACACTACAGAAAGAAATCATATTTTTCAATAGACTGTTTCTTTAAAATAGGAGTGTCCAATCATATATCTTCTTTCTCCTATCATCCCCCTATCTTATATCTTCTTATTGATACTATGGGCCCTAGATATCAAGGAAAACGCCCAGCTAGAACAGAATGCCCCCGAATAAGTTCAGGAGGCTCAAACTCATATGAAAAAGTTGTTAACTGCAAAGATGTATATCTCATCGAATACTACAACTTTGATGCTGATTTTACCTCCATTCGACATTGTTAATAATGTCAAATATGATCCGAGAACTTATTTGGACTTGTAAACCATCTCAATGGAAAAGTTGTCAACTACAAAGTTTTAGATTTTAAAACTCTACAATTTTTATATAAAATCTATCTTAATCTGATCTCATACGACAAAGTTATGAAGTTTTTGTGTAACGGCTATCACTACCGATTCAAGACATGAACTGTCAGTGATAAGTGGACTATCATTGCTGGTTCGTGGCTTTAACTAATAGTGATAGTACATAGCCTATCACTACCGCCGTGGTTGAAGCCACGTACTAGTAGTGATAGTCCACCTATCACTATCAGTTGTCCTATCAATTAAGCCAGTTGAATGAAGCCACAAACCGGCAGTGATACAGTATCACTGTCGATTTCAAAATAACTGGCAGTGATTGTCAATTCTGTAGTAGTATAATTTAATTGGCCTTCGGTGTAATGTTTAAAGAATTATTATGACATGTCGCGATAACCACTTAGTTTTATTAGTGACATTTCACAAGGACGCATTAGTTTTTGGATAGGGATGCATGGTATCCATGGTCGTGCGCGCCGACCAACAAGCATCACGAGTGTATTTGGAAATGGTTAGTTTGAGCAAATCTACTCAATAGAATCCATCGTCATAGAGTGAGCGTGAGCTTCCATAGCTAGCTATGCTCCCTTCGTTCTAAATTATAATTCGTTTGATTTTTTTTACCCTAAGTTTAATGACTCGTCTTATTAAAAAAATTTGTGTAAATATAGTCAAATTTAAGTTATTTTTAAAGAACTTTTATTAATAAAGCAAGCCACAACAAAAGAAGTGATATTTTGCACAAATGTTTAAATAAGATGAGTGGTCAAATTTGAAATCAAAAAAAGTCGAACGAACTATAATTTGGAATGGATCCAGTAAACTACCCATCTTTTTTTCTACGCGCGTAAGCGCATGTGTGTCGTATCGTCGGCCGTATATATCCCCTCTTCTTCGCCGCAAGTGGCATTGTGGCAACCGGCAAAGTCGTCAGTCGTGACCTGATCGATCCGGCCGGGTATATTCTTCTAACTCCAGCTATATAGCTATGTACCTACTACAAAGCGCTGTGTCTATCTCTACCTTCATGGTGTTATATTGCAGAGACTGAGAGCTAAGCAAAGCGATCGAAGCGGCCGGGCAAGCATGGAGAACCAGGCCGGAAGCGGTGGTGGCAACGCCCGCGTCGCTGAGGCCCTCACGAGGAGATGGTGGCCGTTGAGAAGCCGCGCAACGATGAGGACGACCCTGCCGGCCGTCTGCGTTGTGGCGGCCGTGACCGCCGCTTCCATCCTGCTCACCGCCGGCGGCTGGGGCTCCTCGCCGAACGAGATGGCGACGTCCTCGTTCTTCGATGGTACGCTATCATACAAACAACATACGTACTATTTTTCAGCACTACTTCATCGATACTTTTCAGCAAAGAAATAGTGTTTTTCTCTAGCAATAAATCAACATCAGCAGCAATTAAATTTCAGTGAGCCGAACAGGGCCATACTGCGCTCCGTCGTCGTGTTTGCGATACCCGCTAGAGGCCAGACGATATAGCCCAGGGTTTTTTTTACCGACCGGTTTCCGGTAACCGCCGGCCGGCGGTAGCGGTTTACCGGTCGGTTTACCGGTAAACCGGTCGGTAACCGGCCGAATTCAAATTTGAATTCAAATGTTCTTCGGTTCGGTTTCCGGTCAGTAAACCGGCCGGTTTGGAGCGGTAACCGGCCGGTTTGGCCGGTTTACCGCTCGGTTTGAGTTTGGAATTTTTTTTTCTTTTTTTTTTCAAACTTCTATACGTATAAATAAATACTAAACGAACTCGAATTTGAAAAATTTTTACACCATTGGCTTCTATAAATCATGAACTATTTTTAGGAATTTTTTCAGCATTTTTTGTTTTTTTCAAATTTTAAATTTGAATTTGGGGGCCTTAACGGGCCGGGACCGGGATTTTTTTTCTTTTTTTTCAAACTTCTATACGTATAAATAAATACTAAACGAACTCCAATTTGAAAAATTTTTACACCATTGGCTTCTATAAATCATGAACTATTTTTAGGAATTTTTTCAGCATTTTTTTTTCAAATTTTAAATTTGAATTTGGGGAAACCCTAACCGGGCCGGACCGGAACCGGACCGGCCCGGTTTGGGCGGTTACCGCGGTAAACCGGCCGGTTTTTTTAACCCTGATATAGCCTGCATGTCTCCCTAAATCGCTAATACCTCGTAGTTACCGAAACACGACAGAACATACGCATGCAATTATGCGAAAAATGTTTGTTCCAAAAAAATAATAATCTTATGATAATGAACTTAGCTGCCTTTATTTTATATATATATATATATATATATATATATATATATATATATATATATATATATGTGGCTTTTGTAACAATGCAAGGTGCAGTAGGCGACAATTACCCTCGACCTTACGTAGCCGCTGGGTCGATCAGTACCGGTCGGACAAGGTCCGCCGTCGATCGGTGCCATACGTACTTGATAAGCTCGCCCAGGCCACACGGCCAGCTGCCGTCTCCGCCACCCAGCGGCCAGCATACGTCAACGGCAGAGAACCCCCACAGGACACGTGCATACGACGTTCAAGGATGCGGTTGTCCATGAAGACATGATGAACCCACAAATATACTTAATTAGTTTTACGAATGAAATAGTTATTAACTCATACATTTCAATATACTTAACTAATTTATTGATTGATATATACACACACATTTATGAAATAGTTATTTATTCGTGATTTTATAGACACTCGTACATGTACGTATTCAACGCCTATGAACACATTTTGTTTCTATGAACACCTCTGAAAGGAGAAAGACAGACTAAAAAAACCATTGTTGAATCCTAGAAAAAATCTAGATGGAATGAATCAAACTTGCTGAGATACACTCAATTCACGTTATTTGTTTGTAATTAATATGACTATTGAGGTAGAATTTATAATTATAGAGATAATATGGCTATAGTAACGTACTTTGCTGTTGTTCATATGTACATAGTATAGTATACTTATATTTTATAAGCACTTCGATCTTCGACTATACAATGTAGACTTGAACACTATATAATGTAGACTTGAACTCTTTTTGGATGGTTAGTTGTGTGATGATGTGATATGATGGCACCAAAAATTAGATGTGAGACGGTCACACCAGGTGAGGCAATGTAATGATACATATCAAAGACAAAACAGATGCTGACAATGACGGCACTTAATAAAAAAGATGGAAGAGCTAGGGAGAGAGATCATCATACTGCAGGGCAGGTCATTTGGTGTCGGAGTTCAGTATTGACTACTCCCTCCGTCCCGCAATGTTCGTCGTTCTGGGCTCGGAAGGATGTCCCCAAATGTTTGTCGCTGGCCTAGTGGGTATAGGTCTTCTGCTCCGGTCTGCAGGCCGCAGCAGTCCCTTCGCCCCCCTCACACCACCGCACAGCCTTATCCCTTTGTTTTGTTTACTGTAAAAAAGTAATACTCGCAGCGGCCTGTCCATTCGCAGCGGCAGCGGGTGGTACTCTGGACTAGGGGTGTCAGGTTTTGTTCCTATGTTCCTTAATTATTGAGCCTAAATCTAAAACGACTCACATTCTGAGACGGAGGGAGTATTTATTAGTTGTCTTAACGTCGACAAAAGCTGATGAATGCATTTCATTGCGAAAATGCGGAATAAAGCTAATGACCACATTTCAAAATAGTCATCAGTCCATATCCGTTTAGGTAGAGAATATGGCACTGTCTCGGCTTTATCAGCAGTGCTAGCGCCCGGATGTTAGGATGGACGCCCGCGCTACACTCACGTTCCCACGCTTAGGCCAGCACGCCCTGCCCGAGCCTGCATTTCGCACACCCACGCGGGGGCCCGCCCTTCTCACGCACATTGCAACATGTGCAATACTCGATCTACTTTTGCAACATCCAGATAAAACACTTGCAATATATGTTAGAAACAACTTAAACACTTGCAACATACATCTGAAATACTTGTAAAACACTAGAAAAAACTTGAAAACATGTGTATAGCCATTGCAAACATCAAAATGAAATATTTGCAACATACGTATAAAAACACTTGAGACACTTGCATATATATGCAACATCCTGATCTAGTTTTTGCAACATCCAAATGAAACACTTGCAACATACGTCTGAAACAGATGAAACATTTGGAACATACACACTGGAAACATACGTGTATAGCCCAATGCAACATGTGCAACATCCTGATCTACCTTTATTTGCAACATCCTTATGAAACACTTGTAACATACCTATAAAACACCTGAAACATTTGAAATATACACTTGCAACATGCATCGTATCTCGGTGCGGCCACCTCCACCGTCTGTATCGGGGCGCCGTAGCCGTAACAAGAGGGGAGGCCGGAGGGCTTCTGCGCTAGAGCCCGATGCTTCTCCTTGCGTAGCGGCCTCAGTGGCTAGCTGGCGGCCGAGGGAGCGGTCGCCACGCATGGGCGCGGCAGTGCCCGAGCCGTCAGGCAAAGCGGGCCGCAAAGCAGAAGCAGTGGGGGTGGCGTGGTCGAGCAGGGGAAGAAGCAGCGCGAGGTGACCGTTGACGGCAGAGTGGGCCGCAGAGCAAGAGAAGCGGGGCAGCCGATTGAGCTAGAGCAAGCGGGGTCACAGTTAAGGCTGGACGAAAAACTCGAAGCTCGTTAGCTCGCTCGGCTCGTGGCTAGCTCGGCTCGGCTCGTTACCATAATGAGCCGAGCCGAGCCAAGATTTTAGCTCGTTAGCTATAACGAGCCAACTCGAGCTAGCTCGCGAGCCAAACGAGCCATAGTTTTAGGGAAAAAGTCATCAAAACTTATATTATGTTTGTATTACTTCGTATTTTGCACTCTGCAAATGGTTGATATGTTAGCTCATATGAATATTTTATTCAATTTAAGGCTATTGAATATATTATTTTTGTATTATTACTATTTTCAAGCTTTTGATAAATACAAATATTAAATTTTGTATATTTTTTATAACTGGCTCGCGAGCCTAACGAGCCAGCTCGAGCTTTTAACGAGCCGAGTCGAGCTGGCTTTCTGGCTCGTTAAGATAACGAGCCGAGCCGAGCTAGCTCGTTATCCTAACGAGCAATAACGAGCTGAGTCGAGCCGAGCCGAGCTGGCTCGTTATCCAACCTTAGTCACAGTCGACGTATTAAGCAGAGCGGAGCAGGTCTCTCGCCTCCTTCTCCTTTTATTATCCAACCGGCGCAACAGAAGAGACGGACGCAGATACCGTAATAAAAAAGCAGGCGCAAAGAGAGATTTATTGGGCCGGTACGCAGGTCCACGAAGGGGTGTTCGAACAGACGGCTGTACATAGCATTTCCACAGCTTTATTTGCTACCTTAGGGCTTCTCGATCTAGTGGAAAATTTATATGCAAAATTAGAAATTAATTTGTATTATATTTTATATTATGGCATAGATATGGACCTCCCATGAACCAAAATTTAGGTTGTTTTAGTTATATTCTAAGTCAAATTTCTCTAACTTTAATTAAATTTACAAAAATATATATATTAACATTCATAATAGCAAATAAGTTGTTAGTTTGCCTTCCTAGTTGGAGCTGTTTCTAGTTGTTCTAGTGGTTAGTTAGTCGAGTTGCTAGTAGGGTCATTTTGTCGACAAAGTTGGCTAAGTTGGCTCAAGTTTGAGCATGTAATCGAGTAGTGTATTCTATCAGTCGGTGGTTTTTAGGCCCAGTTTTCACTCAAAAAACTGGGATGACACTTGTTTTTTCTTTTTATTTGTCTAATATAAATCACGGCAAAGCTTTTGATGTCCCTTCTAAAAAATAATAGCAAATAAATACACTATCAATAAATATTTTGCAATAGATTTAACTAAACCAAACATTGTGGCTTATAGATTTTGATGCATTTCTCTAATAACTTGGCCACAGTTAAAGATGTAATTTTAAAAATCTAAATTTTGGAATGGAGCAGTAGATTTAGTACATATTGTTATCAATAATGATTTGATTAGAGTATATATACTAAATTGATGCTGAGAGGTTTCTAATTTTATTCTATTTTTCTAGCACGTCTTGTGAGGGTTGACATGCCACTGATTATTAATAGTAGAACTAGCAGGGCACC
The DNA here is from genome assembly GCA_022457205.1 of Saccharum spontaneum. Taxonomy (NCBI): domain Eukaryota; kingdom Viridiplantae; phylum Streptophyta; class Magnoliopsida; order Poales; family Poaceae; genus Saccharum; species Saccharum spontaneum. The sequence continues at coordinate 25,493,116 of CM039591.1, read as the reverse complement.
CGTGCAAAGCACAAGGTGTTTTTTTAGGAAAAGAGAGAAAATGGAAATTGTGGAACAGTAATCCGGAAACGTTCGTTAACAGATATTTGGAACAATAAAACCGTTACTGTTATGGGTTTATTGTTACAAACGGGGCACTGTTCATGATATCCGGTACTATGCATTACGGACTGTGCTTAGAACAGTGTGCTACAGTGATCTATGAGAGGAGTCGGTGCCACCAGGTTTTATATATATGGTTAGATTAGGTATCCCAATCCAGAAACTATAGTAGTTTCTATGAATATTAATTGCACTGCCACATAGACAATTTGCTGACGTGGTAAGTGATTTAATGAGGAGAGAGAGGAAAAATCCAAGAAACCAGTTCTAACTAAGAAACTGGGTCTTTATGGTTATCAATGGACAAGAAACTATTCGTAGCCTATTGGGAGAGCAAATATGGTTTCTATCACTACTTATGTCCTATGCTGTAGAAAATTTTGCATTTGGAAGAATAGTTTCTTGGTACAATGTCATATGGAATAAAAACTGTTCATAGTTGATTGGGAGTGCGGAGGTTTACTTTTTCTGTGCTTTGTAACCACATGAACGTATTATGAATGAATTGCCTTGCTCCGAACATGTTTTGGTTCGCAAAATTTATCTGACATACTTCACTTTCACTCCCCATGAGAGAGAGTATAGAAAATTCTCCTTGATCGGAACATGATGGCCAAATCTAGGTGGTAGCTAATAATCCCCTGATGGGTGATGTGCAGTGAGTAATTTTTTTTAGGAATTGAACAGCGAGTAATGCATACTTCTAATAAGTTTTGTGTACATGTGATGAATCAGGCTCGGACCCTCCGTTGAACATCACCGACCAGTGGCGTAGCCAAAATTTTTATCTAGGGTGGTCCAGTTCAATATAATCTTTTTAACAATATAGTCTCGTTTGACATGTCAACAAAAATCTTCGATTTCTTGCTACAATACATAGAGGAGCTAGAACCGATGAAACAAAAATAGTGATTTCAATGATTCCTGATTCATCTTAAGAGAAATAAAAATGGCTCCTTGCTCTAGTGCATGAAGGAGCTGAAACCGAAGCCGACGAAGCTGTACCAAACAAGGCCTAAATGCAGCATGTCATTGTGCAAATATATAATTTACTGAAACATAAGACAAATATATTTTAAAAAACCTTACAAGTATTTTTGAAACTATTAATAAACTCTAAAAATTACTTAAAATAACTTACTATCTAAATACTTATAATACTTTGCTCCATATTCTAGGGTGGTCCGTGGCCCACACGGACCACCCCCTAGCTACGCCAATGTCACCGACGAGCATTTTCTCGATGGCCTTCTTACCGCTGATTTCAGCTACACGTCGTGCCGGAGTCGCTACAAGTTTGCCGTCTACCACAAGCATTTGTCACACAAGCCGTCCCCCTACCTCATCGCCAAGCTCCGCAAGCAAGAAGCGCTCCAAAAGCGGTGCGGCCCTGGAACGGCCGCGCACAAGAAGGCGGTCTGGCGGCTCGACTCCGGCGAGGGTGTCGTCGACGACCACGGTTGCCGCTACCTCGTCTACATCAGCTACCGTGGCCTCGGCAACCGCATGCTCGCCATTGCGTCGGCCTTCCTCTATGCGGTGCTCACCGAGCGCGTCCTCTTCGTCGACAGTGGCAAGGACGCTGACGCGCTCTTCTGCGAGCCCTTCCCGGGGACGACGTGGCTGCTACCGCGACCCGGCTGGTTGTCCTTCTCCCCGCTCAGGAGACTCTAGGGCTACGAGGGCGGCTCGAAGGAGAGCCTCGGCAACATGTTGCAGAGCGGCGGCATCACCGTGTCCGCCGACGGGAACGTGTCGTGGCCGGCGCCGCGGCCACCGCCGTACCTGTACCTCCACCTCTCCGGCGCCTACGGGTTCCACGACAAGCTCTTCTTCTGCGGCGCGCACCAGCGGCTCCTCGGCGAGGTGCCGTGGCTCTTCATGTGGACGGATAACTACATCGTGCCGGGACTCTTCCTCACGCCGGCGTTCAGCGGCGAGCTCGAGGCCATGTTCCCGGAGAAGGAGGCCGTGTTCTACCACCTGGGACGGTACCTCTTCCACCCGACAAACCGCGTCTGGCATGCCATTAAGAGCTACTACCACTCCAACCTTGCCGGCGTCGGCCAGCGCGTCGGCGTGCAGATCAAGGTGTTCCAGAAGAAGCAGCCGCCACGGGCCGTGTTGGAGCAGCTCCTCTCGTGCCTCCGCGACGAAAAGCTCCTGCCGGAGATGGACGCAGCCACAGAAGGCGGCAACGGCACGACCTCGCGCGCCATCCTGGTGACGTCGCTAAGCTTGTGGTTCTATGACCAGATCAGGGACGAGTATGGCGGCCGGATCGCCGGCGGCGTGCACCAGCCGAGCCACGAGGGGCGGCAGCGGTGGCGCGACGCTGCGCACGACATGAGGGCGCTGAGCGAGATGTACCTGCTCAGCATGTGCGACGTGCTCGTCACCAGCGGCTACTCCACCTTCGGGTATGTCGCGCAGGGGCTCGCCGGGCTGCGCCCCTGGGTTATGCCCAGGGCGCCAATGTGGGCTGCCGACTGGAGGGAGGGGCTGGACCCGGGGGACCTGCCATGCCGGAGGGCAGTCTCCGTCGAGCCGTGCTTCCACGCGCCGTCGGCCTACGACTACACGGCGGCGAGGGACGTGAACCTGGACAAGGAGTCGCCGTACATCAGGCGCTGCGTGGACGTCAAATACGGCATAAAGCTTGTCAATGAAAGCAGCAGCCAGTGGTGACATTTGTCTAACAGAAGTGGCCACATGGCAGCAATCTGACATGTTATTTGCTCAATAACACATTATGATAAAACAAGAAACCAAGGTACAAGAAAACACCAAAATATATATATTTAGTATAGGGGAACATTGTAGGTGCATACGTTGTAATAAAGAAAAAAATGTAGGGCCCCCTTTGGCTCACGGGGCAAACACAGGAAAATCGTAGGGAACCGAGAGCGCAGGATAGGAAAGGGAGTTCGTTTCCTACCGGGAACATGAAGTCGAACCAAATTTTTCGTTTCCTGCGAACATAGTGAGAGCGAATCCTTTCCTCCATCCTCTTCCTCCGGAAAGTTTCCCGTGAACCAAATGAGTGCTGATGTCAATCATTCCTATGGAATTCATTCCTCCGTTTCACCTGCGTGACTTCTACTAGTGGTATAAGTGATGATCTTATCGAACTCATCAGCAGGCATCACATGATCACATCCTGCTCAAAGCAGCAGCAAGGGGCCAAGGGCAGACAACACCAGACAGTTCTTGTTGTAAAAAAAAAAGACACCAGACAGTTCTCATTTTTTCCCCCAATCTGCTAGAAATGGACGCCTTCAATAATGCAGCAAATCCTGCTAGTTCCGTGGAGTACAGAGTACACATTATAAAAATGTTTGGTTAAACTTGAATTTGTAATCGAAGTGTCACATATGAAATATGCATCCAACTGCAGGCCAAAATTTGCATTATGACCATTTGTGTACTGCTACCAGGTCAAGCACATGAATTCTACATCATTTGCCTGGCCACCACCATTTCCTTGGAGGCGGTGGAGGTGTAAGGATGTCTAGCATGGTCTCCTTCTCCCTTGGAGTCAGTGGTACCCCTCGGACCAGATTCAGAGCCATAATGTGAACATTTGTCCTTTGCCTGTGCTTTTGGTAAGCCCAGATGCCAGCTGCTATACCACCCACAATGACCTGTACATGATGGACAATCAGCAGAATGAATGCATCTTCTCAGATTCAGATTAGCAGATTTCAGGGGATTTGATGAGTCACTATTCTTGAGTAGCACATGCCATAGAGTTATGTCAGACAAATTAAAACATGTACAAAATGATAGATTCTTATTAGGCCTTACAGGTGAAAGCCATATCCCAGCAGTCTGAAGATCAAATTTAGGGGCATATAGCACTGTCTCCCCATACTCATCCTCTAGTTTCTTGTAGATCTCTTTATCACTCTTTCCTGCTTTTATTTCATCACGAATGAGCTGCAAAAATGTAATATTGTTACTGTTTGATAGAAAATATTGCAGTAAAAGTGATGATGTCAAATTAGCATTACTACTGAATGTCTCTTTTTCCTGGTTGCCGTACATTTAACTATATACACACAAATATAGCACAGGAAGAAAAAGAAGCACATATAGAGCTTAACATCTGATAAAACTAGCACAGGAACTTTCAAGTTTCAACCTAGTTGCAAAAAGAATCTCAAAAACTAAGCACTAATGTTTTGCATAACAGGAGTCAACAGGCGCTTCAAATATTAGGAATCCAAAGCTCTTTGACATTGTTTGTGATGGATTCGGTACCACTGTCTAAAATGCGATGAGATGCTTGTTGTGTTCTTCAGTATTCTAGAAATTTTCAGACTAAAGGGAATTTCTGAAAGCCAGTAAATTTTATAAGGAATGTTTTAAAAAATGATTATGCCAAAACACATTCCATTTGACAAAACTAAGAATTCAATAGCTACATCGTTCCAATTTCTAACAAGTCACCATCTGTTGATGCACTGGAATCTCAGAAGCAAACATACGACAGTATCAGGCCTGATAAATTAAGTTACAGAATGACTAAAAAATAGTGCAGTTAATAACAGTTCTTTGTCCACCAAGAAGAAAGGTTAACTCAGTTATTAAAGGTAAAGGAATGGATAATTTTGGAAACAAAAGATTTATAAGCAATACAGCTGCATTGAGCTTATACTAGCGTGAAAACTAAGAAATTTCGATATCCAAGATGTAATTCTTACTTTGCTTCAGAGCAATGGTTGAAAAGTTGCAACAAAACACAGAAAGGAACACATAACAATGTCAGCAAATCTGACCAATCCAGAAAAAATAACCCAGTTACTATGAGTCTTGCAAACAAGTCACTCAAGTTTAAAAAGTTACTACCTTCCTAAGCAGAATAGCAACATCAGCTTGTGAATCTTCAATCGATTGGCTACCACACTCAGTGCACCGAACATTGTGGCTTATATTTCTCGCACGATTTTCAATAATCTGCCTCTGTTTGACGTCATCCTCAGCTGCCATAGTAAAATTCAATGTACTTGATCTGTATTACAGTGGTCAGTTAACAAGGGATAGAGCCTGAAAGAAAAGAAATTAAGCAAACAGGTGAAATAATAACTAATAACTATGACATGACGAGAGTTGCACAAAAAAAATTGCATCTCTTGTCCAAAAAGAACAGTCAACTAAACTATCGATCAGGCATACCAAATAACATATCCTAACCACCTAAATGATTAACAAAGTTCAACAGATTACAGCTGACCCAAGCAAGTGCTGACACAAGATAAGATAATGAACATCATTTTGGTGAGGAAGCACTCCAAATTTGCATTTGCCTGCCAGAAAATTTACAAAAAGCACAAATGCACGCATGCTTCTCATTATCATTAACACTGGTTATCCTCCAAATCTTTCCCTTTATATCCATCCCACAATTTGCTTCAATTTTCATTCATAAATTGTAAGCTTTAAATTGCAGGTTTGAGTACTAAAAGTAAAGGTTTGGGCCTTTTTATTTGATTGAATTCAAAATTATGTAGACTATGAACAGGGAGTTTGCACTGCGAAACAAAAACTTAGAACCAGGTGTTTGAACTATAAGCAGAAACTTCACCTTGCGGCTCTAGCGAGGGGAAGGTTTTACTGAGAATGAAAGGCATATGAGGAGCGGAGAAGAGTAGGCGCTCAGGTAGCTAGGGAGGATTATGAACGCGGACACAGGGTGTAGTTGGAGACGATGAGGCAGCGGACGAGCTGCTGCAAGAGAGGAGCGCACGAGGCGACGGGAGGGGGACGGATGGAATGCGAGAGGATCAAGGGGCACTGGAGCTCACCGGGCGGCTCGAGGCCGCCGTCTCCTTGGCGTCACTACGCCTGCACGAAATGGGCCGCCGCCGCTCGCCGTGAACAGCGAAAAACCCACCATTCATCACAAATCAGACATGTATAAATCCCAAATCAGGCAATGGTTTCAAATTCCAAACTTTTCCATCTACTAGTGATTACCAACAAGCATGTAATCCCACACTGAAAGGCATCCCCAACTGGGCAATCGATCAAATCCTCGGTTGAAAGCTACTCTCAAATTGGGAGGGAAATCAACTCACCTTGCACCTGTGGACCGCTCCCTCCCCTCTCCGGATGCGCGGCTACGCAAGCACGCTCGAGCACACTAGGATGTGTCGCCTTCCGCTGGCCGCCCGGGCGGCCACCCGCCCGACGAGCCGCTGCTCCCCCTCACACGCTGCGGCCAAGGTTTGGTCTGCCGTCTGCGACTGCGGGTGCGGCGGGGATTGGATTGGAGGACTGCGGTGAGGACTGAGGACATTGGCCGGCCGAATTCGGCTTCGGCCTCAGTCAGCCTGCAACGGTCCAACGTCGACGAAGAAGGCCCAACTAAGCAACTGCGTGGAGGTCGGCCCAGTTTTTTTTTTATCTCTTATAAGTCTATTTTCTAAATTTTAACCATCGACTATCACTTGGGTTCAATTTAAGCCATCAAACTTGGGTCATTCAAATTTGTCAAAAAAAACTCAGGTCATTCAAATATGAAAACTAAACAACTTTAGCCCTTTACCTTTAAAAAAAGAAACTTTAGCCCTCGGCCGGTTGCAGATGTCGTTTTGCCTTTATATCTGTTCTTCGAAACCAGCCGATGACCTGTATGCTCCTCAATTTTGCCTATACTAGCAGATGCCCGTACATAGCAGCTACGGCAAAAATAACTCAGCATCAGAGACTCTTTGTAAAGTATGAATTTTTTAGATATCGAACAAGAATTTCACACAGTTCATTTTTATAGAAAAAACACATAAAACAATAAAAGTTCTAATGTTCCAAAGGAAGGGCCCTCAATCTTCAACGTAACCAATATTAGTAAAAAAAAATATATAGCAATAGAGCCATACCATTTGCCTTAAACAATATTCATGCTCATTGTAAATATTCCAGAGTACACAAACGAATTCTTGGACATCAATGGTCTAAACATAATAGAACATAAGTATAGATAACTATAAAAAAGTGTTATCAGCACTGTTCGCTCATTGTGATTCGTAATAATCTAAACTTGTTTTCATAGCATTTGGAAAGCGCAAAGGTTCTCACAATATGAGTTTTTTATTCATTTGGAACCTGTAAAAGGAGAAAAATAATCGTAAGAATTGAGAAAATTTAGAATATTCACACTACACTTTTAGGCAAGTTGAAGGCAACTGGAACGCTTGAAAACATGATCATTGCTACATATAGGAAAGTTTTCTTTTTCTTTTTTAAATACATGTAGATGACTTTATATTGCAATAATGTTATCCTATACTCTGAAGTATAGGCGATTCTGATATATTCACTACTGAACAACAATGATGTTATTAATTCAAGGAAAATAGCTGAACAGCACTTCCTGTACATGTACCAATGTCCTTCTTCATTTGGCAACATAGATTTCTTCGATTTTTCAATCACAAAAAAGCCACTAGTGATTCAAGAATAAAATTAATCCCCTATCGAATCATTAATCTCAAAGTCTATTTTTGTTCGTGTCATCACTTTTAAGTAGTTTGACAACATGGAGATTTTGTAAGGAAGTGACAAGGTCAACCCTAGGAAATATATTGAGCACACCACTCAAATAATAAACACTCCTTCCTAATCATATTTCTATATAAATCCTCCTTATTCTAAATCAACCTTTTCCAAATAGCATGATGAAACTTGAGGTACCAGTGCCAGCTCCAGCGCGTACAAGCTCAGCATAAAAGCAAACCACCAAATTCCTGGGTAGCGCAAACATGCATTTATAGATCCCTTGGCCAAAGAGAGACAATGGATGGAGGACATAATTTTTCATACTTTAATACTTTCTCCATTCCAAATTTGGCAAATTTGGTTTTTCTAGACACATAGCTCTATGCGCTTAGATATACACTATGTCTAGACACATTGTGATGCATCTAGAAAAATCAAAATGTCTTATAAATTGAAACAAAGAGAGTATTAGATATATAGATATTGATGCTTTGGCCCTCTTAATCATAGGAGCGAGGGCCAATAGACCAAGGAACTGAGGACATAATTTTTCATATTTTAATATTATTAGTATTATAGTTATATAGATATAGATGCTTATGTATTTTTTTAGAAAACTGCAGATTACCAGTTATTCCAATAGTTTTGATGACAATGGAACAATACAAGAGAAGAGGACGCTCACCAGGAAACCAAAAACCATCTAAATTTTGGTGAACAACCTCCTCACAATGCGCCCCAAAAATTCAACTACATCTTTTTTTCCTTTGAGAGAGAAGGTTCAACCTTTGGTCCTACATGACTTCTATCAACTTCAACTTTTGGCATCCGAAGGTTTTTCCATCCTGGCTTTCCAAATTGATGTAACTGCTAATAATTAGCTCCTTGGATCCAAACAGATTTAGCTAATAATTGAGCTAATTGCTAGCTGAATATTCAACTAACAACTATTTTACTCGTTGAACCAAACTATCTTACAATTTGTTCCTATGAAATCATGGATATGGACATAACCACATAGGGTATAGGTCTCAGCTAGTTGGCATACAACTTTCCCTAGATAAAACATGTTGAAAGATACACATGGTAAAAATTTATAATATATGTTACTACAGGACATTTTCAGCATCGATCACCCGTGACCAGTACAAAAATGTCTTAGTAGGCACCTAATAAGAACCGAAAACAAATAACATGGGAAATATCAAGCTTGTCTGAAATTTGTACCAGTGAGTCAAATTGTTCAGCTCTAAACCAATAATAAGGGAAGCCACCAACACAATTGCCTTCATATACAATTTGTCCTCCAAGGATTCAAGACTCAAGGAATCATAATAACCATCAGAAGCTTAGCATCATAGACATCATAACATGTGTTAAAAATAAGGTTTTAAATCTCCAGCTATAGCTGTTCGAAGCTAATCAAGCTATTTGTGTTTATGTAGAACTTAACAGCTATAGCCCGCTGTAGCCTTGAATGGTGTACTTTTTTTTCTTCGTGGGCACCCTATTCAGGATATGACACGCTCTCAATATAGCCTCACCACACCATTCCTTAGATAGACACACAGTCTCCAACATGGCATTAACCAAATCATTTAGAGTGCGGTTCTTTCTCTCAGCAATCACATTGGACTCTGGTGAGTATGGTGACGTCCTCTCATGAATTATTTCATGCACCACGCAAAACTCAAAAAATTCGTTTGAGAAATATTCTCCCCCGCGATCGGACCGTAAACGTTTGATTTTCTTCGCAAGTTTATTTTCTACTTCAGCTTTATAGATTTTAATTAATGCAATGCTTCATCTTTAGTTTTCATTAAATACACGTAGCAAAATCGAATAAAATCATATATAAAAGTAATAAAGTATCTCTTACCACCCTTGGTCAATTCGCTATTTATCTCACAAATATCAGAATGAATTAGTTCAAGTGGTGCCAATTCCCTCGCCACAGTAGCCTTGTGAGGCTTACGAGGTTTGCTTCAACACAAACATGACACTTAGAACTTTTGACCATATCAAATTTCAGAACTAAATTTAAACCAACTAAGTGAGACATGCAACCAAAATTAATATGACATAACCTCGAATGCCAAACATTTGTCTCAATATTATTAACCACATTATTCACATACTTAAAACAAGTATCAACCAAGGACTAGAGAAACAAGCCTCCGCTCTTATAGCCTTTACCAATAAAAGTGTCATATTTAGAAACGAAGCATTTATTGGACTCGAATACTAGTTTATAGCCATCTCGACACAGAACCACTAATCAAGTTATTCTTTATTGAGGGGACATGATGCACGTTCTTTAGTTGCACGATCTTTCCCGAAGTAAGCTTTAGATCGACCGTACCAACACCACGAACAGCCGCACGTGCCCCGTTCCCCACCAACAAGGAGGAAGCTCACCCGACCTGATAAAAAGAAAACAAGAAAACATCAACACACACATGAATATGTACACTGGTATCAACCCACCAATCAGGTGAATGACAAACTAAAAAAGCAGCAGGCAATAAATTAGCATAACCAGGTGTTCCTGTCTTAGTCTCAATGGTGTTTGCTAATTTCTTTGCCGGAGCTTCCACTTAGTATTAGGACACTCTCTAGCATAGTGCCCAGTCTTACCACATGTGAAACAATTCCCCTTCTCCTTGTTCTTCTTATTCTTCTTGAAAGAAGTGGTGGGCTTTTGCTTGAGTTCTTGCTGAAATTTTTTTTCTGTGGTTTAGGATGATTCTTTTGCACCACATGTGCACTAGAATTCCCCTCACCGACCTTTGTGCCTTTGACATCCTTTGCCCTTGCCTTGTCCTCAACAACTTGAGTCCCAACGAGCTAGGCAACACCAAACTCTTGTCTCTTGTGTTTCAAGGAAGTTGCAAAATCAATCCAAGACTGTGGCAGCTTTGCAATGATATAGCTAGCCACAAACTTATTAGGAAGCACACACCCAATAACTCAAGTTCCTTCACCAGTGCTTGTATTTCATGAGCCTGTTTGACTCCCGGATGACCCTCAACCATCTGATAGTCATACCATGGCGTACAACTTAGAACTGGCATCAGAAACCCCGTAACGGGCCTCAAGTGCATCCCACATGGCCTTACCAGTCGGAAGCTGCACATATGCATCAACAAGGGAGTCCCCTATGATGCTCAACAGAGCAGCCTTGCAAGTAGTGTCAGCATGTTTGAACACACGCTTCTCCTCAGAGGTCTACAGACCAACAGCTCTCTTTTCCACTACATGAAAACAGTGCATGGAGGTCAACCATAGAATGCATTTCTGGCGCCACCTCTTATAGTGAGTGCCCTCAAAAGGAGTCGGTTTCAGTATGCCCGTAAAGCCAACAGATGAAAATTACCTATCACGTTTTGGGATTGTTAGAAAATTAGGCAATTTCAAGTTTAATTTAATCCAGAAAAATAACATAATCATGATATTGGTAACATCAATTGTGCGCTTTGTTCTAGGTAGACAAAAACATCATGTAGATGACGCTAACCAACAAGGTTTTGATTAGAAACTTGAGAGGATGATGAAGAAAATACCCTGCAGCAGAGCCAGAAGCACCCAAATGAAACATGGTGCCTTGTTGATGTAGTCGTCCTACTCGGTGCAATGCCATAAGGAAGCCATGCAGACCTTGTGCCGCTGGGAGGAGAAAGGCGAACAACAACGCTGATGCCTGGAACAGAGAGGACGAAGAAGCGAGTAGTCGTGTTGCTTGGTAACACTCACCAAAAATCGTGATGGTCGTCCTTCACGGTGAAATTGACGGGCGGAGACATTTCGGAGGCTCTACTTTTCCATCTCATGTGCGCGCAGGAGATGAAACAGGAATCGCTCTACGCTACGGGAGATGTGGATGTGGTTGTTCTTCAAGACAAAGAAATGACTGACAGATGCCGAGGTCCATATAGTGGACACTGCGGAGAAGAAAGGTTTCGGGGAGGAGTCGAAAAGCCAACGGACAGGGAGGCGGTAATGGGAGAAACTCCCGTCATCAAGACTAAGTCAGTTTTCCAATCAATTGAGCAACTTCTATATTAATGGAGACTGAGTGACAAAACCTTTCTTGTCCCGTCTGTCCGCTCGCCTGCCACGCCCATGCCCACGCCCATGGCTCGGCCGGCGGCAGCGCGCGCACGGGTGTCATCCAGCTAACCTTTCTCAATATAATCAACCAAGGTTCAACCATATAAGTCGAGTCAATATTCAGTGAAATTCTCATTTGGTACTAAACCATATAACATACATTATTCGGATCATAGAGTTTATTAGTTTTATTAAATATTAAATGGGCCAAGCCCACTAAATATCTAACAACAAAGCACCTATTCACCATAAGAAACATTAGTTCAGATTTAAAATAGGAACCACAAAGAATTTCAAATAGGTATTATAGAATTTTGTTCAGTGTAGTAGGACTCTGTATGTGGATAAGGATAATTTGAGACAAGCAATGGCGCTAATCCATATTTATCCTCCAAAAATAATTTTGTAGTTCGTGTGTACGGTTCAGACAAACAATGGGACTGTTGATTTTTGAACATGCAGGAAGCACTTAAATCTGCAAGGGGTCTGAAGTATGAAGAAGTCTGTGGATGAAACGGTCATCCTATTATTATAAATTAAATTCCTGTCCTTCTTTTCTATCCCTGTGCAAGTAACCGAACTAGGAATTAATTCCGAGCAGATCATATGGAGAAAAGAACATTATTTGTAGCAAGGACTAAAGTAAACAAACCTGAAACTAATATAGACACAGATCAGGCTTGTCAAGGAATGCGTGAAGGAATGCATACCTAAGAAGATAATTATCCATCCGAACACAGCTAATATGGTTGAGCATGGTTGCTTTGTTGGAAATGATGCATCCGAAGGTAACTATCCATATATTATATATTCACTAATCTATTCATATAGAGTTCAATAAAATTAGATTTTCTATTTTATGATTTATCTATGATTTACTATGATTTTTCTATGATTTAGCCAAAATAAATAAAAAAAGACAAAACTGTCTTCAAAACCGCTCTATGGAGGTAAAACGCATGGTTTGAAAAGTTGAGGGAGGTTGTTTGCCCTGTTTTGAAGTTTATGGAGGAAAAACAGACTTTTGTAAAAATTGAGGAGGAAAAGTTGACTTTTCATATTAATTAATATACTCGTCAGCTACGATTTACACAGCAGAGCAGACCAGCAGCACGCTCCAGCTCCTCTAAAAAATCTAAACTCTTTCTTCATTGATAGAGACCACTAGAACCTTATCACCTCACGTCTCCACCTCTTATTTTTTTCTGCTGAGGTCCACGAACCTTATCACTTCGGAATCTATCCCTCACCAGTTCAGCTCCAGTTCATTCCGTACATCCACCGCACTCACGTCTCTTGTTCTCTCGAAATTGTATGCCCGGCCCGCCGCCAGTTGATTTACTTCTATGTAAAAGTCCCGTACGCATGCACTCGATCGTCCAACCTCCATGTGGGTGGTGAATAACGTAGAAACCGGCCAGCCTCGCCCTCTCCTCTCGAGTCTAGTCGTCGCCCGGACCGTGTACACGATCAAGTCCAGCCCACGATACATGTCACCTTCCAATCCCCACGGCAGCACCTTCTTGCAGTCGTCCTTCCTCCAGGATACATTAACTTTTTCTTTTGACAACAGTGTAAGTTGTTGGTTGATGGTCTGCGACGATCGATCAAGTTGCCGAATGAATCCACTGCTGTTGCCTGTATCGATCAAGTGGCCAACAGAGGCCTTGTTTAGTTCCCAAGTTGGGGCTTGCCAAATTACATACCGTAGTATTTTGTTTTTATTTACTAATAATTATGAAACATTGATTAATTAGACTCAAAATGTTTATCTCACAAAGTACAATAAAAATATACAATTAGTTTTTGATTTTATCTACATTTAATACTCCATATATGTGCTGACATTTTGATGTGACGGAAAATCTTCTTTTTGCATAGTGAATTTTGGATCTAAATTTAGATAACTAAGCATGACCAAAGAGAGATGGGGAAGGGGTACGCGATCCGTGGGAGGCGGCGGCGCGCTTGCCCCTGAAGAGCCTCTGACCCGTGCCTCCTTGTCACATGACGACAGGGTCAGGGCCGCATGCCACTGCCTCCTCGCCGCAGATGACGAAAGCAGCGCAAGGCCATGCCAGCGCGGCCACGCGTGGCTCCAACCTCCTCCTCCTCATGACTTCTCCGCAGGGCCGCACGCCTGGCTGCTCGTGCTCGTCCATGGTTTGCTCAGATCTGAGAGAAATCAAAGGAGAGATAGAGAACAAGGGACTGTGGTGGTAGTGCGTGGTGTGCAGTCCAAGAATGGAATGAAGCCCACGGAATCCGGCAACCCGCACCACAGGAACGAAATTGTATGCCCGGCCCGCCGCCAGTTGATTTATTTATTAATTATGTAAAAGTACCGTACGCACGCACTCGATCGTCCAACCATGTGGTGCCATGTGGTGGTGAATAACGAGAACGTAGAAACCGGCCAGCCTCGCCCTCTCCTCTCGAGTCTAGTCGTCGCCCGGACCGTGTACAGGATCCAGTCCAGCCCACGATACATGTCAACTTGCAATCCCACGGCAGCTTCAGCGGTTTTGCGTAGGACTGTTTACGGTGCTGACGTCAGTCATGACATCAGCACTTATTTTTAATTTATAAAATTAATATCTTTTTATTCGGAGCTTTAAATATAGCAAATAATATATCAATTTTGATCTTCTCGACGAGCTCTTTGCAATGGTGTACTCCATTTTGTTGTTTGAGATAATTTTATTTCGTGAAAAATTAAATATTTCTATAAAATAAGTGAGAATAACAAAACTCGCGGACATCGTGCCGCTGTACCGATACTAGGAGCAGATGAACGGGTACGTCCTGCTCACGCTCTACTCCGTGCATGTGTACCTGGCGCTGGAGCTCGTTCTGGCGGCGGCGTCGCGCGCGCTGGTTGGGCTGGACCTGGAGCCCCGATTCGACCGGCCCTACCTCTCGGCCTTGCTATGCGACTTCTAGGGCCGGAGGTGGAACCTCTCTATACCGGCGCTGCTCCGCCAGCACGTGTTCCGCCCCGTGCGTGGCCCACCACCCCTCTGCCACCGCGCACGCCCCGTGCAGCGTGAAGAACGCGGCAGCCTCCCCCGGCCTGTGGGCGGCAGCAGCGTGACGTAGGAGAACATGGCCTCGTGCATCACGCCGGAGACGACGAACGCGGCTAGCACACCCACGGGGGCGCCGAGGCGCGCGCGCACGGGGCGGAACACACACTGGCGGAGTAGCGTCGGTACAGAGAGGTTCCACCTCTGGCCCCAGAAGTCACGCAGCAAGGCCGAGAGGTAGGGCCGGTCGAACCGGGGCTCCAGCTCCAGCCCAACCAGCGAGCGCAACGCCGCCGCCAGAACGAGCTCCAGCGCTAGGTACACGTGCACGGAGCAGAGCCAGCTTCTTCAGTTTCTCAACTAAACTAGGCTCCCTAGCTATAGTAGCTATATATGTACATGCATACAGCTGCGTGCGTGCACCGTGCACAGCTTCATATAGCCAACTTATTAGCAAACAAAACAGAGCAAGCTAAGCTAGAGCATGGACGATGACGACGTGAAGATCGGCAGTACTTCTAGCCCCACTGCCCGGCAGGGATACGCATCAGCCAAGAGGCACCAGTACGACGACTGGCCGCCACCGCCGATGTCCTTGGTGGCAGCAGCGGCACCCGACGACCTTCAGGTGGACGAGGCCGTAAGGAGGACGCGGCCGCGCAGGTGCTCCTCCAACACTACGAGGAGGCAGGCCCTGCTGGCCATCTGCGCCGGGGCGATCGTCATCGTCGTGCTATTCGCTGGCGGGAGCTCACCACCTGACGGGATTCTGCACTCCTTGCTCTTCCACCACTTACAAGGTGCGTATCATACATATCATCTATATATATAGACTGTATATCTATCGTTTTTGGCTTCGATCATGCCAGCATATATATGATCGACCTACATGCATAATTAAATCTTATATCTTACATAAAATCCATGTATCGTGCCTATTTTCAGTAATTCACCCTCCAATCTATTCCGAGCATGCATGCATGCACGTTTTAAAACATAATTCGATTAAGATCACGCGCGCCTGGGCATGGATAGACTGTGATTACAGTAGTGCCCTCTCTAACAAGCTTGTGTGTCGTAACGACGATCGATTGAGCGATAGCAGATCGATTTGTGAATATGTGTACGAGCTAGAGAGAACAACAGAACCGATAAAACTGAACCACTAATATGCATGGTTTTCATAGTATTCTCATTGGACGACGCATGTATATATAATACTGTGCGCGGTCATATATATATTCATGCCAATTTGAAACATGCTAGCGCAACGCCACCCGTGGACCATGCATATTAACGATACCGGCCGGATTTGGCACCCGTCGCCCCACGCGCATGGTATCTCGATTCTCGACTGAGGAATATGCCACCTAGGACTTCAAGAAATCTGAGAAACCGGCGGGGTTTTATGCAGAAAATTCAATGCACTTGACACTACTCAATTTTACATTGGAAGGATGTGTGGTGTGGTGTGTTCATATGATAAGTGGGAAGTAAAGATGAATCAGGATACTATTAGAGAATTGAGTAACTTATTTTAATCCTATTGGCTATTTATTAGTGGACGTACGTCGATCACACTAGAAACTAGCTAGTATTATGTGAACGACATTTTCCAAAGTGGTGTCCAGAGGACATCCAATTACATATGGACACTACTAGACGGTTTAAATGGTTTGCACTGTAACAGTAAACATAAACATAAAATTATAATTTATGTATAGAACTTTTAAGTGTAATTTGAGGCATGAACAATATAGTTGTACAATTTGACATAGAAAAGAAACAACCATCATATATAGACATCGTTTAAATAGCATCAAAATTTTCCTTCTGCACATGTACGCCCAATTAGACGAATGTAGGCGGTTGTTTAGACATGTTTAGGTGAACGCTGGCTCAAAGAATCACAAGATGTGGACTTGAGGTGAAGAAAATAGGGATTTGGAGAACAAATCATGGGGAATATTAGGTATTGAGGTTTAATCCATCATGGCCATAGGTTCTAAGAATCACCTCCAAAATACTGGATCAAAAATTTAGATTATCTATACAACTCAAAAAATCACCAAGAAAAGGTTGTGGAAATTCACAAAAATAAAAAAACAAATGATTCAAAGGGAAAAGACAAGAAACGTGAATTCCATACAAATTTCTTATAGATTAAACAACTAAGAGTTCACATGTACATCAGATTAACCTACCCCCAACATCCTCCTTCCATTGTGAAGAACGAGACTAAGAGGTGTCTATCTCTTGCTTAGCATCCTTGCACTTGGCTAAGACGTGCCGCTTTGAGACCATCTTGAGTTTTGAGGCTGAAACCAACAGTGTATATATATATATATATATATATATATATATATATATATATATATATATATATATATATATATATATATATATATAATATTTATTTATTTAAAACCGATATGATTTGTTTATATATGCCATTTACTATTGAAGCAAGTACAAGTTAATAAAAAGAGTTATAAGTGCCAAACTTTGAACTATTCAAATGAACCTGTAGAAATTGACGCGGGAAATCGCGTGGTGGAGGATAGGAACGTGAACAATACAGCACTACAGAAAAGGTAGATGAAGGTGATATGCATATGCCCATTAGTGCGGACGCAATGTGATGTTACATTGAAGACAGTGATAAGATGGACTGCACTCGCTAGTTTGCTACAGAAGAGAGATGATCTGGTGTCCGGAGTTCGATAATGAGACGACTTTAATGTCGACAAATATTGATGCAGCATGCTATATATCTCTGTTCTAAAAAAACGTAATATTTTCTCTTTTAGAAGGAATTAGGTGCTGTTTGGTTTCAACGATGTGAATGTAACGTAAATGGAATCATGTCATGGAGCTAATAGTTTCAGGTAATGGAAACCATTAATTTCTTTGTTTCCGTGAGTGTGCAAAGGAGTGGGCAACCGGATCAGATGATAGAGCTGGAGATGGTGAACGGTGTATCTGCATTCCATGGGTCCGTAATGGTTCACGCTGTTATCCATTACGGACTAGGCAAACCAAACTGAAAGGAGCACAATTAAATTGCATCGTTAAGTGATTACCGGCCAGGAACCCTGAACCAAACAGTACCTTGAGAGAAGTTAAAATGACCTTTTATGTCTGTATTTCTTAGGAGTTGTTTCAAATTTCCGAGGGCTGCTGAGGTTGAAGGTTGGTTTCGTTGGACAAAATATAAATTATAAAATGTCAAAAAAATTATTAAATAACAGTGGTTTATTTCACTGTAGAATATAGTCTATCATTGCACCATCCTTGTATAAGTGGAGAATACATGTCCATTTCACGTTAATGCTACAGGAATTCTATAGAGAAGTCGGAGGAGAAGCACTCGTCATCTTCTGACTTCTGGTGAGTAATTTAGGCCCCGTTTGGATTGGGGTGTTAAAGTTTAACAAATACTGTAGCACTTTCGTCTTATTTGATAAAAAGTTTCCAATCTTAGACTAATTAGGTTTAATAGATTCGTCTCGTAAATTACTCCTAATCTGTGCCGACATGCATGCAATTAGTCTACATTTAATACTTCATGCATTTGCCGCAACATTGATGTGACGGGAGTTAAACTTTAACATGTGCAAACCAAACAGGGCCTTAGCAGTGGCGACTATGATAATTAAGTCGCTAGGTTGGTCAAGGAGTAGTTAGGATACTGACCACACTGTCGTGAAGCCATCCAAGTCGAGGAAGTACATGCCATTGAGATCAAAAGGCAGATTACAAGCTTTTGGATATTTAGGTTTTGCGTATCTTTGTATTACCCATAATAAATATTATCCCTGTTTTACAAAACATAATGTTTTAGAATTTATTAAAAAAATGTCTAAAAAACATGATATTTTAGCTATGGAAGACTAGGTTATTCCCATGTCTTCAGCTAGAGATTACGATGCCTGCGTGGATTCCTTTGCTTTTAGTTACCAGCTTGTTTCTTGTTGAACTCAAAGAAATAAAGGTAATGTTTATATTGATAATTTTTCATTATATATTGAGCAGTAATCTAAAACATCGTTTTCTTAGAGCGGATGGAGTATCACTTTACGTTAAATTAAACATGCTTGAAAACAGAAATACAATAATCAGAAAATCGTTCATTTCCCACGCTTGCGCATAGTCGCCAAATGGAGCTAGCTAGTGAAGCCCTTGAATAGATAGTAATTATTATTATGTTCTAATTTTTCTTTATGTGCGACGAGGAATCAGGCTTTGAAGACAAACCACCATTTAACCTCACCACCGACCATCTCCTCGACGGCCTTCTCACGGCTGAGTTCGGCTACCGGTCGTGCCGGAGCCGATATGAGTTCGCTGGTTACCATAAGAAATCGTCGCATCAGCCATCACCCTACCTCCTCGCCAAGCTGCGGAAGCAAGAAGCGCTCCAAAAGCGATGCGGCCCCGGCACGGTCGCATACAAGAAGGCACTCCGGCGGCTTGAATCCAACGCTGCCGAGGTCGGGGACGATGATTGCCGGTACCTCGTGAACATCAGCTTCCGAGGCCTCGGCAACCGGATGCTCGCCGTTGCGTCGGCCTTCCTCTACGCGGTGCTTACAGAGCGCGTCCTCCTCGTCAACGGAGGCAAAGATGATGTGCCCGATCTCTTCTGCGAGCCCTTCCCGGGCGCGACGTGGCAGCTGCCGCGCGCCGGTTGGCGCTCCCCGCTCAGGAAGCTCGATGATTATGACGAGGAGTCCAAGGAGAGCCTGGGGAACATGCTGCGGACAGGCGCCGCCAGCATGTCCGCCGATGGGAACGTGTCGTGGCTGTCTCCGCCGCAGCCGCCGCCATATGTGTACCTCCACCTGATTGGCGGGTACGGCTTCCACGACAAGCTCTTCTACTGCGGGGCGCACCAGCGGCTCCTCCGCGGAGTGCCGTGGCTGCTCATGAGGGCGGATGGCTACCTGGTGCCGGGGCTGTTCCTCACGCCGCCGTTCATCGGAGAGCTTGAGGCCATGTTCCCGGAGAAAGACGCCGCGTTCTACCACCTAGGTCGATACCTTTTCCACCCCAGCAACGTCGTCTGGCGCGCTGTCACGAGCTACTACAACACCAACCTCGCAGGCGCCGGCCGCCTCGTCGGCATCCAGATCAGGGTGTTCCAGAAGAAGCAGCCGCCGCAGCAAATCCTGGACCAGCTCCTGTCCTGCGTCCGCGACGAGAAGCTGCTCCCAGAGACGACCACAAAAGACAACAGCACGTCATCGTCCTACGGTGTCCTTGTGACGTCGCTGAGCTCGTGGTACTACGAGAGGCTCAAGGGCGAGTACGACGGCAGACTCGCCGGCGGCGTGCACCAGCCGAGCCACGAGGGTCGGCAGCGATGGCACGACGAAGCGCACGACGTGAAGGCGCTGAGCGAGATGTACCTGCTCAGCATGTGCGACGTGCTCGTCACCAGCGGCTTCTCCACGTTCGGGTACATCGCGCAGGGGCTCGGCGGGCTGCAGCCGTGGGTCATGTCGAGGCTGTCCGCGTGGGAGGAGTGGACGGAGGGTCAGGCGGCGCCACAACCGCCGTGCCAGCGCACGCTCTCCGTCGAGCCGTGCTTCCACTCGCCATCGTCCTATGACTGCACGGCGAGGAGGGACGTGGAGCTAGACAAGGTGACGCCCTACGTCAGGCACTGCGTGGACGTCAGCTGGGGCATAAAGCTTGTGAATCAAAGCCGTGACAATCAGTGGTAGCATTTGTCAAATAGGCGCCGTACGTAGGCACTTGAACCGGCCTACTCCGCTTTGTTCCTTGTTCTGAACGTTACTCCTTTTTCCATTTGATTAAACGTTACATGCATAGATAACTTCAACTTATATAAAAGCTTAAATTGATAGAAACATTTTAAAATCAGGCAGAGGGGGAGGATCCTCACCTAATTTCATTAGAGCATATCTCCATAAGGGGACCCTATTATAATATTTTAGTATCCTAGAAAAAAACTTAATTCAACAAGGGTCCAACTCGAATTCCTACTTGAAGAAGGTCGTTAAATCTTCTTCCTCAGCCACATCTCTCGGGGTTTTGTAGAGAGCTTCATACTTCTTTCTAGGAAATCCCGCCCAACTCACTCTCGTGCATTTTTTTCGTCAACAATTCTCTTTCACGTCACCGCCCTATTCCTCTCCCCAAGTGAAGCCCATCGACCTGGTGCGGTTCTAGCATCCGCCCCTCCCCCAGCGAGACCCATTCAATATAGCTCCTCTTCTCGAGCAAGGCACACAACCCCACTTTGGCTCCTCTCCGCTTGTTGTCTCCAATGCTCCTCGTCCTCCTCACGCCCTCGTAGCTCAGTAGATTGGAACGATGGTAGAGATGGTGTAATTATTAGGAGTGGATCCTATATGCCAGTGCCCACTAAATGGATTTGAGGACCCTCGTTTAAGGGCTCCTATTAGAGTAGATGAAAAAAATCAGACCGTAAAAAGTAAGGAGAGCCCTCATATCAAAAGTAAGATCCTAATTTGAGGGCTTGTGTAGAGTTGCTCTTACATGGATAGACTAGACCAATGGATTAATAATTATTAAAGAAATATATAACTCATGTTCATGATTACTTGATTAGGATAGTCTCAAACTAGAAACTACCGGATAGTTTTCATACTAGTAAGTCATATAGACACTATAGAAAAAAATCATATTTTTAATGGACTATTTCGGACTATCCAATCATATATTTTCTTTCTTCTATCATCCCCTAGCTATCTCATATCTTCTTATCGATACTATGGGCCGGCCCCAGATATCAAGGAAAACACCTAGCCAGAACAAAATGCCCCAAATAAGTTATGCAGGAGCCCAAACTGGACAAGGTGTCTCTCGACTACTTGGTGGATATATTGTATATTTGACACTCAAAACAAACTCAAATGAAAAAGTTGTTAACTGCAAAGATGTAGATCTCGTCGAGTACTGCAACTTTGATGGTGATTTTACCTCCATTCGACATTGCTAACAATGCCAAATATGATCCGAGAACTTATATTAAATATTTTGACTTGTAAACCATCTCAAATGAAAAGTTGTCGAGCACAAAGTTGTAGATCTCTTAGACTGTGCAATTTTGATATAAACTCTATCTTAATCCAATCTCTTGTGAAAAAGTTATGAATTTTTTTGTTTAATGACTATTACTGCCAATTCAAATCACGAACTGACAATGATAAGTGGACTATTACTGCTGGTTCGCGGCTTTAACCGACAATGATAGTACATAGCCTATCACTGTCGGTTGAAGCCACAAACCAATAGTATAGTCCACCTATCATTGTCGGTGGTCATATCACTGCTAGTTGAACGAAGCCATGAACTGGCGGTGATACTCTGTCACTCTAGGTTTCCTAGCAGTGATTGTCAGTTGTGTGTAGTAGTGTAATTTTTTGGCCTATGGTATATTTAACGTTTAAAAGAATTATTATGACATGTCACGATAACCAATTAGTTTTATTAGTGACATTTCACAAAAACCCATTAGTTTTTGGATAGGGATGCATATGGTATGCATGGTCGTGCGTGCCAACCAAGAAGCATCACGACTAGCTATTTGGAAGTGGTTAGTTTGAGCAAATCTACTCAATAGAGGATCCATCGTCATAGAGTGAACGTGAGCTTCCAAAGCTATCTTAGCTTGTTCGACACTAATTAAACTACCCGTCTTTTTTTCCACGCGTTCGCGCATGTGTGTCGTGTCGCCGGCCGTTAAAGGGGATAGGCTATGCTTTTCTTTATTTTTTTTTTATAAAAAAGGGTTGCGGAATCTGCTATTGGATTAGCCATTTTTGTTATTACTTTTGGAGTCCCCCTCTTCTTCGCCGCGAGTGGGCATTTAGGCAACCGACCCGATCCGGCCGGTTTTGTATTCTTCCAACTCCAGGTATACTTATGTAAGGCAGGTCGTAGCACTCTGCTACCTACAAACCTGTCTGTCTATCCAGGGGCGGAGCCAGGGGCCGGGTCATCGAATGTCCACATAAAACTATCAAATCTTGGTGTCAGTTTAAAAATTATCATTTTGATGTTGGCTTAAAAAATTATAATAAATTATCTTTAGAGTATGTCCAGAAGTTTTGTAAAACAACTCCCATTTTAGATTTTTAGAAAAAGAAAAAGGTGCTCTCCAACTGTTCGGTAAAAAGGCTCCTTAAAAATAAAAAGTTACTAAATATCCTCTACAACGTGTAAGTTTCTGCAGTCAAGTGAGACTCCGTATTCGCTCCCTGTTCAACATTTTTCTCTGGAGATCGACGTAAATTGGACGCATGAGAAAGCGGTAAGAGACAAAAAAAACTATTAAAAAGGGATTTAGTTCGTAAAAAATAGTCTGGGATTCCCATGCAAAATCGTTTAGAAGCTATTATAGGAGACTGTTGGAGAAGGACAAAATTTAAGATTCCTATTTCTTCTGTTAACTTGCTAGATCTATTAGTTTTGCAAGTAAACTATACCAAATTCATAGAGATGCTATTAATTTTTTTATTTAGAAAAATGCTAAATGTCTAAGTTGAAAATAAAAAGGTTGTTCATAGGTCAACGATACCATCATATTTACTATATTTAGACACTTAACATTAGACAATTAAGAGATTTCTTTGAAAAGACATTTTAGAATTGACTAAGAAGGCTTGTTTATTTAATTTCTAGTGATGTGTAAGAACTAATGAGAGGTACTAATGAAAATTGTGCATGATTAGGGGGTGCCCCCCCCCCCCTGGCTCCTTCATGATGTTATATTGCAGAGACTGAGAGCGAAGCAGAGGGATCGAAGCGGCCAGGCAAAGCATGGAGAAGCAGGCTGGAAGCGTTGGTGGGAAGGCCCGCGTGGCTGAGGCCCTCACGAGGAGGTGGTGGCCGTTGATCAGAAGCCGCACGACGACGAGGACGACCCTGCCGGCCATCTGCGTTGTGGCGGCCGTGACCGCCGCTGCCATCGTGCTCACCGCCGGCGGCTAGGCTCCTCGCCGAACGAGATGCCGACGTCCTCGTTCTTCGAGGGTATGCCACACTACAAACAACATAATGCGCTCCGATCCGTCGTCGTGTTTGCGAAACCCGCTAGAGGCCAGACGATATATCCTGCATGTCTGGCTATATCGCTAATACCTCGCAATTACCGAAACACGACAGGACCATACGCATGCAATTACACGATAAATGTTTGTTCCAAAAAATAATAATCTTATGACAATTTATAAACTTAGCTGCCTTTATATATTTACCCTTCCGTATCGATCGTTTATTTGATCATTACTATATTTATATGAATTTTGAAATAAAGCATGTGGCTGTGGTAACAATGCAAGGTGCAGTAGGCGACAATTACCCTAGACCCTAGAGTAGCTGCTGGGTCGATCAATACGTACCGGTCCGTCGAGCGGTGCCATACGTACTTGATAAGCTCGGCCAGGCCACAGGGACAGCTGCCGTCTCGGCCACCCAGCGGCCAGCACACGTCAACGGCAGAGAACCCCCACAGGACACGTGCATATACGACGTTCGAGGATGCGGTTGTGCATGAAGGCATGATGAACCCACAAATAGAAACTTAATTAGTTTTACGAATGAAATAGTTAACTCATACATTTTAATATACTAACTAATTTATAGACACTTATACATGTAAGCGCCTACAAACACATTATATCTCTATGAACACCTCCGAAAGGAGGAAGGCAGACTGAAAAAGAAAACATGATTAAATCTTGAAAAGAATCTAGATAGAGGACATTTTCAGCATCGATCACCCGTGTCCATTACGAAAATATCCGAGTAGGCACCTAATGAGAACCGAAAACAAATAACATGGGAAATATCAAGCTTGTCTGAAATATGTACCAGTGAGTCAAATTGTTCAGCTCTAAATGAATAATAAGGGAAGCCACCAACACAATTGCTTTCATATACAATTTGTCCTCCAAGGATTCAAGACTCAAGGGATCATAATAACCATCAGAAGCTTAGCATCATAGACATCATAACAGGTGTTAAAAATAAGGTTTTAAATCTCCGGTTGTACTTGTCGCTATAGCTGGCTATAGTTGTTTGAAGCTGATCAAGCTATTCGTGTTTATGTAGAACTTAACGGCTATAGCCGCTATAACCCCATTTAATCTCCACTATAGTTGTTTTAGAGGTCATCAGCTAAATACCTTTAGTCGGAGATTTAAAACCTTGATAAAAACCGACTTCTTTAGTGTGGCTGACGTTATGTATCTAAAATAATTGGAGCAACAAGTGGTTAATTTTTTAAAAAAAAACTCCCTCTTGTCATTATTATCATATCATAAAGTCACAAAAGCTTTGCTAAAATATTGAATCACACTTTCAGCTAAAGAAAAATGCAAGTGGAAACAAGTTTTCTATTGATATCAGAAAAATGCAAATGGCAAAAGATGTCATAAACTCATAATGTATTCATTAGTTAGTAGCTTATACTCTCTATACATACTTCAGGATTTATATTGATAGATACAGAATAAAAAAATGGACTAGTGCTACTGATGCAGAGGCAGGATGTTTTGAGATTTCTGTATAACAAATTTGACTATCGAACATGATTTTCATTTTTCCCTAAAATAGTGGATCATTGAGAAACATTAGTTGTGTCACAAACAGCCCACACATCACAATATCTATTAGTACTCCAAAGAAACTTTCAATACTACGCCATCACTAAAAATACACCTTGGTAGTATTTGCTCCTGGCTGTTCCAACAGCTCAATGGTTGTGGTTACATACTGCATTGGAATGAACAATGTCAGTGATTAGTAAACAGACAATTCTAAATGGAAAACATTTAGATACTACATGTTTATACTAAATCATAATAGAAAGAGGTTTTTTCTCTAGATTGTAGATGTGATACTTCAATTCTAACTAGAATAACTATTCTTGATGCTTCAAGGGATAGCAGAGCCATAAGTAATTATTTTTATTTAAAAAAAACTCCCTCTTAAACCTTGACTCACAATTATTTGGCCAGAAGCTTCTTCTCAATTCAAAAGACAAACTGAACAACAATGTTTCTTCTTTCGAAATGAGAATGGAAAAAGGAAATCATATCTTCTCAATTGTGATGTAATATGATGGTTGATGGAGTTAGGTCGGATGAAACCAGCAGTTTCCGTTATTGTTTGATTCTACTCTGGTTGTGGATATTGCTGCAACAGCTGCTGTTTCAGAGCTGGTTGCATAGGAGCAGAAGGTGCACTCTTGTGTTCCTACAGAAGTGCCTAGACAAGGTATACAAATAAAATAGAATCTTTTAGAATACTGGCAGGATTTAGAATGCATATCAAATCAATACCGACAACACATGCAAAAGGAACTGGAGTGTGCTCCGTAAGGCAAAGTAGTCACGGGCACTGGCTCTGGTAGATTCGGAATATGATAGATTGATAGCACACCAACCATACAAATGTTGAATTTTTCTTGTCACCTGAAGGACAGAAGTAATTCATGCCAACAACACTGACATGAAGTCGATCTTTTCCTTGCCTGCCTGCTGCATCAGATTGTTTAAAAGATAACAGAGATCAACCCCATAGACATTTCACGAAGCAGAGATAACTTTGTGACCCTCGCCTAGTGTTGCTATTATGGGGACAACCCTTGTAATGTCTCTAGAATTGCAGCTTGCTCCCTACTACTAAATATTGATTCTCTCCTAACCAATTCATAGTGATTGAATTCCTTTTATGGTTCCACATGATCAATAGGTGGTGTGATGGAGGCGCAGAGGTCATATGTTGACCTGGCCCTTGTCCATTGGGAGCTCTATGCAATACTGCAACAACATTTTTGTGGGAAAAAAGTATGCCTTTAGTATTGTATTGTACAATAGAAGGATACTCTTCCAAAAACTGCTATCCTATAAAGTCCTACACAAGCAGAATTTTACATTGAAACTTATGTGTTACAAACTTGTTACTTTCCCTAATGTGATCACTTACATTCAGAATCATATAAGAAAAGCAGAGACAGGAGTAAGTAGGAAACAACCTCAATGCATCAACAATTTTGGTACGGAGATCCCCTGCAGTGTGGACTTGGATTTTGGAAACATGACCACATGAATTGCCATTGCTCCTTCAAATAATCTGTGCCTCTGCACCCTTGCAGCAATGACAAGCGTGACAACATCCCTGTGCACAGCCCCACATAGCACAGCAACATGGATTGCTCAGAACTTAGAGCAACTCCCATAGGAGATCCCCAATCTATTCCATTCTCCGTCTTTTAAAGGTACCACGTCATTGCTGCTGCCGCTCGCCGCTCGCCGCTCCCAGCTCAGGAAGCTCGATGATTACCACGGGGGTACATGCTGCAGAGAGGCGCCAACGGGAACATGTCGTGGCTGTCTCCGCAGCCGCCGCCATATGTGTACCTCCACCTCGCTGGCGAGTACGGCTTCCACGACAAGCTCTTCTACTGCGGGGCGCACCAGCGACTCCTCCGCGGAGTGTCGTGGCTGCTCATGAGGGCGGACGGCTACTTCGTGCCGGGGCTGTTCCTCACGCCGCCGTTCGTCGGAGAGCTCGAGGCCATGTTCCCGGAGAAAGACGCCACGTTCTACCACACCGGTCAGTATCTTTTCCACCCCAGCAACGCCGTCTGGCGTGCTGTCACAAGCTACTACAACGCCAACCTCGCAGGCACCGGCCGCCTCGTCGGCATCCAGATCAGGGTGTTCCAGCCAGGAGAAGCAGCCGCCACAGCAAATCCTGGACCAGCTCATGTCCTGCGTCGGCAACGAGAAGCTGCTCCTAGAGACGACCACAAAAGACAACGGCACATCGTCGTCTTACGGTGTCCTTGTGACGTCATTGAGCTCGTGGTACTACGAGAAGCTCAATAGCGAGTGGTACTACGAGAAACTTTTTAAAATCAGGCAGAGGGGGAGGATCCTCACCTAATTTCATTATAGCATCTCCATAAGGGGACCCTATTATAATTTTTTAGTATCGTAGAAGAAAAACTTAATTCAACACGGGTCCAACTCGAATCCCTCCATTACAAAGGTCGCTAAACTTCCTCCTCGACCACATCTTTGAGGGATGTGTAGGGAGCTTCATACTTCTTCCTAGGAAACCCCCCAACTCATTCTAGCACATTATTTTGTCCCAACTCTATTTCACGTTGCCGCCCAATTCCCCTATCACAGTGAAGCCCCTTAGATAGCCTGGTGTGGATCCCCTCCGTGGCGTCTGCCCCCTCCCTGATGAGGCCCGTTCAATACAACTCCTCTTCTCGTGGCAAGGCACCCGACACCCACTTCGGCTCCTCTCCGCTTGTTGTCTCCGATGCTCCTCGTCCTCCTCTCCTCCCTCCTCGTGCCGCCATAGCTCAGTAGATTGGAACGATGGTAGATATGGTCTAATTATGAGTGGACCTATATGACAGTGCCTACTAGAATGGATTTGAGGACCCTCGTTTTAGGGCCCCATTAGAGTAGATAATAAAATCAGACCTTAAAAAGTAAGGAGAGCCCTCGTATCAAAAGTCAGATCCTAATTTGAGGGCTCATGTAGGCTCTTACATGGACAGACTAGACCGATGGATTAATAATTATTAAAGAAATATATAGCTCATGTTCACGATTAGGATAGTCTCAAACTAGAAACTGCGATATAGTTTTCATACTTGTAAGTCATATAGACACTATAGAAAGAAATCATATTTTTCAATAGACTGTTTCTTTAAAATAGGAGTGTCCAATCATATATCTTCTTTCTCCTATCATCCCCCTATCTTATATCTTCTTATCGATACTATGGGCCCTAGATATCAAGGAAAACACCCATCTAGAACAGAATGCCCCGAATAAGTTCAGGAGGCCCAAACTCATATGAAAAAGTTGTTAACTGCAAAGATGTATATCTCATCGAATACTACAACTTTGATGCTGATTTTACCTCTATTTGACATTGTTAATAATGTCAAATATGATCCAAGAACTTATTTGGACTTGTAAACCATCTCAATGAAAAAGTTGTCAACTACAAAGTTTTAGATTTTCAAACTCTATAATTTTTATATAAAATCTATCTTAATCTGATCTCATACGATAAAGTTATGAAGTTTTTGTGTAACGGCTATCACTACCGATTCAAGACATGAACTGGCAGTGATAAGTGGACTATCATTGCTGGTTCGTGGCTTTATCTGATAGTGATAGTACATAGCCTATCACTACCGCCGCGGTTGAAGCCACGAACCAGCAGTGATAGTCCACCTATCACTATCAGTTGTCCTATCAATTAAGCCAGTTGAATGAAGCCACAAACCGGCAGTGATACGGTATCACTGTCGATTTCAAAATAACCGGCAGTGATTGTCAATTCTGTAGCAGTGTAATTTAATTGGCCTTCGGTGTAATGTTTAAAGAATTATTATGCCTTCGGTGTAATGTTTAAAGAATTATTATGACATGTCGCGATAACCACTTAGTTTTATTATTGACATTTCACAAGGACGCATTAGTTTTTGGATAGGGATGCATGGTATGCATGGTCGTGCGTGCCGACCAACAAGCATCACGAGTGTATTTGGAAATGGTTAGTTTGAGCAAATCTACTCAATAGAATCCATCGTCATAGAGTGAGCGTGAGCTTCCATAGCTATCTGCTCCCTTCTATCTAAATTATAATTCGTTTGATTTTTTTTGACCCCAAGTTTAATCACTCGTCTTATTAAAAAAATTGTGTAAATATAGTCAAATTTAAGTCATTTTTAAAGAACTTTTGTTAATAAAGCAAGCCACAACAAAATAAGTGATATTTTGTACAAATATTTAAATAAGATGAGTAGTCAAATTTGAAGTCAAAAAAAAGTCGAACGAACTATAATTTAGAATGGATCCAGTAAACTACCCGCCTTTTTTTCTACGCGCGTACGCGCATGTGTGTCGTATCGTCGGCCGTATATATCCCCTCTTCTTCGCCGCAAGTGGCATTGTGGCAACCGGCAAAGTCGTCAGTCGTGACCTGATCGATCCGGCCGGGTATATTCTTCTAACTCCAGCTATATAGCTATGTACCCTAGGCCGTAGCACTCTGCTACCTACTACAAAGCGCTCTGTCTATCTCTACCTTCATGGTGTTATATTGCAGAGACTGAGAGCTAAGCAAAGCGATCGAAGCGGCCGGGCAAGCATGGAGAAGCAGGCCGGAAGCGGTGGTGGCAACGCCCGCGTCGCTGAGGCCCTCACGAGGAGATGGTGGCCGTTGAGAAGCCGCGCAACGATGAGGACGACCCTGCCGGCCGTCTGCGCTGTGGCGGCCGTGACCGCCGCTTCCATCCTGCTCACCGCCGGCGGCTGGGGCTCCTCGCCGAACGAGATGGCGACGTCCTCGTTCTTCGACGGTACGCTACCATACAAACAACATACGTACTATTTTTCAGCACTACTTCATCGATACTTTTCAGCGAAGAAACTATATTTTTCTCTCACAACAAATCAATATCAGCAGCAGCTAAATTTCAGCGAGCCGAACAGGGCCATACTGCGCTCCGTCGTCGTGTTTGCGATACCCGCTAGAGGCCAGACGATATAGCCTGCATGTCTCCCTAAATCGCTAATACCTTGCAGTTACCGAAACACGACAGAACATACGCATGCAATTATGCGATAAATGTTTGTTCCAAACAAATAATAATCTTATGATAATGAACTTAGCTGCCTTTATTATTTACCCTTCCGTGTCGATCGTTTGATCTCATATTTTATATATATATATATATATATATATATATATATATATATATATATATATATATATATATATATATATATATATATATATATATAAAACATGTGGCTGTGGCAACAATGCAAGGTGCAGTAGGCGACAATTACCCTCGACCTTACGTAGCCGCTGGGTCGATCAGTACCCGTCGGACAAGGTCCGGCGTCGATCGGTGCCATACGTACTTGATAAGCTCGCCCAGGCCACACGGCCAGCACACGTCAACGGCAGAGAACCCCCACAGGACACGTGCATACGACGTTCAAGGATGCGGTTGTCCATGAAGACATGATGAACCCACAAATATACTTAATTAGTTTTACGAATGAAATAGTTATTAACTCATACATTTCAATATACTTAACTAATTTATTGATTGATATATACACACATTTATGAAATAGTTATTTATTCGTGATTTTATAGACACTCGTACATGTACGTATTCAACGCCTATGAACACATTATGTTTCTATGAACACCTCTGAAAGGAGAAAGACAGACTAAAAAAACATCGTTGAATCCTAGAAAAAATCTAGATGGAATGAATCAAACTTGTTGAGCTACACTCAATTCACGTTATTTGTTTGTAATTAATATGACTATTGAGGTAGAATTTATAATTAATAGAGATAATATGGCTATAGTAACGTACTTTGCTGTTGTTCATATGTACATAGTATAGTATACTTATATTTTATAAGCACTTCGATCTTCGACTATACAATGTAGACTTGAACACTATATAATGTAGACTTGAACTCTTTTTGGATGGTTAGTTGTGTGATGATGTGATATGATGGCACCAAAAATTAGATGTGAGACGGTCACACCAGGTGAGGCAATGTAATGATACATATCAAAGACAAAACAGATGCTGACAATGACGGCACTTAATAAAAAAGATGGAAGAGCTAGGGAGAGAGATCATCATACAGCAGGGCAGGTCATTTGGTGTCGGAGTTCAGTATTGACTATTTATTAGTTGTCTTAACGTCGACAAAAGCTGATGAATGCATTTCATTGCGAAAATGCGGAATAAAGCTAATGACCACATTTCAAAATAGTCATCAGTCCATAACCGTTTAGGTAGAGAATATGGAGCTGTCTTGGCTTTATCAGCAGTGCTAGCATATATATATATGCAACATCCCGATCTAGTTTTGCAACATCCAAATAAAACACTTGCAACATACATATGAAACAGATGAAACATTTGGAACATACACACTGGAAACATATGTGTATAGCCCAATGCAACATGTGCAACATCCCGATCTACCTTTATTTGCAACATCCTTATGAAACACTTGCAACATACCTATAAAACATCTGAAACATTTGAAATATACACTTGCAACATGCATCGTATCTCGGTGCGGCCACCTCCACCGTCTGCATCGGGGCGCTGTAGTCATACCAGGAGGGGAGGCCGGAGGGCTTCTGCGCTAGAGCCCGACGCTTCTCCTTGCGTAGCGGCCTCAGCGGCTAGCTGGCAGCCGAGGGAGCGGTCGCCACGCATGGGCGCGGTAGTGCCCGAGCCGTCAGGCGAAGCGGGCCGCAAAGCAGAAGCAGCGGGGGTAGCGCGGTGGAGCAGGGGAAGAAGCAGCGCGGGGTGACCGTTGACGGCGGAGTGGGCCGCAGAGCACGAGCAGTGGGGTGGCCGATTGAGCTAGAGCAGGCGGGGTCACAGTCGACGTGTTGAGCAGAGCGGAGCAGGTCTCTCGCCTCCTTCTCCTTTTATTATCCAACCGGCGCAACAGAAGAGACGGGCGCAGATACCGTAATAAAAAAGCGGGCGCAAAGAGAGATTTATTGGGCCGGTACGCAGGTCCATGAAGGGGCGTTCGGACAGACGGACGTCCTATACATAGCATTTCCACAGCTTTATTTGCTACGTTAGGGCTTCTCGATCTAGTGGAAAATTTATATTCAAAATTAGAAATTAATTGGTATTATATTTTATGGCATAGATATGGACCTCCCATGAACCAAAATTTAGGTTGTTTTAGTTATATTCTAAGTCAAATTTCTCTAACTTTAATTAAATTTACAAAATATATATATATATATATATATATATATATATATATATATATATATATATATATTAACATTCATAATAGCAAATAAGTTATTAGTTTGCCTTCCTAGTTGGAGCTATTTCTAGTTGTTCTAGTGGTTAGTTAGTGAGTTGCTAGTAGGGTCATTTGTTGACCAAGCTGGCTAAGAGTTTGAGCATGTAATCGAGTAGTGTATTCTCTCAGTTGGTGGTTTTTAGGTCCAGTTTTCACTCAAAAAACCGGGACGACACTTGTTTTTTTCTTTTTATTTGTCTAATATAAATCACGGCAAAGCTTTTGATGTCCCTTCTAAAAAAATAATAGCAAATAAATACGCTATCAATAAATATTTTGCAATAGATTTACAAATAAGTTGTTAGTTTGCCTTCCTAGTTGGAGTTGTTTCTAGTTGTTCTAGTGGTTAGTTAGTCGAGTTACTAGTAGGGTCATTTTGTTGACCAAGTTGGCTAAGTTGGCTCAAGTTTGATCATGTAATCGAGTAGTGTATTCTCTCAGTTGGTGGTTTTTAGACCCAGTTTTCACTCAAAAAACTGGGACGATGCTTGTTTTTTTCTTTTTATTTGTCTAATATAAATCACGGCAAAGCTTTTGATGTCCCTTCTAAAAAATAATAGCAAATAAATACACTATCAATAAATATTTTGCAATAGATTTAACTAAACCAATTTTTTGTTATAGATTTTGATGCATTTCTCTAATAACTTGGCCACAGTTAAAGATGTAATTTTAAAAATCTAAATTTTGGAATGGAGCAGTAGATTTAGTAGATATTGTTATCAATAATGATTTGATTAGAGTATATACTAAATTGATGCTGAGAGGTTTCTAATTTTATTCTATTTTTCTAGCACGTCTTGTTAGGGTTGACATGCCACTAATTATTAATACTAGAACTAGCAGGGCACCCGTGCAAAGCACGGGGTGTTTTTTTTAGGGAAAGAGGGAAAATGGAAATTGTGGAACAGTAACCTGGAAACGTTCGTTAACGGATATTTGGAACAGTAAAACCGTTACTGTTACAGGTTTATTGTTATAAACGGGCTGGCACTGTTCA
The DNA here is from genome assembly GCA_022457205.1 of Saccharum spontaneum. Classification (NCBI taxonomy): domain Eukaryota; kingdom Viridiplantae; phylum Streptophyta; class Magnoliopsida; order Poales; family Poaceae; genus Saccharum; species Saccharum spontaneum. The sequence goes on along the minus strand of CM039591.1, from coordinate 25,459,460 downwards.
TAATACCTGGTACTGTGCATTACGGGTGGGTACTGTTCATAAAGCCCTGGTACTGTCCTTAGAACAGTGATTTGTGAGAGGGGTCGGTGCCACCGGCTTTTATATATATGGTTAGATTAGGGCTCCCAATCCAGAAACTATAATAGTTTCTATAGATATTAATTGCACTGACACATGACAATTTACTGATGTGGTAAGTGATTTAATGAGGAGAGAGAAAAAATCCAAGAAACTAGGTCTAACTAAGAAACTGGGTCTTCATGATTATCAATGGACAAGAAACTACTCGTAACCTATTGGGAGAGCAAATATGGTTTCTATCACTATTTATGTCCCATGCTATAGAAAATTTTGCATTAGGAAGGATAGTTTCTTGGTACAATATCATATGCAATAAAAACTGTTCATAGTTGATTGGGAGTGCCCATAGTAATAGTGAGGTTTACTTTTTCTGTGCTTTGTAACCACATGAACGTATTATGAATGAATTGCCTTGCTCCGAACATGTTTTGGTTCGCAAAATTTATCTGACAGACTTCACTTTCACTCCCCATGAGAGAGAGTATAGAAAATTCTCCTTGATCAGAACATGATGGCCAAATCTAGGTAGTAGCTAATAATCCCCTGATGGGTGATGAGCAGTGAGTAATTTTTTTTAGGAATTGAACAGTGAGTAATGCATACTTCTAATAAGTTTTGTGTACGTGCGATGAATCAGGCTCGGACCCTCCGTTGAACATCACCGACGAGCATTTTCTCGATGGCCTTCTTACCGCTGATTTCAGCTACATGTCGTGCCGGAGTCGCTACGAGTTCGCCATCTACCACAAGCATCCGTCGCACAAGCCGTCCCCCTATCTCATCGCCAAGCTCCGGAAGCAAGAAGCGCTACAAAAGCGATGCGGCCCTGGAACGGCCGCGCACAAGAAGGCAGTCCGGCGGCTCGACTCCGGTGAGGTCGTCGTCGACCATGACGACGGTTGCCGCTACCTCGTCTACATCAGCTACCGCGGCCTCGGAAATCGCATGCTCGCCATTGCGTCGGCCTTCCTCTATGCGGTGCTCATCGAGCGCGTCCTCCTCGTCGACGGTGGCAAGGACGCAGACGCGCTCTTCTGCGAGCCCTTCCCGGGGACGACATGGCTGCTACCGCGACCCGGCGGCTGGTTCTCCTCCTCCCCACTCAGGAGACTCCAGGGCTACGAGGGTGGCTCGAAGGAGAGCCTCGGCGACATGCTGCAGAACGGCGGCATCACCGTGTCCGCCGACGGGAACGTGTCGTGGTCGGCGCCACGGCCGCCGCCGTACCTGTACCTCCACCTCTCCGGCGCCTACGGGTTCCACGACAAGCTCTTCTTCTGTGGCGCGCACCAGCGGCTCCTCGGCGAGGTGCCGTGGCTCTTCATGTGGACGGATAACTACATCGTGCCGGGACTCTTCCTCACGCCGGCGTTCAGCGGCGAGCTCGAGGCCATGTTCCCGGAGAAGGAGGCCGTGTTCTACCACCTGGGACGGTACCTCTTCCACCCGACAAACCGTGCCTGGCACGCCATTAAGAGCTACTACCACTCCAACCTTGCCGGCGTCGGCCAACGCGTCGGCGTGCAGATCAGGGTGTTCCAGAAGAAGCAGCCGCCACGGGCCGTGTTGGAGCAGCTCCTCTCGTGCCTCCACGACGAGAAGCTCCTGCCAAAGACGGACGCAGCCACAGAAGGCGGCAACGGCACGACCTCGCGCGCCGTCCTGGTGACGTCGCTAAGCTCGTGGTACTACGACCGGATCAGGGACAAGTACGGCGGCCGGATCGCCGGCGGCGTGCACCAGCCGAGCCACGAGGGGCGGCAGCGGTGGCGCGACGCGGCACACGACATGAGGGCGCTGAGCGAGATGTACCTGCTCAGCATGTGCGACGTGCTCATCACCAGCGGCTACTCCACATTCGGGTACGTCGCGCAGGGGCTCGCCGGGCTGCGCCCCTGGGTTATGGCCAGGGCGCCAATGTGGGCTGCCGATTGGAGGGAGGGGCTGGAGCCGCGAGACCCCCCATGCCGGCGGGCAGTCTCCGTCGAGCCGTGCTTCCACGCACCGTCGGCCTTCGACTGCGCGGCGGGGAGGGACGTTGACCTGGACAAGGTATCGCCATACATCAGGCGCTGCGTGGACGTCAAATACGGCATAAAGCTTGTCAATGAAAGCAGCGGCCAGTGGTGACATTTGTCTAACAGAAATGGCCACATGGTAGCAATCTGACGTGTTATTTGCCTCAATAACACATGATGAAACAAGAAACCAATGTAGATAGGGGAACACTGTAGGTGCATACATTATAATAACAAAAACAATATTTCAGGTGCCAGACATGTAATTTTATCATTGTTTGGCTATAGAAAAAAAAAATTATGAATTGCCTCCTGTAAGTAGTCCTTTCGGTTATGCAAGATTGTTGCCTAAACATTCAGGCACCTGAGATATTGAAACTCTCGAATAAAAAAAATATAGAAGTGAAAAAGTGATAAGGCTTGTGTTTTGACTTCTAGTGGAATAATGTCAAACTCATCATCAGGCATCAGGTCCTGCTCAAAGCCGCAGCAAGGGCAGACAACACCAGACAGTTCTCATCCCCCCCCCCCCCCCCCCACCCCCAAAAAAAATCTGTTAGAAATGCATGCCTTCAATAATTCAGCAAATCCTGCTAGTTCCATGGAGTACAGAGTAACGTTTGGTTAAACTTAAATTCAGGATCAAAGGATCACATATGCAATATGCATCCAAACTGTGGGCTAAAATGTGCATCCTGGCCATTTGTGTGCCACTACCAGGTCAAGCACATGAATTCCACATCATTTGCCTGGCCACCACCATTTCCTTGGAGGCGGTGGAGGTGTAAGGATGTCTAGCATGGTCTCCTTCTCCCTTGGAGTCAGTGGTACCCCTCGGACCAGGTTCAGAGCCATAATGTGAACATTTGTCCTTTGCCTGTGCTTTTGGTAAGCCCAGATACCAGCTGCTATACCACCCACAATGACCTGTACATGATGGACTCAATCAGCAGAATGAATGCATCTTCTCAGATTCAGATTAGAAGATTTCAGGGGATTTGATGAGTCATTAGCTCTTGAGGAGTAGCACATGCCATACAGTTATGCCAGACAAATGGAAACATGTACAAAATGATAGATTCTTATTAGGCCTTACAGGTGAAAGCCATATCCCAGCAGTCTGAAGATCAAATTTAGGGGCATATAGCACTGTCTCCCCATACTCGTCCTCCAGTTTCTTGTAGATCTCTTTATCACTCTTTCCTGCTTTTATTTCATCACGAATGAGCTGCAAAAATGTAATATTGTTACTGTCTGATAGAAAATATCGCAGTAAAAGTGATGATGTCAAATTAGCATTACTACTGAATGTCTTTTTCCTGGTTGCCCTACATTTAAATATATATACACAAATATAGCAGAGGAAGAAATAGAAGCACAAATAGAGCTTAACATCTGGTAAAATACCACAGGAACTTTCAAGTTTCAACCTAGTTGCCAAAAACTTTAGTTGCAAAAAGAATCTCAAAATCTAAGCACTAATGTTTTGCAAAACAGGAGTCGATGGGCGCTACAAATATTAGGAATCCCAAGTTCTTTGAGACATTGTTTGTGATGGATTCGGTACCACTGTCTAAAATCCGATGAGATGCTTGTCGTGTTCTTCAGTATTCTAGAAATTTTCAGATTTAAGGGCATTTCTGAAAGCCAGTAAATGTGATGGTCGGTAAGACCTACGCCAGGAGATGACGACAGAACAAGGCAACAGGCTAGTTAAAGTAGCGAGGGGCAATAGGCCCGGCTGTTATAGATCAGGCCTCGATAGGAGGATAGACTCATGCGCTAAGCCCATTAGCAATTGTAACCCCCTTACATATATGAGGAAGACACTTAATGAGAAGGCAAGCTAGTTCAGGGTTAAACCCTTATCCCTCTCTCCCTTCCCTCTTCTCTCCGCGCACTGCCCTCTTCTCTTCCCTTCTACCGCCGCCGCTCCCTCTCTGCCCGCTGCTGCGCCGCTCCTCCTCCACTGCTAGCCAGGCTGCCCAGCCCGGTCAGCCACAGCCGCCTCAGCCAGGCTGCCGCCACTGCACGGCCAAGCCCGGCCGCCAGCCAGCCGCTGCTGGTGGTCAGCCCTGATCGGCTGCTCAGCCTCCATGTCAGCCGCAGGAGGAGATCAAGCGACTGACAGTAAACTTATAAGGAATGTATTAAGTTGCATGCACCGACCAATTCAACTCAAAAGCTTAAGCTGATGGGGAGAGGTGGGCAATTCACTTATATTCCAACACTCCCCCTCACGTGGAGGCTCCCTCAGGCCTCAGACGTGGAATAGGAGCGAGCAGCAATTATTTTATTTAATTGCGCTAACCAGGATTCGAACTCGAGACCTCTGGCTTTGATACCATATTAAGTTGCATCACCGACCAATTCAACCCAAAAGCTTAAGCTAATGGGGAGAGGTGGGCAATTCACTTATATTCCAACAGAATGTTTTTTAAAAAATGGTTACACCAAAACATATTCCATTTGACTAAAAATAGTGCAGTTAATAACAGTTCTTTGTCCACCAAGAAGAAAGGTTAACTCAGTTATTCAAGGTAAAGGAATGGATAATTTTGGAAACAAAAGATGTATAAGCAACACAGCTGCATTGAGCTTATACTGAATAGCGTGAAAACTAAGAAAATTCGATATCCAAGATGTAATTCTTACTTTGCTTCAGAGCAATGGTTGAAAAGTTGCAACAAACACAGAAAGGAACACATAACAATATCAGCAAATCTGACTAATCCAGCAAGAGAATGACAAAACATAACCCTGTTACTATAAGTCTTGCAAACAAGTCACTCAAGTTTAAAAAGTTAGTACCTTCCTAAGCAGAATAGCAACATCAGCCTGTGAATCTTCAATCGATTGGCTACCACACTCAGTGCACCGAACATTGTGGCTTATATTTCTCGCACGGTTTTCAATGATCTGCCTCTGTTTGACATCATCCTCAGCAGCCATAGTAAAATTCAATGTACTTGATTTGTATTACAGCAGTCAGTTAACAGGGGATAGAGCCTGAAAAAAAAAAGAAATTAAGCAAACAGGTAGTAATAACTAATAACTTGTGACATGGCTCGATGACATAACAAGAGTTGCACAGAAACAAATTGCATTGAACAAAACCGTCGATCAGGAATTCAAAATAGCGCATCCTAACCACCTATCCTATAAATGACTAACACAGTTCAACAGATTACAGCTAACCCAAGCAAGTGCTGACACAAGAGAAGATATGATCATCAATTTGATGAGGAAGCACTGCAAATATGCAGTGGTCTGCCAGAAAATATACTCAACAAAAGAGCATATGCACGCATGCTTCTCACTTCAAAGGCACTGCTGGAAGTTTTATTTTATTGCTACTATTAAACAAAGCTACTATTATGCATATTAAACTTATCCATTATTAAGCAGAGAATATCAACTATCAACAAGACCACTAATGGCTATTTTAGCCTTATTTCTAGCTAATCAAAGGCACTGCTGTTACTAAATATCTTAGTCAAACATTCAATCAGCAATGCTCATGTTCAGTTGCTGGAGACCTTAATAAGCTACATTAGTCTGCTCAAGTGTTTGTACATATTGCTGTAGAATCAAATAATAAGGTCTGCAGAACTTTTCCTTCAAAATCAGCTATTTAACTCTTTTGATGCAATATGTTACAGGCTACTTTATAAGTAAGGTCAGACGGGAAAGGCAAGGGATAAACATGAAAGGTTGACAGAGTACCAAAAGCGAGAGAAAAAGAAAGAGAATATTTACCATGATAAGAAGGCTGAAGGAGGCGCAACCACATCTCTACACCACCCCCCAAACACCCCTCCTCCCACCACCACCAATGCCTTATGCCTGTGGTAACAAAAGGAGAGGGAAAATTTAGAATTAATTGCCCCATTAATACGAAACAAAAATGTTAGATGTGCATGCCGCACATCCTATGGAGGCCCCCCCACACACACGACACCAGACCACACCACACCCCAAAACACCCCTCTCCTCCCACCACCATCAGACCACACCACCTCCTTAATCCTCCACGTAACGTGGTAACACCAGCAGACCCGGCATCGGTACCTGACAGGGGTATGGTGATGCCATGAAGGCCGGCGCAGCGTAGTACTCGGGCCCAGCGAAGAACTCACTCTCCTTCTGCCTGATCGCCTCCCTCTCCCTCTCCCTGCTAGACCCACTCCGTGGACTCTTTCCAACGTCCCAGCGCTCGTGACTACGTGGACTCTCCCTGCTAGACCCAATAGACCGTGGACTCTTTCCAACGTCCCAGCGCTCGTCGGAGCTAGACCTACTCCACCCCGGACTCTTTCCAACATCCCAGCGCTCGTCGGAGCTAGACCTACTCCACCCCGGTGAGTGGCTGAAACCCCACCGGGGTCTCTTGCCAGGTCCCACCGAACCAGGACAACAAGGTCCCGGCCCCAGCAGTCCGAACTCCGAACCCGGACTACTAGACCCACTAGACCGTGGACTCTTTCCAACGTCCCAGCGCTCGTCGGAGCTAGACCTACTCCACCCCGGACTCTTTCCAACATCCCAGCGCTCGTCGGAGCTAGACCTACTCCGCCCCGGTGAGTGGCTGAAACCCCACCGGGGTCTCTTGCCAGGTCCCACCGAACCAGGACAACAAGGTCCCGGCCCCAGCAGTCCGAACTCCGAACCCGGACGAGCACCCACCAACAGGGGTGCCATCATGAATCAGACACCGAACTCAGCAAGCCGTCCACAAGAACCGAACTCAACAAGCCGGAACTCAAGAAGGCGTCCACAAGAACGAACGGGCTCAAAGCACCGGAACCCTACATTAGTTCTACCGATTTTAAGCAAGTAGTTAAAGGTTTAAACAAGCGAGGCGGGACTAACCTGGGGGCGGGCTTGCGGCTGGCTGCCGCGCCCTCTCTCCGCTCCCCCGCGCGACCCCGCTTCCGCGGCCTCCGACCGCGCCGCGCCGCCGCCCCGCTACCAGCGTCCGGCGCACGAGAGGGAGAGGAGAGGAAAAAAAAAACGGATCGCAAACCGGGTGCCGCTAGGTTTCTTGCGGCGTTCCTTGTGAGTTGTGACCTTGTCCACGCTGCGCTGCTGATCGGGCCGAAGCTGGGCCAAACTGCTAGATGGGCCCAAGACAACGACGTGAACTCATGAGTCCATAAGGATGTGTTTCCTCTCCTTTTTTTTCCTTTTTCATTTTATTCAGGTGCTTTCGCCCAAAAAAAAAAACGTAAACGTGTTGATGATGCTAGCGAGTGGCGACGATGATTCCAATCCTCTGCATGCACCGCCTTCTTGTGCTCGACTCATCGGCGCAGCACAACAACGGGCCTTCATGGCTGCGATAGCGGCGGAGCACAACGACGAGGAACCGTTTTTCTTTTTCTCTCAGAAATAAGCTAAAAAACGCTAAAGCAAAAATAGTCACTATTTTTGGTTTCACAGACAATATGCTGTATAACGAGTCAAAACCATGCCAAAATGTCTCTCTGCGAAAGCAGCCTGTATGCAGTAGGCATGAACTCATGGAGACGGGCAGTGGTGTCACGCTCCCGATTTCTGACCGGATATGTTCACCGTTCAGGCTGCGGAATTAGGACGCGTAAGAGCTGGAATAGAGCTTTTCCGTCTAACAAGGCATCTCCGTGCAGTGTTAATGTTATTATTCGGACTATTATTACTGTGGTACATACATGTGTTTCAAGTGATAGTTCCTCGTTTCGACAGTGCTCATCAACGGTCAAACAGTAGTACGTTTTTTACTTGATATATTAAGGCGTATATAGATAGAACAGATGACAACACAAGTATGAAGCATCCTAACTAGGGCGGGCTATACAGGCATAACTTCAGTACATGATGATCTATGGAGACGCCCTAGCCGTCGCAGGCGCATATCTGGAACTTCCCTGAGACCATATGTAGGGCGTGTTTCCGTTCTCAAGAGACGACTTCAGGACTGAGCTTCTGCAGGGCCAGCTTGTTTGTGTTCAGCAAACAGCGTAGCCCTAGATTCCAGTCACGTCAAATTATATACCTGCAATGAGGACCGGTTGGCCTGTGAATCCAGTTTATGAAAAGGTAAGGCGCTCCTGGGCATGCTTCCTATTCACATGGTCTTCTCATCAAAAATACCAACTAAGCATTTTCGTTTGAGTCAGCTCAACTCCTGTGCAACTCATGAATGTATGATGATAAAATTAACCAAGGTGTACCTTTATTGTGGTTGCAGGAGTGAAACTTCTATCTCTTGTAAAGTCTTTCCCTTTGTTTCTACCACATGGCGCCGCACAAATATTGAGGCTACCACGCAGACTGACGAAAATATTGTGTAGAGAAGCTGTGGACCAAGTTGCTCCAGAAGACGCAAGAACAGCAAACTAACAAAGAAGTTCACAATCTGCCAAAGTTGAATTCAAGGATTGGATGTCAATGAGTATATATCATTTTAGTTTTGAAAAATAACTCAAGAAACATGGATAAAACCATCTATAAAAACCAAGCACAAGTGTAGACCACTCTTGCTAGTTTGGACTTTAATTGTTAGGAGAAAAAAGTTTTTTCTTTAGCCCATAGTCACTAGTGACTAGTTAGTTCATACTCATCTACACAAACAAGAAGAAACCCAAAGACCAAAACATTTTTTAGAGAGATTAAAGGCAAACTCTATCCTATACAGAGTACTTCTGGCATAAATCAAAATTATGAGTTGAAATTTCAAGTTCCAGCACCAACTACATACTTCCAAATTAACTTTCAATACTTTCATGTGGTAGGCATGTAGCATATATAAAACTATGGAAATGGAATGTGGTAGATAAAGGAATGGCAGACAAAAGGTGCAGGAGGTGGGGGACACTCTTATGGTCTATAAGAAAACATGGGGACACTCTTATGGTCTTATAAGAAAACATTAGCAGAAGACATGCTATGCCAATCTCCAACCATTTTGCACATTCAGGTTGATTAACAGTTTGGTACCCTTATACGCCTTGTGACTAAAGCTGGGTTCCATCTAGCTGCTGTCACAACCTCTCCATTTATCAGTGCTATCAGCACTTAGGCCATTTACCATCAATCAAAAATTTAACTGGATTAAGGTGGAAAAGCCTGATTTAAAAATTATTTTTGTGAGGCTTCAAAATCTATGAAATACAAGTCTAGACTATCCACACCTCAATCCAGAAACATTTCGACACAATAAGGCCCCTTTTCATTTCTGTGTTAGTTTATGAGTTTGATCCCAAATCAACTAAACAACAGGCTAGACATTTTAGAGATATATAATGTACAATTCTTCCATACTGGTATGCTTCTTTTCCATCAAACAATTCACATGCGTGCCTGATATCATGGCTCATAGAGTTCTTACCCAGTGTACAGACATGCAGAGAGCCATAGCCTTAGCTCGGATTTTATTGGGGAAAATCTCAGGCAAAAGAAGTCCTGGGACTGGGCCTGCTCCTAGTGAAAATGACAAGACAAACCTGCGAAAATCCTAGTGGTAAGTAACTGGACTAAAAAATTTACAATAGCTATACTCATAAAAAAAGTAAGCCACAATTGTCAGACAGAACAGGTGTGCTATGAACATAAAGGCAAATGACAGAATTTTAGCTTCTGGTATACAATTCAACCAATTCGAAAATAGTAAATACATACGGAGAACTGCTAAGCAGCTTAGGTGATACAGCATTATTAGGGAAAACAGATATCAAGAATGACAATGGAACACGTACAGTACCAATCTACTATGCTATTAGACAAAGATCAACCAGTAATTCAATCTCCTACACAGTGGCACCCAATAATGGAAGTAGTAGAGGTGTGCTCAAGACAACATCAAGCAAAATAAAAAATTAAAAACATGATCTGAACGTTTCATAGCCAATATAAAGTGACTTCCATTTATTACCAAGTTTTATAAGAACATAATCATCTAGGGCAAATTAATGTAGAATGTTAGTATGAGGTACCAGAGGCAGAGGTTTCAATTAGTTCAGTTCCATATGAAACACACAGAGAATTAAGCTACAAAATGTATCACGCTTGGAACTTACAACAGAATGCCACCAACTGAAAGATATACGCTTGTAGAACCAAGATACTGACGGTTTGCTCCAACAGCCTGAAGCACCATTGCAAAAGCCTATACCAGTAAAGTGCTGTCAGCGATGTTCAACATATTTTTTGCTTTTTCAGTGTTTGCAATTTTTTGATAAAAAAGTGCAATTTATCATGGTCACTTACCATCCCAAGGAAACTCCCTGAAAGAAGCACTTTTCTACCTAGCTTGTCCATTAGAAGCATTGCTACAATTGAGCCTGTAAGACAGCACACAAAAAATAAGTCATCTGATAAAATGAACATAATACCACTGTATAAGAACAACTTTGAGCGCACCTGATAGATTTGAAATCCCCATGCATATGTTGGCAAGGTTAGAGGGCACCCCCACACTTCTGAACACAGTTGATGAGAAATAGAACACAGAATTTATGCCAGATAACTGTTGTAAAGCAAAGAGCGTTGTGCCAATAAAAACAACTGTACCAAAAAAGGGACTTGTAATGAACAAACTTCACGGCCAGACTGAACTAGGGTTATTAGAAGTGCATAAATGCAACAAAAAGAATAACAGAATAGCTTGTACCATTAAAGTGGCGACCATAGAACAACTCTGAGTACTTCACACTTTCTCCATCATCTCCTCTTTCAGATCTAGAAAGTTCTGCCATGGCAGATTTTACATGAAGGGGGCCTAGAAGCTTTTCAAATTGCATCTCTGCTTCACCTATTCTTCCACACTGCATACAAGAACAGGCCTCATCAAATCACTCTGGAGTCTCGAAGTCTCAAATATTTTTTTTTTATCAAACACACAGGAGACTGTACAGGGTAATGTGTACTTGATACAGTCTACTTGTTATTTTTTATTAGCTATTTGAGGTGTTAATTAGCATCAAACTTGCAGCTAGTGACTAAATACACTAGCATTTGTGTACACGTTGATCTCCATAAGGCAAATTGCCCCCTCCTAGAAGTTGTTCCTAGCTACGCCACTGCTCAAGGGGTAAGGCTCGAACACAAGAACACACATACACAAACCACATATATCAATTCATGCATACAGTCACTGGCGGAGCTTGACCAAATGGGCCATGGCCCTCCCTAATTTTCCATATTGCTTTGAAGTTTTATACTTAATCATGCTTAAACACTGCTAACCTGGCTATTTTAGCACTAGTGGCCCTGACATTTATGTGAAGCTTTGCCACTGCATACAGTTAGTGGCTTTGACAATCAATATATCGCACCATAGTCATTACGAAGTATGCTGTACTAAATACTGAAGCAACATGAGACATGAGGTTCGTCGACCCGTGCCATTCATGTAACCCGACCATTTTCAACAAGTAAAAGAAAAACAGCAGCATCCATATGGGTGACCAAAGAAACAAACATGCATGATTGACTTGATAAATCAGAAACATAGCATAGAAACCAAGCAATGTGCCAAAGCAGAAGTACCTTATAGAGCCACTGGGGGCTCTCAGCACAAAACTCCATACCAAGAGCTTGTAAAGTCGCTGGGATAGTGGCAACCCAGAAACACACTCTCCACCTGCCAACGGCAATAATAACATTGGTACAGATAAATTTCACAAATATGAAATTCAAAAGGCATGTAAAGGACTAAAACAGAAAGCTTCTAACCATCTATCGATATCTTTGACAGGTGTACCAATTAGGAGTGATACTATAATTCCAAGGCAGGTTGCAATCTGAACAAAGCTACCATATGTACCCCTCACTGTAGGAGGAGAAACCTGCATTCCATCAGAGGTGGACATGGACAAAGAACCAGATGAAAATTATATCAGAATAGAAGGTAAACCATATGAGAACTTTACAATAGTCATTTGAGAAAACACGATCTACATACCTCCGTTATATAAAGTGAAGCAACTGGTGGACCCAATCCCATCCCTGTTCCTACCAAAAATCTTCCGAGGAGCATACCCTCCAAACTATTGGTGAGAGCACTGCAATTGTATGGTATTGTTTTAGTTACCTCTCATCATTAGCAATATTCTTACTCTAGGGCTTCTATGAGTGGCCAAGGAGCTTTCACAGAGCCCACATGAAAATGTAACAGGTAAACTAAGTTTACCCCATATTTGGAAGAACTGCACGGTTCTTACAGGACCATTACATTATGTTACTTTACATCATTGTTCAGTTACTTTTTGTTAATAAGGAAAATTGTATTGTTTCTTTGGCTGGGCGAGGAGCTTCCTGTGTCCAGATGATGCGACAAGTAGACTCCCACGTACCTCATATGAAGTAGCCTAACACAGCTGTGAGTACTATCATATTCGTGGTTCATCTCCTAAATCTTAATAAAGTTAAATTGTAAAAAAATCTCAACGATTAATTCATGGATTACTCAAGCAGTGCCTGTAAAAAAACAGGTAGATATTTTACCCACAATTCAACTTTTCAGCAATTCTACAGAAGCAACAACAGACCGGCAACCAGTCAGCAGGACACTAGTCCAAGAGACCAATTCACCAGCAAGGCAGTCACCAGATGGTACACCCAAGGTCCAAGTAGTAGTACTTAATTGTTTGACAAAAAACAGATAACTTCCACTGACTCAACCAAAGAATAATGACTCTAAAAAAACAAAGAATAATGAATGCTAACAAGTGGCACTTAAATACAACATTAAACCAATCAGAGACAGGATCTAGTGAAAGCGAAAGTGAAAGACAAATCAAGTGGCACATGATGTCACCTTATGGCAGCACCAATGATCATAGGCAGTGCACTGAGCTGGAACGCACGGCGTCGCCCAATCCCGTCGGCGATGGAGCCGCTGAAGAGGCACCCAACAAAAGCTCCTCCCAAGCAGATACTCACCACGAGCCCTGCACCCAACAGAAGCACAAGCACAACTTGAGTATAATAAGTAAACAAACTGACCAAAACCACCGGAATTAACAGAAGAAATGCCCCCGTACCTTCAGCAAGCGTGTTGCCGGCGAAACCAAGGTCAGCAGAGATGCTCTCCAAGGGCTCGTTCACCACCCTGCGCCATCACCATCAGGGCACCAAATGCGCACGAGTTTCAGATGAGGGCAACAGAGCCATCAGAAGTGCAGAAAACGTGGGCGGAAGGGCACGCACCCGGAGTGGTATCCAAAGAGGAACGAGGTGAGCGTGGCGACACAGACATGCGGCAAGGACATGCGCCACGACGGCCCCGCGCCGCCACCGCCACCGCCGCTGCCGCTGTCCGTCATTCTCACTGCGGAAATGGAAACGGAAATGGGGAAAGGAAATGAGATTCAAATCTCACCATAAATTAAACAGTGGTAAGAGAAACGGGGGAAGGAAAACCGAGCGGGGTACGAACTTGGCGTCTCGACGTCGGGTTCCATGGCGGTTTCCCTGGACGGCACGCGCTTGTAGACGGAGGAGTTAAGCTTCCACCGCATCGCCGCTGATTCCAGAGAGAGCAATAAGCGATTAAGCGATTCGGCCGCAGAACCAGTGCAGCATGGGGGAAGGGATTGGAGGGTTCGGGAATGAGGACCCGAGCGCGGGGGGAGAGAGATCTGGGCCGGTCCCAGGGGAGGAAGGCGAGCGACGTCGGGAGGAGGAGGGGGGAGGCCGGGCGGGTCGGTGTATTAATAGTGGCGGTTAAGTAAATTAATCTGGAGCAGGGAGGCTTGTTTACCTGGCCACCGCGTGCGCCTGCATCAGATCGCGCGGGGGAGGCGACGTGTCCGCCGTGCGTGCTGGTGCGGTGAGGGCGGAGGCAGCGCCGGATCTGGGGAGGACGGAGGGAGCCGAGTGATTGCTTCGGCGTTGGTTAGTCAGATGGTGATTGATCCCGGGCGGGTGGGTTTGGCGAGGGAGCACGGAGACCGAGAGGAGGGTGGTGGAGCGTGGAGGTCTGCCTGCCGAGCTGCCGTGCCGTGATGAGGTCGTGCTGCCAGGCCAACACGGGTGCTGCCTTTGCTTTCCGAGGATACCACTGTCGGTTCCTGCTGCAGCAAGAGGCAGGAGCGCACGGAGGAGGGAAGGACATTTGCGTGCTAGCCCTTGATATTATCAAATTTATTTACTCGGAACAAAGAAAAAGCCTATATACTGTACTCCCTTCGTCTCATCAAATTATAAGTCGTTCTAACAATCTTGGAGAGTCGAAACATCTCAAGTTTGATCAAATTTATATAATAAAATAATAACATTTATGATGTCAACTAAGTATCATTATATTCCTCATTAATTATATTTTTATAGTATACTTATTTGATGTTATAAATCTTCATAATTTTCTCTATAATTTTAGTCAAACTTGAAATTCTTTGACTCTCCAAGATTCTTGAAATGTCTTATAATTTGGAATGGAGAGAGTATAAGCCATTTGCAGATAGCTGAAGTATGCTACGTAGTATAGAACAGATAAACCTTCCATGACTTGAGGTGTTTAAATTTAGGGGCTAAAGTTTAGAGGTGTCCCATCGAGTGTCACGTGGGGGTGTCACATCGAGTGTTTTGATAGTAATAATAAAACAAATTATACAAGTCCTTAGTAATCCGCGAGACGAATTTATTAAGCCTAATTAATCCGTCATTAATGCATGGTTACTGTAGCACCACATTATCGAATCATGGACTAATTAGGCTTAAAAATTCATTTTGCAAATTAGTCTTAATTTGTGCATTTAGTTTCGTAATTAGTCTATATTTAATACTCCATGCATGTGTCAAACACCCAATGTGACAGGGGCTAAAGTTTAAGGGTGGAAAATTGGTCCGTGTCGATGGATTGTTTGAAAGATGAGCATTTCTTATGCCATTTTTTAGACCCTAAAATTGATGTTTAGGATCGACATGGTATTGCTTTATGCTATGGAACTCTTAGGTCCCCTCAACGAGAAAATCTAGATTTTCAACGTGCACAAAGAAATTTTGTTTGGAATCTTTGTGGAGAAAAATGAGCCAGTAACAACTTTGAGAAACGAAACATGGTTTTCTCCTAGTCGAGGAGGGATGGACCGACCTGTTTTTTTGTTTGGTGTACTCATTAAAAAGTGGGGTGAGACGAGAATGATGTATGGGACCTAACGTTTAGATGAGACAATGCTCGTGATCTCATTCCACCTAGAATGACTTTGTCTCTCTTTTTTTTTTCAAGTAGAGACATCCCGCATTTAGGGAAATATTCCCTAGTAAAATGTTCTCGATTTAGGTAAACAAACATCACTAGAACGTCTGACCTAATCCTTCTAACCAAACAATTGCTTACCGGACCTTTGATTACTGTTTCACGAGATACCAGTGTGTTTTTTACTTTTCTTTTTTTATTTATTTCCGCTGAATCTTTGAAAAATCATAGTAAATCACAGAAAAATCATAAATAGAAAATCTAATTTTGTTGGACTCCACATAAGTAGATCTACACAATGAACATATAATATAGTATGTTTTAGTATAATTTTTTTCTATAACTTTAAATTAGTTAGAAAATCAAATTTTGTCTGTAAGTAATTGGAATGATTCATAGCTACAGCTTCTATGGTTCAATTGTGATGAAATTTTTATGATAGGGTTATTATTATATGCTTGAACTATAGTAAAAATTTCATATTCATTGGATCATATATAACTTAGTTATAGATTTATTTAGGTTTATGTTTAGGTTTATGCTTGTTAAATATAAATAAATCTATAACTAAATTATATATGATCCAATTAGTATGAAATTTTTACTACAGTTCAAGCATACAATAATTAGTTCACTATAAAAATTTAACCACAATTGGACCATAAAAGCTATAGCTATGAATTATTCCAATTAATTACAGACAAAATTTGATTTTCTAACTAATTTAAAGTTATAAAAAAATTTGTACTAAAGCATATTATATTATATATTCATTGTGTAGATTTACTCATGTGGAGTCCAACAAAATTAGATTTTCTATTTTATAATTTTTTGTGATTTACTATGATTTTTTAAAGTTTCAGCGCAAATAAATAGAAAAGAAAAGGTCAAAACCGTCGTTACTGTAGCAAAACCATGGTTACTGTATCAAAACCGTCATCTAAAACCGCTCAAGGTATAATTTGAACGGTTTTGAAAAGTTCATGGTGTAAAACAGACGGTTTTACAGTTAGAGGTGTAGGTTAGACACTAGCTAGTTCAGGGGTTAAGTAGACTTTTTCTATTAATTCAGTGTTCCGTCTTTTTTCCATTTCTGGTGGTATGTCTTTTTCGCACGGCACGGTGGACTGTTGTAACGTGTTGAGATGCTGTTGACTGTTGAGCGGTTGCGCGCGAGAAGGGTCTCGACTTGTCTCGTGGGGGCCATGCGAGGAACGTGTTTGTGCGACTCACAAGTCATACCTTACCTTTGCGTCCGTGCGTCCTTGTGCGTTTGGCGCACTCTACCCGTTTGTGGGATCCTGTGGACTATATAATTTAAATAAACAAAGTAATTAGAGTGCAATTTAGTTATGGTTGTTTCTATTTATAAGCATATTATAAGAATCCCATCAAATGGTTTGGTTATTTCTGCTTCTTCTAATGAACGTTTCGAAATTCTGAACTAGCAAAATCAGATCCCTTTCTTTCGAGCCGGGTCGCCAAGGAACAGGCAAGGAAGCCTGATGGCTGGTGGGCGGTAGGTAGAGCCGAGGCATGGAGGATTGGAGGGCCTCGCTGGCCATGGGGAAGACGAGGTACGAACGTTGATTTCCGATGACCAATTTAAGACATCCAGACTTCTGGGAACTGAATCACATGCGAATACTGGGTTTGGAAACTCAATTCCGTCAACCCAATTCATTGCCAGCATCCAAATGGACCCAAAAAGTTCCCCGCACAGGCTCGATTTATCATAGTTGCATTGCATAAGAAAAAGTTGCATGGCATCAGTTTCTAGTATACCTACTGAAGATGCATATGTAAGTGCTACATATATACGACCTTCTTCTTCAAGAGAAGCGCACGCTACACATCAGCATCAGGAAGGAATATTGTCCAAGGATCCGCCATACAAGACATGGAGCTCGTGTCATTGTCACGAGGGAAGCTCAGTGGCACTATTTAGGGCCGCTCGTCTTCGAGGGTCCAGCACGCTCCACCATTACATCGTATAATTGCCGACCATTCTGTGTTCACAGCATTGGCTGAACACCGTGGTATGAAAAACAAACTTGGTTGACTGGGTAAAAACTGATGAACTTACGAATATCACAGGGAAGAAGTGGACTTGTCCTTCGGGCTTTGTTTGGGTCTCCTTGAAGTAAACCAAGATAGGAAACTGTGGCCACCATAGTTCCCAATTTACAAACGTTGAATACCTACGCATGTCTTGGATTATTAGATTGTGAACCTCTTATCATGATAAAGAAAACTGACAGGATGTAAAGGATTAACAGGTCTGCGTACTTCCATCGGTTCTTGCCGCCGACAAATACATTTTCACCTGACTCCTGCAGCTGGTCTCCAACTTTCACCTCCTACACGACACAAGCTTGTTAATGAACATTATGAAAAAAAAACAGGTATTTACAGCATTTCATATGCAAAGAGAACCAAATATTGAGTTCAGATAATGGACTCCTCATCATCTACTTTTTTTAAGGAAAGGCAGGAACTTCTGGCACTCAATGTAGAGAAAGAGAATGAAGCTGTGAAGTACAAACGGTTGGGCAGAAGCCACGACGCTCTGCACCATCCTGTGAAGGGCAGCACTAAGCAGCCCTTCTAACACAACAGAGGCGGTAGTGCCAAGGTGCAAGGAAGAACCACATGGTTACACAAATTGGTTCATCTACTTTTTCTCCCCAAAAAAACATTCTGTGCATGTACTCTCATCATGCGATCCAGCAAACAGTTCTAGAAGTATTTTTCATTAATTGACTGGCATGCTCTCTGATGTTAAGTTTACTCTCAAGAAAAGTGAAGGGTACGAACCAGGGCCTCATTATCAAAGACGAACCTCACTCTTGTAGTCTGCAGAGAAAGAATGCAGCAAGGCAGACATTAGAAAAAGACTGAATCATATTTAAAAACAGACACAGAGGACCTAGAATACATTAATTTCCTTTTATTGATCTTTAAGGGTGATACAATCAGGGGTGCTAAGATGAATAAATATGTTGCTTAGCAGGAATGGGAAACACCTCAACGACTGCACAAATAATAGAAAAAAAATAGATCTTCAGTAGAGAATTTGGTTTGAACTGAAATGCTGTAATATATGCCCTCGAAAACAACACTATTTATATGCTCCATTATTTAACTTGCAGACGCTCTTCTAGAAAAGAGTAGAATTCTCTGATAATATGTCATCCTCTGGTTTAATTTTTTACAAAGAGTTGGCCTACAGAACGTTGCACCACAGAATGGGGACGAATGCCTGGTGGACTAGTGGGATAAAATCATTGATGGAGTGAGAGAACAACTTAAGAAAAGTCTTTGAGGGTTTGTCACCTAATCTAGCTAGAGTGCTTATGCTCGCCAGTGAGGATCTCTATCTTTGGAGTTTTGCCGGGGCTAGAGGCATTTCATTCCTCCTTGCCCTCATGCTGTTGTTGAACTGAGTTTTTTTTAGGTCGAGGTCGGTTTTACTTTGGGTAAAGGCGCTATTGTTGCATGTAGCTCTCTCTAGAGTGAGTGTGTTTCTGTACGGGTTCTCACACCTTTTTCTCTTCTTAATATAATGATACACAGGTCTCTTCAATGTTTGAGGAAAAAAGATAATATGCTATCCAATATATCCATATGCTCCATGAGCTAACTTACAGATGCTATTGCATAAAAGAATAGAATCCTCTGATGATATGTAATAATCATCAACTCAAACAGATGATCTGAACTCCAAAAGCAGCTGGTTAGGGTATGCTGACCTGGAACAAAAGAAGAAGCCCCAGCAGTCCTACAGGTGCAGCAGCTAGAAGATTGTCTGCATATGCAAAAGCACTAGCAATCCCTACATTTTGGACAATAGCTGTTATTAAATACCTTAATAACCATGCTAAACCCATGCCATCTTCTTCTATTGATGTAAAATTACATGTTACGAGATGTTCTACTTACTAACTTTAGAGCTCACCAAGTATAGCAATTGGTAACCTATAGTCGGGGTCCGGGACAACTGTTTCTTTGGCCGTTGACTTCTTCCTTCCAAGCTAGAAAGAAGGATACCCGATCAAACAAGTTGCAAACTAAATTGATTCGTAAAGAACGATCTTGTAACATAATTTCTATGTAGCAAATTGACTTGTAAAGAACGATCTTGTAACATAATTTCTACGTAGCAAACTTGCAATGAGTCATGGTGAAATTTTACTTTTCCAGAACCCTTTATAAGAACACTCATATACTATGTGGAGTTAGTTTAATCAACAGGTGTGGCATGGATTTATATGAATATGAAGTTTGAAAAGGAGACTAGAAATATGCATATCAGGTCAAGCAGTGTAACAGTGATTTTTCCACTGATTTTGCTCAAAATCATAGGGGCAGCTGACCCCAATAAAGGGGCCTACTCCGTCCCTGTTATAGAGTACATAGACAACCAGTGAGATAGAGACAGAGAATATGCAAGGTTAAGATAAGCTTAAAATTTCCATTTTCTCCTTTGAATTTTGTAATGCACAGATCATCACTCATTTCCTTTGCTTTTATGATATACTGCTAATAACAAGAAATTAACCATTAAGTGAACATGCCTGGCCCTTTTGTGTCACTGAACAACCTAGATCATGCAATGACATTTTATAAAGCAAATCACACTAGAAGAGGAGGTACTGAGAAATGGAGGCTGCACTAAGAATTTTGCTGACCAACCACAGATACTATCGCCGTTCGTCGCTGTTGCTCCCGGTCATGAACCCTACTCATGTAGCCCTTGCCTAGCACATTTACAGTGCTCGGTGATATACTAGCCGAAGCCACTCCATACGAAATCACTCTAGCTGCCGGATTCAAAACAAACCAAATCATAAGCTGGAACTGCATCCCAATCGAAATTATTTTTTCTCTGCTAACCAATTTACAGCTTCCTTTTTAACTAAAACCACTACAAGAGAAACCCCCTTCTAGCAATGGATACGTGGCAACACATAATTTATTCATTGCAAGAAATGATGTAGCAACGTTTCCTGATTTTTGGAAGGAGTCCGTCCGGTTCTCTGAACTGTAAGTGCAACATGTACCTATACGCGGAGGTGCTCCTCCCCCTCCGGTCTTACCTTCTAAAAATGCATTGTTAATTAATTACGACAAAAACAAACTGCAACTCGATTCGAACCTGCACATGTACCTATACGCGGAGGTGCTCCTCCCCCTCCGGTCTTACCTTCTAAAAATGCATTGTTAATTAATTACGACAAAAACAAACTGCAACCTGCACCCTCAAGAAGGCAACGCCAGCATTCTCATCGGGCTAACCAGCGCGGTACTGCACTCATTTGTTTCGCAGATGCTGTTTCGATCCTAATTATGCATATGCTGTTGCTCTTTAATCATTATTAATAATTATAAGTAAATAATATAAAAGACAAAAAAAATCATATATAGGTTTCGATCCTGCAACCACCTAACATAAAAACTCATGACTCCCACACAAAAATAGTCATTTGTGTTTTTTTTAAACTCATTTGTGTTTGTTTATACCTCACAAAAATGCATATAATTTATTAAAGGACGGAACCAGAGCATTCATAATATAATTATTTTTATTTATGTCCATCATAAATCCAATAGCAACACGTCCAGGAAATATTGAAAAAAAACTTCAAAAATATTAACTTTGAAGGTATAAGACTGAAATCAAATGGGTGCCACGGCCGGCTTAGGTGCAATTTTTTTTAAAAAAAAAAAGAAAAAAAAATGCTTCTCAAGCATATAGAACACCTCTCTACCATTAGACTACACATTCATTTGTTACTATATGTAGGACATTATTTTTTTATCAACATTCCTTAAGTTTGAAGCCCCTAAATGATTTCAAATGAAAAAGTTTCAATTACAAAGTTTTAAATCTTATCAAGCTCTACAATTTTGTAAGAATGTGTCTCCATCCAAGATATTCAAGAGGCTAGAGTGTCCGTCTTAATTAATAGTCATTTTCAATGGCAACCGTTTTAAGAAGTGAGCCTCTGTTAATTGAATAGAGGTGATAGCCTTAGAACATCTCTATTAATAATCAATTAATAGTGAAGGTCACCTTAGAATGTCCACCTCTGAAAACGATTATTAGAGGCAGGCATGTGCCTCGAGCCCTCTTAACCATATATTTTCTAATGAATCAAAATATAGTCTACAGTCCAAACAATCTCATAAGGTGATTTTGTTTAATCATATGAAATGAATCTGGATCTAAAACGTTTCTACAAAAATCTAGATCTCTACCAAACAGGCCCTTACTCGATTTGCTTGGTAGAAAGTATCAATCTAATTTAACTTGTTAGGCACAATGAAATGCTTGCATAATTTTCATATATATCACTTTATTAACTATCTCATTTAAATTCTAACCCTAAACTAATAATAATGTAAATTTAGCGTAATCTCAATTTTTTTTCTTTTTTTGGCTTGCGCCATTTTTTCCCTAAATTAACAATGTAAATTCAGCTAAGTAATCTTTTTTTTTGTCATTTTTGCTCCCGCCATTTTTTCCCTCCAGTATTCTTTATTTCGTACTTTCGTTTCTTCCACACAACTCATCTGATTTATCTCATAGTCCACGCTAATCCTTGGGAAGCCAAATAGTGGTCCCACCTTACAAGTAGTCCACGCTAATCCTTCGCGAAGTCTATTTTCTTAGTATTAGGTATTCTTTTTGGCCTCCATTATTTTAGTACAAGTGCAAATTAGACCTTTACTTGTAGAAGTGATAGTTATTCATTAAGAAGATGACCGTGGGCACTATTATGGATCTACTACTTGCTTGAACTCTGTCCCATTGACAATATTTGGGCAACTTAAAATCTGATCTATCAAATTCTGCAATTTATGAATTCTCTATAAAATTTTCTCTCTTGTAGGAGTCACAAATCAATGAGCTACAAAATGTTCTCTCTTGTTTAAAGCATCACATCTAGCAATTGTCGTGTGCTGCAGAGTTCTTTTTGACATGCTATCAAGGTGTTTGATGAAATCCCAAGCAGGATGCTGGTGAGATTTAAAATTCCTTACACACCGGAAAAGATGCCTACTTGTACATTCCATTGAACTCATGTGTTTGTTGGGCACATTCAATTAATTCTGCGATTGACATTTAGATTGATGCATACCTTGTATTTGTGTATACTGAATTTTTTTAGTATTCTGAAATTGTCATCCTCATCATCAGTAGTCAGTACTCAGTATAAACTTGAAAATTCACAGAGAAATGTACATGTCTGATTCTGAATGCAAAATTTTTAGTAAATAAAAATTTTAGCTTATTTAAAAAATGGCCAAGTATTTAACTAAGCATCAGGATCAAGCAAATAAAAATTAGCTTATTTAAAATAAAAAATATCTTAAGCTTTGATGCCTTGCATAATCTGAGAATATGGTGCGAAACTTTGACATGATTTCCCCCTCTATTCTTTGCGCGTAATTTTAGAGATGTAAGAGTACTACTCCTGATAATATTTTAGTTTCTTTTGTTCAGGTGGATCAAACAAATGCAATCATATCCAGGATCCGTAAGGCTAGCTCAACACAGGTACTAGCTGTTTATCATTTGACGTTTGTTAATTTTCTATGTATGGGATAACCATTCCTGTGGGTCTGGATTAAAAATTCTGGTTGGTTTCTTGATCAGATTGCACCCTTTTAGCTACCTGGCACCTGGACTTTGTCTAGTCACATTAGTTTGGACTGATACAATGAGGTAGGACCTATTTGAATTTTTATGTAGGCACCATAAAATTGATTTTATATTTGTGATGTTGCAGTCACTAGATTTCAGCTTCTATCTTAAATTTCATGCCCTTCAAATTTCGTATGGTCTTTTGTGTAACCTGTTATGATTTTACTTCTAAGTGTTATATTAAAGTAATCTAAGATTTATCTATAGGTCGAGAAGATAAATGGATGGTCACATTAGTGGAATGCTAGACTAAACTGAAGGAAGGAGAAAGGAGGGCTGCTGGAATTCTAAGAGGGATCTTTTTATATTTTATATTTGACTCCCATAGAAACTCTTTTTTATAACTTATCCCACAGGAGAGCTTGTACTCTGAACAGAAAATGTGTCATGAATTATGTAGATGGTACTCAATGTAAAGAAACAAATTCTTTATACTATACAAATGAGTGTGCTTGTTTTCTATATGTCGGATGGTCTTGCATTTTTCATTAAATTGTACCGGCATTATCCCTATGTTTATCTCAAAAATTAAATATTTATAATATTAATGATTGAATAGTTTATTCCTTGCAACACATATAAGTGTTGCAACAAACTAAATGAAGATGTTGCAACAAACCATAGAAGTAGTTCACCCATGGTTTATACAAACACATATAAGCATTGCCATAACCCGTCCTATGCGTTGCAACTTTGCAACGGTTATTAGTATGTGTTACCAACATATAAATAAGTGTTGCAATAGATCCTTGCAACGCCACTTTAGGCAACACATATTAGATGCGTTGGTATAGACCCTGCCAACGCATATATGGACTTTTAGCAACGCATATTTGCGTTCCTAAAGGGGGTGTCATGTTGTAGTGAACCAATTACAACTTCTCTCACAGCACTAATCCTCAAGACTCGATGGACGCAGCAGATGCATAAGATATGCAGGCTTTTGCCAGAAATGATGGCCACCGCTACTACTATGCACTATGCTATGCTGAACAAATTGCACGAGCTTAGCACATATTCATCAGTACCCAAAGGGAGCATGCCATTTGTTGCGTAGCTAAATCAGCCGAGGTCCGGGGACTCTGAAGCTGAAATTCCGTCTACGCTGGAAACAGTACCAGGACGGCGAGGCGAGGAGCGGATCGGGTGAGAGTGAGAGAGGAGATCGTGGAGGGAAGGAGCAGTTTACCTCTGGCCGGAGCTCCGAGGAGGAGGGGAGAGGATAACGAAAGAGTGGTAGCCATGGCTCCGCCGGCTTCTGCTCTCCACCCTCTTTCAGGCTACGGCTCCGCGATTGTGCCGTCCTCCTGCCCGCACGGCGGCACCAAGCGGCAAGCGCTGTCCGTGTGCCGCCCCTGGTTTGCCACGTGCACCGCCCCGGGCTAGGCTGTTTTTGTTAACTGCCCGGTGGTTCTACTTCTTCTCCCGGGAGGCCAGGATACTTGCAGGACCATATTTTCCCTTTTTATTTGCCTTGCAACGAATTCATTATATTATAGTATATAAGAATATTTGTATTATCGATAGATGTGAGCTGCTCTATCTCGTATGAATGTAGGTCATGAGTTCGGTTCACATACGTAGAGGGCGACCAATATGTATTAAAATTCGGAAGTGCTAGCGTCTAGACGTCCGAATAAACGTCCACGCCTGCACTCCGTTTTGTGCGCTTCACGCGGAGCCCATGCCGTCCGAACGTCACCAGCGTTGAGAAGAGAGGGAGGCGGTGGTGCCCACCTATGCCTCTGATTTGGAAGGACTCACAGTGTGCTCCGGCCACGGCGTCGTATCGGATGCCCAGCCAGCGCCGAGATGAGAAGACATCGAGACAATGCAGATGAAGGCGAGGAGGAAGAAGAACACCCAATCTACTTTTGAACATCCACATGCAACACTTGCAATGCAACATACGTCTGAAGACGGATGAAACACTTGAAACATGCGTCTGAAACACTTACAAAACACCTGAAAAACAGTTGAAAAAGCCATTACAAAGCATACACAACATCTAGATAAAACATTTGCAATATGTATGAAACATATATAGGCAACATCCAGATAAACACACTTGGATCATAAGTCTAAAAACATATTAACATCGGGAATAAAAACTTACAATATACGTGTACAACCATTTCAACATAATATGCAATATCTCGATCTACTTTTATAACATCCATATGAAACACTTGCAACATACCTATGAAACATCTGAAACACTTGAAACATACGCTTGCAATATCCGTCCCCCTTCCTCCGCATGACGCAGCACGGAGCAGGGGAACGGCCGATTCTAGCCAGCCAACGGTCAAGGATGATGGTGTGGCCCAGCAACGACCAGCTGGGCCTGCGCGGCGACCAACGAAAGAGAAAAGCGAGAACGGCACCACCAACCACAAAACGCCGACCCTAGTGCCACATCGGGGAGACAAGCAACGATGTTTTTTTTACATAGACGAGCTGCGGTTTGGGAGAGAAAAGGTAGAGACGGTTGGGCCGGTTGAGATCTAATTAAAATAGTGTATGAAAGGAAGGAAACCGCTCGGACGCCACACAGGAGCATTTCCTATTAAAATCAGATTCCGTATTCATCATCGCGAGATGCAAGTCTTAGCTCATATGAGTGGTGTTTAAACATGTTCGATTAGACTTTGAAAAACAACTGCACAGAAAAAACCTTGACATTTATATTATTTTTAAATGGGAATGATAATAAATGGGTCAGATAAAACAAAACGTACATCATTAAGATTTTCTTAAATACCTAAAACACCATTTGGATTTAAAGAACACTTTCAACTTTGACTATCAATGTCTAAAACACCATATAGATTAAAAACATATGATTAAGGCTAACAGATTCATAGTGAACATACTTTTATTATATGTAACGGTTCTTATTTGATGTTATTTTCGAAAACATTATGTGTTGAAGTGTTATATCCGGAGGCCGTGTTGATGTTCTAATGGACTTGAATCGTATAGAAAGTATAATGAGCCTAATCATTGTACCGTCAGCAGCAAATATCCATGTGTTTAGCAGACTTGTTTCGGAATGTCCTGAACTTCTGTATCATACTTCTCCTAGTTAGTGCATGCCTTTCAAAGGGTAAAATGTAACTTCTATCCCCCATAAATCTTCATATAAGAATCATTATTCATCAACCAATAAATGTCATAAAAATTTGAGTTATGAAAGACAAATGCACTATTAAGTGACGTGGTTGGTCCGAGTAGTAGTAGGTAGACGAAGATTCAAGTTTTTTAATCATGCCTAATAAAACTAAAAAGCATAAAGTTAATTGAATGAGGTAGTATTCGCAAAAAGGAAGAAGAAAGATACAATTCTTTACCAAAAAAAACAAAAACAAGAAAGGGGTAGTAGAA
This sequence comes from Saccharum spontaneum, assembly GCA_022457205.1. Classification (NCBI taxonomy): domain Eukaryota; kingdom Viridiplantae; phylum Streptophyta; class Magnoliopsida; order Poales; family Poaceae; genus Saccharum; species Saccharum spontaneum. Next base: position 25,433,083 of record CM039591.1, on the reverse strand, counting down.
AAATGAGAGGCCGCTAAGCCACGACCCCGGCTCTAGGTCTTCTTCCTCCCCCGGTATCTTCTTCCTCGCCAAGCTTGCGTCCTCGCGCACTTTTTCACCCACCCCGCCTCCTCTCTTGCCGTCCCCGGCCGTGGCTTCCTCGCTGACGACCCCACCCTCCTCCTCGTCCTCGCCCCCACCCCACCGCGGGCACTAGGGTTCACCGAAGCTCCGGCGAACCCTAACGCCTGCGGCGGCCGCCTTCTTCCCCTCCTCCTCCTCCGGCCATAGCAAGCTCCGGCAGCGACGCCTCCCTCCGGCCATGGCGCCCCACCCCTCCCTGGTCCGGCCCCCACCGTCGCCGCCAGGCCCCTAAGCCACCCGGCCTCCTTCTCCACTGTCTGGCTGGCCTACCTCCCCTCAGCCGGGCCCTTCTATGCCCGCTGAAGTTGGGAAGGAGAGAGGGAGAGACCATGAGGCGCGGGTGCAGGCATAGGCAGGTGTGGACGTGGTTGGGAGCGCACGCGTGGGCTAGGGGAGGAGGCGAGCGCGAGGTGAAAGACGGGTCACGCACGGTCGCTTAATAGAGTTTGCGAAAAAATGGGGAAGAATGTGACTGGCAGGAGCACTCGTGTTTTTTTTGACAACACAGGAGCACTCGTTGAGCACCATTATTGCAACAGAAAGCCTGCCTATTCAAAACCAGTCCAGTTTCTATGTCCTTGTTATTGCTTTCAACAAACTTCAAATTTTAATGGGACCACAATCAAAGAAAGCCACGGCACCCAAATCCCCCAGCCGTCCAACCTTTCAAAATTCAAATCAATTCAGATCCATCCGTCCAATTCAAATCATCCTCTCCCCTGTACAGAGTAAGAGAGAATAACCAGAATGCTTAAAATACTTCAGATTCAAAAAACTGCGAAGAGAGACCAAAGCTCCCCTCCGTTGCCCCGTCGTAGCTTCTTCTCCCGCAGCCCAGCCCCAGCACCACCCCCTCCTCGATCCCAAACTCCAGAAAGATTTTGCCTTTCCTCTGATCTTCTCCCCAAATCTAATTCCTCGTCATCTCCCTTGTTGAGGTCGATTCCTTCGATCTGCTCCGCTATTGCCCTCCGGCTTCCCGCTCCTTATTGAGTTTTGGACTCTGCATGAGTCTATGAACTCGCCCTTGTTGAAGGATTTATTATCCAATTCGGATAGCTCGCGCGGCAAGATTCGGCTTTTGAGCCGGTGCGCGACGGCTAGATTGCTGAACCCACCTCGGCGTTCTAGCCTGTGACCTAATTCGGTGGCATTCTGGTCGAGGTGATGGAGCAGGGGCGGAATCAGCAGCACCCGCAGCAGCTGTCGAGTCCGCCTGTTTTGGCCGCCGCGAGCGAGACGAAGGCCCCTGCGGTGGCTTCGCAGCAGCCCAAGCCGGCGGCCCCCGTGATGCCGGTGCCTAGACAGTGGCCGATAGCCATCAACCCCCTGTGAGGAAGCTCCTCCTCAGCTTGGGATTCTATTTCCCTTTTGTTTGTGTGTTTGCATATGGTTTTGTTCTTGCTTCGTGTGGCCTGTTGGGTTTAGCTCAGGTGTTTTAATTTACCTCTTGTTGCTTGTTGGTACCATTCTGTTTAAATGTGTTGGAGATTTTTTAATATTTCTAAGAATTATGAAGAGCTTAGAGTTAAAAAGGATCCATTCCCTCCTCTCACCTATAGTATCAATTCTCGCCTATGACTTCTGTAAGAATGTTTGAGGCGTAGTGGAGCTTAGAGTAATTTTTATAGTATTGTTTTAGCTTGTGGGTGAACATATTGTGCTAATCAAAACAGATGGCCCTGCACAGCCGTGTGAAAAGCAAATGTGACTGAATACGTTTTTGCATATCATGGTTTGCAATTGATTAGCATTGATACTTGAACATTTCTTGGTTGTGGAAGGGCAAGTGACATGACTCAAATTGCTATTGGCTATCATGGTTTGCAGTAGTATTGGCGCCTAAACATTTCTATAGTGAAGTTTTGGACACCTGGTTTGAAAGGTTGACGTCCTTGAGGTCAAACATTATATACCTTTCAAGGTCAAGTGTTCAATGTTGTCAACATAAATGATCAGGACTTGTCTTGCATGTCTTCCTACAGAAATTTGTGTTTCTACTTTCTTGTGATATGATTCATTTACATTTAGAAAAACAAAAAAAAGAGCATACTGCTGGAAACATATTCCTTGCATTGAACTTTGCACCCTATTTTTTTTTTGCAGGAAGCCTTCCACTGAAGTGAAAAGTGTTACTCCAAAGAAAAAGAAGCATTGTAATTGTAGAAACTCAAAATGTTTGAAGATGTGAGTGTTATTTTCTGTTTCACATACACTTTCATGTATAGAGCACATCAAATATAAATTCGTGAAAATAGATATCTTTTACATGTTATGTGCAAAACAGTAGGATCTCCATCAAACATTAATGATATCCATTCTTAACTACAATTTGTTATCATTTTAAGAGTATTGAAAGGAACTCAATGAGGATGGTATAACTGGTACTATGGTAGCATTGACCATTGAGAGCACTCTGCTCTCTTTATTAATGAGACATAAATAGATAAAATTATATGGTCTTGTTTAGTTAGTGGACAAACATATCTCCACTTTAGATTTTGGTTTATGGAATAAAAACCTGTTGCCTTTTGTCTTATTGTAGTTTGATTTCTTTTGCACTTTCTATTCTCATCCACTTGTCGGTTATTCCTATTATTCCCACCTTAATATTTTGGTTTGGTGATCTCAAGTATTTTTATTAATAGCTGTAATATTAGTTTGCACTTTTCTGTAATTATTTGAATATTTTCTTTATATAGCATGTTTTGCTATGCACTAAAGGTTAAGCTCGCTGGCTTGGTGTTTGTTTGTTAGGTACTGTGAATGCTTTCAAGAACTTCAATACTGTGATGGCTGCAACTGTTCAAATTGTGGAAACACTGTTGGGAATGAGAATGCCAGAAACGAAGCAATTGAGGCAATTCGTCAACGTAATCCGTCTGCTTTTCAACCTAAAATCGAAAATGGCCCAAATACACTCAATGTTCGAAAGGTACTATCCTTCAATAGTTTTCTTTAGTTAAATGTTGGTAGAATCATATTGTGCTATTTGAACCCAACAGCAATTCATGTGTCTTCGGTATCTGTTCCAGAGGCAATTTATTTTAGTTTTTTACTGATATAGATTGTTTTTCTGCTAGTTATCAATGAAATAGGCAAAGCAAGGTAATGCAGATGTTTATATAGCATATTCATTAGTAACTCTGTTTCTTTAGCACATTGTGCTTACTGTTGTACTTGGAACTAAATGGGCATGACATCCTCTGAGTTAACATTTTGACTGGCTGATCTTTCCTGGATGCTCGGTGTTAGCTAGCATTCCTAGCAATTGAATGATCAACAGGCAGCATCTGATCAAAGTCCAAGTTAATTTCATTTTCTTCTCCTCAATGTAATATATTGTTACTGAGTTAATAGTACTATCCAAATTAGCCTGAAAAGCTGGATATTAGTTAGCCTGATTGCCTGAAAAGCTTTACCGATTCTATCCAAATAAAGCTTCTCAGGTAATATTTTCAGGAAAGCTGTTCAGGTCTTTACCGATGCTACACGGCTCATATATTCTTCATTTTTCCTAGGTCTTTTTTTTACTCTATTAGTTAGCAGGATATTTATCTGTTTTCTGATATTAATTCTGAAATGAGCCTAATCTGTATTTATTTGTGGTATTTCCCAACCAATGCACTCTAGTTTCTTTGCTTGAGCTGCATGTGACCACTGTACTACTTGACTATTGTCTATTAGGATAATTCTGGAGCAGTGCCTCTTGCACCAAAGCACCATAAAGGTTGTCATTGCAAGAAGTCAGGATGCCTAAAGAAGTACTGTGAATGCTACCAAGCAAATGTTTTTTGCTCCAAAAATTGTAGATGCATGCACTGTAAGAACTCTGAAGGAAATGAAGACACAGAAACTTCAATTCAAAGGGACCATGCATCTGACAGAAATCACATTCAACAAGCAGCTAATGTATCATTCAATGGTACTGTTGGATCATCAGGATATATCTGTTCTCTGAGTCGAAAAAGATCTCATGAAGATGCCCTAGGTGTTAGGATAAAGTCTGAAGGAAGCATGCCAGAGACACAATATCAACAGGTATGTTCTCTTACTTCCAAACCATTTGATCAGCACCAAATACACTGCACGCATGATGCATGAATTCTGAGATGCAAAAGGAATTTAACCAAATACTGAGTTAACTAGATAATTTCTTCTTGTTATTGACATCACTATTCCTTGGATGCTTCTGCTGGACACTAGCAGTTTCATTCTTTTCATTGTCGTTGTTTCTACGATATATTTTTTGACAAATGCTTATTTACTTGTCTGACTGTTATTTTTGTGACTGTTCTTGTGTGCTAGGGTAACCATGCAGATGTTTCGCTGCTTGCACCAGCACCCTGTTCCACAGGATTTGATAGGCACAATGCTGCCAATTCTAAATCAAATAACCCAATCTACAGGTAGGTTGAAAGGTATTTAGCCTTTTATATTGAAATAATGCAAGAGTTGGTCAAAATAAGCTGGTGTCCTGTTAAGGACATGGATGTGCCCAGCCAACCAACACAAAAGGTCTCTTGATCAAAATAAGCTGTTGTCCTGTTAAGGACATGGAATTACTCAAGTGCCCAGCCAACCAACACAAAAGGTTCTCTAGGCCCTTTGGTCTACTTCATAAAGGGAAAAAAACTTGTCTGATCTGGTGCCATCCTGGAGGGCACTACTCCTCAGAGCAACTCCAAGAGCTTCTTTATATCCTACCTTATTGATAGGAATAGAGATTTTGGTGAAAAAGTGCCCTCCAACAGCTTCTTTAATTAGATCTCCAAATGTTGCCATTCTCTATTCCGGATTTCTCTCTAGCCAAAGATGAAGAGCCGGGTTGGCTCTCTAGAGCGCGCACAAGATATAGAGATATGGAGATGCTGTTGGAGGGTGGAAAGACTTACAATCTATAACATAATGTATATCTAGATACATACATAATGTATATCTAGATACGTAGCAAAAGCTATGTATCTAGAAAAGCCTAAATGACTTACAATTTGGAATGGAGGGAGTAACAAACAATTTTGTTCTCCTCTCTGTTTACTCTATGTACCTTCTGATGAGATGTAATGTTTTATCAGGTCTCCACTAGCAAACACCATCCACCTCAGGGAGGTCAATGATTTAGTCAAGCAATTGGTGATGGTTTGCAGAATGGCTGCAGCGACAGTAGCTGGTATAGAGTCTTTGTCCGTTATTCCTTCTTTTTTTATGAATATTTAAGGAACCCAAGATTTGCATAAGCAGCAGTTCTAGTTGAAGTACTACAGATCAATGAAAGAGTTTTGTGTGCATTGGCAATAAGAAAGGCATGAAACATAGAAGCACTAACCCAGTCGTACACACCTGTCCCTTTTTTCAAATCCAAGTTATTCAAATTTCTTTACTAGCAGCATTTTCACATTGTTTGTTAGTTCCTTAGCTTTCCCACCATATTTATTTCCAGTCTTGAGACTTCACGTAAGTTAACTAGAAGTGCAGAGCCAGTCTGGACCAAAGCTTTTAGCGTTATATGCTCCGCAAAAGAGAGAATAAAGTAATAAAATTGGTAAATATCATAGTGTCTTAATTTAAGATCAACATGAGAACATATGGCATCTTATGCTATTCTTCGACCTCACAATTATGTGTGCAAGATGTATATTGTATACAAGTGACATCGATTAATTGTCATAACCCTAGATATGTTTTAATTTTTTTTTTCTGTTGCTTGTATTTACAGATAATGAAATTGATTTGATTGCAGAAGAGAAGGGATTCCAGTCAAATAATAGGTTAAGCAATGGTAACTGCAAACAGCAGGACTTCAAAGAAGCCTCCTCGATGGACATCCTTAGCAAAGGATGTAGTCATCAACCGAACATCAATGAAATGGGCTCCCATTGGTCTGAAACTTTGAATGTTTCTAGGCCTGCATCTCCGACAACACAAGCACTAATGTGTGATGAACAAAATATCACATTTGGAAATGAGCCTGCATCTCCAACAACACAAGCACTAATGTGTGAAGAACAGAATACCACATTTGGAAATGAGCCTGCATCTCCAACAACACAAGCACTAATGTGTGAAGAACAGAATACTATATGTGGAAATGATTATAGAAGTTCATTTCCTTTGGTTTCGCGTGATCAAGATACTTCTGAAATAAATGCTGTGCAAGAAAACCTAGTATTGACTGGGCTGCGACAGTATCTCTGTGCAATTATCAGACGTGGAGGAACAAATGGTGAGTCTCTTATTGTTGTGGCCTTCATAAAATGTGTCATTCAGTTTTTTACATGTGGATGCAATGCTACCGTGGGACATTTAAACCAGCAAAATCTGACCATTTAATATTCACCAAATCTGACAGAATATCTCATCTGGAAACAGGAGCTAGACTACTTCCCTATGTATGGAAATCGACTCTAATTTAGCACTCATTAATCGCGATGTTTATTGATGAAATTTTGGAAATATTCATGCAAAAGGTTGTTACTTTACCTGGTAACATCAACCGAAGCTACGGGTCCCATGCTTTTCGATATATCCATCTATTGTTTCGTTTCTAATAACCAGGATCCTAGAAACTGGCACTTCTCGCTCAACCATAGACCACCGCGGAAACTAAGAAATTCTGAATATTTGGACCCATGGAACTGTTATCTGCTTATTATTATTATAGAAAATTGAGTAGGTGCAGCTTCTCATACCCACAAATGCATGTCCTTTTAATGATTACATTCAAACGAGCTTTCCATTTTTGACATTGGTGCTTATGTCGCAGAACAAAAATCCTCATTAGAGGCAGCAATGGAATTGGATGCCGGGCAGCATCATGGAGCACCACCTGCCTTTTCTGCAATAGAAGCTGAAGAAAATTTTCCTTCTTCAAGCACTATTGAAACCCCAAGAACTAATCAACAACCTACACCAAATGGTGGATCGAAAGATAGTATTGGAAGCTAAATAAAACTAGGTGCAGAACTCGGCCTCTTCATTTCAAGACGCCTGCACTGCAAATGATTTCTGTACATAGATGGGCATTGGGCAAGATAGATAGTATAGTCTGCCATATCTGGCAACCGGCCTTGTAGGAACAGGACAACCATTCATGAGACGTTTTGTAGCAGGCAGAAAAACAGCGCCTGCTACATTTATGTAGTATTTCAATAAATGGTAATTCATTGTTTGATGTTCGAGTTGATTGACTCTAGTTTTCTGTAAGGCTGATCCTTCCTGATTTGATTACTGAAAATAATCTTCAGTTTCCAGGCTGTGAGTATGTGAATACGTTGCCATGTTATGTGAAGTTGTATTCTGAAACAGAGAAGCCGTTCCATGCACATAATCTTAATTCTCCGAGGCAAACATGTAGCAGCAGTTGTATTGTATCCTTTGGTTTTGGCGTACATAGTTGTCCCCCGAAGCTGAAATATTGAAACATTGTAGTTTAACTGCAAAAATAAGAAAAAAAAAATCATTCACCGACTGGTTGAGGAACTGTTTCTGTAATTCAAAAGGATGGTTAAATCACGGCAGATCGCTTGTGACATGATGCATCGTTTTCGTCTTCTCACAAGTTTGTTTGAATCTTATGGTGGAAATTTACATTGTTAAAGATTATCATGGAAACTATACAGAATCCAAAATGTTATTGGAATTGGGCCTGTCTCCTTGTCAAGTGCCTGTTTCACCCGTTAGATCTTCATCCAACAGCTGTGGGCCGCCAATTCAAAATAGTAGGAGACTGCGAATGAGTAATTCTGAATGTTATTCGTTATGATTGAAGTAATACCAATAGATAGACAAATTAAAGTGAAAGGGGTGGTCATATCCCAATGAGTGGAAATGGCCTACTCCCGCCTTCCCACGGAAAATGTCATTCTCGTTTCATAAGAAGTCAATTTTTTTAACTTTAACCAAATATATATAAGAAAATATTAATATTTATGGTACATAATTAGTATTATTAGATAGATCGTTAAATTTATTTTCATAATAAACTTATCTGAAGATATAAATATTTGCTAATGCTTTCTATAAATCTAGTCAAATCTAAAAAAGTTTGACCAAGTCTTTTTTATGGAAAGGAGGGAGTACATGCGAAAGCAGCAGATAGAATTGACGTCCACCTTATCGATCAGTCATGTCCTTGTCGCCAATCAATCAATTTGATTGGGCCGATATGGTACACTAAATCGGTCTTCACCTATGCAACGAGAACGGATGCAGCACAACAACACTTAAACCACGTTCTATGCCTTCACCTATGCGGCTGTCCTGGTTGGTGATTGGTGCAAGCGATTAACACGAGAAGACGACGCACTGATAGCGGCATATATTTTCATTCTTTATTACGTACGTATTGAACATTGTACACATGACAGCGACATACAGAGTGATCAGGTACAATTAAGGCATGCCACTCTGTTTATAGAAACTCTGCCATAGTTAGAGCATCTCCAACAGTTTGCCAAATGAGGTTACCATCCTTGAAAATTTAGCAAAACAAGAAAAAAAAAACTCACTCCAATAGTTTGGTATCTTATTTGCCATTTTTTACCAACTTGGTAAAAACTGCCCTTGAGCATATATGCACGCTGCTCACCCACGCGCATCCAGCGCACATCTGGTATTGGCCGTCAAATTGAGCTGTTAGAGCATCTCCAACAAATCCCTAATACAACCCCTCATCCCCATAAAACAGAATTATTGGGGGAGATAGATCAATTTTCATGCTCCAACAGTGCCCCAATACCTCCCCTAATTTTTGGTGGCCACCAAAAAACCACCCATCTCTCCTGGCACTTGCAACCTCCCCCAATCCTCTGTTCTTTTGGCGCAAACATACCCATTGATGATTCTGCACTTGGAAACAATGTCATGACATCTCTCTTTATATCTTGTTTATGATATATTTTTGTGTGAGTATGTTTAATTTCATTTTCTTATTGTTGAACAAACTGTTATTGCATTTTCGATCTTTGGGTCAATTTGCTCCAACATGGGTCAATTTTGACGTGAAAAATATCCATGGGTCAATTTGCTCCAACATGGTCCAGAATTTGCAATATGGGCCAAAATCATATATTGGGGATGTGATATTGGGGAACTGCAAAAGCATTTCCCCCAATAACCCAAAAAGTAAATATTGAACTACCCCAATACTAAGTTAGTGGAAGAGTTTTATTAGGGGACTGGTGGAGATGCTCTGACATGCTACTGCATCTACGCATATACTTTGCTACTGCGGCCTTGTTTAGATTCCAAAATTCACCCCCAAATTCCACTATGCAAAAAGAAGATTCCCCATCACATCAAAATGTCGGCATATATATGGAGTACTAAATGTAGATGAAATCAAAAACTAATTGCACAGTTTTGTTGTACTTTGCGAGACGAACATTTTAAGCCTAATTAATCAAAATTTGGACAATTATTACCACTAAAAACAAAAAAGTGCTACAGTGTCGGGGGTGGCACTGTGCCGAGTCGGCCACCCCCGACTCTGGAATCTAAACGAGGCGTGCATCTGCGCATATATAGCAGCAGCAGCAGCTAGCAAGCAGGCAGCAGCAACTAGCAGCAGCAGCTAGCAAGCGTGCAGCAGCAGCTAGCCAGTAGAGCTAGCCGCAAGCGTGCAGCAGAGCCAGCAGCTAGGCAGCAGCTAGCAAGCACGCTGCTGCAGGCCCAGAAGCGAGAGCAGAAGCGGGGGCAAGCCACGCGCGTGTCTGCCCATAAGAGCGGGACGGTGAATTACCAGTAGGGGCAGGCCCAGAATTCCATGTACGCCTATTCCACGGGCCCCGCCCCCGGGTGAGGATTAGCTCCTATGATTTGCCGATGGTAGTAGGGCTTTAGTTGACGGAATTGGGAAGAAAAACACTGTATCAGAATTCCTGTAGCATTTCGTTTGTATTTGATAAAAATTATCCAAATTTTGACTAACTAGGCTTAAAATGTTCGTCTCGCAAAGTACAATAAAACTGTGCAATTAGTTTTTGATTTCATCAATATTTAGTACTCCATGCATTTGCCGATATTTTGATGTGACGGGGAATCTTCTTTTTGTATAGTAGAATTTAGGAGAGAATTAGGGAAACTAAACAAGGCCTAGGATTTCCTATCACATTGATAGAAGGGAAGGTCATCTACTAATAAATAGTTAAACGGTCCTGGCCGAAAAAAAAAGAAATGGGTCTCCTTTTTTAATTTTGTCAAGTCTAAAATGGCATACTATTGGAGATAGTCTTTTTTCACTTGGCATATAATTTAGACACTTGCCAAATCACAAGATTTGCCAAATGAATTTTGGCAAACTCTTGAAGATGCTCTTACAGTTCAAGGCACCAAAACTGTTACAACTATGCAAACACATTTATTTTTTTTATCATTTCTGAGCCTCCCGTTTGTGTTCAGAGGGGTTTTGATCTGCGAAGCAGCCGTCGACGGCTCATCCCGCCAGTATTCTGTATTCTTCTGCCCAATGAAGCACCTCACATGCGTGACCTCGCCGAACTTTGCTGCGATGTTCCAGGTGCGCTCTGCGGAGAACATAAAAAATGGTTAGCATGGCGAACAGCCAGCTCCATTATGTGACCTATAGCGTCACACTATTTTCTGCAGCAACAGTAGTACTCTAGACGAATCGGCAATTTTATGCTAAATGATTAGCACAAGACCAACGGTACAGTCGAACTATATTAAAATAGAATATCGATGTGCATAAATGGCACACCCAACATTGATTAGCAAAGAATCAGACGTCCTATAAGGTACACACTCATGAGTGCGCTGACAGTGAGAGCTTACCAATGGTACTCCACTTTTGGCTCGTTGTTCCAAATACGACGATGGTTTAAAGAAAGGACCATAAATTTCAGCCCACTTGCTTAGCTTCGAATGTATGTAAGGTGCTCCAACAGTGTCAGCCCAGAAGACAAGACCACCCCTGCAAAAAAAAAAGAGTAAATTCAAACTAAATACTCATAATAGGCACCACACCTCCTTAAATCCATAAACAATACAATGTAGAAATGCATAAATGGTAAATGGAGGACAATAATCATTGCATTAAAAGAGGTTTAGCTTGTATTGACACTAAGGGCTGTCGATACTTGCATGATGTAAAGATAGAATTCGGTTCAATATTAATTACAACTCTCTGCAGAACTATGTACAAGTCAAGTATACAGGAGTCTCGGACATTTTAAACAATGAGGAACCAGATCAATAACTAGATAAACTATACACATGTTAGATACCATATGCCACACAATCATAGGATCATAGCTTAGCCCGCGTAATTATTAGAGTAGGTACATTTGTTGTACCAGTGCATTAGCAAGGTGCTAAATTTTAAGACATGCCACTTAAGTTTATTTCCAGAAATTGCAAATCCCACCCATTGCGTTGTCTATATAGATCTATTAAGTGTTCCTCCAGGAGTATCATCAACCTGTGGTTTTAGTGAGATTTGGGATTCATGGATTCAAATTGTAAATTCATTCAGCAAACGTGAGCAAAAATGAATGTGCCAGGGATGAAAAACTGCAGGCCCAATGGAAGTAAAAAAAAATATATCATTTCGTACAGAAGTAACTATATAAACATATAAATACAGTTAAAAGTTCAAGCAAATCTTACCTGTATTTGGGAAAGCCCATTCCAAGAACAGAAGCAATATCAAGATCAGAAGCTCGAATTACAACATTTTCATCCATAACCCTGCATGCCTCATTCACAACTGGAAAGAAAATCATCTCCAAAATATCTTGATCCGTTAAAGTAACAGGCTGCAAAACATATAATTTGGTCAAATAAGGATCTTACTCAACACAGGAATAGAATGAAAATTCTAATAAATGCACAAGCCATGTGTTGGACAGTAGTGAGAAAACAATACCTTTCCACCAGGCATTGCGTTCGCCTGCTTTCGGTACTCCTCGATCACATGATTAACACTAGGGTCTGGCTTTGGCTTCCTGCCCTTCTCATAAATGTAGTAACCTTTGCCATTTGCCTTCCCTGTAAAACAGTAATTTGGAAATTTCACTTCTCAAGAAAAATATACAAAATGTGCATTCATCTATTGACTGGATTGTGCCATCATATAAGATAAGATCAAATTATGAAATAAGCAAAAGTAGGTTAAGAAATATACCCTGTCGTCCATCCTTTACTATCAAGTCCACGAGGTTAGATTCCAAATTTCTTTCCCCAAAGGCATCAGCGTAGATATCTTTTACTGCCAAGGCCACTCCATACCCAGCCACATCTTGGAGTCTACAGGGCAGCAAGGAAAAATGCCAAATATAAGAACTCACATGAATCATGGAAGCAAAATTCAGAACAGTCAACCAACAATTTAAGAATCAACAGTGCCTCAGATCTGCATTGTTCATTTTAACAAGCTAGCTAAGGCAGAGCACAGCATACTAAAAATGTCACATTATTCTTTGTCCAGGTGATGCTTGAACCATTGTGGATAGATTCACAATGGTTCAAGTCCCAGAATAGCACTATCTACATTTTAATTTGACCTAGGTTCAACCTATAATCAGAAGCCTGGCCCACGTGTTGACAGGATGCCAGTTTATTTTCTAACATTGCACATGTACAGTGCCATTAGTAAAAAAATGTGGTATGACTTCTTCACAAGGATAGTTTCATTAACCTTTTGTATGAATTGCACTTCCTACGTAATTTTGTACGATTAAAGCCTTTTTCAAGATGAACATTTATAATGGCCATCTAATACTACATACAAATGTTAGGAAACAGAGCAAAGCACTTACTGAAAAGGTCCCATTGGCATGCCGAAGCTGCTTATTACTCGATCAATTCTGAAAACATCAATACCAAGACTGACTAGAAGATGAGAACCCTGTGTGTAAGGAAAAAATGTACGGTTGACTGCAAATCCTGTGCAGTTGCCGACCACAACAGGGACTTTCTTTATTATCTTCCCAACAGTGATGAGATCAAGGATAGCTTGTGGTGATGTCTTCTCCGTGCGGACAATTTCAAGCAAGGGCATAATATGAGCAGGGCTGAAAATAACATAGCATAATAGCATCAGCAACCTTTGGATATTAGAAATCTGTAGTTTAACTGGAAAACTGCAGTACATGTTTTTTTATGTTAACAAATGTGTTAATCCATAATTCATAAGCATACTCATACTCCAGATGTTATTAGCTTTTGCACTAGTATTCAAGATCTTCCACAAATCCAGTAATCAGAATTCACGAACCTGAAAAAGTGAGCCCCTATAATTCTATCTTGAGAATTTGTCTTCTCGCCAACAACATTCAAATCAATGGTGGATGTGTTTGTCGCAAGTATGCAATGTTTCGGACAGATTTTCTCAATGTCAGAAAATATTGATTGCTTCAAAGGAATCTTCTCAATAACAGCCTACAAGAGAGGAATGTGTCACAACAACCTAACAAACAAATATTCTATGAGCATGTACACATGAATTATGTAACTAAACACAGTTCTCATGAGATTCATGAACACAAAATGTAGTTCCATCACAACAGATTCAAAAAATGTATGAACACTAACCTCAATAACCATATCAACATCCTTGAAATCTGAATAATCCAAAGCGCCCTTGAGAAGCGACATGGCCTTGTGCATCCTATCCTTTGTTAACGAACCTCTTTTGAACAGGCCCTCAAGATTACCTGTTACAAAGATTGTTAGATTTACAAGTAAGGTAACTTATAAATTTAACTTTAAAGACAATCCTAAAGCTCAAGCACATGGAGAACTCAAAAAGGCATAGATACACTAGAACATTTTCACAAGAAATGCAACAGCTGTATAAAGAGATTGACCTGCTATCATTTTCTCTCCCCTTTGCAGAAACTGAGGGTTTACTTCCTTGAGCACAACAGAAATGTTGCTAACAAGAAGTGATGTAGCAATTCCAGAGCCCATCAGACCACCACCAATAACAGCAACTTTTCTAATTGGCCTTGGTTTCAGTTGAACATCAGTTACACCTGGCACCTATACATAATCAGCAGCATAAGTCACTGCAGCAGTTTAGCTTCACTGAACTTGACTTCATCTACAGCTTTTTTACCATTTTTTTCTATTTGAAGAAATCCAGTCATGTTACTACAATACAAATGAACTAATTTTGCATATAAACATAAGACCATTTCTAAATAATTAATCAGAAAGGGTGATGCATCTAAGGTTTGAAGGTATTCAAGGACTGGATAATGATCTGATGGTAAATCATAAAAGAAAGGTAAACTACACTGGAAGACAACCTTTGTCGTAGAACGTTGTGCAAAGAAAACATGGACAAGAGCCTTTGATGTTGGTGCTATCACCAGCTCCTTGAAAACCCTGGCTTCCTGCATTTATTGGTGTCTGTTAAGTAAACATGTAAATAGTATATATATATATATATATATAGTTAAAAGCAGAAGAAACAGGAATGCATCATCCACTATTGCAAGGTGTTTACTATTTTTAGTCAGAGAGCATTGATCCCAGCACAAATGCCAAAATAAAGCTAAGATAGCCTACACTCCATTGCAGGATTATTTCACATATATATTTAAGTGGTTTACATAGGCTATGGAAATTCCTCAGAAATAAGATGCCAAGCTAGCTGTATAACTCAGAGAAGTTGAAAATAGTAGATATTCTCGCCTCAATTCCCTATTTGAAGGAGACAGGTACAGACACATACCTTCAAAACACCAGCTTGGCCTCCATATAATATGCCTTCTTCCATTACATCAAGGCAGGCCTGGTGCTGTGGCATGTTTGGTGCAATCTTCAATGCTTGCTGTCTTGCTGCATTTAATACAGCACGAGCTTCAGATAGTGATCCAAGCCTATCTGTTCTGCCAAGAGATCTCATCCAAGGTTTATGACAATTAGCAATTTCCAGAGCCCAAAGACGTGATTTCTTTATCAATTCATCAGGAGAACAAAGGGCATCAATCAAACCACGTTCCTTCCCTTCCTTTGCCGTAATGAACTTACTTTGCTGTTAAAGTCATACCAGATGTCCAATTCAGAAGACTAAAACATCACATGCTAGATCATTACAGTAATTAACTAAAAAACATGGAACTTGTTTACAGACAGGTCATTAATTTCACAAAATAACTGGATGCCTACTGATTGGCTTCTCTTGAATTAAATGAAGGCTATGGTAGAAATAAATACACACATTAAAGATTTAAGCAAAGATTCATATTTATGATCTCTCTTTTTTTCCCCTGAATTTGTTCATTGCTTGATATCAGACTAAGCAATCAAATATAATTGCCAAAAATTTCTAAAGCAAGACGTGGCTTCGCTATTCGGTGTGGACAATTTGACATTGCCTAATTTCGGCGATGGAAATTATCTACATTTGACCCAAAAGTTCACATGGTTATATGATCAGAATCAAGCAAATATCACAGGGTGAATCTGTAATAGTGAAGGTGAACTATTATATATTCTTCTGGAACAAGCATATGATTATGGACAAGTACCCACTAAAATATCCCCTTCAGACATCTTCCCTTAAGCCTCCCATCCGCCCAATCTGCCATTGGCTAAATTGTTACTGGTTGTCTCATCCCCTTCCTACCCTGGACACCATAATAATTCAAATCCCAGACCCACTTCCAGTAGCTTACAATTACTTACAGCCTAAAATAATATACTGAAATCAAGGTTGATTTCATGGGGGAAAACTGTAGAGTTTAGTAAATGAGCTTTTACCAAGTTAAAAGGAAGAATTCACTTATGCAAGAAACAGATGAACTCAATTACTCACCAGCATCATTTCAATTGCTTTGGGTAGACCTACAAGCCTCGGCAGACGCTGGGTACCTAGATAATAAGTTAACACAGTTAGATCCAAGACATGATAGAATCCAATACGAAGCCGGGTAACTGTAGAAATAGTTCTCTGTTCAGGCACAGATATATCCATACCTCCAAATCCAGGGATGATGCCAAGTGTTAGCTCTGGCAATCCAAGTTGAGCTTCAGGAGTAGATATCCGAGCATGACAACCCTAAACATGTCATTTAGGGATACAATGGATTTAGACTAGGTTCAGCAGCCAGCTTAACAATCAGCTCTGACAACATCTGGCAGAAATAGTATACCATAGTCAACTCTAGGCCACCACCCAACGCAAGACCTTGAATGGCTGCAACAGAAGGTTTTTTGCCCTCTGCAAATAAATGGGTCCAGGAATTGTGATATTGGTAGAAACGAAAGCATATGCAAAAGGGTATAATTACATACAAGTGATGTGGGAAAAAAAACTATACCTTCCATCATGTTTGATACAAGCTCGACTGATACGTCCGGCATAAGTGATACATCCCCTGCATGCCACCAATGTTGCACATGTAAGCAAAGGAAGAGGCAAACAGCTCCCCGTAAGCAGAAAGCCTAGCATAGAGCTAACAACAGTACAAGTGAAAGGCATTCCGTTACCAGTCTGATGAACCTTTGTGAAAACGTTGATATCAAATCCTCCACAGAACTTGCCTCCAGCACCTGGGCAATTCAGAATCCAGGACAACGACAAGAATCAGAAACAGAACATCTCTTTCGCATACCAATCAGTCTAGTGTACGGATTTGGCAGCACGTCCAAATTAGTTACCAATTAAACAAAACAAAAAGGGTTAAAAATGTGAGTTATGTCGAACAACTTGAAAATTTATCAGGATACTTTCAGTTTACTAGAAAGGTAAAGCAGATACATAACTGTCTGCCTAGCGTTGTTGAGGAGCATTTCAATGCAAAGCTCTATTATCAAGTATCAAGTATAGAACAACGGCCCTGTTTTCTTGTTTCCACCACTTGAGTTCTATCTCTGCCTACTTGAGCAAGATGCTATCTCCAGAGGCCAGCGCAACTGGCAAGTAAGTAGGCAGTTCAAGGTGGACTGGGGTGAGCAGAAATAGTAGAAAACTAGGAAAGCGACGTTTCCACGACTATCCATATCAAACGTGGATAGCACCAAAACATTAAAATGGCTGGTATAAGTAATAATATTATCCCCCTCTATGGCGAAATATATATAAAATAAAATAAAATAAAATAAAAAATCCTACAGAAAGCAGAGACACGATCCTCACTCCCCAATATACAGGGACTAATGATAGAAGACCAAATTAAATAAGGAAGAGGAGAGATGAGAGATCTGACCAGTGAGCACGATGGCCTTGACGTCGTCACGGCGCATGGCCTCCGCGTATTTTTCCTTGAGCCCGGCGATGACTGCAGGCGAAGGTTGGGGAGGACGACGGAATTAGTTAGACCGCAGAAATGAAACTCCACCGAAATCAAAACCACGGCAGAATTGAACGCCGAGGAAGAAGGGAGGCGTCTGCCGGTCGGTCGCTTACTGATGGGGTGGAGCGCGTTGACGGGCGGGTTGGCGATGGTGATGAGCGCGACGCCGTCGGCGCCCACCTCCATGGTGACCCGGATCGACCCCGCCGCCATGGGCACGGTTTCCGCGGCGCGTAGGACGCTCGTGCTCGGTGGCTGGATCACCGCGACTCCGCGAGAGAGAAAGGGAATAACGGAGGGTGGGAAGGAGAGAAGACGACGGGGAATTGGGAAGGAAGACGGAAGACTGGGAAGTGGGAAGGGTAAACGAAAGCTTCCACGGCACAACCGCTCGGCCTCGGCTGATGAGTCGGCTGGCTCTCAAGCGGGGTGACCCGATTTATTGGCCGGTACGGCGGGTCGACTCGTATGGGTGTGGCGTGGACCCACGGCCACGGGACCGCCCGCCCGACTGCCCGAGGCAAAACGTTACAAAGCGAAATTTCCACATGCGACTGCGACCACATGGATTATCATAGGTAATGTTTAGATATTGTAAAAGTTAGTGTAAAGTTATTGTAGCACTTTTCGTTGTTATTTGATAAAATTTATTCAATCATGGACTAACTAGGCTCAAAAGATTCGTCTCGACATTTACAGACAAACTGTGCAATTAGTTATTTTTTTACCTACATTTAATACTCCATACATGCGTCAAAGATTCGATGTGACGGGAAATCTTGTAAAATTTTTAGAATTTTGAAGGAAGTAAACACCGCCATAGCCGCACGGAGTCACGTGAGTGAGTGGCTAGACGTGGATCTAGGAGCGCGGTGCATCCAAGGGCTGAGATGTATTACATGTGAGGAGAATGGATAATTGAGATAACCCATGTATTCACATGGGCACGTGACATTAGGCCTGTTCGGCAGGCTGTTTTTTTGGCTTATAAGCCGGCTGTGGCTGATTTGCTGTGAGAGAAAAACATTGTTCCACGGCTGATAAGCCGTGCTGATAAGCTCAGCCGAACAGGGGGATTGTGTTTCTGCAAAACGTTATAGTTATGGTCATGTTTGAAAACACTGAGATTTTTTTTTGTTGCTATATTTTTTCGAGAAAGGCTGAGCTTTATTAATCAGGAAGGGTTACATCGTTTGCCACTAAAGTTACAGCAAAATCAGGTATATGTCGCAGCCATAATGCTGAAGACAAGTCTTTACCAGCATGTTTTGCTAAAAGATCAGCAACCCTATTCTGTTCTCTCTTTGTTGAAGCTCATCCCAGCAGATCCGTCATTATTTGTCTGATGAGGTTCATGTTCCAGGTGTTTGTTCTTCCATCTATTGGTTCTGACACCCATCAAATTTTATTTCTCTTCTTTTTTGTCACCAGAGCAAGAGAAGTTTCTCTTGGAATCCACTGATCTCGCCATATGGCACCCTTTTTCAATAATTCAATCCCATATTCAATACCCCCGCCATGTTGGAGATGCATTAGAAGGAAACGCGGTATCAAGAATATGACCATTTTGACAATATTTAGCTTTTAGAATCCTTGCACAAAGGCTGTCTGGAAATTGGATTAGTTTCCATGCCTGTCTATTGGATAATTATTAGTTAGATGTTGTTGGATTCAACAAGTTTTGTGTATAATTATATATATTTGCTCTTTTATGAAATATAGTAAGAGGTTAGAGATGAGTAGATGGCAATATATTTGACAAACTATTAGTTGTTATTAAATATGTTGGAGTAATAACTTGTGAAATAGTTGTTAGCTGGGTGCCAAGATAATAATTACTTGGACTGTTTAAACCCACTCAAGCTAATTTCTAGAAGATAACTATTAGTTGAACACTCCTTTACCTACTAAAATTGGCGAGTGAGAATCAAAACAAACCTGCTACCTATTATCTACTAGAGCTGCTAACAATTACTATTGCTCCCAAAAGATTGTAAATTTAGGTCTATAACTATGTTAAGTTCAACTAAGTATATGCAAAGTAGTATCAACATTCGATAGATATGAATCAAACAGATATACCATATCACGAATGTCATGATATTTATTTAATATATTAAATATATCATTTTATCTGGAAAGGATTAGTTCATTAGTCGGTGAAGAGGTGCTAGTAAGCACTAATAGTTCATATATGTGGATCTAAACAGTCTCCTAATAATTAGCTAGCTAGCACTAGCTGGTTAACACTAGCTAACAACTGCTAACTACTAGGTAGCTGTTGTTGATGAGGACATCATTGGCTCAAATATGACCATGTCAACCACTTCTATACCAAAGGTGCAACCATTTTATATGAGACTTATCATTGATGCATTTGATGAATTGGTGCTCCACCATAAAATGTGTATATTTTCATTTTCAGAATTACTTACATGGATCAAGGAAAGGTTTGATTACATATGGAAAGCATGGAAGGTTAATGAAGTTGATTGGGGACCAAATCCAAGTATTCCCAACGTCCTGCACCTGGACACCACATCACTTTTGGTCCAAGGAAAGAAAGAGATCAAATCCACGCTCAGAATGAATTTGGGACCAAGCTCTGATCCGTTGGAAAGAGGACAAGTTAAGGTTTCCAGATTGTATTTAAACTCCCTATTCAGACTCCTGACAAAGGAAATATGGTGCTTTTGTTTTCAAGATAAAACAGGACTCCGAATCGAATTCTATCTTGATCTTGTTGGATTTCCTTTTTGTAGATGGAAATATGGACGTGGATGAAACCTCCAAGGACGTGGCTAGGATAATGGTGGTAAACAAAACAAAGGAATTTGAAAATCCACTCGGATTCCTAGAGAGAAACAAATAAACTCAAATCTGCGATGGTGACAGAAACGTGACTAGAACTCGAAACTCTAAACGACTAGACGCTAAGACCAGCAACTTGCACGACGATGCAACCGTTAATTCAATAAGCCCTAACTAAGCAGTAATAGTATTAAGCTCAAAGGGGTTTTGGGATTATGAAGAACTAATCTACTAATTTTGTTTTGGCTTTTTCTGGACCATAGGAGATTAAAAACAGCAAAGAACTAGAAGTCTCTCACCGATCAACCTTGCTCTGATTACCAACTGATATGAACCCGCTAGGGTGAATCCTGATCTTTCGATGAGAGAAGGTGGATAACTCGATTTGGGGATGGAGATGACGTTCACGGCCCGACTACAACCATCCAAGGATGCTACGCCTTAGCAACCGATACACCACCTCCAACAGCCGTCGCGATCTTGTCGAACACGATCAACCAAACCACTAGGGTAATTCCTGCAAGCAATCGAGGAACAAGCAAGAACAAGTATAACAAGCAACTCAATTGCAAATATGGAAATGAAAACCAATCTGAAATCACAAAGTTGGAGCTGTCCTGGAGTCCGAATCCAGCCCCAAAACGTGTTGGATTTGATCTCTTTCTTTCCTTGGACCAAAAGTGACGTGGTGTCCAGGTGCAGGACGTTGGGAATACTTGGATTTGGTCCCCAATCAACTTCATTAACCTTCCATGCTTTCCATATGTAATCAAACCTTTCCTTGATCCATGTAAGTAATTCTGAAAATGAAAATATACACATTTTATGGTGGAGCACCAATTCATCAAATGCATCAATGATAAGTCTCATATAGAATGGTTGCACCTTTGGTATAGAAGTGGTTGACATGGTCATATTTGAGCCAATGATGTCCTCATCAGTTGTATACATGGGTTGTATATATGAATTAACCAGCTAATAGATTGGTATAGATGGTTTGAAAGTTTGCTAGCTGGAGATGCAAATTATCCATGATGCCCTCAGTTAGTTGCCTAGTTCCATAGTAAAAAGGGTCATATGAGGGGGTTGTTTGTCCATGGAGCAAGTAAAGCGCAATGTGTTGGTCCGGTTGGCTGGAAAAACAGCTTATGCTGATGCTAATTTGTTGTGAGAGAAAAACACTGTTATTTCACTGAAAAAGTACAGCTGATAAGTTCAAGCGAACAGAGCCTTGCAGTTGTAACTTGCTTGTTCACGACTCATGAGACGTGCTTGTTCACATAACGGTGAAAAGTTTCTGTTACGATGGGATGGCCGCGGAAGCACGCGTAACGATGAGATGAGATATAGAAAGAACGATAATATTCTGACACATGCGCTTGTCCTTATCTGGACACCGCCCGTCCACACATCCACCTCGTTGTTGTCTTTCCTTGCGGTTTGCTCTTGCCCGCCCCGCGGGGAGCGCACCCCCGCCCGCAGCAGTCTTCTGCAGCGTGGCGCGCCACACCCGGCCCATCCCGCACTACTCCGCGCCCAACGCCACTCCATCGTCTCATGTTGTGCCGTCATCCACCTCGCACCATCGCCAAGTGTTCCCCACTGAAAGGTCCTACTATGGCTAGAGAGGGGGTGAATAGCCTATTAAAATTCTACAAAACATTAGAGCAACTTTATTAGTAAGACAAATGACAAAATGTATGTTTTGCTCTAGCTCTACAAGGGTTGCAAGTCACCTACCCAGTCAATTCTAGTCACTATGATCCCTAGGCACACAAATAGCTATATCACTACTTGCTACTCTAGGTGAACAAGGCTAGCAAGAAAAGCTACACTAATAATCTACACAAAAGAGCTAAATACTCTACTTTACGAAAAGTAAATGAGAGGTCAAGATTGTTATACCGCAGTGTAGGGGATGAATCAGTCACTAGATGATAATCAATCAATACACCAGGAGAATACCAAATGGCAAGAGACACAAGTATTTTTCTCCCGAGATTCACGTGCTTGCGGCACACTACGTCCCCATTATGTCGACCAACACTTGGTAGTTCGGCGGCTAAGAGGTGTAGCACGAACCTCGTCCAACCCATGGACACCGCAAAAACCTACCCACAAGTGAGGTATCTCAATGACATGCGCAAACCACTAGAATTGCCTTTGGCGCTCCGCCGGGAAAGGCACAAGAACCCCTCACAATCACCGGGAGGTGGCCAAGAACAATCACCAACTCTTGCCACAACTCATCCGCTGCCTCCAAGTCATCTAGATGGCGGCAACCACCAAGAGTAACATGAATCCCACAGCTCAAACGATTTCCAAGTGCCACTAGATGCAAACTCACAAGCAAATGCACTAGGAATCACTTCCAATCTCACTTTGACGATGAATTAAGGATAGAGATGAGTGGGAGGTATTTACTTAGGCTCACAAGGATGTCAAGTATGTTAAAAAGTCAAGAGAGAGCCCCAAGCCGGCGAAACACTATTTATAGACACCCCAAATGAAATAGAGCCGTTATGCTCAAAGGGGTGCCCCTGTGGGTTGACCGGACGCGTAGATGAGAGTGATCGAACGCAGGTAGTCAGCGTCCGGTCCTCCATCGTCGTCCATGTGTCCTCGCGAATCAAACCTCGATCGCCAAATCCCAACGGTCAAGACTCAAAGCTCGCGCTGTTAGTGATGACTGGACACGTACCTCCGAATGACCTGACTCTGAGTCACTCATAGTCCGGTCAACAACAGAGAGCTCCCCGAGCGACATTTTCATGATTGGACGAGTCCGGTCGCACACGACCTGACGCGCCCGGCCTCCGGTCAAGCCTTCGTCTTTCCATTCAAGCGCCACATCATCGAGACCTGCCAATAAATAGTAAATCACCAGCGTCCAGTCCAGTACTGTGCTAGCGTCCGTTCGCTGTAAAAGGTACCGGACGCGCAGGTCCCTCCGTCCAGTCCCTCTGCACCACTCTCGGCCTCTCTGCTCTGCTCGGCCAGCACTGACCTGACGCTGATGTCAGCGTACGATCAGGTCGAAGGCAGCGTCCAGTCAGTGTTTCTCAGCGAGAAACACTTTCACCACTTCGTCACCTTCTCAACCCTTGCTCAAATGTGCTAACCACCAAGTGTATCACCTTGTGCATGTGTGTTAGCATATTTTTACAAACATTTTCAAGGGTTATGTTAGCTCACACTAGGTCCTAATGCATATGCTCATATGAATTCACCTAGTGGCACTTGATAACCGTTTCAACCGTGAAACTCCCCTCTTTATAGTACGGCTATCGATCCTAAGTCACTCACACCCTCTATGGTGTTTTGAGTGTAAAACAAAAACCTATTGATACCTTTGCCTTGATTAACTTGTTTTTATTTTTCTCTTTCTTCTTTTCTAAGTTGAGCCCTTGATCATCTTGTGGTCACACACCATCATCCCCATGATCCTTCTCTAGGCTCCACCACTTGGATGGGACTTATCATTTCATGTCTACACACTTAGCACAATGATTAGTCCCTAGGTTTCATCAATTATCCAAAACCAAACTAGGACTTTCACCCACCAGGTATTCAGACGTTTTCAAATATGTTGTAAGCATATGTTTCAAGTGTTTCAATTGTTTCAGACGTATGTTTTGGTTGTTTCATCTTGACGTTGCATTTGTTCCTATATATGGCTATACACGCATGTTTCAAGCATATGTTTCAAATGTTTTAGACTTATATTGCAAGTGTTTCATCTGGATGTTGCATATGTTGCTTTGGTTATACACGCATGTTTCAAGAACATGTTTCAAGTGTTTCATCTATTTCAGAACGTATGTTGCAAGTGTTTTATCTAAATGTTGCATATGTTGCAGATAGCTATGTTGCAATATGTTCCAAATGTTTCGTCTGGATCATCCGTATATTACAATTGTTTCATCTGGGTGTTACAAAAGTAAATTTGGATGTACGTGTGGAGGAAACTACCCTCGGTGGTCTAGCTATTGTAGCTCCCTAGTGTGGCAAAGATGAAGGTCGTGAACATAGGAGCAGCCGGGGCAGGATACCGTGGCGGATCGGCCAGGATGGGGAGAGGGATGGTGTGGCGCATCAGGTGGGATGGGGAGCTAGATATGAGACGTCGGCATAGGAGCTGGTCCGTCGGGGCGCAGGTGCGGGAGCTCTGGGATGGACGGACGCTGCCTCCGGAGTAGGTCATGTACAGGGTAAAGGGAGCTGTGTTCGTTGGACGTGCACGAGACATGCGTCCGGACATCGGGGTGCTAGGAATACCAAAAACAACCTCTGTTCGTTTCGCTGAAAGCCAGGCTGAAAAGTATTATTCGCTGATTTATTGTAAGAGAAAATCACTATACCATAACTGATAAGCTTAAACGATCAAGGCAAAAAATAAAAAAATAAAGCGGTGTCGGGACGTGACCCTGGCGCAGGAGGATGCCATGAACCCATTCTTTTTTTTAGACTTGTGATGAACCCATTCTTTGATGTCGATGCACGGGCTGAAAGAAAAAAAGAGTTTTAGAGCATTTTTAGTATTATATTATATATAATAGTAGGAGTAGGCAGGTAGTGTCAGTTCCATGCTACTACTATATTTTTCTCTGACATAAATACTTTATGATTTTCATTTTATCTTATATTATATATAATAGTAGGAGTAGGCAGGTAGCGTCAGTTCCATGCTACTACTATATTTTCTCTCACATAAATACTTTATGATTTTCACTTTATCTTACTATTTTTTAAGATTTTGGCTACCGCCTACCGCTACCTTTTTAATTATTTATTCAAGTATTTTGAAAACATTAGAAGAAAGTATGGGCAGATTTCGAGAACAGAGACGTACCTCAATCAAAGACCGTGAAGAATGAAAAAAAATCAAGCATTTTATAGGGCACTATCGAGCATAGAGCATCTCCAAAAGTTCTCTAAATTCTTTTCTAATCCTTATTTTTATTAAGATGAGAAAAAATCTCTCTCCAACAACTCCTAATTCATCCTCCTAATGTCTAGAACTTGGAAAAAATCACCTATTCCGCGTAAAGTTACGCGTTTCCGAGTCACGCGTATCTCCTCTCTCCGCGCGTGTTTGACGGCCAATCTAAAAGTAGAAAGACATAAAACTCAATGTTTTTAGAAAGAAAATATTGGTTACCCTTACTTAAAATAAGTTATCTAACTTGGGGAGGCGTCAAATCAAACAAATATACACGTCTCGATGGCATTTCAATGGCGCTCACGCCGTAACTCCTAGAGAGCATCACGAGGAATTGAGGATCGCGAGATTCTCTATCAGCACGTTTCTCACGCCCCACCAATCCCCGCTAATGAACTCTGATTATGCGTGACGGCTCGCAGCGTAACTGCGTAAGCGGTACCACCGATCCCCGCATTCGCCAGACCTTCCAGTAATGATACCCTCACGACCACCCGACCGACGCTATTTGCAGCACTCTTTTGTTTTTTCAGCCGCCAGCCCCTACCCACTGTTCGTCTAAAGGGCTGCTTAGTCCGTTTAAACACCATGTAAACGCTACACGATGGTACGTAGTTTCGTTTAATCATCCGTTTAACCCGTTTAATTGGCCGTTTGGCCCGTTTAATAGATTGTTTGGCCCGAATAATGGCTAAACGGTAGGTGACCGACTGTTTACCGTTTAGCGTTTAGAAAAACATTGCCCCTGTGCGACAACGACATTTTGCGTTTGTTAGCACTAACTGTACATTTTTTGCTTGACTCCAGACTGGTGGTTGCAGACAGAAGGGCCCAGGAAATCACGGGGCCGAAAATGCAGACGAAATAATAGAAAGACGTCTAGACCCAAGACGTGACCTCGTCTTCCTGGTCCAAGTCCAGCGAATTCACACGGTTGTCGTGAATCTGCATCGAAATGAACACCGAATTGCGCATTGCGGACTGACTCGTGGCCTCGTGGTCTGGTCATTGTTGGTTCAGGTCTAGCGTTCACAAAACATGTGTAGTGGACGGGCAGTCTCTCGAGTCTTCTTCCCGTCTCTTCCCAGCAGCAGCGAGCGGGCGATTTTCAGGCGATCTCCGTTCCCTTGCCGGATTCACCGGCTTACTTCGGCCTCCGGCGGCCTCTGTATCGCTGGTGTGCTAGGGAGGCGTGGATCTGGTAAAGGATGTCTATATCCCCTACTAATAGGTTAGGTTTAGGGTTGGATTTCCTCTATGGATCTTTGGGTGGCGGTGATATCAGTGGTCAACGGAGTCTGGTGGTGCTCGAGAGGTGTCTGGAGCATAAATTCAGTATCGACGAGGTTCTCTTTGTTACTTTCTTTTGCGTTGGTACTCGATTCCTCTGTGCGTTTATCTTTGTTGGTTTTGCCCACGACGTCAGTAGAGACGCCGGCTTCGTTACCAAAGACATGGTCGTCGGAGGCTGGAGGATTGCTATGTCCCTCCAAGGTGGATCCGTAGTCTGCGGCTGCCTTATGAGGTTAGTTTACATCTGCTCGTGTGTACTAGCCGATGGTCTTTTGTTCCCCTTGTGGGTTTGCTGCTTCTTGACCGGAGATGGCCGGTGAGGCGACCGGTGTCAGATTCCGGTGAACATAGGGTTTGCCCAGGACGTTCAACAGACAAGAAGCACACTTTCAGTGTGTTACTCATGGGCTTAAAATTTGGTATCGGCCGTGAGCTTCGTTCTAGTGTTCCTTCATTGCGGGAGGTGGAGGAGGATCGGACTGTGGCAACGATGGTCAGCAGCGGCGACGCGTACTGGGTGCTCCGGTAAAAGACTTCAATGTATTTTCTTTTTAACTCAGGGGTGCCCTGTCAAGAGGATGGATGTAATAGTCTTGTATCAATAAAATCCAACCCTTTCTTAAAAAAAAATGTGTAGTGGACGGGCGGGAGCGGCAACTTTGGACTCACACCTCACGGTTAACTCGCCCGGGAATTTCCCCGGAAACGAACCAGCAGCGGTGCAGCATTTGCTCTACTTGCAACCTGGATTCTGACTCCTGTGAAGAAAAATGAGTTATATACGTATTACGTATGTCAACCAAATAGAGAACAAAATCACCGTGACAAAGCTTGCGGAATTATTAGATGACGCATCTTTAGCGTATGGGCATGTTTAGATCTAGACATCTAATCGTGAGTTGCTATAATTTTGGTCAAAATTAAGATATGAGGATTATTTGAACAATATTTTAGAATTTTACCATTTCTAAAATGGATGTACCCTGTTCGCTTTAACTTATACAATATTTTTCTCTCACAACAAATCAGCGAACAATACTTTTCAGACTGCGGGATTGTTCAGTTGCAAAAATTTTTGCAAAATGACCCTGTAGCACGTTTCGTTGTTATTTGACAATTAGTGTCCAATCATGGTCTAATTAGGCTTAAAAGATTCGTCTCGTCCATTTCGTCTAAACTGTGTAATTAATTTTATTTTTTATCTATATTTAATGCTTTATGCATGTGTCCAAAGATTCGATGTGACAAGGAATCTGAAAAATTTTGCAAAATTTTCTGGAAACTAAACCGGGCCTGCTTTTCAGCGAAACAAAAAACTTCTCAGACATCTTGCGATCCTTTGGCACTTTGACGCCAGAGGGTTTTACTGTAGCTTTAAAGAAGTTGGGTAGCCAAAGGCTGGAGCTTGTGCTCGTTGAGCAGGCCTCTCTGCCATCCATTTAGGCGCTCTCCAAGTTGAGCATGTATCTGCAGCGTCGCCATATCTTGTACAGTGGACGCTTTGTACTCGAGCTTTTTTTTTAAAGGGAAATATGATGATGCTATACTCACGCCGTCCAGGCCAGGACAAAGGGAATGATTGATCTATGATATTTTTTTTTAAAAAGGATTTAGTTTAAGTCTGCACTAAATCCTAGGGATTTGGATCAAACTCACCTTTCCAAACAAAACTTGTAGGAGCCAAAACAAAAGCAGATAACTTTAATATGAAGCACTCAAGAGAGGAACACGGAGTGCTTACTGAAACAGATGAATTAGTCTTTTTCACCTTTAGCAACTTTTTACTCTTGGTACCGGTAACCTCGGTGGTGTTCATTCTTCACCGAATTGGAGTACATACATATAGAATGAACTTTCTAACATCCTATGAAGAGTTTTCCTTATTATTAGAGAAAAAAGAAGAGTTCCTCTGATGGGCTGGGAGTTTTGACCACTGTGGGTTCCCATGAACCTTGCTTGAAACGAGGTGAGAAAGTTCAAGGGAATGCGGCAGACGATTTCCACAATACTTGACACCAAACGGATCAATGGCAGAGCAAGTTGCAGTGCAAGTCCCGAGTACAATCAATTGCACTCGCATTATATGATCGCCGCAATTGGATTTAACCCAAAGTCACATGAAGCACTCTTCACATCAGAAACTAGTAGCTTAGTGCCAGTGAGACAGCCGAAAGGCAATCATGCCTGCAGCAGCCCATTGCCGCCATCATCTCCAGCTCGGTGCCTCTGCGCAAGTAGGTACTTCTCGAACTCCTTCAGGTAGTCTAAGAGCAACACGCAGGAGAAGAGAAGGAATCCGCCAAAGTAGTTGCTGCCACCTCCGCCGCCTCCACCACCACCCCCACCTTTGCCAAAACGGAATGGAGGGAACCCACCACTCCCGTCATCCAGTTTTGGCCCCTGGACTTTCCCTGGAACAGTTATAAATAACACAGGTAAAATTAAGCAAATGCCATGAGTTTGACTCCTGTCTTTGAGCAACATTAGTTACCTGCTTCAAAGACAAGAAAAAAAATTGATTCAATTATATGTAGTATGAGAATTCTTTTAACCTTTCTTATCACGTTGCATAGTTGCACTTGAAGATTTCTTTTGGACGCTTTGTGTTTGAGTAGCGTTGCATCTCACAATCTGTAGTAAACAGTTGTCACAGGAGATGTGATTAAACAAAGGATCTCACAGTGAAGTAGATCATAGACAATATAAGCAAGGTAGCATTTTTCACATTCAGTTTTGAATTTCACCAACAGATGGTTACCATTACAAGTAACAAGATACAGTGCAAATCTAGATTTACTATACACCTACCAATTCACACAGCTGATGGTTTAGTATATAATTCTTGGAATCTTGGTATGATGGTATCTAACAAATTATGCACATTGAAGACATGTAATTTGTCTAGAAACATCGTAAATCCATAATGTATGCGACAAAACTTGTATAATTACCATAGCTGATGATTTAACATAATTTTGTATTAATATATGGAGACAATGAAAACACATTTTTAAGATACACAGAAGTTCCACTATGAAAAAGTCTGTATCATGCTTATAGATTCGAACATATGCGTTGATATGCAGCCTGATTTTGTGATTAGTTCTCAACTCCTTAAGCTTGAATTTACATGTAGTAAGATCCAAATTGAGAAATACGCTTACTCTCAATGTTGCTTTAGCAGATACTTTCTGACCAAATGAGATGTGATTAACTTTAGGCTGCTGAAGTTTCAAGCCTAGCAAACAGTAAGAAATTAGGAACATCATTCAACAATACATAGTGTAAACATTGCTATGTAAAAGAGGATCATCAAGGCCAAAACTCAGAAGGCATGTGCTGATTTGCAGACCACAGAATCCGATATTAAATGTTTCCTACCAAAGTGTATCTCAGGTACCTAACCATGCATGGATGTGCCACGGCTCAGTCCCTAAACCAAATAACCCTCAATAAGAGTTGGAGCCTTTTGCCCCACTTGCACATGTCCATGGACCTAAATGTACAATTCTCAAGTTTATAGACATGTGCATTTTACTCTACATAAACCCAATGACTGTCTCATAAAAAGCAAAAGTGTGGTATCTAAAAAGATTATCTACACATGAACTTAACAATCATCTCATAAAAAGGGAGGTGTGCTATCACAGATTAACCACGACACATCTGAATAGACTATGCATTTGATTCATCAGTTTTCGTGGCTAAGGTAGAGAGCAAAAGGCAAGACTTAGGAACTAGAATACCAGTCAAATAAAATGCTTCGTATACTGCACCAGATACTGACACCACTGCTACTTTCTTTGGGTTCCAATGCATTTATAAGGCAGCAACTTTAAGGATAAGTTAATAAACCAATATGAAATTAACATAAATACAATATTACAAAGTAGCAGATCATGAAGCTTTTTGAATGTGGCTAACAATGAGACAGGGGA
The DNA here is from genome assembly GCA_022457205.1 of Saccharum spontaneum. Classification (NCBI taxonomy): domain Eukaryota; kingdom Viridiplantae; phylum Streptophyta; class Magnoliopsida; order Poales; family Poaceae; genus Saccharum; species Saccharum spontaneum. The sequence continues at coordinate 25,402,712 of CM039591.1, read as the reverse complement.
GAGAACAAATGTTCAGGGCATCGTTTTAGGGCGTCAAGGCGAGAGACCTCCTTCCAGTTGTCTAGGCAAATAAGGCACTAGCCTAGGAGATGGCATACAAACATCTAATTCCACTCAAAACTCACAAGAAATAAAACCTTAATATTGCCAACTCTTAGAATGAATATCATACTAGTAGCATATAAAACGGAGCAATTAGCATATAATACCACACTACCAATGTACCACTGTACTAAGCAAGTATAAAACAAAGCACAACCACTCAAGCACTACCATTCTCCTTTCAGGCTCATATAAGCAAACAACTAACAGACAAACATCTTATATCTTCTTTAAGAAGCAAAACATAGGAAGAGCAAGAGCAAAGGCACACATCATTCAATCTGGGCCTGGAGGGAAGGCAGGGCGAAACTAGGAGACAGCAAAGAGCAGGACGAAGCTTGTGGTGAGCGGGGAGGCAGGGCAGAGCAATCGTCCACTAATCCTCGCCCTGGGTCCTGGCGGCTGGCGCAGATGCGCAACCAGAATCAATGCATGGAGGCGCACAGCCAGAACCTCACGGTAACGCATCGCATGGGAATCAATGTGTCTCACGGGGATGCGCCGACGGGGACTTGCCATGAGCACACAGGGAAGAAGCAGAAGGCAGCAGGAACTTTGGTCTCTCCATCTCTCTCTCTCTCGCTTCCCTATCCCTCTCTTCCTGTGCGGAAGGCAGGATGTACTGCATGTGAGTTATTTTCTTGCCGCATGACGCAAGGCCGCTCCTTTCTCACGTGTGTGATGCTCTTTCGCGAATAAGGTGACTGCCCACAGCCTCCTTGCCAATGCCCAGATCTCCAGACACCTAAACAAGAAAGGCGGACGCCTAGGATGACAAGGCAGATACCATACGCGTGAATAGCTAGTATCGATGCCTAGCTGTCGCCTAGGCAACATCTTTAAAAATTAAAACCATGGTTCAGAGACATCTAATACTTTCGACACAGCCTTGGAAAACATAAGGTTGAGTGGCGAACTTTTGGTAGAGGTTTATTGATCTCATGGTCTGCTCTGCTTCTAGATGTATACTGACGAATCTACTTGTTTTCACCTGCCAAAACTTTGTTATTACGATTCTGGTTCAGCTAATCTTTTCATTTCCAATTGTAGTTCAAAATCCACCACCTCTTAATGTATCGTGACAAACAGACAAAACTCAGATTATAACAATGAAAAAAATACAAAACCATAGGGAAACCCTAAATCCAATAATTACCTCCAAATCTCCTAGTTGAAGTGCCATAGATTGCAGCTCCTGGCAATGAGCATGTGCCAAGATGTGACATTGTAGATGCAAATCAATGCCTATAAAGCCCAGTAAATCACAAAATCAGTACCCATGAAAAATGAAACGCCACATTGAATGCTTCAAAATGGAATATGCATCACTGGATCATTGCCCATTGCATAGTTCATAATACATTAAACCTTTTATTTGTATTCGCTATCCAGGAAATGGAACGACCAGGATGATATTATCATATCATTGCACATAAAAAGTACAATATAAGCACATAATTGCTTTCTTTCACTTGTCAGCTATCCAGAACACAGGTTTACCCATGTATGTCCAAAAATATACCACTTTGCGGGCATCATGACAAAATATAGCATATCCTATCATATAGTATTATGAACTTATACAAACACTAAAATTATTTCAAATAAAAAAAACTTATATGAATTAATCATTTGGAAAGGGTAAGGACTGAAATTTCAACTAAACGATAATACAAAGTATCATTCATTGGGCCGACCTGGTAAAGGACTTGGGTGTACACATGTATGCCCGATAATTTTTGCAAAAAAAAATACCCCTAAGTTAGTAGGCATAATATATGTATTACCGTTGTAATTATATATATATCCTTTTCGAGGAGTTCAATCAATCTTTATAGAAAATAGTAGATCAGATCCGAATATAAATCGCCAAATAGTTTTAAGTTAGGGTTCGGGGGCTCGATTTCGTATAGCAGGGAGGGAAGAGAAGGGGTGGGCATACCTGGCGGATGCTTGTCGCCGGTGAAGCGCCCGACGATGACCTGGCGTAGGGCGGCGGCGCGGTCGCTCAGTCGTCGGCAGAGGAGCGCGCGCACGCGGGGTGAGGTTACCCGCAACGGAACCTCTCTACAGCGTGCCCACGTAGGAGAGAGAAAGGTGGAGAGACAGAAAGAAGCCGCTATTTCTGGCGAGGGCGAGAGTCGCTATTTCTGGCACGAGCAGGGCGGCTGGACGGGAACTGGAGGGGAGGACCGGAGGGTTGGAGGAAGAGGACGGGGGAGGCAGCGTCGCCGCGCCGAGGACGGCTGGAGTGGATAGCGTTAGCGTGCTGTCATTTGGGCCAAATTGGGCTTAGGGCTTGTTTAGTCGTCGAAAAAGTTTGTGTTCGGTTACCGTAGCACTTTTCGTTTTATTTGGCAATTTGTGTCTAATTATAGACTAATTAGGCTCAAAAGATTTGTCTCGTGATTTACAACCAAACTGTGTAATTAGTTTTTTCTTTCGCCTATATTTAGTACTCCATGCATATGCCGTAAGATTTGATGTGACATGTACTGTAACACTTTTTGGGTTTGCTTTTTAGGAACTAAACATGCTATTAGGGTGTATTTGTTTCCTGGGGTCAATCCCGGATTAAAGAAAAACGGAATATCTCGATCGAAAGGATGCAGGACAAACGTTCCACTTCCAGTTAACTCCATTCTATTTTCGGTCCTGTTTCTGTTTATTACATAGAAGGACGGAAAAAATAGTATACGATCGCGAACAGAACAGAATTTATCCCGAACAGAACAGAATTTATCCCGTCCATTTTTAACCTTAAGGTGACATTTGGATAAAGGGATACAGGGGGTGAGATAGGGATAAAGAAATGAATGAACGGTCAAGATTAAATGAGACCTAAAGAATAGATGATTAAGATGCAATATTATCCTTCCGAGGATGGGATATTCCTATCTTGATCTAAATCCAACCGCCGCCTAACTGGAAGCGAGTCCGAAACGACGTGGCAGGCCCGAGCACGGCCCCTGCTATGCTGCGGCAGGGGAGGGGAGCCAGATTCAATAACTTTACAGAGCAACGTCACAATGTATAACTTTTCCTCAATCTCCACCCTCCAACCAAGATCCAATGAATAAATAACAACATTTCCAAACAAAAAGCTTCTAATACTTTGCAGATTACAGCAGCAGTAGGAGTGCTCACAAGCGGGGCAGAGTCAGCAGATCAGTGTGCCCGCGCACATGGAGCGCCTAGGTGGCGGTCAACGGCGATTTCTCGATGACGGCGAGGTCGACGGTGACAAGGTCGGCACCTACGTGCTCCTGGGGATGCCGCGCACACGGTAGGGGGTTAGGTGGCCGGATTAGGGCTGGGTTCGTGCTCAGGCACGGCCATGGCGGCGCTGCAGCGGATTCACTGCTCCAGCATTCGGCTGGCCTAACTTGGGCTCAAGACAGCACGAAGAAGCTTACCACGGCTCAGTCGGCTAGAGGTGAAAGGAATCGAACGAAGGTGGCGCAACCACAGCGAATTTCACCGACGAGTTAAGGTGGCCAGCGGCGAAGTTGAAAAAGGGGGATGGTCACCAACGCTGGATTAAAACGGGGCGGGTGAAGTTCCTGGATTCGCCAGCTCCTGCTTGAGCGAGGCCACGCAAGCAGCTGCGTGTCCAAATGCGCGAGGGGGCGCTAAAGCGACGACGGCCATCGGCAAGCAAGCACACTGCTGCCGGCGATGGAGCAAGGCCCCATTCAGAGACTGAACTAGCCCTGCTCCCCTCACTCGTTCTCTCAATATCACATAGCAACTTGATCAGCTACCTTAACAAGAGTTGTTCTCTGATCTTTGATCTCCAACTTTTCTCTCTCCTACAACTAAAAAGAAAGAAAGTAAGACCACCATTTCATGCGACAATCGTCGCTCCGCCCCTCCCCTTGCGATACCGCGCGCTTCGTAACAGGATGTGGAAGGGTGAAAAAAATAAAGAATAAGAAAGGATTGCAAATGTAGAAGAGAGAAATAATATATAAATGTGGAGGTGGAAGAGTGCGAAAGAAAATAAAGAATAAGAAAGGATTCCTGATGTAAAATTGTGTTCCGCTGCCAACGTGCACAGGAGGTGGAAGGGTGCGAAAAAAATAAAGAATAAGAAAGGATTCATAATGCAAATGTATAAGAAAGAAAGAATATATAAATGTGGAGGTGGAAGGGTAAAAAATAAGAAAGGATTCCTGATGTAAAATTATCTTTCTAAGCCCAAACTCTCTACTTGTTCCCCGTGCTATCCCATGCCACTCACCCTGATCCCCCAATCGGCACCAATCAACACTAAGCAGAACGACCTCAGGTAGGCAGCGACGGCTACATGGAAACCCTAGCCGCCACCGCACTCCAGTCATCATCGTGCACAGGTCCAAGGGGAGCAGCGGCAAGTTCACGTCCTCCCTCCGGCTGCCGCAGGGGCGTCCTGTCTCCTGGAGCACTGGCCGCCACAGGTCCCCAAGGCGCCCCTGCGGCCATCCAGGTCAGCCCCCCGCAACTCAGGTGTCCTGCGCGGCCACTGCCGGTAGCCGCAGACCCCAGGACCGCCCTCGCGGAGGAGTACGGCCTTCACCGACAATGAGGCGGAGAACGGATCGCAGGCGCTGGTACGTATTAACTTTGATCCCTTTCAAGATTATCATGCGTACATGTGCACACCCATATCATTACTGCACATGTACCCATGTCCCTTTCAAGATAGTACATGTGCACACCCATGTCACAATTTGCTTACCTGCTGATTTCAGAACTTGGCACTAGGGGCATGCTGATGTTGAAATTGACTACATATTCAGATCTCTAATTATTTACCTGATACTTTGATTGCTAATTTCAAGGTGTTGAAGTGCTGCTATTTTTGTGAATAAAACACATGTTTGCTGAAGTAACATATGTTTGCTATTTTTGTGAATAAAGCACATGTTTGCTGAAGTAAACAAACTCAGCAACATGAAATTTGATATTTATGATATCTTATCCGCATTAATCTCCGTCCTTTATACTCTTTTGATTTGGTATTTATGATATCTTCTAATATCCGCACTAATTTTTGGCCTCTCAACCATAACCAGAGACCTATTCTCAGTTTCCATTACATGTCTATCTGGACAGGTGGTGATAACTTAAGGGCCATTCAATATTTTATTAACACAAAGCTTTGTAAAGCTATATCCATGGTCTGAAATTTGATAACAGAAATATAATTTTGGGGCCTTTTTAATGGGATGGTGGAAATCCATGCAGAAGTATTATTTGGACGCCTTTCCTTCATAATGTTCCTGCCTACTTTTGTCAAAAATTGGTCAAGTGCATTGACTCCCAGAGGTATCATCTATGTTAGTGATTTTGTGTAGGTGAGATACATGGTATAAGGTGATATTTCTTTCCAAATCCACCGGGGCACAAAACTTGATGAATTGGAATTATAAGCTACAATACAAGGTTTGTGATTTTTTTCTTTTGCACAAGGTTTGTGATTTTTTTTCTTTTGCAAAAGATTTGTGTTTATCGTGTGATCTAATTGTGTACTCTTCCTTCAGAACTGTAACACCCCGGGTGTTTGCCTTGCATTTTAGCATCATTTGAGCATGGTCATGGCGTGACATTACCATAAGCATCATCATTTCATGTGCATCCTTGCTTGAAACATGACCTTGTAACATTGCAACATTTGTGGTTTCTATGTGTTTCCTTTATGTGTTGCTAGGGTTTTTATATAGATGACACATCTGATGTTCTAACATGATCTCTAGTAGCTTAATTTTGCTTAGGACACCTAATGGATCAATGTTCATGTTGACCATCTCATCCAATTAAGCCTCTAACTCATAGTTGACCTAGTTTGACCCACAAACCTCTTTTGCTTCCTAGTTTCAAAAGTGTTACCAAATGTTGTTTAAAGGTTGGGCAACCTTTAACAAAGTTGTAGCAAACTTGATAAGGAACAAAAGTTGTAATATGGACATCTCATGAAAATTCCTAGAACCTGCTCAAACAGGGCCCACAAGTCAGTTAGAGGGCTGCCCAACACGGATTATTTCTGTCTGAAATGTGACATTGAAATTTCATGTGCCCACTATTGGGGGCATTGTAACTCTCAAACTGTGCCGAACCAGCTTTAACCCATATTGACACTTTTGTAGCACGCACTTAGCTCTACAATATTGTCAATAACATCATCACCTAGTTCTCAACGGTTTAGGAGATAGAGTGCTTAGAAAATTGGGTTTCAGTCGAGGTGTAACTGAAACTCAGTTTTAGTTTCGGTGTACCCCAATTTAGGGCTCTGTAGTTCCAAATCCAAGCCGAACTAGCTCAAGTACATATTGACAAAATTGGAGACCTAACGTAGCTATACAAGTTTACTAATATCACCTATCGCTAAATCGGGCTGGTTTAGGAGTTAAGTTTCGATCAATATAGGCTGTCAGTCACCTTTTGACTGAAACAGTTTCAAGTGCACCCCTTTTCAGGCTTGTAACTTGCAAACCCGACCGAACCAGCTCCAGCTCGAATTGATAAAATTGAAGTCCACACGTAGCTCTACAATTTTGCTAATTACACCTTTCACTAATTCAAGCTCTAACCCACTCAAAATCCCAGATTCCTGACTGACTGGTTTGCTGTTTCCATTCCAAGGCCAGCCTGCACCAATTCACTTGTATCTCCTAAACCATCTTGAATCAGGATTGGAGCTCTAAACCAAGGTTGAAGAGGATTTTATTATCTACAATCTTGTTTCTTTGACCAACCCTTGAATCCTACTCTAAGCCACCCAAAATTTGCAATCTCTGCCTTATTGAAATTCTGTTGTGCCTGAAGACAGATTTTGGAAAATTTCTTACAACTCCAAATCCATCGAGATCTGGCTCTTACACTCACAAGAAAAGTTGGAGATAATTTCATTCTCTACAACTTTCGTTCTTTGGCCATCTTGAGATTCGAGCTGTAGCTTGAGCTACAGGGTGAAACATGCTGCTGCTGCTGGAATGTTTGAGTTGTTTCAGGGCAGTGTTTCAGGCAATGCAATCTGGAATTTCTGAATGTGGATCGACAGGGCAATGTCGTGGCCGACCAGGCACAGTCCCATGCGCCGCGTGGCCCTTCGGTGCTCGCTCGGCTCGACACCTCGCCATCCTCGCTGTGCCCGCTGTCCACGCTCGCAGAAAGGAAAAGGGCCGAGCCCCTCATTCCCTTGCTTTCTCTTCTCTCGGTCTCTCTGTTCTTGCTCGCCGTAGTCGGAACAAAGCCGAGCTCGCTGCTATGCCATAGCTCTGTCCTCCAACTCTTCCAGCACCAGTCGCACCACCCTGCTCCCCACCTCAGTCGCTCCACCGTGCCCTTCCTCCACTCTTCCCCGCCGCCGCTAGAACCTCGTCGTTGAGGCCGCCTGTCTCGCCGAGGTCAAGCCGCTACTGGCTGCAGCCGGCCAGACCAAGGCCGGACTGCTGTCGAGCCAGGGCCAGGCACGGCCAGGGCTGCCGCGACGTCCCTCCCTATGCGCCTCTGGTGACCACAGCCGCCGGGACGGGCTCCTCCAGTCGATCCCCTCCTCCTGTGCTCCGTTCTTGCCCGTGAAGAAGAAGAGAAGGGGGTGAATCGCAAATAGAAGCTCTTTTCCGTGTTCACTTTGCATAATGCCTAGACACAAAGATTTACAAATGAGGGCTTAATTAATTTGGAAAAAGTTTTGTGTTCACTTTGCAAGAGTGTTTTTCATATTTTTTTTCGGAATATTGCATTAAATCGGCTGCATCTTTGGAAATTAATATCTCATGCTAGAGAGCTCCAAAAATAGTGAAACAAATTTTGTTAGCTTCGTTATAAAATTCTCTTGATGATAGATCTACAATATGGAGTGTTTTAGTTTAAAGTTTTTGTTGTAAAACTAGATCTATGCAGTTAGGTTTTCAATACTAGTTGTATTTGTCTTTTTCATAACTGTAGATGTAAGGCTCCAAATGAAGTGAAATTTTTATGGCATGCTATCCATACTGTGTTTGATGTGTGGTAAAAATCTCATGGTCATTGGTTGCTGTATGAGTGAGTGATTGATTTATCTTGCTCTCACATGATTTCTTGCATTGGCATTTGGTATTTTCCATAGAGGTTGCTATGCTTACCCTAATGACTTGAAATTTATATAGTTGTCTACCAATAGTATGTAGAATCTACTGTAATTTTTGTAGAATTTACTGTGCACTTTTGGTATATGTTCATAATTACACCTTAATATCTAATTAAATTAAGAAATGCATGAAAAGAGATTAATTGGTGATGGAAACCATGATTTCTAGTGTTCATTAGTTATGTGTGACGTGATGGTAAAGTTGGTTTTGTCAAATTGTATGCTTGCAACATCACTTAATAATTAATTTCTTATAATTCTAGTTTCTGGACAGATCTGGAAAACTTTGTGAATTGCTCCTTGATAATGATGTTTTCTTAATAAGTGATCTATAGCAAAGTTGTCTTAAATTTCATGATCTAGCTACTGTTAAATTTTGGTGGCCATTGGTCAAGTATTTTATTAGATATACATGTTTTAAGTTGGAGGTTAGAGATGGTTGTTCTCTGTTTGCCCAGAATAGGTTCTGGGAATGTTTGAATTCCACCTGGTAAACTTTTGATTCATGCTTTGGTATCTAAAGATGAAATGTAGGAAATTTTATAAGCTTTCCATAATGTCCTAATTCATGTCCATTGGAGTTATAGAACTCCAGTTATGAATTTTCTTAGCTACTCCTGTTAACATGATTGGAAATGCTAAATGTCTGGAATCTTGTTATGTGTGTGTTTAGTTTTAACCTTGTGGCACTTAGTGGTTTCTTAGGGATGTTTAAACATGTTAATACCAGAGAGGAGATTTGCACCTAAGCTTAAAGTGATTTGAATAGAGCACCACATGACTTGGTTTTGTAATTACGATGTTGCAATGTCATTGCATCCATCTTCATATCATCCTACATGTTCACAAATCATCATGTCATCTTTGATGCATACATGAAATTCATTGGGTGCATATACATGCAATAGGTGTGCCAAGAATCGCGTTACGAGCGAAGTCCCGCTGGGTGTGGAACCCGAAGTTGAAGTCCGTTCGAGAGCCGGAGGTCCAGTCCGACGAAGCCGGAGAAGACGTGGAAATCGTTCTTGAAGCCGAACCTTGATCTCTCTTCTTTCGGTTAAGGCAAGCCCCGGAGCATTATAAGCCTCCTACTTTCAAAGCAATTATCTATCTATACATGTTATATGTATTGTTGCATTACGTGATAGGAGTTGGTTGGAAACTCTTGCTGCATTGATAACACTCCTTGTCCAGCAATTCGAACCTTGAATCCTAAGTAGACAGGATCGTATCTATGCTTAGCCCTGCTAAATTAGACCGGTAGAAGTCGGGTGATTTCCTGTCACCTGCGAGATATAGGGCTTTATCAGGTCACGGTTGGCTATACTTGCTATCGTGGAAGTGAACCATGTGTTAATAAAATGAAATGAGACCGGGCGGGATGACGATAGTGAAGCAACAAGGCATGGAGGTCTTGGGTGTGGATCTATCCCCGTCTGTGTCGATTAAGGACCGAGACCTGGAGCCTTCTATGTCATTTTGAACGCATGCCTGACATTTAGCTGGCCGGCCTGAGGTTGCCGACCGCGAAGCCTAGTAGCTCAACTCAGGCTGCGAAGTCGAAAAGTGAAAGTCGCCTCGGAAGGGAGCCAGAGGGTCCAAGGGCAGGTGAGTTAAAAGTCCTGAGCATCCTGGCCACTGGTATCCCCGAGAACGCGGCGCTGTTCGGGCCCACCCTGAGTTGTACCAAAGGTTATCTACGGCTGCCTTTAGCGGGGTTTGCCGGGTGAATGTCAGGAATATCCCCTCAGCTGAGTTGGAATCGATTCGAGTCGCCGTCTCTCCCGGATAGTGAGAAACTTGACTGGTTATCTCCAGCGTAGATACACTAATTATAATGATGGTTCGGAATTGATGATAATGATGATGATAGCCTTATTATACCTGCTAGGGTTAATATTGTTTGCTCTTAATAAAGTGATTGCTCTAGTACAGGTGCTAATCTAGTTCTCAGGTTAATGATGATCAACTTGATACTTAAGCATATATTGGTTACTTACCTGTATTAAGCTTTTCTGCAAATGAGTCAAGCTAACCCACTTTATAAAGCCTTGCATAATCTTTGGTGTCACCTTTGTTTCTAGTTTTTGACGGGTAAGTCTAGCTGAGTACCTTCTCGTACTCAGGGTTTATTCCCACCTGTTGCAGGTAGCAGATTCGTACTTGCTGCTACAAGTATTGTCTTCGCCATGTGGGCGTGAAGACTAGACCATATGGGCATGGTCCCTGTAGTATCTCTTCTGGTATGCTTTTGCAGGATGTGACTATGTACTGGCAGTATTTGACTTAAAATGGTTTCAGAAATTATGTTGCTTCCGCTAATCTTTACTTTGGTTTTGTAATAAAATTATTTGTACTCCGATGTATGAGATTACTTTTGAACTGTTGTAACAAGTGTTGTGTTATGTTGAATCAGTACGATCTGGTTGCTCTCGGTTTGGTTTGAAATCCCTCGCGATTTCGTGGACTACCGGAGTTATATGGGCTCAAGTTTGAGAATTTGATCGTTTCGGCGATTGTTTTCGAACTTGTGCTCTTATAATTTGGACGGTTCCGTTACAAGAACATCTGTAACTAATGTCACTAGCCTTGTACCATTACTGTTGCCAGTCCTGTCCATTAAGATTGCCATAGTTGGTAGTGTTTTTATTGTCATGCATGTAGAAGACAGAAAATGCGCTCTCTGTTGGTCTATTTATACATAGAATGTGGCTCTTTATACATGGTAGTAGGTATGATTCTACACACAAACATGGTCATTCTCCATTATCCATAAATAGGTTTTGTCTTTTGCATGTCAACTGTTAGTTTTTGTCATCTGGGAAGGAGCGTTAGAGATCCTCATGATCTTGAGCATCTTCACTGAACCTACAGAGGAGCTATCCTGATTTTCAGTAGTACAAAGGAGCAGATAACCTTATTAGTTAGTGCATGCGACATTGTAGTGTTATTATTTTGCTACTTTTTGAGATTAGTTTATTCTGCTACTTTTCAGATGGGATTTCTTTTGCTATTTGTGTTCATGTTTTTGTCGAGCACTGTTCTCTATCACTGACAAAACTGAACTGTTGGTGGTATTCTTTCCTGTCTAGCAAGATCATTAAATCATCATGATAATCTCAATATGACAGAGAGAAGTGGTTACATTAGCATGTATTCTTGTTCAATCTGAACTGTGCCTATACATACAACGTGCTCTCATGGATGGCAAGAGGATATGGAGAACAAGTCGAGGAACCTCGAATGCAACTATGCAAGTATGTATTTTCTTTGAGTCAATTTTGGATGTTATGTTACTTTACGTTGTTTCCCTCCGTTCCTCATTGCTGTAGCTATTATTTTTTTAGGCAACCTAGGGGGGTGGGGGGATCCCCACCTGGAATTAATATTAAGATCCTTGCCTTGTCGCCTAATGTGGATGTATAGGAGGAGGCCAAAAAGATGGAAAAGAAAAATACTAAAAAGAATACTAAGGGAAAAAAGAATGTGTCTAATAAAAAAAGTTAAGGATAAGAAGACCCTAATACTGCATGGACATAAAGAATACTGTATTTAAAAAGGTTCTAACACCATAGACGAGGTAATAGAACATTACTAACTTATACAATGCATTTTCTTATTCAATATATATTATATAAATATTATTTCACTAACGTTATATTAGTTGTTGTTCCTAGATATTTTTAAATGGTTTATCAGACTCTACACGGAGATATTGTATACACACTACATGCCGACTGGAAAATCATCCGTACATGTTAGATTTACATTTCAAGAACAATGTCGTGTAACACTTTATATTTACTCGAATATTATATTTAAGTTTCTATATACGGCCGCTTGTGCATGGTGTTCTACCTAATGTCGCGCTCTCCGTGACTGCGATGCCGCGCTCTCCGTGGCTCTATTAATTTTATAAACTTTGTTTTTTGAATTAAATGTCACTCTAACATTGGTATTTAATTTTTACAGTATTGTTATCTTATCGTGTGATCCGTGTGTTTTTAATACACTAGGTAAATGCCCGTGTGTTGCTACGGGAACATATAATATCAAGATAACACATATTTGAGGGTGCGTTATACTGTTATCTAAAATATATATCACAATCATGATGTTCAAATCAATATTACATAAGTCTTCATGAAAGATAGATAGGTAAAATATCACTCTAAATTTGAATGCAAAACTGAAACATCAACTTCAATTGTTGCATGGCTCTAATTTTGAATGCAAAACTGAAACATCAACTTCAATTGTCGCATCACTTCATACCTATAATACACTAAAGATAAGCTTGCACTTTTTAGAATCAAGAGCTACGGAAAGATAATCAAGTTTGTATTTCACAATACATATTTTACAATCTATTATACAATTAAGAATCTAATCTCTTCATAGTTCGACCAAGAGAATATGCTTTACACGAACACCAAACTGCAGCTGGTCACTAACCAATGATGACCCAGAAGATTTTCGAGCCCAAGATGTGGCGTCTGACTTCTTGTAGCTGAAGCATGCAGATGGCTGAAACTGTAGTTAGAAGTATCCTGCATATAAGTTGTTTGATAATTTTTAAAGTTAAAGTACCATTGATATCCTGAAAAATAGGCATCGATGCGTGATGTGTTACCTCTTTTATGGAGTTAGAACCTCTTTATATACGATATTCTTTGTGAATATATCATTTGTCGCTTTCTTCTTCCCCTTCCCTTTCCCTTTCCCCTTGTTCACGTCCTTCTCAGCAGCCGGCACGTTTAGGATCCTAATGTTTGATCTTGCCATAGCTCTTGATAGCGCCACGTACAATTGGCCGTGTGAGAACACTAGTTCCGGCAAGTATACCCCGACGTTAGGGATAGTCTGCCCTTGCGACTTATTAACAGTCATCGCGAAGCTGAGCCAGATACGGAACTGCTTTCGCTTAAAATGGAAAGAAAACATCTTCATCGTCCGACGGGCATAAGGGTATGTGAGGCAGAAAAACCCACTTTCTAGCATGTTGTCCCAACACAATTTTCGCGTCTATGGTATTCTTTTGAAACCCCCATATGATAAGCCTAGTACCGTTACAAAGTCTGTTCACGGGGTTAATGTTCCTGAGCAATATGACCGGACAACCAATCTTCAGCTTCAACACATGTGGAGGTAGACCATTGGGTGTCAAAGTGTTAAGAAATTCCTCAGGGTAGTAGTTGTGCGGATCATCCACCGCACAATCAAAGCTATGGTGCACCATCTCATCCCCGTAGAAATGACCTATCATCTTCATATTAATCATATCAACCCAATCGTTCCGCGTAGATAAGATGGGTCGAGAGGTAATATAATCTTTGCTTGACATATTCGCATTGAGGTTAGAGAATATGTAGTCAATTATAGTATCAAGATCACTATCTTCCCCGGTGTGTGGTATGCATATATCATGAGGAAGATGGATTTCATCATCAACAGTCACCTCCTCAGATCCTTCACCGACACGCAATAAGTATTCTACAAACCATGGGTCACTCTTTGCCCTCATGTTGCGGACCAATTTTAGATGTCGCATGGAATCCCAAAGGTACGACATCCGCAGCGAGGCACCGACTATCTGAGCCCTTGACCCTCTCCGAACGATGGGAAGAACCTGTCTGAAATCTCCACCGAACACCACGGTCTTCCCTCCGAATGGCAGCTCTGGTTGGTCCATTATATCACAGAGACTGTTGTCTAGCGCCTCGACAAACTGCCTCTTTGTCATGCTAGCCTCGTCCCAAATAATGAGAGATGATGCTCGAAGCAGCTTAGCAGTGCCACTCTGTTTCGTGAAGGTGCAAAAGACACCATTATCAATAGTGAGGGAAATCTTGAAACATGAGTGGGCGGTTCTACCACCAGGCAATATTGAGGCTGCGACACCTGATGTAGCTGTTGCCACAACAATCTTTTTCTGACTACGTATAGTAGCGAGAAGTGCACTATAAAGATAAGTCTTTCTAGTCCCGCCAGGACCATCCACAAAGAAGAGACCCCCATCCTCGGTGTCAATCGAGGATATAATCTCATCATATGCAGCCCATTGTTCCTCAATAAGGGTGTCTGATAGAGCCACATCATCCTCGTTAGCCTCAATGCTAGCCTCCTCAAAAATCTCTCTAGGAATATCACAAGAGGTGTCATATGTGTCATCGATATTAGGAAGTGGGTACATCTTTATATCCTTCTGCATTGATTGTAGCAATTTTCGAATATCTATGAGGACCATCTGCTCCACCATGAAGGTGGATTGATTATTGCGCTTGTAGTCCTCCGACATTGCCTCCTTGTGTTTCTCCCACAATCCAAACACATCGCTAGGCTCACAAAGTATCAATATTGTTACAAAGAGCCTTCGCAGCGCATATGGCATCATCCATCCAGTTGTCTCAGCGAGACTCTCGTCTAGCGTGTTGTCCTCTTCGATTAGGCCTCTTCTTTCTGTGGCTTCATTGAAGGTCGATAGGACCCTACCGTCAACGGTCCTTAGAGACTCAAAGGAGGTTGCGCCTGCCATGTGGTTCAAGAGAACCCTAAGATAGTAACGCTCTCCCTCGGCTAGATTGGCAGCCACGATTCTTCTAATTTATTGTAATGTATCATGACGTACCCCTATTTTGCTAAAATTTTCCCTGTGCTTGCCATGTATAGAACTCAGGAAAGTCCCGATACAATATACCTCGAGCTGTTTTATCTGTCCTGTTCTTCTCGAAGTACGCTGTAAGCATTGACCTGTCAGCACCAGGACGATCAAGCACTCGTCGAATCCCCTGGCGCCGATGAAATGGCACCATGTGCATGTCTGGAAGATGTAGCTGTAAGGACAAAACAGAAGGGTACCTATCACTCAAATCAAACCCGTATATCCTCCATAAGGCTTCTGGGGGGATTACCCATCTAGCATCTCTGTACACCTTGATCTCATCAATGTTTCCTTCACTATCCTCCTTGCCAGCCTCTCTCACAGCCACTGACGCCCGGTCATGACCCTTGTAAATGTACTTAAACAGATACTTAATTGCCTTGATGCTCCCACATGCCTCAACATTAATGTGGCAGTTGAACAGACAGAGGAGATACGGGTTGTAGGGCACGACCCATCTGTTGTCAAGGTCATGTCCGCGAACTTTTTCTTTTCACACCATATGTAAACTGGATATGAATCCTTTCCCTGTATTGTGGTGTCGCAGAAAGGTCTAGGATAACGGTTCTTGTAGGAATCACGACCCTTTATGCATGGACACTCGCGATTAAGCACTCCACAAGGGTCATGCATCATATGTTTAGTAACCATCTTGTACAAGACTGGGTACTTCTTGTTCGGGAGCTCAGCTGAGATAAGGCGATCATACTGCTCTGGACACATGATCTTGTACTTTCTATCCATGATTAGCAAAAAATGTGCATGTGGCAGACCCCTCTTCTGAAACTCCACAACATAAACATGCGTCCAGACCTTTCCAAGGATATCCTTTTTTAGTAGCTTATCTTTTAGCTCTTGTAGTTTTGCTCTAAAGACCCGAACAACAAGATTTGGATGATCCTGTGGCGTCTGGCCAGGGTAGAGTTCACGCTTGATCTCATCCCAGTTCGGGTTACATGTCATAGTGAGGAAGATGTCTGGTTTACCAAACCTCCTTACCAGAGCCATGGCATCCAAGTACCAACGCCTCATGTCACATGGTCCTCCAATAAATGATGAAGGCATCACTGTTCTCTTTCCAACAACTTCTGCTCTACCTTCACCAGCATGTAGGCTATCAACCAATCCTTGGTAGAGGTCAGCCCTAATATCATCTTGATGGTTGCGTATATAGTCTAATCGAGAACTCTCGATCTTGATGTATGTGTCAACTGCAAACTGCTAGAACGGATGCTTGCCATATAGTATGGGATTAAATATTCCTGGATGCATCTGAAACTTGTAGCAGTAGTAGTCACACACAGACACGCATAATCTACCAGGGGAGTCTACAAAAAATAGTCATGAATTAGAGTTGTTTGTGAAATAACCACGAAAGTACACATGTATGTGAATATTTAAATAAGAAGAATAACAAACATGTTTCTTCTTCTAACCCAGTACTAGCCTTCTCTAGGGCATGATACTCAATGACTTCTTCCATACTAACTCCCTTCTTTGGAATATCCATATGCCACCCAAGCTCAACCTTTGGGAAGAATAGGGGGTATGAAAGAGCATCGTAACATCCATGATATGAGCGGATGCCATGTCTGCTTCTATCTTTCCCATGCAGGACAACACTATTCTGGAACTGACCAAGGAGTTCGCTTCCCTCTATCCAAACAGCAGCCACCTCTGAAGTTGATGGCACATTGTATGTTCTCTGGTCCAGCCTCTGGTCAAGGTTTAATGTGATACGATAGTCCTCAAGGTGGTCAGCCTGGCCCACACTCCTAAGCTGTTGTGAGTATGGGTTGTCACGAAGGATGGCCACAAGCCTCTCGATGACTTCCTTGTCTTTTTTGGCTCTTCTCTTCACGACATCGTCGATAGCGATGCTCAAGGCTTGCATCATCATCGTAAAAGTAAAGCTCAAGTTGTCTTGGCTCCTTACCATCTTCTTTGCCAAATGACCTTATGTTATGATAGATCTGGCCGTGTGCACGGAAGGTGTATATGCCGCTGTTTTTTATGCTTGCAGTAGCGTTATCGAGACGACAATAGAGAGAAGTGAAAGAGAAATGACCATTGAAGAACCTAATGCTGTTACAGAAGTGCTTAGCATCTGCGTCGTTACTTGACCAAAGCCTCATAAGCTCATTAGGTACATTCAATTCGTTGAGCTTAATCTTTCCGTCACGACAACAGAACCTAGGTGGTTCATGCTCAAACCTTTTCGCATCGCAGTGCTTGCAATTTGTGACAGGTTTTAGCATATGCGTATCTGTAGGCATGTTACTATACACCTCATCATATTGGTCAGGTACTTCAAGGACATAAGTCATATCTTCCTCAAGGTCATTATCTTGGACATCGTCATCATCTTCCTCATCTGAAATGACATATTAGGTGGCAATAGTAGTTTAGATAAAGCAGTGGAAGTTTAAGTTCAACGCATGGGCATTTCACACAAATACCTTTCCCAGCGAATAGGTATCCCTCATCCTCTTCATCATCCTCTTCAAATATATCTCCCTCATCATCTATGACGGCCAAAGATACGCGAGTTAATAGAACTATAGGTAAAAATAAACAAAGGAGTTCATATAGTTTATAGAATGTTAGAAAATAGTGTAAATTACCACTGTCATCAAATAGTGGTGTCATTGGTGTGGCTGGCCTCGCCTGAAGGTTTGGTCCTGTCCTTTTTGAAAATCATGTAATGGCTATGGTTGAGTTATGTATAATATGATATATAATACATGCCACCTAATAGCTAGGATAATGAGGCATCAATATTTACCGTTGTTGGACAAGACTGATTGAGGCAAGGGTGTGTTATCATTTAGGTGTTCCTCCTCCATGCATTCACAATCATCGAACAATGGTGTCATTAGTGTGGCTGATGTAGCCTGAATGTTGGGTCCTGCATTTTCTGTTAATCATGGAATGACCTAGGCTCAGTTTGGTGTAATATGGTATATAGGTCACGTAAATGGGATAATGAGGCATCAGTAATTTACTGTTGTTGGTCACAGCTGATCCAGGCAAGGGCGTGTTAACATCCACTCTATCTTCAGCAATGCAGTCACCATCTTTATGAGATGTCCTTGTGTTCGAACCAATGCAACACTCAAACATCGTGTTACACCAGGTCAACAATGCATGTCTTTGTCCGGATGGAATATGTGATCTATGTGTCATATGGCTAGGCAGTAACTCATCGCATCCTTCATCATCGACCTCCACAAGTGGTGCAGGATTATAAAGAGGTGTTGCATTAGACTTTGGGATAACCTAATCACTGGATTTCACCGTGAATCCGTGAGCTTCAGATGCGCCCGCGGTGGGCCACACAAGCTCAGGAATAAATAGCGAGTTCTCCATGGCGATAGACTCTGGGTGTAGGGTGTGTTTCCGCATCTCTCTAATTTTTTTCTTAGACAATTTCAATACCTCCTTACGCTTGGGTTCAATATTATGCAGCAGTTGACGCTCACGTCTTGCTTGTCTCTATTCAGGCGTCATATTTTTGTACCTTTCACGGTTGTAGTTACTCTTTGATGTCCTTTGCACACATGTTTCATCAGCACTGAGAATAGGGGTATTGGTGAAACCAATAGTCCTATCCTTTATAGTGTTCATTTTTGGCTCGTCTATCAATGTAATCATAGAAATATAATCATTAGCTATATTGGGTCATATTATTGTAATATCATTATGAAAGATCTAAAGTATTTCAGCATCTTCAATTACATGATAATCGTGTGGACATGTTATCAACAACAATATTGTTGGTCTGATAGGAATCATTCCTATGGAGCCAATCATCCGTTTCAACAGGATCAACGTTTTCCTTATTTGATGCAGCGTCGTCATCTACAAAATTTTACACATTACATATATATGTAAGAAAAAATAAATGTCAATTCATCACTACATGACAATGTTAATATGTTAGGATGCATTACAACTGGTAGTTCCAATAACATTTTGCTTTTTTCTTTGATGATAGGCTTCACGACGCCTCTTATTAATCGCATCCTTTTGTTGTTGCCATCGAGCTCTATCTCTTTCCCTCTTACGTTCTTTAGCATCGACTGCAGTGCATTTTGAATTAATAAGTTCACATACACATAGTACATGCCATGTGATATTTGATACGATGTTATATTACCTTCTTTGGAGGTGTTAGTCTTATCTCCCAATGGTGCATGAGAATTATTATCCATTGTATGAATCTATAATAGAATAATGCAATTAGCACTTAAAGGCTATAATAAAAATCAGTATTGAAATCAAGTGAACATGTGTTCAACACTTTTGCAACAATTGAATTAGTGTGTGAGTAAAACAGGAAGGCAAGATGCAAAATAAAACCATGTTGCAAGGCAACACTTCTCTATTAATATTTTTTCCTGATAGAAAGAAAGATTTCTGCACACCCAATTTCAATAATACTCATCACTGTTACATGAGTTTTCAAAAAGCATGAGCCTTGTCTGTGATACACTTAAGATAGTCTCCATAAAAAAAAGGAGAATCCAAGGGAACTTTGGTATTTAAACGTGATAGAATAATTTTATAGCTACGCAGTGCTTATCCACAAAATTTAGAAACGTTACTTAATAGTATGCTTTTCCCTGTCTTGGTTTTGAGCTATACTGTCATAAACAAAAATCATCCAGGCATACTCTGAAACGCCACTATCGAAACGCCACCAGAATACTCTGACAGACTGAAGACTTCGAAAAGATTGAACGAAAACTTCAGAAAGACTAATGGTATAAAACTATTATAGAAGCATAGCCTACCCCTTCCAGGCTTATGTAAACTCAAGAAAAACTATTGTAAAGAAGACAGAAGTCATGTTATAATATAAGAGATGCGAAATGACCAAATATTTCCTTTTATAAGAATGGTCAAGTATTAACACATGACCTGTGACATGGATTAAAATCACTAATTAGTAAAATTACTCACTGTATGGCTCACTGTGCAGCCGCAGGGGGCAACCGAGCAAGGGCAGAACCACAGAAAGGCTAGGCTGCAACCTGCAGGGGCACTGCTTGTCCGCTTGGTGGCTGGGTGCCTGGTGCTTGACGTCCTGGCCGACTGGGTCACTGCAGGCTTGGCGCCTGACGCCCATGCCAACTGAGGTGCTGCGAAGAATGGCGAGGGCGGCCACAGCGTGTGATGCCAAGAACGAGGGCGACGGCGAGGTCGGCCGCGGCGCGCGATGCCGAGGGCGAGGGCGATGGTGCGGGTGCGACGCCGAGGACAAAGAACGGTAGCGCGCGAGGAGTGTGGCCGGTGGGAGAGAACGTCAGAGGAAGGCAAGTCCCTCGGCCTGGTCGACTGGCTCCCCTCGGCTTGGCGAGGGTGGCCGCGACACTCGACGGCGACGGCGCGGGTGCGAGGGCAAGCGCGGAGAACGGCTACGCTGGGAGCGAGGCCGACGGGCGATGGTGGCGCGACCTCTAGCTACCGGAGGGGAGGAGATATTGCGGAAAGGTTTTGGAGTGCACGGAATGGGGTTGGGGATTGCTGTGATTGAGGGCTTTCCTTTTCTGCTGGATGACACACGAGCGAGCGATAGGTCAAGGGGAGCGTTGGGCGGTCTCGCATGCGAGGGAGCATGCGAAGCCGGGCGGTCATTCGAGCGAGCGATCCTTTCACACGCCGGATGAAAGATTCTGTTTTCAATTTGTAGTTGTAGATTCAGTTAGCATGATTCTGAAAACAATGTTTAGCATGGTTCACTTTTCTAAAAAAATCCTTACAGAGGATGTCGACAGTGACACAACAGTGCTACATTTTAGTGTCCTTGTGTTCTCCTTAAATTTATTTCTGATTTTGGTTCTTATGTTTGATTCAGAAATGTGACATTGCACATATACTGAAGATGTCGGCAGTGCCAACATTTACTGTACACATAGAAAGTTTTGTGCTAGCTACAATTCTTTTTTTACATGAGGAACCCTCATTGTTCTCCTATGGCAGCAAGCAAACAAGAGAAGGGCTTCGAGTAGGTTGATAGCAAGGGTGATTAGCAACCTTCAAGGCTAGCCGATATTTGAACCTAAAGCCCTATGCAGTTTGTCAAACATTGTCCATCGCTGAAGGAGCTGGATATAAAGTAATCAATCCAGCATCAGTAAAACCCAAAGCCTACCCATAAGGTCATTATTACTTTATTTTTCTCAAGCATGTGTGAGCAAATCCTAGGGTGCCTGTGAGCAAAACTGGCACCATCAGTTGCTAGCAGCAATTCAGAATAGGTGAACTCTGAATATCCAAGTTCTATACTGTCCATAAGTCATGTTGGTTAGATGATAGAACCAATTTGCAGTTGTGAAAAAGGCACAATGCAGTGATAACATTTTTGTTAACAAAAAGAAACAGGGTTCATTAATGAAGTAAAAACTGCAGCACTGAAATTAGTTCAGTGAGCTAGAGAGAAGTGAAAGTTCCTAGCTAGAAACTCAAATTGATAGCAGTGGAATTTCTACCAACTCCAGTATTGAAATCCAGTACTCCAGTAAAAATATATCCTCATTACATTACTTGCTAAAACCATATCTGAGAAGTGTGTACATAATTACCTGAGAACCAGTGAAGGCTCACAATCTTCCAGGGACCTTCAAACTGTGATGGGAATTCTCAAGAATCTAAGAAAATGTAAAAAAGAATAGAGTTAACTAATAAAGATCTGTCACACCTGGTTTTCTAAAGAACAAAACCAGGCTAATCATATGTGTGCCCAGGAAGTCCACACATATGTCAGAATGAAAAAGTATCAGAAACAATGTTATTATATAACGTATACATAGCTATATTAACACTTACATCAGAGTATCGCGGAACAGTGACTAAACTTCAGGCTCCATTCTTCTCAGGGATGGCTGACTGGTAGCTCCGTATGCCAAACACTTCTGATAGACTTTTGGAAACTTGACTAAGCTTTTATCCTTCTTCTAAGCAGCACCTCACTACACACTGAGGTGTGGGAGAAATAGAAAGGGTGAGTCCATGTCGAACTCAACAAGTACAACATAGGGTTCACGAGGCACAAAAGGCTAGGCACTGTTTGACTGCGTTTAGCTTTTAACCATCATATAATTAGCAATTGAGTAGCATCAAGGTATTCCAATTCCCATTAATGAATCAATGATCAATTGTAATAAGAATAATGAATAGCATTAACATGAGCATAATAGTATCAACAATAATTAAGCATGATATAACAATGGTGATCAACTATTCTGTAAGAATCCCTAAGGCCGCTCGTATCCGTGAGCACGACTAGTATACCAGTTTATTAAACTCTACGCAGAGGTGTACACTTTCACTGTGAGTCATGATTTCCAAATGCATGGGTTTGCAAAGCCCAAAACATCAGAGACCATATAAAGCCATTCAAAAGTTTGTCTAACAAGTTAGGGCCATTAGATTCACTCGGCAGGCAGATGTAGGAACCCCCTTTTCAAATGGCACAATTCCTTCTCGACTATACTCATCGACTAGAGGCAGTCCTACACCCAACGTGTCAAGCTATTCTTACGCCAATTAAGGTAACCACTAACAAGCTAGAAAAAGTCTCTTGAACAACTAGAGCCAGAGCCATATAGCCCTCACAGCTGTACTATTGTTGATGCAAAAGTGGATTTGCAAACATAAAGGGCTAATACCCAAAATCGATATCCAAAGCGTGCCAGTCGATTTGACCTGTTAATTGACAAGGATGAAGATACGAGCACTTTGGTCCTGACAACAGCGATACGCCCGAAAGTCACGGCCAAGAGGTACTCATGCGGAACTCGAGGATCGTCGAAGGTCGCACTGAAGCGATGCAGCTCGCCGAATCGATGAGAACTCGTAAAAAAGGAAAAATATACAAATTGACGAAGTCGCCGAAAAGTAAATAGATGCAAATAAGAGTAAAAGCTGGTTTTTGATATTGATTGATTGATTCTCATTACATTGCCCTTCAATCTATATTTATACCCTGATCTACAGAAATATAACCAAATACGACTAGGACACCAAGTCCAAATCTAAGGAAACACATGACTCTTATACAAATCAGACTCTAAGAAACATAAAAAAGAAAATCAATTCCTATCTATTCCCTTGTCCGCCTTAATTACGATGGAATTCCCATTGACCTCCTTTCCATCGGCACACTTCTTGTTTTCATCGGTAGCAGTCTTCAAGCCTCCCTTCATTGGCATACTTCCTGTTTCATCAGCAGCAGTCTTCAAGCCTCCCTTCATCGGTATCGGCAATAACATTCTTAACCTTATCGACAATGCTTCAATCTGAATTAACTTCTCCATACACCGCCACCATTCATCGACAGCCTTCTTTACAAGCTGATTTTCATCGGCTATCAACGTACACAGTAACTTTTCTTCTGCTGATTTGCCCACTCTGACCATCTTGACACGTGCCAAAAAACGGTGTCAACACATGCCCCCCAATTTCGGAGTATAAAACATTGATGCTCCGAAATTTACTCCAGATAATGCTCGCCTTTACCTATTTTTCTCAACCCATTCTCCAAGCATAACATAATCTGTTACTGAATCTAATCAAATCTAGTTCTGATTCCCGCATCTCAGTAAATATCACACAATTTCCAACTATTCTTGCCCCAATTACGGTTGAGATACCGAAATAACAACCCATCGGCAAGATCTTAACATAATAACGCCACCATTTTAGAACTGAAAGATTCTGTACCGAGATCTCTTCCAAGTCATGATTACTTGCTGTCAAATCTTCTGTACAATCCCTTGATTATCGTGCGAACAGTTACCATATCCATCTGAACCACCTCGACCCACACGCGCGCGGCATAGAGATAAGTCCAGAATACCCCTACTCCAAGCGGCCTATAAATAGATTTCTCCGGAACGCTCGTCTTCTACCCTCAGACTCCAACCTTTGGCATTCTCTCTCTCCGGCGGTGACCCCGACGAACAACCGCGCGACCTCAACCAACAAGAGCTCTTTCCAGCGTCAACCTCAAGTCCCCAGCCTGTGCCCTCATCCTCCTCAGAGCAATGGCGATCAACTTCGACGTTCTTGCGGTTCGTTCTACTTCCATTACTTTTACCTTGATTCTTTTGGTCTTTGCGAGTCCATACAATTGGTAATTTTTTCCCTCTTTTTCCCATTCTTTTGATCATCCAAACTTAGGAACTACGCAACAAATTGATTATTCCAACCGATCAACCACACTTCCAATGCCTAGGTCCAATGGGCGACCCAGATCCAACTGATTTAATCAACGCAGAAGTTAACAGAATTCCTTTCAAAGCCTAGAATTTTTCTTTGAATCTATGGAAAGACACATTCCGATCCTGGTCCAAACCCACCAAATGGTGGAAAGATTGGTATTTGAGGGTTAACAAGTCGATGCAGGTGTACTGGGCAGAACGGAAAATAGACCAATGTATTAGGCTATCTATTGCCGATATGCAGAAAAATGAATCCATGATGATTGCTGCTGCTTATTTCTGGTCAGATACGACAAACACCTTCATGTTTGGACATGGTCCAGCCGCCCCTACTCCTGCCGATGTATACATGCTTACTGGCTTGGACATCTCAACTATCGATGAGGGTTCCATCTATGGCAGAAGAGCCGAACATAGAGTAAATACACGCAAACATCGGCGGCTGGACATGATACATCTAGGAATACCAAAGGACTGGGACCGTTAACCAGAGGGAACATGCCATATTCTTGAATATATGGTTGGAAAAATTTATCTTCTGCGGTCGATCGGTAGGACCAACCAACGCCTTCCTTCCTGCGGCTGAACCTTTGGCCAATGGTGTAAGGTTCCCGCTTGGTCGATACCTTCTGAGCTCCACCTATCACTTCCTTCACCAAGTGTCCCAGAAACTTTTGCTTGGTGAACCCATCGGCAATTTGGGAGGCCCATGGTGGTTTATCAACATGTCGCTAAATGCCCATATGCACAAACGTCTGCAGTGGGATTTCTTCACCCAAGAATTCCCACGAGAAATCGTCGAAGATTACGTTCTTGGGGATGAGGAATTGGCAACACGCCCCCTCTCAACTTCGGTGAAGCCATAATTGTCCTCCTTGAAACAGAAGCCATTGAAGACCAGATCGGCAGATCCTTCCAAAACTTCTATAATGGTCTCCCTCGCGATCATAGGGCTTGGGTACCCTATATCAATGAAGAGAACAAGTTCCCCCTTCTCTTCAACTTTGCCGATGACGAGCTGAACCAAGACAATGAGCTTATGTGGCCATCATCACTCCCAGGGCAATCCCAGTGAACACATTTGGTAGTGGGAAAAATACCAATATCACCTATGAATTCTATAATCCATCGGCAGTGTCCCGTCAATTGGCTTTTGGGCAACTGTCAATCAAACTCTGCTTTGCCGATGTGATCAAGCCCAAAGAAATAATCACTAGTGGAACAGAATGGAGCAGGGTAGTGAGACTTGCGCCCGATGCCGATATCTCAAATGTTGATCTTTCCATCTGGTCACCAGCATCTTATATCACCGAATCATATAAGCAATGGTGGCGAGAATGGAAGGAACAACTATTCGCAACATCCGCCCACTCATATCGGCACATGATCGACCCTGAATATGCCATTCTCGATGATACAGTAAGTTTCTTTTAACTCCCTTCTATTTTTTTCTTTCATATATCGTCAGCTAATCTTTCTTGTGACAGGTCGATGACCCAATACCATCCATGAGCAAGAGTGGGAAACCCTTCAACCTTCAACCTGTCTCCCCAATATCACCGATCGGCTACAACGCCCCCACCTCCAGAGAACCCATCCTAAGACTATCACCTCCAGATCAAAACTAGCAACAGCTAAGGCTACTCCATTGGCTGCCGCTACAAGCCTAATTAAGGCTTTTAAGGTAATAACCTCATTTATTTTTACTCATGCCGATACAAACTATATTAACATGTAACCATCAGGGTGTAAGAGTCGCTGCTGGATCGTCATCGACAACTCCTCCAACATCAAGCACTACTACCTCCAACCAGCCTTCAGAGGTATTCTTTTAACTTTACATCTTATCTGTTAAACATCCAATCTTACACTTGTTTTGTAGCAACAAATAGGTACATCGGCAAGTATACCAGGCACTCAATCTCCACAATCAACAAGTGCCGATGCCCCCCAGCCAACCGTCGCTGAGACCCAAATAAAGCGCAAAGCTTTAACCGATGCCGAGGCTCAGCAAAAACGATAGAAGTCCATGCTAGCCCCCACATCTGCCCCAACATCTGCAAGCCAGCCAACCGATGTAGCTGAACAAGTTGACCCTTCTACATAGAATGTACCATCGGCCATCATACCCCAAGGACCAACCATTGATGAAGTTGTAGAAGACATCCCATCGGCAAGCTCTGCCGATCCTTCACATGGTACCCTTCAAGCTGCTCCCTCCAGCCAAGTCCAGGAAATCGCCTTGAAGCAGGTAAGCCGATTGACCTAGTCAATTTATAATATTCATATCTATTCTTAGGTAGGATCTCTAACTTCCTCTTCTCTCCCCAGGAATAAGATTCTCCCAATAGCTTGTTTTCTTTTGCTATCGACGTTTCTGATGATGATGGAGAAGAAGCAAGTTCTTCCCTAGCACTAGGAACGATATCGGCAGAAATCTATGCTAAGTTAGAAGCTCTTCTGAATCTGTTGCAACAGGATACTACCCAATTGGTGAACGATTCAGATCCTGCAAAAGCCATTTTCAAAACAATCCGCGGCCAAGTTCCTGCCGATATCGAAGAAACTCTCTTTCCAGCAGTCCATCTAGAGAGCCGTCAATTGCAATATCAACGGGCTGCTCACCGTATCACCGATAGAGCAGCTCAAGCCCAGCTCAAAGAAGAGATGCTGCAGCTAAAACAGACTGCCGATGAGAAGCACAAGAGCATCAGCAACTTGCAGACCTCGGGTGCCGATCTTAAGCAGAAAATTCTGGATTTATCAGCAAAGAGGACAGCTCTTCTAGCTGAATTGGAAGAAGTTGAAACAGCCCTAGCTCATGCCAGGCAAGAAGAAAATCAGCTCTCTGACATCATCAAGGCCCTTCAGCAAAAAAGGGATGTCCAAGCTCGCAAAGCCTTGGCCTTGAAGAAGAAACTCAAGCCTGTGGAGGGGGTTGCCGATGAAGATGTCAAAGAAATGAAGGAAGCCGACGAGATTCACCTGCGCGCAATATCGGCTATTCAATCCTTATTAAACTTGTAATTCTTATTTATTGCATCGGCAATCTATGAAACATCGACATCTTATATAGCTCTAGCCGATAGGACTGTTATCGGCACTTATACTTTTATGCATCCATCCAGATACTAGGGTAATATTTCTTTAAATATTTTCCATTTAATGCTCTGGGAAACACAACCCCTTCGAGGGTTTTGAGAATATACACATTACCAGGAACATATTGACTTATCCGATATGGACCCTCCCAATTAGGAGACCATTTTCCAAACTTTGAACTTTTAGTCCCAATCGGTAAAATCAACTTCCAGACCAAATCCCCATCGACAAATTCTTTTATCTTCACCTTCTTGTCATACCATCTGGCTACCCTTTTCTTATTCTCTTCGATGCTAACTAAAGCCCTTAACCGATGACCTGCCACATCTTCCAACTCATCCTTCATAAGAGTATCATAGTCATCGGCTGTCAGTTGATCTTGAGAATGTATTCGCCTAGAGCCAGTTTTAATCTCCCAAGGCAATACTGCGTCGTGTCCATATACCAACTGATAAGGTGTTACCTTAGTTGCACCATGACACGACATCCGATATGACCACAAGGCTTCATTTAATACCGTATGCCACCTCTTAGGATTTTCTTTAATTTTGCGCTTAATGAGCTTGATAATTCCTTTATTAGAAGCCTCAGCCTGACCATTAGCTTGAACATAATATGGAGAAGAATTTAAAACTTTAATTCCCATACTTACATCAAACTCATCAAATTCTCCCGATGTAAACTTAGTACCCTGATCGGTAGTGATGGTTTGAGGAATACCAAATCGATAAACAATATGCTCTTTCACAAAATATATCATATTAGCCGACGTCACCTTTTTCAAAGGAATTGCTTCAACCCATTTTGTGAAATAATCGGTAGCAACCAGAATAAATTTATGCCCCTTACTCGATGGTGGATAAATCTGACCGATGAGATCGATAGCCCATCCCCGGAATGGCCAAGGCTTAATTATAGGATTCATAGCCGATGCAGGCGCTCTTTGAATATTACCAAATTTTTGACACTCCTGACATCCTTTAAAATATTTAAAACAATCTTCGAGAATAGTCGGCCAATAGTATCCATTTCTTTTGATCATCCACTTCGTCTTGAAAGCCGATTGATGTGCTCCGCACACTCATTCATGAATTTCACCCATCAAGCTTTTTGATTCATCACCGCTAACACATCTGAGTAAAACTCCATCTATGGTTCGATAATATAATTCATCATCAAGGAGCACATACTTGGTAGCTTGGAATCTTATACGTCTTTCAACCTTTTTAGATGGATCCTTTAAATAATCGACAATTTCCTTTCTCCAGTCATCGGTATCGATTGCCGATGTTAATACTTCTTGAATAGGCTGATACCCTGAGGCGTGCTGAGCTAGTCGATTAGCCTCTTCATTATGCAATCGAGAAACATGTTCCAGACGAAAATTTCTAAATCCTTTCAACAATTGCAGACATTTCTCATAATATGAAATTAAAACTTCACTTCGGCATTCATAAATCCCAGCCAACTGATTTATAACTAGCATAGAATCACCAAAGATTTTAACAGCATCGGCACGTATCTTCTTAAGCAATTCTAACCCTTTTATCAAAGCTTGGTATTTAGCCTGATTATTTGTCGATGTAGCAACAATCGGCAATGAAAACTCATACTTCTTTCCCTGAGAGGAAATTAACACAATACCAATACCTGCTCCTTCACCACATGTAGACCCATCGAAGAAAAGTGTCCAAGGAGCAACCTCCAGAGAGTTCACTGTATTGCAATGTTGAGTGATAAAATCAGCCATAACCTGCCCCTTAACTGCCTTAGCCGATTCATACCGTTGGTCAAATTCTAATAACACTAAAATCCACTTGCCGATTCTACCACTTAATATTAGCATCGACAACATATATTTGACCACGTCGTCTTTGTATATGACAGTACACTCAGCCGATAGCAAATAATGCCTTAATTTGATACAAGAAAAGTATAGACACAGACATAATTTTTTGATAGCCGAATACCTTGTCTCAGCATCCACTAACCTTCTTCCCAAATAGTAAATAACACGTTCTTTCCCCTCAAATTCTTGAATAAGAGCTGAACCGATAACAGTATCATCAGTTGACAAATACAATCTGAAAGGTTTCCCGTGTTGAGGTGGAACTAGCACCGGAGGATTTGTTAAGTATCTCTTAATTTCATCTAAAGCTAACTGCTGTTCATCTCCTCATCTAAATTCCTGATCGGCTTTCAATTTAAGTAATGGACTGAAAGCCTTGATCTTTTCCGATAAATTAGATATAAATCTTCTAATGAAATTAATCTTACCGATCAAAGATTGCAATTCAGTTTTATTGGAAGGAGCAACCACCTTGTTGATTGCATCAATAGACTTCCTACTAATTTTAATGCCCCACTGATGCACCATAAAACCTAAGAATTGACCTACCGATACACCAAATGCACATTTATTATGATTCATCTTCAATCCATGCTTCCTTGTACACTCCAGTATCTTTTGTAGATCGGCTAGATGCTTTGTGATATCTCCAGACTTAATCACTATGTCATCGATGTAGATCTCTACCAATGTGCCGATGTATTTATGAAAAATAAAGTTCATAGCTCTTTGATAAGTAGCACTGGCATTTTTCAAATCAAACGTCATGACTATCTATTCAAACAATCTCACATGACCTGGACATCTAAAAGCAGTCTTGAGAATATCTTCTTCAGCCATGAATATTTGATTGTAACCTGCATTACCATCCATAAAGCTAATAATTTGATGTCTGGCTGCAGCATCAATCAACAAATTGGCATTGGATAACCATCCATCGGTGTGGCTTTATTGAGATTTCTGAAATCAATACAAACACGAAGTTTCCTATTTTTCTTATAAACAGGAACCACATTAGAAATCCACTCCGCATATCGACATTGCCGAATAAATTTTGCCTCAATTAATTTAGTTATTTCGGCCTTAATATCGGGAAGTATATTAGGATTGCATCGGCGCACTAGCTGCTGATGTGGCCGAAATCCATATTTAATTGGTAACGGATGTTCAACTATCGATCGGTCTAATCCAGGCATTTCAGTATAATCCCAAGCAAAACAATCTTTATACTCTTTTAATAAATTGACTATTTACTGTTTACACTTGGAATCTAACTTAGCACTAATAAAAGTAGGTCTTGGCCTATCACCATCACCAATATCTACTTTTACTAAATCATCAGCCGATGTGAACCCTTGACCTAATTTTCCATCATCGGCAAACCTATCCATTAAAATTCTTCTTCAGAACCGACTGCTTGGATCGGTGGAATTTCATAATCGGCAACCTTGAGGAACTCTTTTTCCCAAACTTCTCCTGATATGCATTTGGTTCGTTCATAAGTATCTGATTTTGCCGATGTGATGATATAAGAAGAATCACCAGGAACAACTTCAATTTTATCCCCAATCCATTGTACGAGGCACTGATGCATTGTAGAAGGAACACAACAATTAGCATGAATCCAATCCCTCCCTAGAAGCAGATTATATGCACCCTTGCCATTAATAATAAAGAATGTCATCGGTAAGGTTTTGCTGCCGATGGTCAACTCAACGCATA
Source organism: Saccharum spontaneum (assembly GCA_022457205.1). Classification (NCBI taxonomy): domain Eukaryota; kingdom Viridiplantae; phylum Streptophyta; class Magnoliopsida; order Poales; family Poaceae; genus Saccharum; species Saccharum spontaneum. The sequence goes on along the minus strand of CM039591.1, from coordinate 25,371,936 downwards.
CCGCCCCTTTAGCTGGTGACACATTGCCTTCAAAATCCTTTAGCATCATATCGGTTTTGGTTAAGTCTTGATCTCCCTTACCAAGTTTCTGATACATCACATAAGGCATAATATTAATTGCAGCTCCTCCATCAATAAGTATCTTTGGATACAGGATGCCCATCAACTCTGCCTTTCACAAACAAAGCCTTGAGATGCTGTCTTTCATCATCGGTAGGTTTCTCAAAAACATCCATCATTGGATCTAGCGTCAACTGAGCTACTTGTCAGAGAAAACAACTTCTTCCTCATTACCAGATAGTGCCAAAAACTTCATCGGCAACATAAATACCATATTAACATCTGCCGATGGGCCCTTATTTTTGTGCTTCACTTGCCACTGTTGATTGCCAGATCTCTCATTGGAGGAATTTTCCTCTCGGTATAAGTCCTCCTGACGCTCCCGCTGCATCCTCCTTTTCTGTGTTTTTATTACACCTTCTGGGCACCATTGAGGGAGCTTAGTTTTCCAAATTGGCTGATAATAGGTCCCAGTTGACTCTACGCGACGTATATTAGGATCCCTATAAAATATTTCTTTATCAGGAACTCTTACGTTTGCCATCTCTTCAAGCTCCTCTTGATTCCTTGAAAAATATGCAGCGCGTTTACCAAGCGTCTCATGTACACTAAGTCTGCCCCCCAGCCGATCATGTACTGATGCTTTACCTCTGATCGGCTCATTGATAAATGAACCTTGATTACTAGATTGAAACCTCCTTTCTGACCGATTAACTTTATAATAACCATTGCACTCTGGGCAATTTTCAACAGTAGGTAATTTAATACCTTCTTTCCAACAATGAATAAAAAACAGACACCTCCAATGATCCTTATGCCGATTCCACTCCTCTCGGTGTCTCTCTTCTTGTTGCTGTCGATATCGGTTCCTTCGCTGACGCCAGCCCTCCTGCTGCCTTCGATGGGTAATCACAATGCCAGATCGAGGAGGTTTTCTAGAACTACTACTTTCTTCCAGTAGCCCCTTGCTCTTTTCATCATCGGTAGTTATCTGATGTGGGGATCCACTGATGCATTTTTCTCAGTAGCTTCTGATGTCAATACCTTGGTCTTACCTTTAGCATCCAACATATTTGCTGGAAAAGGATGTTGATCAATTTTTATCGGCTTCTAGATCTTGGAATTACCAAACTTAATTCTCCCAGATTCAATAGCTAATTGTAACTGTTGCCTGAACACTTTGCACTCATTTGTACTTTGCGAAGTTGCATTGTGCCATTTGCAATATAGAATTTTCTTCAACTCTTCTGCCGATGGGATCACATGATTAGGTGACAGCTTAATCTGGCCCTCTTGAAGCAGAAGATCAAATATCTTGTCAGCCTTGGTGATATCAAAAGTAAACTTCTCTGGCTCTTTTTGACCAAAGGGACAAGATATCGGCTTTTTATTTTTAACCCACTCAGCTAAATCGATAACTGGCTCTTCATCTGAATCAGAATCTTCTACCTCCCCGACAAACGAAACCTTCTTGCTCCAATTCTTTTTAGGTTCAAAAACCCCAGTATCCTGATCAGAGATCCTTTGCACAAGATGACTCAGGCTTTCAAACTCTTGAGAAGCATATCTGTCCTTAAGTTGTGGCAACAATCCTTGGAAAGCCAAATCGGCAAGTTGCCGATCATCCAGTACCAGGCTATAACACTTATTTTTCTCATCTCGTAGCCTTTGCACAAAGCCTTCCACCGATTCATCATTACACTGTCTCAATTTTACCAAATCGGTAAGCTTCTTTTCATGAATTCCAGCAAAGAAATATTTATGAAATTGCTTTTCCAGATCAGCCCAAGTAATAATAGAATTTGGCGGTAATGAAATAAACCATGTGAATGTTGATCTAGACAAAGATGATGAAAACAAACGTACTCTTAATTCATCTCTGCTAGCTGTCTCTCCACATTGAATAATGAAGCGATTAACATGTTCCATGGTTGATGTATCATCTTGCCCAGAGAACTTAGTAAAATCTGGTACCTTGTACCGATTTGGGAGAGGAATTAAATCATATGCCGGAGGGTATGGAGTCCGATAAGAATAAGTATTGACCTTGGGTTTTATCCCAAACTAATCCTTCATAATTTCTGCTATCTTATCGGCCCAAAAAGCATCAGCCTCTTGTTGACGATATGGCTGAATTTTTACAGGAGGTACTTGCTGATATCCCTCTACGTATCTTTGTGGCCCACAATCTCCAGCAATCGGTATATTTGCCATTACTTGTGGTCCATTAACCTGCTGGAAAGGATTCATTGGTTGAGCTGCCGATTCCTGATTCTGAAAACCAGCTTGCATATGACCTTGATGAATCCCTGCAACCTGCTGATTTTGCTGAACTGTATATTGAGTAGGAAACTATCCTGACCAACTATTATTAGAATTCATTGGTACAAAATTTACCAATGGCTGGTGTCACACCTGGTTTTCTAAAGAACAAAACCAGGCTAATCATATGTGTGCCTAGGAAGTCCACACATATGCCAGAATGAAAAAGTATCAGAAACAATGTTATTATATAACGTATACATAGCTATATTAACACTTACATCAGAGTATCGCGGAACGGTGACTAAACTTCAGGCTCCATTCTTCTTAGGGACGGCTGACTGGGGGTAACATATGCCTAGCACTTCTACTAGTCTTTTGGAAACTCCACTACACCTTTGACCTTCTTCCGAGTAGCATCTTACTACACACTGGAGTGTTGGGAAAATAGCAAGAGTGAGTCCATGTCGAACTCAACAAGTATAACACAAGGTTTATGAGGCTCAAAAAGGCTAGACACTGTTTGACTACGTTTAGCTTTTAGTCATCATATAATTAGCAATTGAGTAGCATCAAGATGAACCAATTCCCATTAAAGAACCAATGATCAATTGTAATAAAGATAATGAATAGCATTAACATGAGCATAACAATAATCAACAATAATTAAGCATGATATAACCAGGGTGATCATCTATCTGTAAATGTTCCAAGGCCACCCGTATCCGTGGGCACGGCTAGTATACCAGTTTTTAACTCTGCGCAGAGGTGTACACTTTCACTGTGAGTCATAACTTCCAAATGCATGGGTTCGCGACTCCTCAAAACACCAGAAATCATATAAAGCTACTTAAAAGTTCGTCTAACAAGTTAGGGCCATTAGATTCACTCGGCAGGCAGATGTAGAACCCCCCTTCCCAGTGGCACAACAACCGCAGCCTATACACACTAAGGACAGGGGCTCGCCCTACACCCAACATGGCAAGCCGTTCTTACGCCATTTAAGGTAACCACTAACAAGCTAGAAAAGGTCCTTTAAGCAACTAAAGCCAGAGCCATATAGCCCTCACAGCTGTACTGTATGTTCCGGATGATCACGTACAGATAAGTCCTTATGGAGAGAAACCAGAGCAACAATATAACCCACATGCTCTAGCCCCCTTTCAACAGTAATAAAATCTTCTTAATTGGTTGATTGCATAATCCATTAGTCAAATTACAAGATCATTGTTCATAATTAAGCACTAGCAATAGCTACCCAAATGCATAACCCATAGGTGACAAGGAAACAAGATATCAATAGCTAAGTTATAATCTCTAAAGTTGTCAAAGTAGACACATACATATGATATTGATTATAGTGAATAGGTAACAAGGATAGTCCCATGTTATACTTGCCTTGATCCAAGCTTTCCTGATGATACTGCTGGTCTGGCTCAAAATAATACTTCTGATCGTCAAAAAACTGCTCACCGTCTATACTCGATCATCAAGCATCAACACACAATCATCCGAGCAATCATACACGAAGCAAACAAAGAAACATAATTAAAATAGTACACCAACAGTAGCAAAACAGTATAAAAAGTTTGTAAAACTCTTCTACACGTTACTACGATCACACAGACGTAAAGATCACGAAATTCAGATTTAAAACGTGAAAGTTATAAATTTTCTAAGATTTTCTATAGATAAATAATTACTTAAATATAAACTCGAAAATTAAATTTCTCAAACCTACTGTACAGCTATACTAACATGTAGATCTCGCAAATACGAATCTAACGCAACTTGAACGGGTCAAATCGGAGTTAAAACGAAGATTTTATGATCAAAACAAGATTAGTGGCAAAACTGTAAATAATATCATCTTCTACCTTGAGCCTCGAGAAGCTCCGGTCAGTCATGGTGGTTCCTCGCCGGAAAGAAACAAGATGAGATAGAAACTCGATGAAACGGCGATGGATTCGCGCAAACAGATATACCACGGTGTAGAGAACGACGAGGGCTACCTCTTGGTGGCGGTGGCTAGCGTCGGGACGCGACGGTTTGGCCGGAAAAGCTCGTCGGAAGTTCGTCGGAACGCAAGATGTAGATGCAGAACTTCGACGAGAGGTGGAGGGAGCTACGAGCGGCGGCTCACGATAAGGGTTGTACTTCTGAAACCAGGGCGTCAAGGGCTACGCCGGCATATATATAGTCGTAGGGTTTGGAAACTTTTCGGATTTTCTTAATTTCGGGATTATTTTAATTCCGCGAATAAAATAATTCCAGAAAATCTAAAATTACCTTTTTGGCTGCGAAAAATAGTCCGGAGCTCAGAAAAATCACGGGAAAAATCCTGGAGACTCTTGGAAAGATAAGGAACTCAACTAAATGAGTTTGAGCTCATGAAAATATTGATGAAGAGATCAAGGAAAAAGATTAAGCTCACGGAAATTTAAATTTTAAATCCAGAAAATACCAAAAAATTTTCCGATGAGAAGTAAACGTCATCCTATGGTATTTTCAAAATAATAGCACTCACAAACACCAAAGACAAGCATCACACAAACACCACATTATCAAATTAATATGGAAAAGTTTAAAACCACAATTATCTATATTTAAATTAACAGCAACTTAACTTATCTAATAAATTTATTCAGATATTGAAATAATTTATTTTATTTAGCGTTTTTGACGCACAACCCAAAATAGGAAATTTTGGGGTGTGACAATTCTACCCCACTTAACCAGAATCTCGTCCCGAGATTCGGAGAGACTAGGGAGAAAGATAAAGTTGATTTGCAAGTCTTCACTCTTCCCTGATCAACTCTTATCCAATGATGATGCCACAAGCTCAAAACCAACTTTGTAAATGTCTCCTTTAGACCCTTATGATTCTTATAGATGGTTCTAACGGGTTACCACTCTGAGAAAGGATACCTACACTCGATAGTGACTTTGCAATCATGTAGATAGTTGATGCTTCCAAGTGACGAAATAGAACGTATAAAATCGCCATCTTATATCGTCTTTAGTTCGTCAAACCCTCTTAAGAAGAGATCAACTGGAGAACACCAATGGATAGATTACATTTGTTTCTGAGTGATAACTACCATCATGTCCTTCTACCATCTCAAAGAGATTCATGAGCATATGCAAGAACAAGTAACTTGCACTTCCTCACGAGCAGAAAAATAGCAGTGCAGAAATACAGTTATAACTCGAGTTTTACGAATCCGATGATGTTGTAGCTTATACCGTTGGAAAGCTTATAAAATTTACTACAACTTTCTTATAGAACACTTCTCCAGATTCTGTAGTTAAGGTAGTCGAAAACTGTGCACAACAGAAAATATTCCAGGTTGCTGACAGCACAGATGCGTCGTCTTGTGATTTTCATAACTCCCAAACCATAATAGCTATTAGGGTGGTTCTTATAGTCAGAGAAAGATATTGAAGTCTACTATTTTCCAGAATTTATCCATGATTTTTGGGCGTCCAAAAATAGAGATATAAGCTATGGAAGACAGTCTGCTCTAAAAAGACAGGATAACATAAAAATGAGATTCAGAGAGATTAGAGAGATAGATAACACTAATCTTCAAGTCTTCATGCTTCTTTGATTTGTGTTGATGAGATATAAGATATGGATCGAGGATAGCCAAAAGATGACAAGAAAGATAAAGTTTGATCTTCAGTTCTTCGTACCTCGTCGCTTGAGATTAATGATGGTAGCGGACACTACCCCACTTAACAAAGATTTTGTTCCACCTGGCAATGTCATTGAAGGCAACACTTTCTTTAAGGCTTGCTGCTAATGATAAGTCCTTCACTTAAAACTTACTAAACATACTTGATATGGGGGTGATGTCATCTAAGTTTTCATGAAACTAACTATAGACTTCCAACATCTCCTTCCTATATCGTCCATGCTAACTTGTATAGAATATGTTGAATTGAATGTTGAACTCCCAACTGATGATAGCTTGAAGTGAAGACCAGTCCTGACGAATACCCGAGCTTTTGTAGACAATCCAACAAAGCACTAATCCCAAGCAAACAACACTAGCACATGAGTAGACTTTCAATCATAGAGATAACCACTTCTTCCAAGTGAAGCACTAGGACATACGAAACCTTTATCTTGCAACACTCACAACTTTGCTACCCCCTTAAGAAAAAGAAACTAGGGGACACCAAAGTAACTTGCATCTCCTTTTATACTAGATAACCATAATCATCTCTAATGTAAGATTCCAAGGCAAATCAATGAGATTCAAAGATATCCAATGATATATTCACTTATACAAGATAAGGAAGTAATACAGAAAATTTCTAGACGAATTCTAATTTTAACAGTTTAGTAAATCTAACATAAATCGAGCTACCAAGATCCAAATGAAGTGATATTTACATGGTTGGAAAGCTTATGAAATTATCTACAACTTTTATTAATAACACCTTTTCAGGTTCTGTCATTAAATTAATCAAAAACAGAGCTTAGCCAAAACTGTTCTAGAATTCCAGACTGTGGAGTAACCTTAACTTAGTACAGGTATATCTCTTAGCTCAAAATAGATAAAAAGGTAATTCCAGTGGGTTTGGAAAGATACAGAAGTCTAGTTATTCCCAGTAAAATTTCATAAATTTCTCATGTCCATATCTTGAGATATAACAGAAACATTGCAGACTGCTATAGAAATCAGCATGCGGAGTATTACGTAAAACCTACCCCACTTAACATGGATCGAGCTACTCCTCCAGATTTATACCTTCCGAGCCACCTTTGAAACACGAGAACAAGGCAACACACAAGCAACACATCAAGTAAAACAAGCATACATCACATCATCGATACTACACGTGCTTCTTCAACAATGGTGGTCATCCTAAATGGTAGATTATAGATGATGAAAGGCCATCGAACTTTTAAAAAAGGTAAGATCAGAAAACTTTAGGTAAAAACAACACAAATCAAAAACCAAGGAAGTAAGAAATAATAGCTCAACGGAAGCTATATCAAGGAGGGATACAATAGGACAAGGAAGAGGAAATAGTCAAAATCAATGAGTCAAGGGATGACAAAATAGTTTTATAGTGAAATGAGTTTTAGAATACGTCCAGTGCTACTTGACATACGTCCTACAGTCAACACCGCTCTGATACCACTCTGTCACACCTGGTTTTCTAAAGAACAAAACCAGGCTAATCATATGTGTGCCTAGGAAGTCCACACATATGCCAGAATGAAAAAGTATCAGAAACAATGTTATTATATAACGTATACATAGCTATATTAACACTTACATCAGAGTATCGCGGAATGGTGACTAAACTTCAGGCTCCATTCTTCTCAGGGACGGCTGACTGGGGGTAACATATGCCTAGCACTTCTACTAGTCTTTTGGAAACTCCACTACACCTTTGACCTTCTTCCGAGTAGCATCTTACTACACACTGGAGTGTTGGGAAAATAGCAAGAGTGAGTCCATGTCGAACTCAACAAGTATAACACAAGGTTTATGAGGCTCAAAAAGGCTAGACACTGTTTGACTACGTTTAGCTTTTAGTCATCATATAATTAGCAATTGAGTAGCATCAAGATGAACCAATTCCCATTAAAGAACCAATGATCAATTGTAATAAAGATAATGAATAACATTAACATGAGCATAACAATAATCAACAATAATTAAGCATGATATAACCAGGGTGATCATCTATCTGTAAATGTTCCAAGGCCACCCGTATCCGTGGGCACGACTAGTATACCAGTTTTTAACTCTGCGCAGAGGTGTACACTTTCACTGTGAGTCATAACTTCCAAATGCATGGGTTCGTGACTCCCCAAAACACCAGAAATCATATAAAGCTACTTAAAAGTTCGTCTAACAAGTTAGGGCCATTAGATTCACTCGGCAGGCAGATGTAGAACCCCCCTTCCCAGTGGCACAACAACCGCAGCCTATACACACTAAGGACAGGGGCTCGCCCTACACCCAACGTGGCAAGCCGTTCTTACGCCATTTAAGGTAACCACTAACAAGCTAGAAAAGGTCCTTTAAGCAACTAAAGCCAGAGCCATATAGCCCTCACAGCTGTACTGTATATCCCGAATGATCACGTACAGATAAGTCCTTATGGAGAGAAACCAGAGCAACAATATAACTCACATGCTCTAGCCCCCTTTCAACAGTAATAAAATCTTCTTAATTGGTTGATTGCATAATCCATTAGTCAAATTACAAGATCATTGTTCATAATTAAGCACTAGCAATAGCTACCCAAATGCATAACCCATAGGTGACAAGGAAACAAGATATCAATAGCTAAGTTATAATCTCTAAAGTTGTCAAAGTAGACACATACATATGATATTGATTATAGTGAATAGGTAACAAGGATAGTCCCATGTTATACTTGCCTTGATCCAAGCTTTCCTGATGATACTGCTGGTCTGGCTCAAAATAATACTTCTGATCGTCAAGAAACTGCTCACCGTCTATACTCGATCATCAAGCATCAACACACAATCATCCGAGCAATCATACACGAAGCAAACAAAGAAACATAATTAAAATAGTACACCAACAGTAGCAAAACAGTATAAAAAGTTTGTAAAACTCTTCTACACGTTACTACGATCACACAGACGTAAAGATCACGAAATCCAGTGCTACTTGGCATACGTCCTACAGTCAACACCGCCCTGATACCACTCTGTCACACCCGGTTTTCTAAAGAACAAAACCAGGCTAATCATATGTGTGCCCAGGAAGTCCACACATATGTCAGAATGAAAAAGTATCAGAAACAATGTCATTATATAACGTATACATAACTATATTAACACTTACATCAGAGTATCGCGGAACGGTGACTAAACTTCAGGCTCCATTCTTCTCAGGGACGGCTGACTGGGGGTAACATATGCCTAGCACCTCTACTAGTCTTCTGGAAACTCCACTACACCTTTGTCCTTCTTCCGAGTAGCATCTTACTACACACTGGAGTGTGGGGGAAATAGCAAGAGTGAGTCCATGTCGAACTCAACAAGTATAACACAGGGTTCATGAGGCTCAAAAAGGCTAGACACTGTTTGACTGCATTTAGCTTTTAATCATCATATAATTAGCAATTGAGTAGCATCAAGGTAATCCAATCCCATCAATGAATCAATGATCAATTGTAATAAGGATAATGAATAGCATTAACATGAGCACAATAATAATCAACAATAATTAAGCATGATATAATAGTGGTGATCAACTATTCCGTAAGAATCCCCAAGGCCGCTCGTATCCATGAGCACGGCTAGTATACCAGTTTTTAAACTCTGCGCAGAGGTGTACACTTTCACTGTGAGTCATGATTTCCAAATGCATGGGTTTGCAAGGCCCAAAACATCAGAAACCATATGAAGCCATTCAAAAGTTCGTCTAACAAGTTAGGGCCATTAGATTCACTCGGCAGGCAGATGTAGAACCCTCCTTCCCTGTGGCACAACAACCGCAGCCTATACACACTAGGCCAGGGGCTCGCACTACACCCAACGTGGCAAGCCATTCTTACGCCATTTAAGGTAACCACTAACAAGCTAGAAAAGGTCTCTTGAACAACTAAATCCAGAGCCATATAGCCCTCACAGCTGTACTGTCAATCCCGGTTATCACTTACAGGTAAGTCCTTATGGAGAGTAACTAGAGCATCAAAATAACCCACATGCTCTAGCCCCCCTTTCAACAGTAATAAAATCATCTTAATCGGTTGATTGCATAATCCATTAGTCAAATTATAAGATCATTATTCATAATTAAGCACTAGCAATAGCTACCCAAATGCATAACCCATAGGTGACAAGGAAACAAGATATCAATATCTAAATTATAATCTCTAAGGTTGTCAAGGTAGACACATGCATATGATATTGATTATAGTGAATAGGTAACAAGGATGGTCCCATGTTATACTTGCCTTGATCAAAGCTTTCCTCATGATCTGCTGGTCTGGCTTAAAATAATACTCCTGATCATCAAGAAACTGCTCACCGTCTATACTCGATCACCAAGCATCAACACACAATCATCCGAGCAATCATACACGAAGCAAACAAAGAGACATAATTAAAACAGTACACCAACAGTAGAAAAACATTTAGGAAAGCTTACAAAACTATTCTACACGTTACTACGATCACACAGACGTAAAGATCATGAAATTCGGATTTAAAACGTGAAAGTTATGAATTTTCTAAGATTTCCTATAGATAAATAATTACTTTAATATAAACTCGAAAATTAAATTTTCTAAACCTACTGTACAGCTACACTAACATGTAGAGCTCGCAAATACGAACCTAACGCAACTTGAACGGGTCAAATCGGAGTTAAAACATGGAAGATATGGCCTAAACAAGATTGTATGTATATATGTATTTCTATTGTATTTCGGGATTTGTTTTTCTTAAGGAAAACGGCAAAATAAGTGTGGGTGATGTCGGGATGATGTCATCATGCTAACAAGAGTTCAATGGCCATGATTTGCATCTAATAAACAATTTATAAATAAAAACGCATTAATGTGAATATTAATCGAGTTAACAGTTTAAGAAAGTGCCGACGCATGAACCTATGTTATTTTAAATTTAAAGGAGCATGTCATAAACATGAACAAGATTAACATTAATTTAGGACAGACTAAAGTATAAACCCGTGTTTCGTTTAATTAGAAACTCAATTACACAAGCATAAATCAAATTAATATCTAACTTATAAATTTCAAAGATGTAAGACATGTTAACCGTTGTTGCTAACACATAACTTCGATCGGCACTATTGCAAAACAAGAACGGATTTAAATCGAGATTTCTTTTAATTGAAAAGCTATTAAATAAATATATTAATCTAATTTCTATTTAAATTAATAAAGTCATAATCAAGTGACATGATAAACATCATTACTAATACATAGTTTACGTCGACACAAACACGACACGACGCGAATCAAATTGCAACCCTGAGTTATTTTCTAATTAACATCGATTAAATAATTATTAATCAAAAAGTTTCTAAATCAATAAATTTATAATTATGAGACCTGACCAACGTTGGTACTACCGCGTAGAGCGCGACGGCACGAATCTAACGCGACAAGAACTACTCAAATCGGACTTAAAACGACTAAACGCCAGGCATAATACGATCAATGGCAAACTTGTAAATATGGCATCTTCTACCTTACTTGTTCTCCATCTCGACGTGGGCAAGGCAGCCATGGGAAGTGCTGCTGCTGGTCGTGGGGAAGGGCTTCGGCCACAGGCGCTCGGCCAGCAGGTGGCGGCGGCGTGCCATAGCGCAGGTCCACACGTGGGGTCGGACAGGGGCCCATGAGGCATTGCTTGACAGCTAGAAAAGAACACCGGCGGCGCTACTGCTCTCCACCAATTGTGCACGCGGCCGGGATCGGTGAGCGCAAAGCCGGGGACCCGGGAAGATGACGCGTTCACAGCCCTAGGCCAGGGCAACGCGAGTCCGAAGGTAAGAAAGCCGGGGTCACCTGAAAACAGAAAACAAAACCGGCCATGGTGGAAGCTCGCCGGCGAAAAAGAAGATGAGATGGAAAAACGATGAAACGGGCATGGATTCACGAAATAAAAGGTGTGCCGGTGTAGAGAACGACGAGAGGAACCTCTGAGTGAAAACGGAATTCGCCAGAGATGTCCGAGGTGGTCGGAAAAGCTCGCCGAACCATCGTCGGAAGTTCGCCGGAACGCAAGCTGTAGATGCAGAACTTCGGCGAGAGGTGGGGAGAGCTACGAGCGGCGGCTCGCGATACGAGCTCAGTGGCAGCGGACAACAACAGCGGCGGCGAACGGCAACAGCGGCCGCGGGCGGCGACAGCGGCGGCGGCGGCAACAGCGGCGGCGGCGACAACAACGGCAGCGGCGGCAACAGCGGCGGCGGCGACAACAGCGGCGGCGGCGGTAACAGCGGCGGAAAACAGGGCTAGCAGGCAGGCCAGACATATATATAGGGAGGAAGACTCTCCACCTTCACGTCAACTAGCGATATGGTGCTAATTGACGTTGCACCCTCCATCTTTACTAATAGGCCTAATTAATTATTAAAGCCCATTAGTAAATAAATGAATGGACATTTAGGATTATTGCACACAAGCTTTGGTGGAAAATGAGATATTTATTATTTTCGGAATTAATTAATTTCGTGGATAAAATAATTCTAGAAAAGTCCAGAATTATTATTTAAGCCGCGAAAAATACTCCGAAAACTCCGAAAATTCGAGGGAATTTTCTAGAGACATTATGGAACATGAGGAACCCAAATAAAGTATTTGGAGCTTATGAAAAGATGGATGAAGAGATCAAGGAAAAAGATTAAGCTCACGAAAATTGGAATTTTGGATCCAGAAAATACCAAAAAGTTTTCCGATGAGAAGTAAACGTCGTCCTACGGTATTTTGAAAATAATAGCACTCACCAACACCAAAGACAAGCATCACACAAACACCACATTATTAAATTAATATGAAAAAGTTTAAAACCACAATTTTCTATATTTAATTAGCAACAACTTAACTTATCTAATAAATTTATTCAGATATTGAAATAATTTATTTTATTTAGCGTTTTTCCCGCACAACCCAAAATAAAAAAAATTTGGGTGTGACAATTCTACCCCACTTAACAGGAATCTCGTCCCGAGATTTGAAGAGACTAGGGAGAAGGATAAAATTGATCTGCAAGTCTTCACTCTTCTCTGATCAATTCTTATCTAATGATGATGATGCCACAAGCTCAAATCTAACTTTGTAAATATCTCCTTTAGACCCTTACGATCCTTGTAGATGGTTCTAATAGGTTACCAACCCTGAGAAGAGATACCTACGCTCGATAATGACTTTGCAACCATGTAGATAGCTGATGCTTCCAAATGACGAAAATAGAACGTATAAAACCTCCATCTTGTATCGCCTTTAGTTCGGCAAACCCCCTTAAGAAGAGATCAACTAGAGAACACCAAAGGATAACTTGCATTTGTTTCTGAGTGATGACTATCGTCATGTCCTTCTGGCATCCCAAAGAGATTCATGAGCATATCCAAGAACAAGTAATCCTGCTCTTCCTCACGAGCAGAAAAACAGCAGTGCAAAAATACAGTTATAACTTGAGTTATGTCAATCCGATGATAATGTAGCTTATACCGTTGGAAAGCTTATCAAATTTACTACAACTCTCTTATAGAACACTTCTCCAGATTCTGCAGTTAAGGTAGTCGAAAACTGTGCACAACAGAAACTATTCTAGATTGCTGACAGCACAAATGCGTCGCCTTGTGATTTTCATAACTCCCAAATCATAATAGCTATCAGGGCGGTTCTTACCGTCAGAGAAAGATATTGAAGTCTAATATTGTCCAGAATTTATCCATGATTTTTGGGCGTCCAAAATTAGAGATATAAGCTAAGGAAGACAGACTGCTCTAAAAAGACAGGATAAGATAAAAATGAGATTCAGAGAGATTAGAGAGATAGATAACACTAATCTTCAAGTCTTCATGCTTCTTTGCTTTGCGTTGATGAGATATAAGACATAGATCAAGGATAGCCAAAAGATGACAAGAAAGATAAGGTTTGATCTTCAGTTCTTCATACCTCGTCGCTTGAGATTGATGATGGTAACGGACACTACCCCACTTAACAAAGATTTTGCTCCACCTAGCAATGTCATTGAAGGCAACACTTTCTTTAAGGCTTGCTGCTAATGATAAGTCCTTCACTTAAAACTTACTAAACATACTTGATATGGGGGTGATGTCATCTAAGTTTTCATGAAACTAACTATAGACTTCCAACATCTCCTTCCTATGTCGTCCATGCTAACTTGTATAGAGTATGTTGAATTGAATGTTGAACTCCCAACTGATGATAGCTTAAAGTGAAGACTAGTCCTGACGAATACCCGAGCTTCTTGTAGACGATCCAACAAAGAACTGATCCCAAGCAAACAACACTAGCACATGAGTAGACTTCCAATCATAGAGATAACCACTTCTTCCAAGTGAAGCAATAGGACATACGAAACCTTCATCTTGCAACACTCACAACTTTGCTACCCCTTAAGAAAAAGAAACTAGGGGACACCAAAGTAACTTGCATCTCCTTTTATACTAGATAACCATAATCATCTCTAATGTAAGATTCCAAGGCAAATCAATGAGATTCAAAGATATCCAATGATATATTCACTTATACAAGATAAGGAAGTAATGCAGAAAATTTCTGGGCGAATTCCAATTTAGCAGTCCAGTAAATCTGACATATCTTGAGATACAGACATCCGATTAAGGTGATCTTTATATGGTTGGAAAGCTTACGAAATTATCTACGACTTTTATTCACAACACTTTTCCAGATTCTGTGAATAAGTTAGTCAAAAACTGAACTTAGCCGAAACTGTTTTAAGATTCCAGACTGCGCAGTGACCCCAACTTGGAACAGGTATATCTCTTAGCTCATAATAGATAATAAGGTAAGTCCAGTGGGTTTGGAAAGATACAGAAGTCTAGTTATTCCCAGTAAAATTTCATAAATTTCCCATGTCCATATCTTGAGATATAACAGAAAAATTGAGACTGCTATAGAAATCAGCATGCGGAGTATTACGTAAAACCTACCCCACTTATCATGGATCGAGCTACTCCTCAAGACGAAACCTTCCAGGCCACCTTTGAAACACGAGAACAAAGCAACACTCAAGCAACACATCAAGCAAAACAAGCACACATCACATCATCGGTACTACACGTGCTTCTTCAACAATGGTGGTCATCCTAAATGGCAGATTATAGATGATGAAAGACCATCGAATCTTTGAACCAGGTAAGTTCAGAAAACTTTTAATAAAAATAATATAAAACAAAATCGAAGGGAGTAAGAAATAATAGCTCAAAGGAAGCTATCAAGGACGGGATACAACAGGACAAGGAAGAGAAAAATAGTCAAAATCAATGAGTCAAGGGATGACCAAAAATAGTTTTATAGTGAAATGAGTTTTAGAATACGTCCAGTGCTACTTGGCATACGTCCTACAGTCAACACCGCTCTGATACCACTCTGTCACACCCGGTTTTCTAAAGAACAAAACCAGGCTAATCATATGTGTGCCCAGGAAGTCCACACATATGTCAGAATGAAAAAGTATCAGAAACAATGTCATTATATAACGTATACATAACTATATTAACACTTACATCAGAGTATCGCGGAACGGTGACTAAACTTCAGGCTCCATTCTTCTCAGGGACGGCTGACTGGGGGTAACATATGCCTAGCACCTCTACTAGTCTTCTGGAAACTCCACTACACCTTTGTCCTTCTTCCGAGTAGCATCTTACTACACACTGGAGTGTGGGGGAAATAGCAAGAGTGAGTCCATGTCGAACTCAACAAGTATAACACAGGGTTCATGAGGCTCAAAAAGGCTAGACACTGTTTGACTGCATTTAGCTTTTAATCATCATATAATTAGCAATTGAGTAGCATCAAGGTAATCCAATCCCATTAATGAATCAATGATCAATTGTAATAAGGATAATGAATAGCATTAACATGAGCACAATAATAATCAACAATAATTAAGCATGATATAATAGTGGTGATCCACTATTCCGTAAGAATCCCCAAGGCCGCTCGTATCCGTGAGCACGGCTAGTATACCAGTTTTTAAACTCTGCGCAGAGGTGTACACTTTCACTGTGAGTCATGATTTCCAAATGCATGGGTTTGCAAGGCCCAAAACATCGGAAACCATATAAAGCCATTCAAAAGTTCGTCTAACAAGTTAGGGCCATTAGATTCACTCGGCAGGCAGATGTAGAACCCCCCTTCCCTGTGGCACAACAACCGCAGCCTATACACACTAGGCCAGGGGCTCGCACTACACCCAACGTGGCAAGCCATTCTTACGCCATTTAAGGTAACCACTAACAAGCTAGAAAAGGTCTCTTGAACAACTAAAGCCAGAGCCATATAGCCCTCACAGCTGTACTGTCAATCCCGGTTATTACTTACAGGTAAGTCCTTATGGAGAGTAACTAGAGCATCAAAATAACCCACATGCTCTAGCCCCCTTTCAACTGTAATAAAATCATCTTAATCGGTTGATTGCATAATCCATTAGTCAAATTACAAGATCATTGTTCATAATTAAGCACTAGCAATAGCTACCCAAATGCATAATCCATAGGTGACAAGGAAACAAGATATCAATATCTAAATTATAATCTCTAAGGTTGTCAAGGTAGACACATGCATATGATATTGATTATAGTGAATAGGTAACAAGGATGGTCCCATGTTATACTTGCCTTGATCAAAGCTTTCCTCATGATCTGCTGGTCTGGCTTAAAATAATACTCCTGATCATCAAGAAACTGCTCACCGTCTATACTCGATCACCAAGCATCAACACACAATCATCCGAGCAATCATACACGAAGCAAACAAAGAGACATAATTAAAACAGTACACCAACAGTAGAAAAACATTTAGGAAAGCTTACAAAACTATTCTACACGTTACTATGATCACACAGACGTAAAGATCACGAAATTCGGATTTAAAACGTGAAAGTTATGAATTTTCTAAGATTTCCTATAGATAAATAATTACTTTAATATAAACTCGAAAATTAAATTTTCTAAACCTACTGTACAGCTACACTAACATGTAGAGCTCGCAAATACGAACCTAACGCAACTTGAACGGGTCAAATCGGAGTTAAAACATGGAAGATATGGCCTAAACAAGATTGTATGTATATATGTATTTCTATTGTATTTCGGGATTTGTTTTTCTTAAGGAAAACGGCAAAATAAGTGTGGGTGATGTCGGGATGATGTCATCATGCTAACAAGAGTTCAATGGCCATTATTTGCATCTAATAAACAATTTATAAATAAAAACGCATTAATGTGAATATTAATCGAGTTAACAGTTTAAGAAAGTGCCGACGCATGAACCTATGTTATTTTAAATTTAAAGGAGCATGTCATAAACATGAACAAGATTAACATTAATTTAGGACAGACTAAAGTATAAACCCGTGTTTCGTTTAATTAGAAACTCAATTACACAAGCATAAATCAAATTAATATCTAACTTATAAATTTCAAAGATGTAAGACATGTTAACCGTTGTTGCTAACACATAACTTCGATCGGCACTATTGCAAAACAAGAACGGATTTAAATCGAGATTTCTTTTAATTGAAAAGCTATTAAATAAATATATTAATCTAATTTCTATTTAAATTAATAAAGTCATAATCAAGTGACATGATAAACATCATTACTAATACATAGTTTACGTCGACACAAACACGA
This sequence comes from Saccharum spontaneum, assembly GCA_022457205.1. Lineage (NCBI taxonomy): Eukaryota > Viridiplantae > Streptophyta > Magnoliopsida > Poales > Poaceae > Saccharum > Saccharum spontaneum. The sequence goes on along the minus strand of CM039591.1, from coordinate 25,354,225 downwards.
CACGACGCGAATCAAATTGCAACCCTGAGTTATTTTCTAATTAACATCGATTAAATAATTATTAATCAAAAAGTTTCTAAATCAATAAATTTATAATTATGAGACCTGACCAACGTTGGTACTACCGCGTAGAGCGCGACGGCACGAATCTAACGCGACAAGAACTACTCAAATCGGACTTAAAACGACTAAACACCAGGCATAATACGATCAATGGCAAACTTGTAAATATGGCATCTTCTACCTTACTTGTTCTCCATCTCGACGTGGGCAAGGCAGCCATGGGAAGTGCTGCTGCTGGTCGTGGGGAAGGGCTTCGGCCACAGGCGCTCGGCCAGCAGGTGGCGGCGGCGTGCCATAGCGCAGGTCCACACGTGGGGTCAGACAGGGGCCCATGAGGCATTGCTTGACAGCTAGAAAAGAACACCGGCGGCGCTACTGCTCTCCACCAATTGTGCACGCGGCCGGGATCGGTGAGCGCAAAGCCGGGGACCCGGGAAGATGACGCGTTCACAGCCCTAGGCCAGGGCAACGCGAGTCCGAAGGTAAGAAAGCCGGGGTCACCTGAAAACAGAAAACAAAACCGGCCATGGTGGAAGCTCGCCGGCGAAAAAGAAGATGAGATGGAAAAACGATGAAACGGGCATGGATTCACGAAATAAAAGGTGTGCCGGTGTAGAGAACGACGAGAGGAACCTCTGAGTGAAAACGGAATTCGCCAGAGATGTCCGAGGTGGTCGAAGTTCGCCGGAACGCAAGCTGTAGATGCAGAACTTCGGCGAGAGGTGGGGAGAGCTACGAGCGGCGGCTCGCGATACGAGCTCAGTGGCAGCGGACAACAACAGCGGCGGCGAACGGCAACAGCGGCCGCGGGCGGCGACAGCGGCGGCGGCGGCAACAGCGGCGGCGGCGACAACAACGGCGGCGGCGGCAACAGCGGCGGCGGCGACAACAGCGGCGGCGGCGGTAACAGCGGCGGAAAACAGGGCTAGCAGGCAGGCCAGACATATATATAGGGAGGAAGACTCTCCACCTTCACGTCAACTAGCGATATGGTGCTAATTGACGTTGCACCCTCCATCTTTACTAATAGGCCTAATTAATTATTAAAGCCCATTAGTAAATAAATGAATGGACATTTAGGATTATTGCACACAAGCTTTGGTGGAAAATGAGATATTTATTATTTTCGGAATTAATTAATTTCGTGGATAAAATAATTCTAGAAAAGTCCAGAATTATTATTTAAGCCGCGAAAAATACTCCGAAAACTCCGAAAATTCGAGGGAATTTTCTAGAGACATTATGGAACATGAGGAACCCAAATAAAGTATTTGGAGCTTATGAAAAGATGGATGAAGAGATCAAGGAAAAAGATTAAGCTCACGAAAATTGGAATTTTGGATCCAGAAAATACCAAAAAGTTTTCCGATGAGAAGTAAACGTCGTCCTACGGTATTTTGAAAATAATAGCACTCACCAACACCAAAGACAAGCATCACACAAACACCATATTATTAAATTAATATGAAAAAGTTTAAAACCACAATTTTCTATATTTAATTAGCAACAACTTAACTTATTTAATAAATTTATTCAGATATTGAAATAATTTATTTTATTTAGCGTTTTTCCTGCACAACCCAAAATAAAAAATTTTTGGGTGTGACAATAACCAAATACGACTAGGACACCAAGTCCAAATCTAAGGAAACACATGACTCTTATACAAATCAGACTCTAACAAACATAGAAAAGGAAATCAATTCCTATCTATTCCCTTGTCCGCCTTAATTACGATGGAATTCCCATTGACCTCCTTTCCATCGGCACACTTCCTGTTTTCATCGGCAGTAGTCTTCAAGCCTCCCTTCATCGGCATACTTCCTGTTTCATCAGCAGCAGTCTTCAAGCCTCTCTTCATCGGTATCGGCAATAACATCCTTAACCTTATCGGCAATGCTTCAATCTGAATTAACTTCTCCATACACCGCCACCATTCATCGACAGCCTTCTTTACAAGCTGATTTTCATCGGCTATCAACATACACAGTAACTTTTCTTCTGCTGATTAGCCCACTCTGACCATCTTGACACGTGCCAAAAAACGGTGTCAACAACTGTATGTCCCGGTTATCACTTACAAGTCCTTACGGAGAGAAACCAGAGTAATAATATAACCCCTTGCTCTAGCCCCCTTTTCAATAGTAATAAAATCATCTTAATGGTTGGTTGCTTAATCCATTAGTCAAATTACAAGATCATTGTTCATAATTAAGCACTAACAATAGCTACCCAAATGCATAACCCATAGGTGACAAAGAAACAAGATATCAATAACTAAGTTATAATCTCTATGGTTGTCAAGGAGGACACATACATATGTATGATAATTTCAGTGAATAGGACAACAAGGATGGTCCCATGTTATACTTGTCTTTTTCCTAAAGTTAAGCTACTCAGAATCTTCAGCTGCTATCTTTCGGTCTCCAACTTTTGCTTCGACTATCGGTCCTCAGCTCCTAGTCTTCAGCGCTGACGAACCACGCTTCCTCTACTCACAACAACCAAGCTCAGCAAACAGACAACCAACACATCTAAGAACAAACATTATACAAAACTCACTTTAAAAGGAAGCACACTGAGCGCCACGGCTTATTGCTACAGTTACGAAAACGCAAGAACGACGGATAACGGAGCTACCATTAAACAGGACACACGACTATAAACTTAATGCATATTAGTTATTGAAATAAGGTGATAAATATTTTGAAGAAATATTCTAAAATTAGATTAATCAATTGAATTACAAAGCTAGGTTTAACCCTGGTCATATTTTATTTATATATATTTTATAGTATTCAAGTCATCTAAATATTTATAGTTTAGAAAACATAAAACATGAGGGAAGACTAATCGAACTACTTTATGTTTCAAGGTTGCCCAAGAAAGTCATCATAAATAAAAAGATATTAATGTTGATATTCACCATATTAACATTTAATATTATTTAAGTCACTTAAGCATATATGATTTAGTAAGCACAATACGCATGATAACAACAAATCGATCCATCATGTCTCGTGATTAGCTTAAGCAAGTTATAATTAACAATGAAACATTTAAGTTGTTATTTATCAAGTTAGCATTTTTTATTTACAACAGGTCGAGATATAAACATAAGTCTCTTTTAATTTAACAAGACATTAAATAAGAATTAATCTAATTAATTATAGATTTCATGCTTAACTAAACAGTTTACATTAATTATAGATTTCATGCTTAACTAAACAGTTTACAGATAAAAACGCATTAATGTGAATATTAATCGAGTTAACATTTTAAGAAAGTGCCGACTCATGAACCTATGTCATTTTAAATTTAAAGAAGCATGGCATAAACATTAATTATTCTAATCAAATATTTATAATTTATATCGACTCATGAACCTATGTCATTTTAAATTTAAAGAAGCATGGCATAAACATTAATTATTCTAATCAAATATTTATAATTTATATAACCTGACACATATACAAGTACTAACCGAGCCATCCCATGTTTTATATTTAAACTAAACAAATTATAATCAAGAACCATCTAATATTAATCGAGTTAAACCTAAATTGCTTTTTAATTAATTAAAGAGAACACTCGCTAACTAAACATTAATCAAATTAATTATATTCATAAATGCGGGACATGAAAAACAACGTTGCTAACATGTCGCTTACACCACCACGGTCAAAAGCAACAAAAACGAAATTATAAACCTATGTCACTTTTAATTAAAAACTATTAAATTAATACTAATCAAATTATATTTTAAATCAATAAATTCATAATTATAAGACATGACAAACATTAGCACTACTATGTAGAGCGCGACTATATGAAACTAACGCAACTAAAACGGAACAAAACGGAATTAAAACGAAGAAACGATAAATATATTACGAACCAGTGGCAGAACCGTAAATACTTCATCTTCTACCTCCATCCATCTGAAGGGCCTCGACCTAGGGACGACACGAGAAGGAGGAGAAATATTTAATTTACTACACGAGAGATTTCCCAAACTAGGGGCTCCTCTTACGATAGTTTTGGTGTGTTTTGTCCATGGGATAGGTACATACTTATAGGGAGGAAAACTCTCCACCTTCACATCAACCAGTAATATGGTACTAATTGATGTTGCACCGTCCACCTCCAGTAATAAGCCTAAATAGACATTAAGGCCCATTAATAAATAAAGACATAGACCTTAATGATTATTGCACACAGGCTTTGAGCGTTGGGAAAAATGAGATATTTATTTATTTTCAGAATTAATTAATTTCATAGATAAAATAATTCTAAAAAAGTCTAAAATAATTGTTTAAGCCACGAAAAATACTCTGAAAGCTCCAAAAATTCGGGAAAAATTCTCAGAGACATTATGAAACATAAGGAACCCAAATAAAGTATTTAGAGCTCATGATAAAATAATTTGGAGCATCTAAAAATTAGATTATGCTCACAGAAAAATAGGAACAAATTCTAGAAAAAACTGGAAAAATTCTCGAGAAGTTTGTAGAGATTGATTGATGGGCGAGAAACTGAAAGGAGTAATTTGCGTTACAAAAGAGAAGATTTTTAGGAAGCTCCTGATGAAAAGTTGATACGAGAAACAAGGAATATTGATTATAGAAAAAGATAAAGGCATGCCGGAGAAGAAAGATCGACCTACTAAACGTATTTTTAAAGACCTTGCTCACTCTCAACATACAAGAGTTAACAAGCAAACATCACATCAAACAATAGCCCATCAAATTAGTTTAGAAAAATTTAAAGATCCTCATTTTTTTCTATAACTAATTGATGCTATCATAAACTAAACTTAGGAAATTTTATCCGAATATTAAAACATTTATTTTATTTAGTGTTTCCTATGCACAACCCAAAATAGAAATTTTAGGGTGTGACAAGATCATGCCAGTATGTTGCAATGGGTAAAAAATAATACCATAATAAGAAATAGTAATCATTGCTAATAAAGATTTTCGCTAACTCAGCATACCACTTAGAAGGAGTTAGAAACAATGCATAAGCTATGTTCTTTGACCGTTTTGATTGAAGATAAATGAAGGGGTTCATGAACTGAAGCCTAGCACCAAGAAGTAACTGTAGCCAAAATCATAAAACAAAACCAACAATCCAACATGGACCATTTTGATCCAACAATGACTTTTTGAACATTTGTACACCCTTGACCAAACAGTCCAGAACTATTCTACTCCCTCTACCTCTGGAGACTAACATACGACAAGAACATTCTTTAAGTTATGGTTTACCTCTGGAGACTAACATATGACAAGAACATTCTTTAAGTTATGGTTTAGGTACATAATTGCAATGAAAAAAGTAATCTGACAAATTAACCAAAACACCAATTCAATGTAATTTGCATTTTTATTGTAGAAGCATGAGAAGATATCGTATGTGCAGTAAACATATATTGTTGTGTGCATAAGAACATGGCACTGCAGTCCATAATACTTATGTCTGCCACAGACCCGTCCTGGAAATGAGAATAGGTCTGCCTGTACAAACAGACCCGTCCTGGAAATGAGAATAGGTCTGCCTGTACAAACAGACCAGTCCTGGAAATGAGAATAGGTTTTAGCTTATGGTTTAAAACTATCATAATTCATAAGACCCAATTAACAAGAATTAACTGGACGATTGATACTTGATTTAATTTATGTGAACTCATGCAAGCAAATTATTATTTCAACAGGAATTATCCAGCACTGTGGTAATCTCAAGCAGATTATTATCCAACTTCAAATCTTGGTGGCTTATTATATAGAAATGAAGCCATAATCAGGTTAATGACAACAGGAATTACTCTCGAGGAAGAATCTGAAGAAATAAATTTAGTTACATTGACGATTGATGCCTGTTGAAAGGGTGGGTGGCCTCAATATGACTTCTGCCCCGTGCCTGCTACTATAATCAGTGGTTCCACAGCTAGTCTGAAACAGTAGGAGTGATCTGCAAAGAGTGCCCACCCATTAGAGTCACAAAATCACAAAACAAAAAATATGCTTTAGAATTGCTTGATTTTTGCGCTACCAAGATGGGTTGACAATTCAACATAGATAGAATACACTAATGAGATGTTATGTTTTAAGCCATAAATGTACATTCAGCTAGCATGATTCTGAAAACAATGTTTAGCATGGTTCACTTTTCTGAAAAAAAAAACATCCTTACATAGGAGCATCTAGGTTCAGCACTGAACTGATTGTGCTACCACAACACCAATATGCATGAATGACACACATGCTGTAGCACCAAATTTGAAACGGGGAACACTCCCCAGGACACATCACCAGTTCATCGAAGAAATCCAACCCAACCGCAATACACAATCCTCAGCACTGCAGTGTACCCAGATTGCAACGAAACGACGACTCACGAGTAAACGGCTGCACTGAAGCAAATGGGCTAAATAGATAGAGAGGGCAGGCTGGCGCTAGGACTCTAACAGCACCAACAGCACAGAGGGTGTCTGTGCTGCAGGTCCGGAGATGACACTAACAGCACAGTCTGGAGATGACACTAACAGCACCAGCATGCACGATGACCATAGCAACGGTGGTGGCTGAGTTAGGCATGTGGATTGACTTTTCCCTACCTGACCATATCGCTAAGTAACTGATGGCTGATCATGCTTTCTCTGATATGCTTTCAAGTAGCTGATGTTCTTCTGTTTATGTAGGACAGCTAAAGACATGTACAAATTCATAAACTGTAATTTAAATGTGCAAACATGATTAATCTATGTCCAAAAAAATAGTTAATGGGCAAATGTTTAACGCCCTACTCAGATTTTCAGGAAGCTCGCTGAATTCAGTTTCAATGAACTGACTACCACTTCATATTTCAATGGCAAAATGTAGACTATTGACTACCATTATCCCTATTCCATAAAGATTTGGCCCAAAACAGTTACACCAATCTAGTGGATCTAGCACTTTAGAAAGCAATGCATTTGTCTTCAAATTTCTAATGTATGGGAGGCCAGGCAGTATTGTAGGTGACGCACACCCAAGTAAGGCTAAAATGGGTGTACATGAGGGAACAAGCCGAGAAGCACACACATGACCATACAGAAACTGAGTACAGGAGTACCACCCAATCGAAACCCCCAAAAATGTGCAAAACCCAGATTAGATCGGATGAATGCGAAATTCAAAGGCGCGAAAACCCCTTCGCGCGGCCACGATCGCTGGATAGAAGAACAATTAAACCCGCATTCCCCAGCGACCCCCTCCCCTCCAACAGCGCCACAGCGGGCTGGCGGGTTGACTTGGAGTCGGGCATGCGTGAGGAAAAATTATATCATCACGTACGAGTGAAAGGAGAGGGAGGGAGAGGTGGGGTTTACCTGCGGCAAGCAGCGAGCAGGGACGTCGTAGCGGTGGAGGCCGGCGCGATCGTGGCAAGTTCGACGCCGGCTTCTCGGATCAAGTCGGCGTCGTGGTTGTGGTTATGTACGCAGGACGGTACTGGTCATGGTTGTGGACGCCATGCGCAGAAGGCTTGATGCCCACGACGACGATAGGCGGCGTGCACGGTCGTGGCGAGGCTGATTCCTGGGTTGAGGAAGGAGGTTCCGTCGCCTGGTGGACGAGGACGATCGTGTCGCGACGAGGATTTAACGATTGTTTGGTGCTGCTGTCTTTCTGGGAAACAGAATAGGGAGACGTGGATGTGATTGATGTTTCCTTCTTTGCCGCCGTCATCGTCGCCGGTGGGAGAGGGCATGCGGTGGCAGTTACCTTTTTGGCTGGGGAAATCATCGTGCGGTGGCAGTTACCTTTTTGACCGAGGAAAATCACCGTGTGGGCGCCTGGTTTCGCATGCCGGGTAGTCTTCGCTCACTGGGGAAGTTTCACACGCCGGGTGACGATTCCTATCGGTAATTCACTTCTCCAGTTCTACTTTGTGCTCGCCTCCCCCTGCCAGTGCGCGCTTGTGTTCCTGGACAACATGCGCCAGTGGGGTGTCCAGCATCCTGACAGGTCAGCGGCTGGGCCGGCCATCGCGCCGTCATGGGCTCGCTCCTAGGCGAGGTGATGGCATCAGAGACTCCGAGGTGTAAGGCAGGGAAGGAGCGCGTATGGACACAGACAGCAGCGGAGCGGGGAATGGCGGCGCTGCCTGCACCAGTACGCATCGTGCCTCGCGTGCTCCGCAGCTTAGACTGAAAATGGCTAAGTGTGGGATGCGTTTTTGCTTCAAATCACTGAGTGCGTTGGATCTTGAATGGACGCACGAGATGAAAGAAAAGTTAAGACGTGACTTTGTTTAGCCTGCTCCCACCAAGCTAACCGTTGGTTTTTTGAGTATTTCGAAGCTAAGAAGCAACCTTTGTTTTCAGAGTTAGGCTGGAAGAGTATGGAGATACTCTACCAGATGATCAGTGGTATGGCACAAAATTGGATAATTTTGTGTCCAGTGGAAAAGTAGGATCGACCGAGGGAAGTCACTGTCGAGCTCAGGACGCAAGCGAGGATGATGCAGTGGCTTCCTGCTGGGTGACGGCGAAGAACCAGTTTGCTGGTTCTATGATGGCGTCTCGTGCTGACTTCAATGAAGACATGCTCAAGACTTTACCTCACAGCTGGAGGGTGCCGCTGAAGATCTAGTCGGTGTTGATGTGTGTGTTTAGTGCTGTTTTTTTAAGTTCTGGAGAGGGTTGGTTTGCTTACGTGAGTTATGGAGAGAGATGGTTTCGTCCTGCGGTGTTCTAAACGGGTTACTCAAGATTCTCATGTGGAATGCCACCTGTTATGCTGTAATGTTTGACCTTGCCTTTGATCTAATGATGAAAGATGGGGACCTCTAGCCCTAAAACTCTAAAAAAATATATAATCTAAACACTATTTGTATTATTATTATTATGATATTACAACTTTATTATGAAAAATGCAATATCATTGCTTGCCTATCCAAATTGTTGGTGATACGCGGTGATGATATTGACAACGCCGCCGAAAAAATGTTGCACCGGTGGTGATGGACAAGACATCAACGCTGGATCAAAGTAAAGCACAGCGGTGATGGATAAGACATCACCATGAAACTCAAGCGGCGGTGATGGACAAGACATTGCCACCGAATGAAATATTTGCAACATACGTATAAAACATCTGAAACACTTAGGCTTGCAACATGCATTTTTCATCTTTCTTCCGTACGACGCAGCGGACAGGGCGTCCAGTTTTTATTTAATGGAGAAGCCGTCTGGACGGACGCCCTGAAGCGTTATTATCATCCGGACACTAGATGTCAATGGTCAACCTACTACTACTATATATATGCCGTGGGCATCCATAAAACCTTCAACTGACAAAATAGTTGATACGAATGTTTAGGAGACATCTGCGACAAAATCTTGGATGACGGAGCGAACAACGATTGGAATCCTAACCGAATGACCCCCGCCTTCTTCCGACCAAGCCAGGCTCCCAAACGTGTAGACGCCTTGCACCATCTGCCTCGCCGTGAGCGTCACCTCGAAGGTTGCGTTCCTGCTGCCGTCCACGGCGAAGGTCATGACCGTCGGCTCCACGGACACGTCGACCCCAGCCGGAGCTTCGACGGCCACCCGGTAGGTCCCCTCCGCCGGCCCGACGTTGGTGACCGTGCGCGACACCGTGACAGAGCCCACGAGGTCCGGCACCGCGATGGAGGGCAGGTTGAGCTGGTACAGCCGCCCCATGTAGGACGAGCAGTCGTCCTTGGGATCCAGCGTGCAGAGGAAGAATCTGGTGTACTCGGCTGGGTCTACGTCGTACACTAGGCCGGGGTCAGCAGCTCTGTCAGGATGGATGTGGCCGCCGCCCATGTCGAACGGGTCTGCCAGTTTTCTAGGGAGTCCCTCGGCTTGGATCGGCATGCCGAAGCAGTCAGTCGTCGACGCTGATGAACAGCACGCAAAGCAAAGAGTTAAATCGACAGTTACTAGCTGTCGTTATTTTGGAAGAGAGAACTTGGTACATGTATAGTGTTGGAGCCGGCGAACATGCCTGTGGTGACAATGGCAGACTTGACCATGGCCGGCGACCACTCGGGGTGAACCGACTTAAGCAATGCAACCATGGCCGAGACATGTGGGCAGGCCATGGATGTCCCGGACATGAACTCGTACGAGTCGCCCACTGCCGCCAAGATGCTCACTCCGGGTGCGGCAATGTCAGGCTGTTGTTGGTTCAAAACCAAAGCATTATGCAGTCGTCAAAACAGCAGCTGCTTATTACATAAATATTCACCAATTCTGCTGACATATGGACATCCTTTCACCTTGAGTATGGCAGGAAACTCAACGCTCGGTCCTCTCGACGAGAACGAGGCGATCCTCGGTGACAGCACCCTGTCGCCGACCACGGTCGTCGCCGGCGAAATCCTCACCACCGGCGTCCTGCCATGGCACGTTCGACGTCGAGAGTCATACATTCGATGAGCTTTGCTTGCCATTGATAACTGATGACCGCGCTTGTGCGTGCAGTGGGCAACTAGCTAGCTCGCTCGCTCTCACCTTGTGTTGATCATATAAAAGGCGATCCGGTTTGCGATCTCGAAGTCGACAAGCACGCAGGGCATGATTCCATTGCAGCTGTCTGCTTTGTCAAGCACGTTGGAAGAGTAGCCCGCGAAGATGAGCCCCCTGGCGCCGACCTTCTTCACGTTACTGATAGCGTTGAACAAGCCTTGCCTTGGAGGATTGATGTTCACGTCCTCCGGTGCGTAGCACAGCACCACCTTGCCGGTGGCGTTCACGGACGCAAGCGACGCATTGTCGCATCTGTGCATGCATGCGCCGCCCATTTATATAGTTTTTTCAGTTTCAGAATGCGAGCAGGATTATATATTCATAAAAAAAGAAAAGCAGTTGCAATAATTCCATCATACTCCATCGTCAATTACCTAAACCCAGGAACAAGATTGATGAACTCGCTTGTGTTCACTGTTGCGTCCACGTAATGAGACTGCCCCTGCGCTTAATTATATATAGAAGAGTTAGATACACCGGTGGCTCTTAAACTCGTGGCCCTGTGCCATTTAGGTTCACAAACTTTCAAATTCGAAATCTGCCCCCCCCCCGTGAACTTGTTAAGTTATGCAGGAACGGCCTGGCTGACCGAGTGGTCAGTGCAGGCTCAGTGCCTCCCCTTTGGGATGATCAGAGTTCGAGTCCTAAGGGACTCACTCTTTATTTGTGGCTTTGGCCCCAGTGACAAGGGGAAAAAAACTCTCTCGTCTGCCCCACATCCAAAGCACAGGTCTGTGGCCGGCTCATCTCACGGAGCTGCGGCGCCGCTGTGTATGGGTGGGGCAGGGGTTCGGATGTTTTTTCGATCTGCGTGAGAAGATCTTCTTAAGCCGAAATACCCGGTGCGGTCTAGCCATCGCGGATCGAGTTTTTAACTTGTTAAGTTATGCACCGTTGGTCCATACCCCTTCATCTAATTGCTGACTAGGATTAAATTTTATAAAAACACCCTAGGGTCCTAATCAGCGCGGTTGTCTATTTCCATCGCACGTGGCGGCGTCCACGGCCGGCCGTGATGGTGTCCGCGGGAGCGGGAGGCGTTGTAGGCGGAGGCTGATCTTTGACACCAGGGCCGAGCACGTGCAAGCATCGGAGAGAAAGAGGGCCAAGGGCAAGGGCGTGCGGACGACGGTGCTAGGCGACGAAGGAGCCGGTGAGAGTAAGGACATCGACGACGAGGAGGAAGACGAAGAGATCGAGACGAACGCCGCGGAGGCGGCAACGGGCGACGAGGAGGCCGGGGGCCTGCTGGCAGCGGACGCGAGCAGGTCCGGCGCCGCTATGACGAAGAAGTGCAGGCGGAAGTAGCAGCACCAGGCGCAGACTGCTAGGGCCATGGAGCAGTGCGAGGTGGAGGCCGCCGAGGTCAAGAGAGACGATGTTGCCAGCTACTGCAGCGGCTTCGCATCGAAGATGTCGTCGGGGAGGTTGCCGGTGAGGTTGTTCCGCCACGAGCAGTTGCCAAACCCGGTAGGGACGCCTCTACTGCGCTAGGGTGGTTGCGCAGAACGATGGGATCACACCATGGAAGTTGTTGTTGCTCGTGTGTGAGCGACATGTGGCTCGGCGTGTGGGCCCAGATCTCCGACGGAACTGCCCCACCAGGTTGTTGCTCGACACGGCGAGCGCGTGCAGCGGCAGCGCGCCCATGGGCGGTGGTGGGTCTGGCAATGAAGACACGGTGGTGCGCAGAAGCCGTAGGGTGTTTTTCATAAAGTTTTATCCTAGTCATCAGCTACATGACGGTGCACGACTTAACAAGTTTAGGGGACAAATTTCAGATTTAGGAGTTCGTGGACTTAAGTGGCACAGTACCACAAGTTTAAAGACCGCAAGTGTATTTAACTCATTATAGAATTAGTCAACGCGTTAATGCATGCATTGTATTTAACTCATTATAGAATTAGTCAACGCGTTAATGCATGCATTATATATTGCAGCTGTAAACGAAATGGAAGTTGCATCCTAGCTATACTACTCTATTATGAATTGTTGATAACGAAAGTGGACGCGTATTACTTACCACGAGCTCTTCGTTGTTCCCGAGGACCACCTTTGTCGGGAACGACCGGTCCATCATGCTAGCGGCCACCGTGATGAGCCACGGCGCCGTGTTCCGCACCGTCTGCGGCGCGGGGCCGCGGTTCATGCCCGCGAACACCACCGGGACGCCCCTCGCCACGGCGTGCAGCGTGCCGGCGAACTCCTGGAACCCCCCCAGCGAGAGCGACAGCACGTCGACGCCGTCGTTGGTGGCGTCGTCTATGGCCGCCAGGAGCGCGGCGCCGCCGCACCAGACCGTCGCGCCCCAGCACGCCTTGTAGACGGCCAGCCGGGCGCGGGGCGCGCCGCCGCGCGCCACCCCGGCGGCGAGCCCGCTGCCGTAGTAGCTCACATCCCGCACGGGGCTACCGGCGATCGTCGAGGCCACGTGCGTCCCGTGGCCGTTGTGGTCCCTGGGCGACATGAACTCCCCCCTGAGCAGCTCCGGGTCCACGCCGCCGGTGTACCACCGCGCGCCGATGATCTTCCTGTTGCAGCTCGTCGCGTTGAACGCCTCGCCGGTCTGGCACTCGCCTTTCCACCGTGCAGGCACGGGGCCGTATCCACTGTCGTTGAAGCTTCGTGATTCAGGCCATATGCCTGCAAAGTTAGGTTATTTATTATTGGCCTAGCCAGGTAGTGTTTTTTTTGGTGGCTCCTTATTAGCTTCAAGAAATGAAATGATATCAGATATCTTGCAAATTAATCAAACCTGAATCGACCACGCCAACGATGATATCTTGGCCGAATTTGGCTTTCTGCTGGAGGCGAGCTGATTGTTGGTCGCTGATATCACCAAGAACGACGTCCCAGCTCCGGGTCGTCTGCATCTCGTACAAAGCGTCAGGCTTCACGAAGACGACTCCATCCAAGCCTAGATTACAAGATCCTTAATTAGTATGCATGCATATCTATATGTGCATATGTTTGCCTGACAACTTGTGTATGTCAATTACAGGTTTTGTAGTGATGGTTATTACTTGAGAGTTCTTCGGCTTGGGCTTCGGTGAGCATCGCAGCGAATCCAGAGAAGCCGTGCTTGTAGCTGTATACTATGGACTTCAAGGCCTCCTCCTTACTGTTCCATTATTCCATGATGATGATGAATAAGTTAAAACTGTTCATAGCCAAATTGGTAAATTACAACTCGAATGATCACCACAAGCTAAAGCTAGTACCTTCCAAGAACAGATGCAAGCACGTCGTGGTGTGATGCGGTGACCATGGAGGGATCATCGTGTTTCTTCTCACCCATGTATACAATATAGACCTGAAATTACCAAGGTTATTATTAGACATGAAAACAAATAGTATATCTTAATAAGCTCTTCTTGAATCATCAGAGAAAAAAATGAAATACAAATATACATGCTGAATTGCTGATGCTGGAGCTTGAAATAGGAAGCGTACGTACCTTGCTGCTGGAGGCAAGAGCTGGAAGCGGCAGCCATGGCACGAGCAGCAGTAACAGAGTTGATGCCAAAACTGATCCTCGGTTCATCTTTGATATTGAGAGGGGATGCTTGACTATTATGTAGTGATTATAGCGTGTAGCTATTTATACATAAGCAGCTGCATGCCTCTAACAATGCAAACATTTTTTTTTAAGTTCAAGGACAGGACGCCCCGGCCTTTCAATTAGGGCGTCCCCAACAAAGCTCAAGTCGCCAGCTACTTGCCTACATGGATGGAGAGAGAATGCGAAAATTTCAGTCACCAGCGACCAACTCCTAGCCTAGCTCACACATTCCCCATGCGCTCACCATCTCTAAGTACATGGCCAACTCCGTCTGGCTAGATATTTTTTCCTTTTTTTTAATTTCTAATCGGCTGGCAATTTGCAACTGCTCGTTGAGGACACCCTTAATATGAAAAGACAAAACATCTGTTACAGCACAAAACTATCCAAAAGTGGTCTCAGCTCCAGCTGGCAGCGGGACATAACCAACATGGACACAACAAACATGAACAAAAGGTCTAACGCCTGAACCAACATCAGCAAAAACGGTCGAGCTAACCGAACCTATTACATGTCTTTAAGGTCTTCATTCCGCGTGCCCCACCAAGACATTACCGGGGCCCACTTCACAACAGCTTTAGCAGCGTGGACTTATCCACCGGGGCCGCCAGCATCCACACCTCTGAAAAGCTTTAGGCACCGTCCCCTGGGGATATCTAGGAGCCATAACACCATCTTCGCCGCAGACTTGATTTCCCTCAAAAAGCCATTTAACAGCTCCCTCTTGTCCACACAACAAAGAACTGTCCAGTTCCGTAAGAGTCCATGAATTCTGTAGAGAAGAACATCCATACTTTTCCAGCCAGTTCTCTCAAAATAAAGCTCATTCCTAAGTTTCCAAATCGACCAGAGAACAATAGAGGTAACAATGTTTAAAAGACATTTCGTTTACTACTTAGCCAAAACTTTCCTATATTAACCATGTCTTCACCTACTGAAACTTCTATAATCTCAGAAATTAGAACCCAGCACCGTTTAGCAACAACACAATCAAAAAACAAATGCTGACAAGTTTCTTTTTTAGCACAGAAAAGACAGGTCTTCTACTTTTCTTCTCTTAGCTAGGTTATCTTTGGTAAGAACTCTATTATTAATCAGCAACCACAGGGACATATGGACCCTAGGAGTTATCTTAATGCTCCAAATATAGCAGAAACATGAACCGGTTTGATGTCTCTGAAATTAATAATTTTATAGAGAGATTGAAGAATAAGTGCCTTTGGCAGTAAACTGCCAAATCATCTCATCCTCTTCATCAGAAAAACTAACAATGCAAACATATGTAATGACGTGCACGATCATCCTTCTCTTGTGTACCCTTATGGGTTCGACAGTCAAAGACCTTGTCTAGCGGGGAGAACCGTGAGCTTAGTTCAGGTTTTCTTGATTTTACCCTATTGTATGGTAGTCGCTCTTGTAATCGTATAGCCCATATACTAGCAAAGCAAAAAAGTCACAGGCGACACCAGGCTGGGAGAGTGGCAATTTGCTCTGGCCTGCATTGTAAACCTGTTGGCAGAGTGTAATTCTCATACTCCCTGATGAATGAATGAAGCTCTGATTCGCAAAAAAACCAAAAAAAAGATCATCCTTCTCTTGTGTTTAAGTACATTCACCTTTGTTACTTGTTTGATTTGTTTACACGTGATTACGTGATGAAGACTAGAACAGGTCTTTGTTATGAAAATTAAATGCGCCCTGAGCTTCCACCTGCAATATATGCTACGACGACTTCAACGATTTTAGTTTAAAAAATGATAAGTAAACTGGGGTTTCAGGTATTGTGACCAGATCAACTTCCACAGACGTGTCTATGAAGGAAACTAGCATATGCACCTAGCTAGAGAACTTCAACATGCTTGAGGTGTAGTGACCCGATCAACTTCCATAGCCGATAACTCACTATCATGAAGGAGTCGCATTGTTGCTAAGAAGCATTGTGCTCCTATATGGAACTTAGCCTCGGCAAAACTCAGACTTGAAAGAGACGTGTTAATTTAAGGGCTTGTTTGGATCATCCATTCCTGGGTGTATCGAAACTAGCACTTATATAACTGAAAAATAATTGATGTTGAGGAGGTTTCTTTAATATTTTACAAAGGGTTTGAGATCTTTTGACGGAGCCGCGCCTAAACAACCTTGTCTCTAATGCCTAGAATGCATTCATCGAGAGAAGATGCATCCATGACAACTTCAGTTATGCCAAAGCCCTTTTCATCAAGCTTGACATTTCCAAGGTGACTCCATTAGCTAGCCTTTCGTCCTATATATAGGTCCTCATCTCTTCACTAGGTTTTAGCAGGAAATGGCGCGATTGGATCTCCTTCATAATGAGCACAACATCAGAGGTTTTTACTAATGGACAACTAGGGAAAAACATTAAGTGTGCTCGGAGTCTACACCTAGGAGACCCACTCTCTCCGATGCTCCCATCCTAGCTATCGTCCACGTTAAACTTGTGGCTGAACAAAGTCTGTTGCAACGCATGTCCTTCCAAAATCGGCTGATCTAATAAGATGCTTGCTATATGCAGATGATGCCCCATCTTTGCTAACCCCTTCGCATCGAAATTGGACACTTTAAACAAAATTCTATATAAACTTTTGGGGAATGCTCCGAACTCATAGTTAATTAATCCGAAATTGAGATCTTCCCTATAAATTGGACATGATGGCTCTATCATCTTTGGTAACAAATTTTCTAGGAAAAAGCAGCAAGTTCCCCGAAGAATACCTTCGGTTCATTTTGAACTTAGGACGCTAGCTTTGCATGGGCATTGAGATTAAGATGACTTTGGCTATGTTAGAAGCAAAAAAGGCAGAACATGGAATAAATTGGACATTCCTTTGTGATAGGAGTGATCTGAATAAATTCGACAGTGGTCACGATCGGCAATGGGCAAACAACTTCCTTTTGGATGTCAAGTGGGTTCAGTGGAAAACCAACAAAAGACATTGCACTGTCACTATGCAACAAGTCGAAAGAAAGAAAATCAAGTTGACAAGGCCGTAAAAGACAAGTGGGTTATGTATGACACGTGGGACCCATATGCTAGCAAAAAGACATTTAAAACAAAATATAGTGGACCCTTTCAAAGTTATCTTAAACTCTTATATAAAGCTGAAAGCCCAAGTTTGGTTTTGGTAATTAATGACACCAAGTTGCTAATGCCATGTGTTAAGTGTTTTAAGTTAGGCATAAGCAACACATGTGATGAAGGTGTATGTGGCAAGGAGTGGTGGCCACAAGATCACAAAGAGATAGTGCATGGACATGAAATGATGATCATGGTGGAGATGCACATGAAATGATGGACATGATGATTAAGTGGAGGAGAAGGATCTAAGAGCGCAAGGCAAAGGTATAACCATAGGGTTTTCCTTTTGCCGGTCTAAGATGAGTAGAGAAGTGATTGACCGGATTTAGGATACATAGCTCACTATCAAGAGGGGCAATCACGGTTAGCTCGGGAATCAAGTGCCACTAGATCAATGTCTTGAGCATATGCATTAGAATATAGTAGAGAGCTAACATAACGCCTTGAAAATGTTTGTGAAATGCTAACACACATGCACATGGTGGTATACACTAGGTGGTGTTAGCACATTTGCGAAGGCGGTGGAGTTTAAGATGTAGAGAGGGTTTGGGTTCCTCTCTCCCTCCCGCCGAGCTTGCGAGGCGGGATTCAACGCTTTTTGGGGAAGTGAAACATCTATTTTCTACTGCGCCGGAAGTCGGAAAAGAAACGGAGGCGAATGGTGGTCACTGTGGTGACCGGACGCTGCACCTTACGCGGTCACGGTTTGACCGGACGCGTCCGGTCAGTTCTTCGCTGCAGTCAGGTGCGCGGGTGCTAGGGTTTCCAACCGGCGCGTCCGGTCTCTCACGGAACCGGAGCGTCCGGTCAGGCACCCAGAGGGGCAGATCCGGTCGTAGAGCCGACCAGACGCGCGGCGCGTCTGGTCAGGTGCGATCGGACGCGTCCGGTCGCGGTGGGAGCTTACTGGACTCTGACCGGACGCTAGGTGCAGCGCGTCTGGTCAAACGCTAGAGCGCGTCCGGTCACGGCAACGGTAACTTCTGACGTGCACTATTCATGCTTGTCCTATAGTGACCAGACGCGTCCGGTCACCCTGACCGGAGCGTCCGGTCAGCTCGTTTTTAACTGCGTCGTCCGGTAACGGCTAGCTGCGTACCCCTTCGCTATAAATAGAAGATATCCGGGGTTTGAGGGTAACTCTTTCATATTTTTGAGACCTAGAGACATCCTTTGAGCTAGAGAACAACCTCTCCACTCATCTCTTTGCTTAGTTGCACATCTTGAGTGAGATTGAGTGAGATTCAAGTGCATTGCTTGAGAGTTGCATTCTAGAGGCACTTGATCTTCGAGTTGCTGCGGATTTCTTGTTACTCTTCTGTGTTTTCCGACACGGTAGACGGCTTGGAGCAGCGGAGGTGATTGAGCTCACAATTGAAGATTGTTGGAGCCCTCACCAAGTGTTGTAAGTGGTTCTTGATCCTTCCCCGTGGGAGGTCGCAAATTGGATACGCTAGTGGAGCTCGTGGCTTGGAGGATCCCCATCTTGTGTGCGGTTGTGCGGCGCCCGCCGAGGGCTCGACTCTTGATAGTCGATTAGCTCGCGAACCGACAAGTGGGTGTATCGCCACAACGAGGAGTAGCTTGCTGGGAAGCAAGTGAACCTCGGTAAAAATCTTGTGTCATCTCTTTGCCGAGGATTTCTCTTGTGGTTGATCATTGTGATTGATTCTTCGAGTGCATTACTTCTCTACATCATTGGTGTAAGAATCAAGTCACTTGCTCTTTACTTTCTTGTACTAGTCCTAGTGTAGTTTGCTTAGTATAGCCTTTATCACATAGGAGTAAGTAGCTTAGTGACTTAGCCTTGTTGGTGTGTATTAGAGATCATAGCCTTGCTTCACTAGAATTGCAAAGGTGGCTTGCATAGTGTAGTTGAGCTAGTGCTAGAATTAGCTTAGCCATCTTTTATACTAACGTGGTTGTCTAGTGAAGCTTGTAGATTTTTAAATAGGCTATTCACCCCCCTCTAGCCATTTGGACCTTACAAAAGCTAAACCTCACTATATTGGTTCTCTTTTCATGCAAGATGTCAACATCATTTCCCACTAAGTGTCCCACTAACTTGCAATCCTTTCATGCAAGCTATCCCTGTGATCCATTATTAATTACAAAAAATGTTCACATCATCTCTATTATATGCAATACTTTTAATCTTTAATCTATTATCTTAAAGTCATCTACATATGCTATTTGTTTCATCACCTATCTTCTATAATGTGATAAAATATTCCATTAGTTTTTCTTCTATTAGCTTACCTATTTTTACCAGATCTGATATAATAAAATAATATGCAAGTCAAATTCATATATATACACAGTATACAGAATATCATATAGTAATACTATATATAAAAGATTTATTTTTAAGAAAATCCGGCAGCAACACGCGGGGCATGCTTCTAGTTTAGATTTATTAAAGATGTAACTCCCTCCACCCAAAATAAATGCCCATCTCATTTATGGAGGAGTGTCAATGGAATATCGTCGATAGTCCACCGAGGGATATACCCACGATGGTAGATTGGTTGGTAGAGTTGCGTGTGATCAAGAACTAGATGGCAACAAAGACACAAGACACAAGATTTATACAAGTTCAAGCTGTCAGATGACGTAAAACCCTACGTTCTGTGCTCTATTGGTTTGCATTGATAAGAGAACCCTAGGCTAAGCCCAGCATTTGTATCTGGATCTGGATGTCAAAGGATCTAAACAATGCCTAGAGGGGGTGAATAGGCGTATCTAAAAAATTCTACACAAACTCAAAGACAAATGTCAGTGATAGCTGGAAGTTCCGGCAGTTTGTCCCGGAACTTCCGGAGGGCCGGAAGTTCCAACACAAATTCCCTGAAGTTCCAGCAGCTACGAGAAAACTACAACAACCTAGAATATGAACTTTGAGCAAATGATAACTTACAACCCCACTACCTGGTGGTAAGGTGAAGCGTTGGGGTTGGTCTCTTGATGCCGAAAAGTCACCACTCCGTAGATCGAGTCCAAACCCTAAGAGAAGCTTTGGGGAGGAGGAGAGCCAACATGAACAAATATGCAAGAACAAATATCCAACAACAACAAGCACGTGGGACACAAGGATTTATCCCGAGGTTCGGCAACCCCACTAAGGAGCTCCTACGTCCTTGTTGTTGAGGTGACCACAAAGTTCGGAGTCTCTTTCACCTCCTTGCCTCCCTCAAAGCAACCACAAAGGTCACTTGAGTTTTCCACTAAGAGATCGAGGGTAATACAAACTTCCCAAGGCTCTTCCACAAGATGGAAGCTCTTGGGCGACG
This sequence comes from Saccharum spontaneum, assembly GCA_022457205.1. Taxonomy (NCBI): domain Eukaryota; kingdom Viridiplantae; phylum Streptophyta; class Magnoliopsida; order Poales; family Poaceae; genus Saccharum; species Saccharum spontaneum. The sequence goes on along the minus strand of CM039591.1, from coordinate 25,333,670 downwards.
CCTAGCCAGCTAGGGTTCCAAGAACCCAAGAGTAATAGACGCAAATCCAAATGGCTTGACGAAGAAATCAAGTGCTCAAGCTTGCGAAGATGATTTTCTCACTCAATCCACTCTCCTAACACTCAAATCCTTAGGGAATCGAAGTTGGGAGCAAAGGAGAGAAGAAAGGGAGCTCTTGGATGTTTGGGCGCTGTTTGGATGAAGGGGAATGAGCAATGAATCGAGAGAGTAACGGTTAGAAGAAAGGAGAGAGCTATTTATACTCAAAGAAATCCAACCGCTCAGATCTGAGCCAGAACTTCCGGCGCAGATCGTCGAAACTTCCGGCGCCACATTAAAAACTATTCACAAAGAAGTCCGTTGGGCTAGCTCGCACAGGGAGCTAGAACTTCCAGCAAGATTTGCAGGCCAGAACTTCCAGCTCCTATCGGAACTTCCAGCAAGTTTGCAAGCCAGAACTTCCAGCAAGTTTGCAAGCCGGACCGAAACTTCCAGCAAGTTTGCGAGCCGAAACTTCCAGCACCTACCGGAACTTCTAGCTCGGACAGCAGGCGAGCCAGGGTGCGTGAGATGGGGCCAGGACTTTCGGCAGTTGCCAGAACTTTCAACAACTTTGCGGGCCGGAACTTCCGACATGCAAAGTTCCCAAACTTGCACTAGGTGTTCGTGAGGTGATTTTATGTCTCTTTTGATTTTATTTTTATGCTTGAGCACTCTATCTTCCTCAGACCACCTAAACTTGCATCCCTCTTGATAGTACGACATACCTACACCCAAATCAAATAATAAAAGACTTTGAAGATCACTTTGGGTTCATCCGCCTTTTGCACTTGAAGAATTGAGGGATACCATTTCATCTTAGATCAACTCTTTAGAGTTTACAAGGGACTAAAGCTGCAATACATCTCATTGAAAACTTATTAATCCCTAACTTTGGCGGCATCAATACACCAAAACCCACATGGGGGCAAATGCACTTTCAATGTCCCCCTTTTTGGTAATTGATGACAACCAACTTAGGCTTTCATAAAGGTATAAGAATTTAAAGCTTTTGAACCCCAAAATTTGTGAAGAGCTCCCCCTCGGTGTATGCATGAAATTGAATTTCAAAGATGATCATCTTTACATGATTTGCATTCATTTAGACAAGAGCTCCCCCTAAATTTTGCAATCCGTGGGGTGCAACAAGTGAATGTGAACAAATATATCCGTGAAAAAGATATGCAATATGACATGATATATTCACTCAACAAATGAAAAGAACATGATGGCCAAGGTCTCAAAGTAGGAACTTAAAGCAACAATTGGCCATCCAAAATAACATTCACCAATCACAAGAAGAGACAAGCATAATAGCTAATAAGATAACTAAGTAAGCATTACTTGTCCTTACACACATCCATCACACATAGATATATAGAGGTCCATCACATACTTGCCACCACATGACATGGTTCAAACAAGTTAGAAGATTTACAGTCTCGAAACTAAGCGACCAACTAAGCTATTACATAGATAGATCAAAGCCTAACACTCCCCCTTTGTCAACAAGTGCCAAAAGGGGTAGGCTGCGTCAAAGAACCAACTACTCATCCTCATAGTCCTCATCGCCATCATGGTCACCATCATCACCATCATCGTCGTCGTCATCTTCTTCAATATACTCCTCAACCGGGACAGCCGTTCTCTTGCCGTGAGGATGGGAAGAGGCCTCATCTGCATATGCCGCACATGCCTCATTGTATAGCTCCATAGGGTCACGGGGAGGCACATATGCCTATGGAGGAGAGGATACAATGCCAGCCTGTTGCTCCATACGATAGAGCCTCTCTTTCATATCATGCTCGCTTTGAGCACTAGCACAACACTGTCCAAACATGTACTGCATGAGAAACTTGAACTTGTTGGGCTTCTTGCTCTTGCCAGAAGATGAGAAAATAGGTGTTGCGAGCTAGTGGAGTGGGAAATAGCAGGAGGTGGAGTAGCACCACGACGAGGACGAGAAGAGGAACCACCACCAGCTGCACTTTTGCCCTTAGCTTTCATCTCCAACTCCTTCTTTGCTTGAGTGGACATCTTGTTGGATATCTTGAGCTTGCGATGTGGAACATCAGTGGGAAACTTGATTCCAGAAACTTGCTCAATGATATGCATGATATAGGGTGCATAAGGGAAATGAGTTGACACATCCTCACTTGCTTGAAAGATTCGATTCCACATGTAGTAGGCAACATTGAACTTAGTGAAGGAGTCGCCAAAACAGTCAAGCACAACCATAGAGTCACCACGGAGAACCGTGGAGTCACCGCCCTTTGGATAAAGAATCTGGCGAAGGATATTGTTGAGCACATAGTAGTAGGGCTTCAGCCAGGTAGACTTGCCATCAGCCTTGTGACCATCTAGATACATATACTGATACTCTGTCATTTCAAGCTGATCAAAGTCCGAAATACGAGGGAGCTTGCGAACCTCTTTGCCAAAACCAAGAAGGCAAGAGAAAGTGACGGAGTCCAACTTATAGTGCTTGCCCTCAGTTGTCCAATGAATGGAATGATTGGAGATATCCAAGTAATAGGTAGCATAAAATTGACAAATGATCTCACTATTCCAAGGCTTGCGAAACTCCATCAACTGCCAAAGATTCATCCGCTTCAAATCACGGACCAACTGCAGCAGCTCCAACTCAGGCAACTTACAAAGACTGAGAGTATCAATGTATTTCATGTCAAGCACAGGAGGCACACCCTTCATACCATCACAAAAACGACGATAGACCAAGAAGTGATAGAAGTTGAAGTGAAAGTGGTGCCAAAAATGGTACTCAAGCCTAAGGTCCTTGCCTTCTTTCTCATAGAGATTAGTGGCACAATAATTTCGGAGCTCCCCCAGGTGGTGAGTGTAGTCAATCTGGAGATGAGGAATATAACCTTCAGCTTCATTGGGAGTGCGCTGCGGCTGTCGGATCTTGGGAGGATCACCATGGAACGGAACAAGCCGACCCTCTGTGAAATGCTTGAGACCTTGTGGAGGGGTGCGAGGACACACGTCCAGAGCAATGGTGCGGCCTTCTGCATCTAGGGCTTCTTCAGCTGGATCCACAGCAGGTATGTTGACAATGCCAGGAACAAACTGCCACGTCGCCGCACCAACCGGATTCCACGGTGGAGGGGCTGCCGGAGGAGGGGCAGTGGCAGTGGCACTAGCACCGGCACTGGCACGAGCGGAGCGAGCACGTCCACGGGCACCACCAACATCACGAGCACAAGTAGCTTTGGTGCGCGTCAGCCGTGAAAAAGATGCTGCAGCACGGTCTTGATTTGTCTTTGACCGCTTCTCATTGCGGCGAGGGGGACTATCCACGCCATCCGACAAAGCCATCACTGCGTAACAAAAGGATCGAGCGCTAAGAACCACGGAAGAAAGGAAGGAATGAGCATCGAAAGATGAAGCAACATGGATGAATAAGTCACCATGGGGGGGCCGGAAGTTCCAGCAGGAGCCGAAAGTTCCAGTGCCCGTGCGGGCCAGAACTTCTGGCTTAACCCGGAACTTCCGGCGCACACCGAGACCGCCGGCGCACATGATCACGAATCCATCCACAGAACGTCAAATTGTGATGCACATTCATCCAAGAAAGATAGCAGGAGATAGCACGGAGGAGAATAGAGGCAAAAATCAAGGTACATTTGAAAGATAGGGCAAGGACACCATGGATATACCTTGAGAGGGAAGAAGAGATCGAGAATCGTCAAATCTGTAGCCACCAAGAACAGAACCACAGCCTCCACGGACCCTCAACTCGAATCGGGAGCAACCGGAGGAGGACGCGGAGGAGCACACGGAGCCGGACACGGGGCCACGAACGCGGGGGCGTGCGGAGCGCGGGGGCGAGTGAGGGGAGCAGTGGCTCAAGAGGGTTGGCGCTGGAACTCCACCGAAGGCGCCGGTCGCCGGAGGAACGATCGGGGGGGGGCGGCGCGGGGGCAGAGCGAGGCGCAGGAGGTGGCGGCGCACGGGCGGGTGGGAGAGGAATGCGGTGAAAACCAATTATATAGCCAGGCTACGGTCAAAACAAGTAACCCTAGCCCATGCACGGTCAACAAAATGGTCAAAACACGCTGCCCAGATCTGTGCCAGAAGTTTCGGTAGGAGCTGGAACTTCTGGCGGAAGCTGGAAGTTCTAGCACCCATGCGAGCCAAAACTTCCGACAAAAACCGGAACTTCCGGCACAACCAGACCAGAAAAGGTTCCAACTCAGAATCGTCGTGCCAAGTAGTGCAAATATATGATGGACACAACATTTTCACATGTGACTAGATTTCAAACAAACAACACATAGCTATAATCACATATGAAAATTACAAAATAGATTTTGAAAGTGTCACACAATATTTTCTCAATCTTTTTCTCCTAGCTAGTCCATACAAAGTATGTGCAAGACATCAAGCCACGTTACGAGAATCAATGATAATTAACTCACTCCTCAAAGCACAAAATCTTGACTCATCTAGAGGCTTTGTGAAGATATCGGCTAGTTGCTTATCGGTACTCACATGATGAATTGCGATATCTCCTTTGGCCTCATGGTCTCTCAAGAAATGATGCCAGATGTCTATGTGCTTTGTTCGAGAGTGGTTTATGGGATTGTTTGCCATTTTAATGGCACTCTCGTTGTCACACAAAAGGGGAATCTTGGTTAACTCACAACGGTAGTCTTTGAGGGTTTGCTTCATCCAAAGTAGTTGGGCACAGCATGCACCGGCCGCCACATACTCGGCTTCGGCGGTGGACAAAGCAATGGAGTTTTGCTTCTTAGAGCTCCAAGACACCAATGACCTACCAATAAATTGGCAAATCCCGGTAGTGCTCTTTCGGTTTACTTTGCAACCGGCATAATTCGAATCGGAATAGCCAAGTAACTCGAAAGTGGAGCCCTTGGGATACCATAAGCTAAGATTAGGAGTGTGCACTAAATACCAAAAAATTCTCTTAATAGCCATCAAATGACATTCTTTCGGATTAGCTTGAAATCTTGCACACATGCACACACTAAGCATAATATCGGGCCTAGATGCACAAAGGTAAAGGAGGGATCCAATCATGGAGCGATATACCTTTTGATCGACGTCCTTTCCTCCTTGATCAAGGTCAAGATGTCCATTGGTGGGCATTGGTGTCTTGATGGGCTTGCCTTTGTCCATGTCAAACTTCTTCAACATGTCCTTGGTGTACTTGGTTTGACTTATGAACATGCCATCCTTGAGTTGCTTGATTTGAAATCCAAGGAAGAACTTCTACTCACCCATCATGGACATCTCAAACCTATTCATCATAATCCTACTAAATTCATCACAAAATGCCACATTAGTAATACCAAATATTATGTCATCGACATATATTTGGCAAACAAAGATATCATTATTGACTTTGCGGGTAAATAAAGTAGGATCGACCTTTCCTATCTCAAACCCTTGTTTGAGTAGGAAGTCCTTTAAGCAATCATACCAAGCTCTAGGGGCTTGTTTGAGCCCATAGAGCGCCTTGTCGAGCTTGTAGACGTGGTTGGGATATTTGGGATCTTCAAAGCCCGGTGGTTGCTCTACATACACCAACTCGGATAGGGGGCCGTTGAGAAATGCACTCTTCATGTCCATTTGATATAACTTGAAATCATGGTGAGCAGCATAGGCTAGAAGAATACGAATGGATTCTAGCCTTGCCACCGATGCATAGGTTTTCCCAAAATCCAAGCCTTCAATTTGAGTGAATCCTTGAGCCACCAACCTTGCCTTGTTTCTTTTCACCATGCCATGCTCATCTTGCTTGTTGCGGAAGACCCATTTGGTTCCAATCACATTTTGCTTGGGCCTCTCCACCAAGGACCAGACTTTATTCTGAATGAAGTTGTTCAAATCCTCTTGCATGGCTATCATCCATTCCTCATCCTCAAGTGCCTCTTCCACCCTACTTGGTTCCAAAGGAGAAACAAACGAGTAATGTTCACAAAAACTTGCTAAACGGGAACGTGTAGTTACCCCTCGTCGAATGCTCCCCAATATGTTATCAATGGGATGGTCCCGTTGAATGGATTGATGCACTCTAGGATGTGGCACTTGAGTTGATCTTTGGATGGGACCATCATCTTCATCATCATGGCCATGATCAAATGGAGGATCACAATCATGACCTTGTGGAGGATTGTCTTCACTTCTATCTTCATTGTTGAGTTGAGGTTGAGCTTGCACATTGTTGTCACTATCTCGATGAGAATGACCTTGTGCATCATTTGAATTTCTATCTTGAATGTTTCTTGTTGCGGAAGCTACACCATGCCCATTGGATGGAACATGACGAATGGTAGGATCATGATCAACATGCACAACATGGTCTTCATCTTCTTCTTCGATGGGCTTTATCTCACCAATGGCAAGCTTTTTGATAGCTTTATGTGGGGCTTCCTCATTACCTATAATCTCAACATTGACTTGCTCCTTTTGAGAGCTGTCAGTTTCATCAAAAGTCACGTCTACCGCGATTTCAATCAAACCGGTGGTTTTATTGAAAACACGATATCCATGTTTGTTAGTAGCATAACCAAGCATAAAACCTTCATCAACCTTTGGTGCAAACTTCGAGCTTATGGATTTCTTGTTAAGTATGACACACTTGGATCCAAAAACTCTAAAGTAGTGCACCTTGGGTTTTTTTACCGGTTAGAAGTTCGTAGGCGGTCTTGTCTCTTATCTTGTGAAGATATAGGCGGTTGATAGCATGACACGCTGTGTGAACCGCTTCCACCCAATAGTTGACCGGAGTCTTGTATTCATCCAACATTGCTCTTGCGGCTTCTATGAGTGTCCGATTCTTCCTCTCCACAACACCATTTTGTTGTGGAGTGTATGGAACCGAAAACTCATGCTTGATTCCTTCCTCATCAAGGAACTCTTCAATGTTGGTGTTCTTGAACTCCGTCCCATTGTCACTTCTAACTCTCTTGATCTTGACATCAAACTCATTTTGGGCTCTTCTTGCAAATTTCTTGAAGATGCCTTGGACTTCACTCTTATCACACAAAAAGAATACCCAAGTGAAACGAGAATACTCATCAACGATTACAAAACCATATTTGTTACCATCAATGCTTATGTAAGCAACGGGTCCAAATATGTCCATGTGAAGCAATTCCAATGGCCTTTCGGTTGAAACCATATTCTTGACGAGATGTTTAGCTCCAACTTGCTTTCCCGCTTGGCATGTGCTACAAATCCTATCTTTCTCAAAAGAAACATTTGTTAGTCCAAGGATGTATTAGCCTTTTTGAAGTTTGGCCAAGTTCCTCATCCCAACATGGGCAAGTCAGTGATGCCATAACCAACCCATGCTAAATTTTGTCATTAAACAAGCCTCGGGATTTACTCTATTTGATGTGAAATCAACTAGATAGAGTTTCCCTTTTAAATGACCCATAAATGCAATAGAGGAATCCGCCCTTCTATAGACTTCCACACCCTTATCCGTAAAGAGACAATTGTAACCCATCTCACAAAGTTGCAAAACAGACAACAAATTGTATCTCAACGAATTCACAAGTAAAACATTGGAAATAGAGTTATCATTTGAGATAGCAATTTTACCCAAACCAAGTACTTCTCCTTTTCCATTGTCACCAAACACAATGTTTCAACTTTCATCATTACTAGGTTGAAATGATGTGAACATGTTCTTCTCTCCGGTCATATGATTGGTGCATCCACTATCCACCACCCAACTTGTTCCACCGGAGGAATATTCCTACAAAGACAAATCAAGCTTGTGTTTTAGGTACCCAAAGAGATTTGGGTCCTAGGGGTTAGTCACATAAAACTTCGGCACCCAAACACTCCTCATGATCTCCTTCCTCTTTTGGGCACCAATATACTTCACCACAATCTTGCCATCCTTGTCCCAACAACACATGTAGTCACTAGCAAAGCACCGTGGAAGTGGTGCTTGTGGCTTGGGGGCCTCGGATTGCTTTGTCTTGATTGTCTTGTTGCTTGTAAGTTGGATCTTGGGAATGTAGACCTTGTTGTTTGCCTTGCATATAAGCTCATCAAGGGCAACACCCTTGTTGAACTTCACACAAGATACACCATTGATCATGTTCCTTCCATTTGCCTTCCCATCATACCTATTATACCCAAGGCCTTCCTTGATAGATGAGTGCCTAAATGCCATGTATATAGTCTTATTGGATTGCTCTTGACACTTGCACCCATTCTTCAAGGCTATCTTCAACCTATTGATCTCCTTGTCTCTCTTCTCTATCTCAACAAGGTTAGTAGCATATGCATTCACATCAATTTTATAGCATCTTTTACAACCATTGCTAGTGGAGACATTAGAGTCTTCGGTTGCCTTAGGAGAAGTTGAAGTGCTAGCCCAAAGAGCGCTATAGTTTTGCTCAAGATTTTCATATTTTTCTTCCAAGCGTGTGGGGCTTTCTTGAGCAATACTTTTCTCATTCATGAGGCTAGCTATTTGACCATTAACCGAGGAATGTTTTTAGTCAATTTCCCAATAGAGTCATTGGTTAAAGACAATTCAACGGTTAACTTCTCAACCTTCGACTTTTCCTCGGTGATAGATGCTTTAAGAGCTTGGTTCTTTTCTCGCTCTTGAGTGATTATATCTCCTTGCATCTCCAAGCATCTATCCCTCTTCTCTAATTTCTTCATTAGTATTTTTATTTTAGTGTAGCCCTTTTTACCAAATTTTTTTATCATGGTTGCTTCAAGTTGTTCTATGTTCTCATCACAACTATCATACTCATCACTAGAGGAGTTGGATGAGGATTGTACCTTCTCCCCCTTGGCCATAAGGCAAGTTGGAGTGTAGTATTCGTTGTCGATGAGGTTGGAGAAGAGCCTCGGTGATGAATCCAAGTTGGGGAAGAGCTTTGGTGGTGAAGCCGAGTCGGGGAGGATCATAGTTGGTGATGAAGAGTGATGGATGGCAATGTTCGCAGCTCCTTTCTTCTTCTTCTTCTTCTTATCATCACTTGAGTCACTATCATCATTTGACTCCCATTCTTCACCAAGGTGAGCTTCACCTTTCTTCTTGCCTTTGTACTTCTTATCATTACTCTTGTTGTTCTTGTCCTTGTTCTCTTTGGGACAATCGGCAATGAAGTGACCGGTTTTATCACACCTATAGCAAAACCTCTTCCTGTATCTCTTCTTACCATCACCATAAGTATTGCGGTTGCTCTTCTTCTTCATAAATTTTCTAAGATTTCTAATCACAAATGCAACCTTCGCATCGGAATATTCTTCTTTACTTGAGGAATCATCCTTCACTTTCTTCTTCTTTTCTTGACAACACCCATTGCCATCATGAACGTGAGTTGCTTTTACGGCTACACTCTTGTTGTATCCCATTGCACTAGGATTTTGACTATGAGAATTGATTGCATCTTGATCAAGGCATTCATGATGCTTGAGCTTCGCGAGAACTTCTTGAGGTGTTATGTAATCATAGTCGGGCCTCTCCATGATCACGGATGCTAGCATGTTGTTCTTTGCCCTATATGTTCTCAAAATCTTTCTAGCAACCTTGTTGTCATCCCATTCAGTGCTTCCAATAGATCTTATGCAGTTGACCAAAGACATCATCCGATCAAATATTGCTTGAGTTGATTCACCTTCCAAGAACACAAATCTCTCCAATTCACCATGAAGTAACTCGATGTTGCCTTTTCTCACACTCTTGTCTCCTTCAAATGATGTTCTCAAGACTTCCCAAATATCCTTAGCAACTTCTCTTCCATTTACCTTGTTGAACTCATCCGGAGCTAGACTTGAAACAAGCATGGCTATGGCTTGTGCATTTTGACGGAAGTTGTGTGCCTCTTCCAGAGTAATCTCTCTTTCTTCGGTGGGAAATATCACACCAACATCAACCACTTCCCAAAGATTTGCGGCAATGAGGTGCATCTTTATTTTGTAAGCCCAATTGGGATATCTTGATCCATCAAAGTGAGGTGGCTTACCAAGGTTGACGGATGGAGTATGATGATGTGGGGCTTTGATGAGTTGTGAATAATTAAAGTTCATGGTAGAGTATATTCCTTTTGGTTGACTATGCTCTCCAGCCCCAACATCACTTGCACCGTCTTGGCCGTTGTCATTTTTGCCACTAGTTGCTTCTTCAACTTTCTTGCCACTTATAGCATCATCGACCTTCTTTCTCAACTCTTCTTTCAAATTGCTCATCTCATCTTGCATTTTCTTCATTTCATCTTGAAACAGGTTTGCTTGAGCTGCCATCAACTCTTTGGCTATTTCTTTAGCCAACTCTTGGGTCTTGTCGGTCTCTGATATTGTTTCTTCTCATGCGGTGAAGCGCTACGAGAAAACCTTGCTCCGATACCAATTAAAAGGATCTAAATAATGCCTAGAGGGGGTGAATAGGCGTATCTAAAAAAATTCTACACAAACTCAAAGACAAATGTCAGTGATAGCCGGAAGTTCTGGCAGTTTGTCCCAGAACTTCCGGAGGGCCGGAAGTTCCAACACAAATTCCCGGAAGTTCCAGCAGCTACGAGAAAACTACAACAACCTAGAATATGAACTTTGAGCAAATGATAAGTTACAACCCCACTCCCTAGTGGTAAGGTGAAGCGTTGGGGTTGGTCTCTTGACGCCAAAAAGTCACCACTCCGTAGATCGAGTCCAAACCCTAAGAGAAGCTTTGGGGAGGAGGAGAGCCAACACGAACAAATATGTAAGAACAAATATCCAACAACAACAAGCACGTGGGACACAAGGATTTATCCCGAGGTTTGGCAACCCCACTAAGGAGCTCATACGTCCTCGTTGTTGAGGTGACCACAAAGGTCAGAGTCTCTTTCACCTCCTTGCCTCCCTCAAAGCAACCACAAAGGTCACTCGAGTTTTTCACTAAGAGATCGAGGGTAATACAAACTTCCCAAGGCTCTTCCATAAGATGGAAGCTCTTGGGCGACGCCTAGCCGGCTAGGGTTCCAAGAACCCAAGAGTAATAGACGCAAATCCAACCGGCTTGACGAAGAAATCAAGTGCTCAAGCTTGCGAAGATGATTTTCTCACTCAATCCACTCTCCTAACACTCAAATCCTTGGGGAATCGAAGTTGGGAGCAAATGAGAGAAGAAAGGGAGCTCTTGGATGCTTGGGCGCTGTTTGGACGAAGGGGAATGAGCAATGAATCGAGAGAGTAACGGTTAGAAGAAAGGAGAGAGCTATTTATACTCAAAGAAATCCAACCGTTCAGATCTGAACCGGAACTTCTGGCGCAGATCGCCGGAACTTCCGGCACCACATTAAAAACTGTTCACAAAGAAGTCCGTTGGGCTAGCTCGCACAGGGAGCCGGAACTTCCAGCAGATGCCGGAACTTCCAGCAAGATTTGCGGGCCGGAACTTCCAGCTCCTGCCGGAACTTCCAGCAAGTTTGTGAGCCGGAACTTCTAGCTCCTGCCGGAACTTCCAGCAAGTTTGCAAGCCGGAACTTCCAGCACCTACCGGAACTTCCAGCTCGGACAGCAGACGAGCCAGGGTGCGTGAGATGGGGCCAGGACTTCCGGCAGTTGCCAGAACTTCCGGCAACTTTGCGGGCCGGAACTTCCGACAATTTCCTGAACTTCTGACAGGCAAAGTTCCCAAACTTGCACTAGGTATTCGTGAGGTGATTTTGTGTCTCTCTTTTGATTTTATTTTTATACTTGAGCACTCTATCTTTCTCAGAGCACCTAAACTTGCATCCCTCTTGATTATACGGCATACCTACACCCAAATCAAATAATAAAAGACTTTGAAGATCGCTTTGGGTTCATCCGCCTTTTGCACTTGAAGAATTGAGGGATACCATTTCATCTTAGATCAACTCTTTAGAGTTTACAAGGGACTAAAGCTGCAATACATCTTATTGAAAACTTATTAGTTCCTAACTTGGGTGGCATCAATACACCAAAACCCACATGGGGGCAAATGCACTTTCAGGATGCCCATGTTGACTAGGGGACCCTACCCCTCCTATATTCTGAAGGGGCAGAATTACAAGAAAAGTAGGTATTCTATTTGGATTACAACATCTATAAGAGTCCTAGAAAATCAAATCTATCTTGATCTTGTAGGATGGACCGTCTCTGATGATGCGATCCATGTCTTGCACCGTAGGTAGCTGGGATCGTACTCCCCATAATTTTTAAGTTTGACCAAATATATACACAAAATTACTAATATTCATAATATGTAATAAACATCGTTATATAGATCATGAAATATAGTTTCATCAACACAACTTATTTAAAGCTACAATTATTAATGTTATTTCTATATGACAAGTCAAAGTTTAAAAGAGTTTGAGTCCTCAAGAAACGTAACGTGTGTTTATTTTGGAACGGACGGCCTAAAGTTTTGAAATCTCGAAGCACGTGCATCCACAGAACGATTGACGTGTTAGCTCTTTTTTTTTCTGTTGGCAGTAAGGCAAACTCAATTCCATTTCAACGGACGTTCACCTATTTTTAATCTAGCGAACGATCTAACCGCTGCGACTTGTACCACCTGATCGCGTGGTGGAGTCCATCTCGCATCTAGATTCACTCCCTTCTATTTTCCCAGTGCGTCGGTGCCCAGTCCTCTTCCCATGACTTTTCTTTCCCTTTCATTTTCTAGCACTTCTGGTTGCGGCTACTGTAGACTACCACTAGCACTATCATACGTGAACGTTTCTTGTATTAATTAATTAATTAATAATGTATTACATTGCTATTTTTAAATCCTACCCTTTTTTCTCTTTTTGTCTTTTATAGTAGTATATCGATTTTTCTTTTATGTATGCTATCAACATTTCTGTTAATATGTTATGATATTAATTTATACATCTAAGTTGTATAGAATAACTTATGTATATAAGTTGTGTTTGGTAACTTTTTGTACATAAGTTATGTTTCATAACTTTTATGTTTCTAAGTTTTGGTATAAGTTATAAGGTAATTCGTTCTTTGTGCTTAATAACTTTTGTGTTTCTAAGTTTTGGCATAAATTATAAGGTAATTTGTTCATTTGAATTTAATAACTTTTATACATAGTTGTATTTCATAACTTTTGTGTTCCAAGTTTTGGCATAAGTTATAAGTTAAAAATTATATATTATAAGTTAATATACATAATTTGCTACTAGAATAAAATTTTTCAAAACATATGCAAGTGGAGTCAACTTTTGTTCGCCTCATCACGTAGAACACACGGGTGCAGATGAAATTTAAAAATGGATACACCATTCAGAAGTTATAACAATTTCAAATAAATGTTTGGTTTTTTAGGCTTACATCAACGGTGGCATCACACGCAGATTTCATTTTCACGGTCGAGCGCGCTGTATTGCATGCTGAGCGTGGGATGGGTCAGCCGAAAAATGTGTATAAAAATTATTTTCTTTCCTAAAAAAGGAAACCTAAGGGATATGTCAGATCGTTCGTCCGATTCTAATTAGGTGAGCGTTCGCGTTTTAGTGGTCTGGCAAAGCAAACGGTGTCCTTTTTTCTGTTGGCAGTTGCTAGTCTCTTGTTTCGCTGGATTATTGTGGCTGAAAGTATTGTTCGTTGGTTTATTGTGAGAGAAAAACACTGTTGGATATGCTCAAACGAACAAGGTGTTAGACGAAATTAAGGGTACTTTAGAAATTAAAAAAGAGATTGAAAAAACCGTTTAGCTCTTAATATTAGATAGATATTAGATGAGTTTTTGACATACTATCAAGTATCAAATTTGATTTATTTAGATGTGGTTAGTATTGTAACGACATATTTAAATCCAAAGATATGCAATCTGTTGGCCACAATGGGAGCACAGCGAGGCCACGGTAGCGAAATTATTTTATGGCATCAGATGTGAATCGGACGATGGCCAATCTCCTCTCAGTATTTGTATGGTCCTATTGGTTGTTGTCGATCTTATTGGTCCGGTGAAAAATATCTCCCTCTGCTCCACTCTCTCGCCCACGCCTCTGCTCTCACCTTCCTAGTACTAAAATAGACGGCAACTAAGAGCGCGGCACGCCGCGCCATCTTTGAGATCGCCGGTGGGTATTTTAGTGTGCTGCACGTGAATCTAAATGCAGAGAAGCTGAAAAATAGTTATGATGTTATCCAGCTAGTATTTTTTTATACTTTCAGATTTAGCTTAGGGATAGGATATATTAATAGATAACAGATGGCACCCACGCATTGCTGCTAGATAAATTAAGAGTCACAATTGTCATATTCGTTGAAGTGAAAATATTTCAGATATTTGCAGATAACAAACTAATCAGAAGTAACACTAAAACAAAATCTGCACTCCCATGATTCCATAGAAATGGTGTTGATAGCATGAGAAGCACATCCAGGGAGCGAAACTTCAGCCGTTCGTTTCGCTGAAATTTGGATTATGCCGATGCTTATGCTGATTTATTGTGAAAGAAAAACACTACTACTGAAGTAGTGCTGAAGAATAGAGCGTAACTTAGTAACTTTCTCCGTTAATACAAATAAAAACTAAAAAAAATTCTGGTTCTATTTTGAAAGATATGAAAGCTTGTTTAGCAGGAAATCTTATAATGTAATGGCACAACACACATGTTCCACCCACTTATGAAACTCCAGGAAAGAAACATTGCATGCTCTAGTGGTCACATATAGATAATGAGTAAATATATTCTATATGCAATCATCAAATACTTGCGATGGCTAGATAAAATCAGTTGATTCCCATTACCATTAATTTGAATATCAGAAGCTATCTGGGGTCTACTATGTCTACATAGCACAATCAAAATAGTTGTGAATGGAACTAACTCTGTATTCTACAAACTATCTACCATACTTAAAAAATTAAATACCCTATGTACGATTGCCTCAAGAAGGTATTGCTTTTTTTAAAAAAGAATCACATGTTTCAGCCTTGAGATAGCATGCATGCTTAACTTAGGCAAGCACATTATGATTGTTAAAATGACAGGTATAACATCGTAAAGATTTAAATAAAAGCTAGTGCTCAGAACCAAAAAATTATAATATTGATGGGAGATGAGCTTCAAAGCTGATGAAGACAAACAAACTTTGGAACTCTGATGAACCCCCATGAGCCATGTGTGTTCTGGAAGCAACCTTGCCTCCCATCTTTGGTGATATTGACCAGCTGCTTATCAGCCAAATACTAATCAACCAGATAATGTCCCAAACTAACTGTAGACATGCAGAAAACAATCCAATTGGATCCAACAGGGATATGGACCACCGCACCCAAAAAGAAGAAATCACCACAACCAATCAGAAGGAATCCTAAATCGCTAATCGTTGGCATAGTGTGTGCGTGAATCATGACTCTTTGCCAATTGGTTGCACATGTAGCACATCAACCAGCACAAGCAATGGCGCTGTCTGTTGTGTTAAACATGCAAATTAAGGCCTTGTTTAGATGGCAAACTTTGGAGACAAAGTTTGCATAGTAAGTGTCCCGTCACACTGTAGCAATTTTATTTTTATTTGGTAATAATTGTCCAAATATTGATTAGTTAGACTTAAAATGTTCGTCTCGCAAAGTACAACAAAACTGTGTAATTAGTTTTTGATTTCATCTATATTTAGTACTCCATATATGTGCCGGTATTTTGATGTGACGGGGAATATAAATTCTGCATAGTGAATTTGGGAGGCAAACTTTGGAATCTAAACAAGGCCTAAGAGAGATCGTTGGGAGCCGAGAACTGAGCTATGTTCAGAGATGTAGGGAAGCACACACCTATATCTGTAGCAACAGAAACAAATGTACTGTTTGTAGGAACTGAAATGTATTAATAATAAAATGAACATAAATTGTATCTCAAATCCTCTAGAACGGTGACTGAAAGAAGGTAAAAAACAGAGTATAATAATAGTACTTATTGCTCCTACACTTGTACACATAGTTATAGAAAAATTATAGAGCATAAATAAACAAAACAAGAAGCTGTGGTATGTATATGTTTTTTAGTAGATCTGCGAAGCAAACGTATATATTAAACACACATAATAGTTTGTTACTTGGGCATTTGTCTTTTGAAAATTTGTGGAAATGCACTGCATAAATCAGTGCTTCATAGTGAATGTGATAACTACAGGATGAAATAAGAGACTTTGTACCTTAAATCTGCTGCCATGTCTAGCGTTGGCATTTAATCGAGTGCCCTGCTTGCATGTTCCGATAGAGTAAGTTGGCAAAGCACAGATCCAAGGAGATCAGACAAACATGTGACTTGGAATGAAATGAAAATTTGGGATTTTGAAAACTGAAAGGGGATTTTGATGACCATTGTCTTGGCAGCATTGCATCGAACACATGGTGGGCGGCGGCGTCCATCCCGAGCTCAAAGTCGAAATCTGGTTCGACGACGCCACCAGCCCTGATCTTGTGCTTCCCTTACGACTAGATTGCCGGCGGCTGACGAGCGCCTTCGGTAGGTCCTAGTGAGCCGCCGCCGCGCCCCATGGCCGTAGGCCGAGCCCACCATGCCGGGAGCCGCCGCCGCAAGTGGATCCCGCCCCTGGATGTCGCCGCGCTTGGAGCCTGCTGCCTCGCCAGCTCGCCGATGGCAGGGACCCGCGCCAGTGGCCTGCTGCGCCAAGGGACTCGCGCTGGTAGCTTGCGCGCCGCCTCTCGCACCAGGATCCGCTACCGTTCGCACACGCCTTGGTCGGGAGCCGCCGCGCCGACGACCCGCCGCTAGATCCCCACCACGCCAGCGCCTCATGCAGTGGCCGGGAGGTTGCCGCGATGACGGCCAGCGCCAGCTCGCCGGTGGGTGTGATTCCAGCCCGCTCCGGTGAAGTGGAGAGCGAAGGCAACGGAGCAGGCGAAGAAGCAGCACGGGCGAGGGCGCGGCAGAGAAGCTGCGGCCCGCGACGGATCGCGACGGATCGGTCGATGGTCATTCGGGTGCGAGACCCGAACCGACCCGTATCGGACGGGCCAGATCGCATCACGGCTCGATCCAACGGCTATAGGGTTAGCGGGCAACGTGACCGTATCCGCTGCCCGCGGTTTCTCCTGCAAATTCGTTATCAGAAGATGCCGCATATATCGTGACATGCATACATATCGGATGGGATTGCTCACGGCTCATGTGGCGAAACCTTATCTCCTCGTCCCAACGACCTTTAAAACCACGCTCCACTTGCTTCCCTCCGGCACTCATGGCAGCTCTGCCACCGCCATGGCCTACCTCTCCACCACGTGCTTTATCCCCGTCTACCACCGTTGCCTCTTCTTTTCTGCATCCTCCTCGCCTCCCGTCGTCACTCCACGGTGCCTTGTCCCTACACTGTCATGCCACGGTCGCGATCTGCTCGACGTAATGCCTAACAGAGGCAGCAGGCCCCCAGGAACGGGGGAAAGCAGAGCAGGCCCAGCCGGAGCACCGCGTGGCACAAACGGATCAACTGTGCGAGAAGACGCCACGGCACAGGAGGCACGTACGCCGTTGTGGAGGGAAGGGAGCCGTGGCGAGCCAAGGACGTGGAGGAAAGGGGACAGGGTTGTGCTACAAGAACGTGCGGAGGGGGAGTCACAAGAGAAGAGCTGGAGGCGAGGACTGACACGGAGTTTGGGGTCAGAAGGGCCCAGGGTGGGGAAGCGCTGGACTAGAGACGGAAATGGAATGCGGGCAAAAGGATCTGGAAAGGTTGGAAATTCAAGAGATGAGGGTACAGGAACACGAAACGCTAGTAAGAAAATAAAGAGATCAAAGGATGGTGAGCATGCAGGCAAGCTGAGAGTTGAGCTGGACATGTGCTCCAAGAGAGGAGATGTGATGGGGGCGATCGCTCTGTATGATTCCGCAGTTGAGGAGGGGATTAGGTTGGGGCAGCATCACTACAATGTGCTCCTTTACCTGTGTTCTTCAGCTTCTCTTGGTTTTGTGCAGCCAGCAAAAAGTGGTAATACCGGCAGCGGTATCGCCAGTATTGGTCCTTCACAGAAACTTGGTCCTTTACCCAGAGGAAACTTGGGAGGTTCAGAGGGAGATGATGCATCTGAAGGTCATGTTCAAGATCTGGGGAAAAACAAGGCCAGTTTGCTTCCAGGTGGTTCGAAGGCACAACCAGTTAGCATACCAGTAGGAGATGATCTCAGAGAGTATGCATGTGCACGAGGATTTGAGATATTTGAGAAAATGTGCTCAGAGAAAGAGAGAGTTCAAATGAGTGAGGCTGCTCTGACTGCAAAGGCACGTATGGCGTTGTCCATGGGCGACAGTGACATGGCCTTTGAGATTCTGAAACAGATGAAAGACTTGGGTTTAAAGCCAAAGTTGCGCTCATATGGTCCTGCTTTAACAGCATTTTGCAACAGTGGTAATGTTGAAAAAGCATTTGAAGTAGAAGCCCATATGTTGGAATCTGGAATCACACCGGAAGAAGCTGAGTTGGAGACACTTCTCAGGGCTAGTGTGGTTTGCCGACGCGGAGACAAGGTATATTATTTGCTGCATAAGTTTAGGACTACTGTCAGACAGGTATCCCCATCTACAGCTGAATTGTTTGAGGCTTGGTTTCGGAGCCCAACAGCATCTAAAGTTGGGAAGAGAAAGTGGGATGCAGGTGCTATAGCGAAGGCTATTGAGAATAATGGAGGGGGTTGGCATGGGTTTGGTTGGTTGGGGAGGGGGAAATGGACAGTGACACGCTCAAACATCAACAAGAATGGTGTCTGCCTTGCTTGTGGAGAAAAGCTGGCTATTATAGATCTTGACCCAAAAGAAACAGAAGAGTTTGCCAGATTTGTGGCAAAATTAGCTATCAAGAGAGAGAGGAACTCGAACTTTGAGAACTTCCAGGTTATCTACCTCGATCTTTTATATTTTGGTTTACCAGGTTGCACATGAGTCAAAAGAGTTTTGCATATACAACAGATTATATTATGTTAAATATTTCCAAAACCACTGATTGGGATGACTGCAGATGAATGCCTTAGATGAAAAATAAAACGAATGTATTGGTTTTGAATAAATGATATATGCTCAGAACATTATCCAGTAAATAATAAAATGAAAAAATGACACCAGTGTGTTAAATCTGTCTATAATCTATAATGTCTCAATTCTACATTGTATCAAATCTATCAGCAAGTTTCCTGCTACTATCATGGAGAAGTAATTATTTTCTTACCTTCATATCTGAAGTAATTTTACCTATCGTTGACAAGTATGATTTCGTTAGGACTTCAATTGTGAACCTCATGCGTCAGAAATACGTATTTGGCTTGTTATTTAGCTCATAGCTTCTGTGTGCAAGGTTATATTTGTGCTTATAATGTGTGAAGTTGAGGTCCACGTTGTTGATATTTAGTTCTTGGAGCACCTTTATCCTTCAACTCTCATTAATCATCTATTTAACTTTTGGACCCTCTTTTCCATGTTCAGAAATGGCTTGAAAAACATGGGCCTTTTGAGGCAGTCGTGGACGCTGCCAACGTTGGCCTGTTTAGCCACAGACATCTTTCTTTGAGTAAGGCATGTATATTGTGCTACATCTTTGTTCTATATTCCTAAATTTTCTTCTTTCTTCTAATTGTGAAAAAAATTGCATGCTTATTTTTCACTTGTCCTTGTTTAACTGGATAGGTTAATGCTGTTGCTGATGCAATAAGGCAAAGGTCAAGAAAATGGCCTTTGATAGTTTTACATAACAAGCATCTCACTGGAGAACGCATGAAAAAACCTGGTCATCATAAGTTGGTAGAAAAGTGGAAGCAAGCAAATTCAATATATGCAACCCCTACTGGCTCAAATGATGATTGGTACGATTTTGGATGACTCTTTGCAGCAACTATCCCTCTGCATATTGAATTAATCATTTGATGAATTGTGTTAAAGTCACCCATTTGTTCCGTTGGTTCAAGTAGATCACCTAAGAACTCTTAAACTGCTACCATGTTTATACCTATACAAGTAATGCCCACTATCCCAGTTAATATCTTTTAGTCTTTAATCCAGCTTTGTCTCATCATTGATTATCCTCAGATTCCGGTCCAGCCTGGTAATAACATAAGATGAAGACTTTTATGTGTTCAGTGACCAAAACTTTACAGTTTAGAGTTACTAGTTCAAACCTCTTGGTATAATCAAACAAGTTTGGTGGCCCAGTGGAATTTACTTAATTAATTCCACTATTTCCCTCAAAAGTATCAGTTTATGTCTTTCAGAAAAAAGAAACTCAATTTTGAATTCTATAGGTGTATATAAGAGAAAAAAACTTATCTGTTATCAACTTGATAGATCACTTATATTCATTATCTGTGGGATTGTGCCTGCAGAGTGGTTTTTGCTACTTGCTGCCATCCTCACCTTTGCTTGCCCCTATTATTGCTGTCCATAAATTATTCCTGATTGTATTTCGGCCATGTAGTTCAGGTACTGGCTGTACGCTGCTATCAGATGCAAATGCTTGATCATTACCAATGATGAAATGAGAGACCACACATTTCAGATTTTGGAAAGGAATTTCTTCCCCAAGTGGAAGGAAAGGCATCAGGTGGGATCATGTATTTTACAAAAGAGAAGTTTCTCATTTATGGAAGTTGAAGCTAATTGTACTATTGGCATATTCTACCACAACGTTGTCTTACACCACTGTTGGACCTGATCTTGTGCAGATAAAAAGCTAATATTTTTGGCAAATAAACCATTTTCATCTGAAAATTTAAACATGTTGAAGACAAAACAGAACATGAAAGAATTTTTCACATGTCATGGATTCATACACCACTAAGAGACTATAAAGCCATCAAATCATATCTTAGTTCTATATATGTTTTACCAAATATTTAGACACAATAGGTACAATTAGCATGAGATTTTGAAGACAAAAGTAGACAGAGCAGTAGCACACTAGTACCTAATATTTTGTACGCACTATGTTATTCATGAATCATTGCTTGACTAACATAAACACGTATCATGAAATGACTTTCCCTTTGCTCAATAAGCCTATATCTCATTGCATTTCACTGCAGATTCTATTCACAGTATCGTTTTCACTAACAGGTACACTTCAGTATTGAAGACAGCTGCGTTACATTTCAAATGCCACCTCCATACTCAGTTGTGATTCAGGTCTGAGTTTAAGATGAAATAGTATATCAGTTGTGTAATAGATCCATTCCAATATTCTTTTGACACAGTTGACTGAAAACTAAGAAAAATTTCTATGTGCTTAATTATTAGTATTTGAATATGTTCCATGGATTAAGTGAGTTATAAGCTTATAGCTAAATAGATTATATGAACTCAGATACTGACACTTAAAATGAACAATATGAATGATAAAAGGTCTTGTTAAACGGGGCTTTGAGATATCAAAGTTTCCATTGAGGTCCATAAGTCTTATGTCATTTATGTGGAAAGGTATTTATGATTGTTCCATCAATTCTCTGTGAAATTCAGGAATCTGATAAAGGTCACTGGCACATCCCTGTCTCGGAGGAGGCTTGCTAGAGAAGGACCGAACCTGGCTATGCGTTACACGGCAGAATTCACAGTCACAGTGACTAATGAAGCTGGAGTTGTTCAGAACTTCGTGACATCCTTGCAAAGCCAAACATTAACGTTTTTTTTTTTCCTGAACACTCAGGTCAGTATCTCATCCGCTCTCTCTTCATCAGTCTGAGAAACTTCCTCTATTATAAGTGCTCATTATGATTTCTAGATGACCAATTGTTACTAAATTGCATATGTTGTAGATCTATCGTATTCAGTTTTGAGTTGGTTCTACATTTTTTAGTAAACCGATATAGCTGATAACATGATTCCCTGCTACTCCAAACAGGATCTCTGCTATTTTCGTTATTTTCCACTCATCCCAGGATCAGGAAATAACCACAAAGCTGTCGAGATATTGTGACATAGTCACTTTGCTTCCATTGGTGAAATTCTTACGTCCTTATGACATGCATGGAAAAAAGAACAGGCCTTCGGAACATCTAGTTACTATACATGATTGTATTCTTTTGCTACCCCCTCCTCTTCATCTCGATATCTCATTATGATATTATATGCTCTGATTGAAAGGAAAATGCATCATTCAGTAATCATTTTGGAGTCTTATATTAAAAAATTGCAAAAAGGAATGTGTCCATACTGTCGCCCGCAAAGGTTTTCTACTAGTTGTTTGTCTTTCTGTGATGCGGTGTCATAACTGTGGACATTTTACTCTCTTACTTATTTTCTCTCGGCACACAAGTCAAATGACAAAAATGATAATGTGGTCTTTGGGAGAAAACAACAATGCAATGGTCAGCGACGAGGCCTGAAGAGTCAGTTGAATCTGAGTGAGCTTTGTATTATTGGTTGTAAATGGACCGTTTTGCCTCTAGTCAGTTTAGAATATTCCAAGGATCTAGTTGGTGGGCAGGAGTAGAAAGGTCCATACAAATGAATAGTGCTGCTATAGATAATGTGTTTCTGTATACTATGATATGACATTTATTGGTCATGAGTTGTCCCATCGGTTGCCCTTGTGTCTTTGGCAGTGTTTACTTTCTTTAAAATTCCAAAAAATTTACAAGATTTCCCGTCACATCAGATCTTTGGACGCGAGTATTAAATATAGGTAAAAAAATTAACTAATTACACAATTTATCTGTAAATGTCGAGACGAATCTTTTGAGTCTAGTTAGTCCATAATTAGATAAATTTTACCAAATAACAACAAAAAGTGCTACAGGAACTTTACACCAACTTTTACACCTTCTAAACACTACCTTTGTTAAAATCCATTTGCTGTTAAGCTCGTTAGTCTCTTTGATAATAACAACGTTCTTTGGTCAGAAAGAATTGCATCATATAGTGGCACCCTTGTCTCAAGTGCATGTAGTTGTCTCGTCGTGTTTCTTTGAACACAATTTCGTTGTTTGCTTCCATTGACTTGGAATACTTGAAAATATCCAAGTCAACTATCAGTCATTGATCAAAAAAGCAGTGGATGCAAAAAAAATCTTCAGATCAGACCTCTGGTTCAACACATGTGCTCATCAATGGCAAATACTTTTCTGGTGGCTCATGTATTTTTTATTCAAGGTCAAAAAGATTGCACAATATGTGTCGGCGTTCGGTCCCGTGGGGTCCTAAGCCAACGAGTGAGTGCTGCGTGTCCCTAATCTGAATGGTGATGCAAGGAGAATACACGGAGATTTATCCTGGTTCGGGCAAAAGAAGGCCCTACGTCCAGCGGGGAGGGAGGAGTATTCTATTTTCTTGCACCGAAGTGCTTGCGTAGGGGTTACAAACTGTGAGAGGGAACCGAGCCCAAGTCTCAAAGGAAAAGTCAGAGTACAAGGGTGATTGCTTGAGATGTTGATCGATGGGTGGTGTGCCTTTGCTCGTTTGTTGGTTGGTTTGTTGTTGTCTTCGTTCGTTGCCCCTTGTAGAGCCCTGGCCTTGCCCTTTTATAGGGTAAGAGGAGGCCGGGACGCCGGGGTGCCTTGAGGTGAAGTTTTGTCGATCCCTGTAGAGGTGGTTGTGGCGACGTGCCTCAGGAATGGCCGGCCATCCCTGGACACCGTGGTGACGTCGGGGACGAGATGGTGAAAAGACCCTGAGTCCTGTGCCACGTCGACCTTTCTTCCCTGCTGACCGGCGGTGGGTCGAGGCTGGGTCGAGGCCGGGTCGAGGATGGGCGGATAAGGCCGAATCCCCGAGATCGTGGGGTACGGACCTTGTCGTATCCTCCCTCGAGGGTGATTGGTGGCGAAACAGTGTGTGGTATGGTGTGCATAGTGACATGTTTTCACCTCTCATCCCGGGATGGACAGTAAAAAGTGAGACCTGACACCGGTATTGCTTCCACGTCGGTCGCAGCTGTGGCCATGATGGTAGGAGGTAGTAGATAGTCGCATTAAATGCTCCGACTTTTGCCTCAGAGCAGGTGAATAAGATGGGTCGAGTGATCCGACCTGGGGTCGTGTGAACCGGAGGGTTACCGATAGTCGAGATGTCTTATCGAACGGGCCTCGTACGAGTCGGGACGCGGTCGAGGCGTCCCGTCGAGGGTGCCTCGTGCGAGTCGAAGTCGGAACGTAGTCGAGGCATCCCGTCGAGCCGGCCTCGTGCGAGTCGGAGCGCAGTCGAGGTATCTCGTCCGCTGTTTTTGGCTCTGTTTCATTTGTGGGTAGCGGTTTTGTTTTTCTTAATCGTTAATTGTGGGTACCCCTAGTTTGTAGGTACCAACAGTAGCCCTCGAGCCTTTGGGTGAGTGTGGGTCACTCGCTCAGAGGCTCAGCGGTTCATGAACTGGAGTCGTAGCGTCGTAACTTTTTCCGGTGGGGGCGCGCGAGCGCACCCGCCGGGTGTAGCCCCCGAGGCCTCGGTGGAGTATTTGGACTCCTCCGAGGTCTTTTACGCGCTCTACTGAGGAACGGTCTCATATAGTGGCGTGCTTCGTATTTTTTCATTTGAGGTTCGGTTTCTTGCGGTCGAGCCCCCGAGCCTCGTACGTGTGAGGTCGATCAGAGTCTTGACCGTCTTTTATCGTTTGACCCTCACGCTCCTTTTTTAGAAAAAAAGGAGGAGGGGTGGGGAACGTCGTACTACCCTCGTTTGAGGCGAGTTCCGACGGCCTCCGGCGAGCTACTAACGGGGGGATTCGAGTGTGAGCCCGTGCTCCATTCAATAGGAGTCGGCTAGCGACCACGGAGGCGCTCTCAAGAATGCCAAAGAGTAGTCGTGTGGATCTCGATTCCTTGCGATGGGATTCGAGGGCTCGATGCCTCCCTCCGAGGGGATTCCTTCGTCAACCTTCTCTTTTAGCCTCGAATACATCTTGGGGTGCCTCGAGAGCGTGGCTTGAGCCCTGGCCTTGTATGGGCGCATCCCTAGTCGTCCCTGACTCTGTTACTCGAGGGCAGCTGTCGAACCCTGATCGAGGGCCAGCTTTCGATCCCTCGAGATTCATACCGGGCTCGGAGCCCGTTATCCAGGTGTCTGTGAATATCCATCCGCGGATCCCTCTCCTACCTGTTTCGGGCGCGTCTTTTCAGGAGGGGAAGCGAGATCGGCGCGGTAGTGGGCGGCGTGGTGCGACGGTTACGGCGTGTATAGCAGCCACGTGCCCATATCTGCAGGTTTTGAGGGAGCGGTTAGGTAAGGTCATTGGATGCAAAAACTGCTCCTACCTTTTCGCGCGCCCGTTGGACTTCCATCGGGGTATAAGAGCAAGGCCGGGGGTCCGTTTTCCCTTACTTGCCCTTTGCATTCTCGCCTTCCCTGCTCTAGATCGCCCTCTTCGTCATCCTACGCCCTTCAGCCGCCGTTCAGCGCCGCCGTCGCTTTTTCTCGCCCGCGTAGTTTCCCGACGACAATGGCAGGCAAGAGCCAGCTCCTCCCCACTGACGCTTGGGCCAACTCCTCAGTAACGGAGAGGAGGCTAGAAGAGTTGGTCCACGACGGGCTTTTGTGCTCAAAGACGAGCCGGACTCAGCCGGAGTGGAGAGCGCCGCCGTCCGACCACCGGGAACCGGCGCCCCCAGAAGGCTACGTGGTGAGCTTCATATGCTTCCACGAGAGGGGGCTCGGTGTGCCGGCCAGCCCCTTCATGCGAGCGCTCCTCCACTACTACAAGGTGGAGCTGCACCACCTCGCCCGCAACGCCATCTCGCAGGCCGCTATTTTTGCGGCGGTCTGTGAGGGGTACTTGGGGATGGAGCCGCAATGGAATCTGTGGCTCCACCTCTTCAGGGCGGAGCTTTTTGCCAAGAAGGCGGGAGAGCGAGGGGCGCGGCACGCGGTGCACGCGGGGAGCTACGTCCTCCAAGTCCAGTCAGGTCGAGGCGACCAGTACATCCCGGCACAGCTGATCTCCTCGAACAGCGGCTGGCACGACGGCTGGTTCTACCTCCGCAACGACGGCAACTAGCTGCCGAGGTACTCCGGCCGGGTGCTGTTTGCTCGAGAGGAGAACTGGTCATACGGTTTCATGGAAGACGAGAAGCCAAAGCTGGAGCTGCTGCTCGACGCGCTGTGGAGGCTCCGCCAGCGCGGATTGACGACGGGGATGGTGGCCGCGGCGTTTCATCACCGAAGAGTGATGCCGCTGACGCGGCGTCGGCTCCGGCTTGACCAGATGATGCCAGAGGCGCCGTTGGAGGGGAGCAGGATGTCGCACGAGTCCCTCCGCCTCGACGAGGTCGCTCGACGCGCACGACGGATGGTGGGGAGTTTCAAGCCGGAGGACGTCGATAGGGTCTCGATGCGCCCCACTCATGGATTCGAGCCCCTGGTAAGTGTTGTTCTTGGTGTTTTTGAGATTTTTCGTTTCTGGATTCCTTCCACTGACTCGGTCGAGGTCTGTGTATAGGATCTATCGGCGGTTAAGGAAACGCGACCACCGCTTCTGGAAGATCGGGTTGCTCGGGAGGCTCGACGCCTCTTGGTGGCCCAACAGAAAGAGGAGAAGGACGCCGCCAAGAAGCGTCAAGTCCGCAAGGCCCAAGAGCAGGAGGCGCTGAAGAAGCATCGATGCCAGTAGAGCCTCGACGGGCTCCCACTCGAGGAGTCTCCCTTCGAAACGGTCTCAGGGGAGAACGATGATGACGGCAACGACAATGACGACGCCTTGTTGCGGTATGACGCTGCGACTTGTCTGGCGGACCTCCCCGATGTGCGCCCTTTCTTGGAGCCCATTGGGAGTCGACCTCCCAGGCATCGAGGGCGGCCTCGGCGCCCGTCGAGGGGGAGGAGGAGCCAAGAGAGATAGGGGCCAGAGCAGGTCCCTCAATGGGAGGAGCCACCTCGTCGGGGGCCCCGCAAGAAGGGTCGATGGCGCCGCCCCCGCGAGCCCAAGCACTGCGGGCTCAGACGGCGGTCGGGGCAGCGACGTCAGCGTCGGCATCAAAGGCACCGTCTACGGGCGTGAGGACCCGAGGCCAGCTAGCCTCGGCGGCGCAGAGGACCTAAGATGCTCCGCGGACTAGGGCTCCGAGGAGCGCCCGGCCAACAGAGGCTCGACGGTAGGGCCGTCGCAGGCGTCATCGGGTGTCTCTGGCCCACCGGGGCCTAGGCCCTTAGTTCCCATATCTGGGTAAGCTATTCTGCCCTATTTTTTGTGATTCATGATCCTGTTTTTTATTCTGACGCATCTATTTATTCCTCAGGCACAAGCGCAAGGCGGAGCTCGCGGGTCCGACCCCCGTGAAGGCGCTCTGGTCGGGTGCTACCGTAATAATGCGGACGGTGGCCGACGACGCCGCCTGGGTCGCGAGACTTCAGGCTGCAACGGAGCGACTAAAGTAGCGGGAGGCGGCTGCCCAGGCAGGGGCGGGCACCCAGGAGGTTACCGGCTCTGATCCCGCCGTGCAGGGGTCGGGGCCGACGAAAGCGGTGGTGCCTAGCGGTGCCGGGCTCGAGGCGCCCAGCGCTGGTGAGCCGGAGCCTAGGTCAATAGCGACCACCCAGGCATCCGTCGAGGCCGAAGCATCCATCCGCGACGCGGGGCGGGCGGATTTTGAAGAAGAACAGGAGGTGGTGGAGGCCCCGCCGGAGGCGGCACAGCCTGAGGAGCCGTAGCCGCAGCAGGACCGGCCGGCGGAGCCGGCAGTCGAGGTGGAGAGAGGGGCGGACGCGCCACCGTCCATCGTCCTAGTGGTGGCGTCGGTGGTCGAGGTGCTAGTCCCGCCGCAAGGGTCGACCCCGGTCCTGATCGACCTCACCCTCGACGACTCCCCTGTCGATAAGGGGAAGCAGGTGGCGGACGTCTAGTTGGCCGAGGCCGCAGAGCGGGCCGGTACCTCTGTGGCGTCGGAGGGTGACTAGGCTGATGCATCGGCCGGGTGGCTAGACTTTGCCGGGCTAGCGCTCGTGCGGGCGGAGGAGGAGCTGCCGCGCTGGGGGAGGTCGACCCTCGAATTTAGGGACGCGTCCAACCCTAGCGCCAAGCCCATCTTCGCGCTCGACGACAAGGATGAGGTGCACCACTGGGAGTACCTCGAGGGACTCAGGAAGCACACAATGCAATCCTTGCGTGTGGTTTCGGATACCCTGGCACGGGACATGTTGGAGGCCTTCGAGGTAAGCCAGATTCGGTGGTTTTTTGTTTTTTTGTTTGCATTTTATCCCTTTCCTTGGTTCTGATTTTTGGGTTTTAACCATGGTCAGGAGCTCAAGGAGCGTTCCCGCCACAAGTCGCTCTTCATTCATCATGAGAGTGGCGTGTGGGCGACGCTCACCCATCAACGGGCTCTGGTCGAGGAGGCCAACAAGCGGCTCTCCCAACAGAGCACCGAGACGGCCGAGCTTCGCGTCGCCTACGCGGCGGTCAAGGAGGAGGCGGCACAGGCCCGAGCGGCCGAGGCCACGGCGTGTGAAGACGCAGCAAGGGCCCAGGAGGAGGCTGCCAAAGCCCGCGAGGACCTCGCGCCACTGCTGGCGCGCGTGAAGGAGCTCGAGGAGGACATCACCTTGGTTGGTGGCCAGCGCGATGCCCTCAACACCCAAGTCGGGATGGCGTCCGCCCGCGTCAGAACCTTGGAGAGCGAGGTTGTGACGTTGTCGGAGGCGGTCCGAGAGAGGGACGAGGCTCTCTCGGGCGCTGGCCGGGAGGTTGAGGTGTTGAGGGCGGCGCTCCACGACAGGGATGAGGCTCTCCAAGCATCTGAGAAGACATGCGGGGAGCTGCGCGATGAGGTCATGGGTTGGCCGACCCATTCTGAGGGTAAGCTTTTGTCGTACAGTGGCCTTGGTGTCGAGGTCCCAGGTTTGTGCAAACTTGATGCTTGTGTTCCAGAGTTGGAGAAGGAGCAACAGGCGACTCAGGCGACGGCCACCTCGTTCCAGAATCTTTTCGAGGCCGAGACCCAGTGGACTTAGTTGCTTCAGGGCGCCATCACTTCTGTATGCGACGGCCTGGGGGTCGAGCCCGACGCCGACACTGAGGAGGACGCCCCAGGAAACTCCTTCATCCGCCGGATGGTGGCGCTGGGCCGCCTCATTCGCGAGAGGGTACGAGGCGGACTTCATCACGGCGTGAAGAGGGCTCTGGCCGTCGTTCGGTCCGGATTTGTGTATGACATGGAGCTCGTCGCTGATGGCTTCATCACGGATCCGTATCGGATAGACGAGGAGAATGAAACCGCCTGCCTAGGCCTGATTGAAGCCGCTGAGGAGCCTGGAAGTCGTTTGGCTAAGCTCTTTGAGGTCGAGGTGGTTCTGTCTACCGACAACGAGGGCCTGTGAGCCGAATCTGGGCATGGAGGCCCATGTAATAAGTTAGTGTCTGTAACTTTGGTCGTAGTGTCCTCGGAGGCCTTGGAACGCTCGAATGTAAACTCATACTGATTGTTAAGTTTTGTTCGAGTTTTTCTTCCCTTTATTGCTTGAATCACGTTCTCGTATGATTTACTTAGCGCGCGGTCGCGCCCCTTTACGTAAGGGAGCAAGTGGAGGTACCGTAGCCTCGGAGGCGTAAGTGATCTCGTGGCTCGACTGCCCTTGAGCTTTAGGGTGCGTTTGCGGCCTTGCAGATTGTGTAAGAACTTGATTTGAAGCGACCGGGGATGTACTCTTTTTCAAAGTTATGAACCGTTACTAGGTCTACTTAGCGCGCGGTCGCACCCCTAGGCGTGAGGGGTGAGTGGAGGTACCGTAGCCTCGGAGGCGTAAGTGATCTCACGGCTCGACGACCCTTTGAGCCTTAGGGTGCTCCCGCGGTGTTGTTGACTTGAGTGATAGTTCTCTTTTTTAAAAAAGAGTATGAGTTTTTTGGGGACAGGGGGTTCCCCCCTTGCAGCCCCCGAGGGAGGGTCAATTCTGAGAAAACAGAGTCGATCCTTCCTGGTTGTTATGAAAATAAAGCTTTGAACACTATTGTATTCTTTATTGATGAGATTGAAAAGAAATTTACAGAGCCTCGAGGCCTTTTAAGGAAAAAAGCGATGTAGCTGTTCAATGTTCCAAGCGTTGGTCAAGATTTCGCCCTTCTCGTTTGATAGCTTGTAGGTGCCGGGCTTTAGTACTTCTGCGATGATGTATGGCCCTTCCCACGGCGGCGTGAGCTTGTGTCATCCCTTGGTGTTCTAGCTTCGCCGTAACACCAGGTCACCAACGTTGAGGTCGCGCCTATGGACGTGTCTGTCGTGGTAGCGTCGGAGACTCTGTTGATACCTGGCAGAATGCAACAGAGCCACATCATGGGCTTCTCGAGTTGGTCGAGGGCGTCCTCTCTCGTGGCATCGTTATTTTTTCGTTGTAGGCCTTCAACCTCGGGGATCCGTATTCTACATCAGTTGGGAGCATAGCCTCAGATCCGTAGACTAAGAAGAACGGAGTGAACCCCGTGGCTCAACTCGACGTTGTTCTTAGGCTCGGTGGCCCATTTCTTGCCATGTTTGTTTAGCTTGTCAAAGATTCTAGGTTTCAGGCCTTGTAGGACCATGCCGTTGGCACGTTCTACTTGGTCATTTGTTTTCGGATGAGCTATGGCCGACCAGAGCACACGGATGTGGTGGTTGTCGTAGAAATCTAAAAGCTTTTTACCAGTGAACTGGGTGCCATTGTCCGTGATGATGCAGTTGGGAACCCCAAAGCGGTGGAGGATGTCGGTAAAAAAGAGCACAGCTTGCTCAGACCTGATGCTGGTGATAGGACGGGCCTCGATCCACTTGGAAATTTTGTCAATGGCGACGAGCAAGTGGGTGAAGCCCCCAATTGTCCTTTTCAGGGGTCCGACTAGGTCGAGCCCCCAAACAGCGAACGGCCACGTGATGGGGTTAGTTTGCAGGGCGTGAGCCGGGAGATGGGTCTGTCTCGCATAGTACTGGTAGCCTTTGCAGGTGTGTACTAGCTTGACAGCATCGGAGACTGCGGTCGGCCAATAGAAACCTTGTCGGAAAGCGTTTTCGATGAGGGTTCGAGATGCTGCGTGATGACCACAAGCCCCCGAGTGTAGATCATTGAGCAGGTTTCTGCCTTCCTCATTTGTGTTACAGCGTTGGAGGACGCCAGTAGGGCTACGGCGATACAGCTCCCTACCATTGCCAAATATCACAAAGGACTTGGCCCGGCGAGCGATCCGTCGAGCCTCGATCTTATCCGAGGGGAGGTCCCCTCGAATGAGATGGTCGAGGTACGGAATACGCTAGTTAGGCTCGGGGTTGGATGGTGGGGTCGAGTCTTCCACTTGCATGGCCTCAACCCCGGTCCCGGCTTCTGCCTCAGGTGGGCGGTCGAGTGACGGCCCGTCGACCCCTCCGTCCACCCCGATGTTGACGGACGGTTTGTGGAGATCCCTCGTGAAAACGTCTGGTGGAACCGTAGTTCGACTAGACGCAATTTTTGCGAGTTCATCGGCAGCCTCATTATACCTACGCGTGATGTGGTTGAGCTCGAGGCTGTGAAACTTGTCCTCAAGGCGCCGTACCTCTTCACAGTAGGCCTCCATCTTGGGATCATGGTAGCTCGAGCTCTTCATGACCTGGTCGATTACGAGCTGAGAGTCACCTCGAACATCGAGGTGTCGGACCCCTAGTTCAACGGTGATTCGTAAGCCCGTAACGAGCGCCTCGTATTCGGTGACGTTGTTGGAGGCAGGAAAATGAAGTCGGATGATATAGTGCATGTGGACTTCGAGGGGTGAGTGTTGGGCATTCTTAACGTCATTACCAAAAGTAGACTTAGTTTTCTAATTCTGATAACGGCGCCAAAAATGCCGAACCTATCCCTCATGCCAATTAAGCCAAGTTGTCATCCCCAGCATGACATGAGAGATGCGGTATTGAAATATGCAACTGCTCTTCTAAATAAATAATAAATAAGATCTGCAAGCGCACAGATTAATACCGATGTAGCATTTTAACCGGGAAGTATTCGAGGTATCGTTATTTATATTTTTACCACTGGGAAGGGATTACTAACATCAATGTTGATTATGGAATGGAATATAGGAATGAGTATCAATCATTGCATGTATAAGTGAGAGCATTCATCTATCTCTTGCATACATGGGTAAGTGTCACATAAAATATAGATAAAATATGAATGGTGACAAAGATAATTAATCTGATCAGCTAGCCACATATAATAATGATAAGCACCTCAACAGATATTCTAGCAAGTCATTAGCATGGTATTAGGACGAACTACAAGGATATTTCCTAAGTTATTCTTAACTATAAAGTCTAGCATATCATAGTTAGTGCAAGTACACTTGGCAATCATTGCGAGAAAGGACTACGCCCATGCATAGTGATATTATCAAGGAAGATGAGAAACATAACAATCACTCCCCCGTAATAATGTTGCTCTGCCTGCCTTACACACGGGAGGGGGACTATATAAGAACCAATGAAGCTGTCACCATCGCGGACCACCCCACGATCCGGCATATAAGGTGCAATCGCAGATAAATATGGCCTAAGCACCACGCCTACACAATATTTATCATTTACCCATGGATCCGATGGATAAACGCTATACGATCCTAAACATGTATATAATTCCAATCTAACTAAGCCAAGCGTATAACTACGATAAACTAAGAACAATATAATCACAAACATAAACAAGTAGAGCATAGTCATAATCAATATATTAAAATAGAACAAAGTTGTATTCATAATATTGAAGAACAAAGATGAACAATGAAGAACAGTAAAGGAATTACCAAGAATCCTCTTGACAGATCCGGAAACCAATCGAAGATTGACTCCTTCTAGTTCTAATCCTATGTAGCTATGCTATACTAGAGATCTAGTTGATGTGGTGGCTCTAGGGCTTGATCAGAGACTCTCCTCCTGAGATTAGGGTTTGAGGAATTGAGAATGAGGGAGTGCCTCCTCCAGGGGCCAGGGGTCCTGCTTATATAGCCCCCTCAAGTGAACGTGGGCCGTCGGATCAAACCGACATTAATCGCACGGTTTTCCTTAATCCCTTAGGTCGGTGGAGCATAATCCGCGAGACGGAGCCTGATTGGCTCTCAGGCCAGGGCGGGTGCCCTAGGGAGCAGGGCGGGCGCCCTGCCTCCGGGCCCGTTCGGCCTCCCGTTCGATCTCGTGGCTTCTGGAGTCTTCTAGATGATAGAAAATCGGTGAACACGTTATTATCTCTATGTAAACCCGACGTGTGGGCCTTTCCTCCATATTTTCTGATAACCCCCTGCAGAAACAGACAAACACCAAAACTCATGGAATTCTGTCAGATAAAACCCTAAGTCTAGGTGTTGGTTGCATTTGGATCCTTTTCTTTATTTATTTGATAACTATATTTGGTACTTAAGGAACGTAAACAGTGAGATGAAGAGCAAACCCGCGTCTGCCCCTATTTTCATCAGCGACCCATCGAAGTACATAGTCTAAAGCTCAGCTTGGAGCTGAACTGGAGGAAGTTGAGTGTCGGTCCACTCCGCCAGGAAATCTGCTAGTACTTGGGATTTGATGGCCTTGCGCGGCGCATAAGAGAGGGTCTCGCCCATGAGCTCGACCGCCCACTTGGCTATCCTACCCGAGGCTTCCCGGTTCTGGGCTATCTCTCCCAGAGGGAAAGAAGAAACCACTGTCACCGGGTGGCCCTCGAAATAGTGACGGAGTTTGCACCGCGTTAAGACGATGGCGTACCTTGGTTTCCGAGAGCACCTCGCTAATAAAGTAGACTGGTCTCTAGACGAGTAAGGTATGTCCTTCCTCTGTCCTCTCGACAACCAAGACCGCGCTGACTACTTGTGTCGTCGTGGCGACATAAAGTAGGAGCGGTTCCCCTGGGGTCGGAGGGACGAGAATCGGTGAGTTAGAGAGTGTAGCTTTGAGCTTTGCAAGGGCTTCCTTGGCCTCGAGGGTCCACGAGAAGTGTTCTGATTTCTTTAGGAGACGATACAGTGGAAGTGCATTTTCACCGAGACGCGAAATGAAGCGACTGAGGGCTGCTAGGCAGCCCGTGACCCTCTACACGCCCTTCAGATCTCGAATAGGGCCCATCTTGGTTATTGTAGCGATCTTTTCCGGGTTGGCCTCGATGCCACGCTCGGAAACGATGAA
Source organism: Saccharum spontaneum (assembly GCA_022457205.1). Classification (NCBI taxonomy): domain Eukaryota; kingdom Viridiplantae; phylum Streptophyta; class Magnoliopsida; order Poales; family Poaceae; genus Saccharum; species Saccharum spontaneum. The sequence continues at coordinate 25,299,616 of CM039591.1, read as the reverse complement.
CCCTAGAAGTATGCCTCGAGGAACGCCAAAAACGCATTTCTCAGGGTTGAGCTTGATGTTCTTTGCCCGGAGGCACTTGAACACAACGTCGAGGTCGTTTATCAAATTATCAGCCTTTTTGGTTTTGACAACGATATCATCGACGTTAGCCTCGATGGTTGGTCCGATGTGTTCCCCAAAAACATGTTGCATGCATCGCTGGTACGTAGCCCATGTGTTCCGAAGACCAAAGGGCATAGTAACGTAGCAATACATGCCGAATGGGGTGATGAACGAAGTCACGAGCTGGTCGGACTCCTTCATTTTGATCTGGTGGTAGCCGGAATATGCATCTAAGAATGAAAGAGTTTCACATCCCACAGTGGAATCAAAGATGCATAGCCGAAATATGCATCTAAGGAAAAGGAACTTTCGGACATGCTTTATTTAAACTAGTGTAGTCTACACACATTCTCCACTTCCCACTCTTTTTCTTAACTAATACAGGATTAGCTAGTCACTCGGGATGATGAACCTCCTTGTGATGAATCCAGCCTCCAGCAATTTGTGTATCTCCTCACCGATTACCTTGCGCTTCTCCTTGTCGAAGCGGCGCAAGCGTTGCTTTACCGGTTTGGAGCTGGCTCGGATCTCCAAGGCGTGCTCGGCGACTTCCCTGGGTATGCCCGGCATATCCGAGGGACTCCACGCAAAGATGTCGATGTTTGCGTGGAGAAAGTCAACGAGCACTGTTTCCTATTTGGGATCGAGGGTGGCGCTGACGCTCAGCGCCTTTCCCTTTGGGCCGGCGGGGTCGAGGGGTACGAGCTTGACGTCTTCTGTGGGCTCGAAGCTGCCAGCATGGCGCTTGGGGTCGGGGATCTCATTGGCCAGACCGTCGAGGTCCGCCGCCAAGGTCGCTGACTCCAAGACGGCTTCTCCGTGCTCGACGCACTCAACGTCGCACTCATAGGCATGCTCGTATGAGGGTCCGACAGTTATGACACCGTTGGGGCCTGGTATCTTGAGCTTGAGGTAGGTATAGTTCAGGACCGCCATGAACCGGGCATAGCAAGGGTGCCCTAGGATAGCGTGGTACGTTCCACGGAATCCGATTACTTTGAAAGTGAGAGTTTCCTTTCTGAAGTTGGTGGGAGTGCCAAAACAGATAGACAGGTCGACCCGGTCGATGGGTTCTGCCCGCTTTCCTGGTATGACTCCATGGAAGCCCCTGACGCTGGGTTGGAGGCGCGTCCTCTCGATCCCTAGGAGGTCGAGGGTCTGAGCATAGATGATGTTAAGGCTGCTACCGCCATCCATGAGCACCTTGGTGAGGCATGTGTTGGCGATAATGGGATCGACAACAAGCGGGTAGACCCCGGGGTTGGGGACATAGTCTGGGTGATCATCATGGTCAAAAGTGATGGCTACCTCAGACCAATCAAGGAAGAGGGGGGTCGCCGGCTGCACGGAGAAGACCTCTCGACGTTCTCTCTTGCGCTCGCGCACCGAGAGGCGTGTCGAGGGTCCTTCGTATATCATGAAGCAGTCATGGATCTCGGGGAACCCCTAGACCTTGTCGTCACCCTTGGGATCTTCCTTCTTGTCGTCTTTCTTGACGCCTATGCCTTCAAAATATCTTCAAAGCATGTGGCAGTCCTCGAGGTTGTAGTTCGTGGGCCCCTTGTGGTAGGGACGCGGTTCTTTGAGCATTTTGTCGAAGACGCCCCCACCGGGGGCCCTCAAGGTTTCTGGCGATCAGCAGCAGCGACAAGGTCGTCGGCTGGGGCCTCGAGCTTGCCCTGCTGGTTTTTCTTCTTCTTCCTGTTGTTCCTTTTTGAGCCCTGGCTGGAGCTCGTGGGATCATCGACCTTGTGCTTCCCCTTGTCCTGGTCACCACCAAAGATGGCACCAACTGCCTCCTCACCGGCGGCGAAGTTGGTGATGATATCCATCAAACTGTTGGCAGCGATGGGGGTGTTACGGCCCAGCTCTCGGACCAACTCTTTGCAGGTGGTGCCAGAGAGGAAGGCCATGATTACGTCGGATTCAGTGATGTTGGGGAGCTCGGTGCGTTGCTTGGAGAAACGCTGGATGTAATCTCGGAGGGATTCACCCGGCTTCTGCTTGCAGCTTCAGAGGTCCCACAAGTTGCCGGGGCACATGTAGGTTCCCTTGAAGTTCCCCTCGAACACTCTCACAAGATCGTTCTAGTCGTGGATTTGTCGAAGTGGGAGATCCTCAAGCCAGGATCGAGCGGTGTCCGATAGGAACAGGGAGAGTTGCCGGATGATGACCCGGTCGTTGATGGCCCCACCCAACTGACATGCCAAGCGGAAGTCAGTGAGCCAAAGTTCGGGTTTGGTCTCGCCGTTGTACTTGGTAAGAGTCGTGGGGGGCGAAACCGAGCTGGGAGTATTATTTCACGAATGTCCTTGCTAAAGACCCGGGGACCTGGTGGCTCAGGTGAAGGGCTTCGATCTTCTGAGCTGTCGTAGCGCCCGCCTCTGTGCACGTGGTAGCCTCGAGCCACGCCATCACCGTGTTTGCGCGTGCGGCGCTCGACGATGTTGCCACGGGTATCTCGAGGTTCACAGTCGTCGGCGATGTGCTCAGGGACAGGGGCCGCCCTATTACGTTGGACGTGCTTGGGATGAACCGAGGCCTCTCTCTCCTGTCGGGAGGGCTCGGCAGGCTGCTTCGAGGCAGGCCCGCGTTGCCTCGAGGCAGAACTCTCGGCCTGCTGCATGGCAGCGGTCTCGAGGAGTCCTCGGATTTCATCTCAGGCTCGACGAGCGTCAGGGTTCTGGCGCTGAGATGTGTTACCTTGGAGCCATGAGTTCTGGTGCTGACCCCAGGGTCCAAAGATGAGTTTACATCGCCCAGGGGGACAAATGTAAATTTTTTTTAAAAAAAAGACTAAACAGTAAAAAATTTGGGCTCCTTGCTGGGCACCTGTCCCGGCTCCCCGCCAGGTCCGGGCCCGTCGTCCCCTGGCGCGGCCCCGACCTCTCTAGTTGGCGCAGACCCGGGGACCTCGTCCCCCGATACTGCCCCGGGGGGGCCGTGCCGGTCGGCGTCGCCCGGTGCTGCCCCGGCACCTCCTTCGCGGTTCGCTGCATCGGTACGGGTGTACCAGCGTAGGCCACGGCCGCCACCACTCGCGGTCCCTTCTCCACCGGGGACCCCGACACCACCGCCGCAGTTCCCGCTGGCCTGTGACCAACTGCCGGTCTACCACCCGCTGCTTCTTCACCGACACCCGCGGCATGTTCACCCGATGGTGACACGACACGTGGCTGACACACTGCCACCCCGGGCCCTTGCGGCATCGACCGGTGATGCGCCGGTCTCCCCGGTACCCTCTTCCGTCCGTGATGCCCTGTTGGATCCTCACTGGCGCCACACGATGGAAGAGGAGTACGCCGCGCTTCTCTCCAACTAGACGTGGGAGTTGGTGCCCCGGCCACCGGGCTCCAACGTCGTCACCGGCACTCTCGAGCGCTACAAGGCTCGCTGGTGAAACGATCTCGATTTTCCTCGAAGGGAAAATCCACAGATACGATTTATAATGTGATAGTCCACAAGGGCAAGCCATCACATTATCAACTATCAGATGATATCACAGTCATACATCGTAGAATTACAAATTACAAGGTTTTTACAACATTGGTTATTACACCTATTACATCGCGTTCTATTGGAAACACACACGTCTTCATCAGGGTCATTGTAGCGCAACAGCAGGTGAAGGCTCCTCCACGAGTAGTCATCAGAGTTGACGTAGAAAGTCAGCGGGCGTACACTTCATCTTCAACCAAACTTGAGCGTAGGAACGAGACCACCTAAATCCTTCTAATTTCGCTAAAACTGCAAGTTAGGAAATCTGCACACCGCCAGATGTGTGCAGGCCATGGTCAGCACCGATGAGCTTTAGTGAAAAAGAGAAAAAGGATCTGGCGATCCTAAATATTTGGCTGTGGGATTCCTATAATGCATGTATCAATATTTTAATAATAATATAAGTTCATCAAGTTTTAACCCGTCTCCCACACATGTTCTCCCATCCCATCACATCTCATCACCTCACCACACCTCATCTCACTCTCTCATCGGCATGGACGACTCCCTCTCGTCCATGTCTCAACGGCCAAGGCCGGATCACACACTGAAACCCAGGGAAGGTAGAAGGACTCCTCTCACTAGTCAAGTGAAGCTGTACTTAGGAAAGGTCCATAGCCGACAAGTCGGCATATGTATCGATCGATCAACCAGAAACTCTGCAGAGGTTTACACTACCCACAAGATCACCATCATCGACGATCCGGGTCGTCTAGGCTGATAACGGGCCGCCTTCCAACTAGACACGATGCCACCCTATCACTCAGAACTGGGGCCGTGTCGGAGTACCTCGTACACCGGCACGCTGAGACTGTGAGACGTAGTACTTGGCCCCTCGGGTACTACGCTGTCTTAGGAGGGTGTGGGCGCTCGATGCCCGTACCTCCCTACACTATCCGCTAACCTCCCAATAGTAGTGGCACCGTACCAGCAAGTCGAACGTCCGTCTCCTCCCCACAGAAGCGAGTGGGCATGTAAGGATTCCTAAGACCCGGTCCACAAACATATCAGTCCTTAGGGTGACTAAGCAGGATATCTTCACAAGGGGCAACCGATGCCCCGCTCGACAGGACATCCGGCGCCCTGTGCTAAAACAGCACCTCCCATCCCGGGGCTTCGTCCCACGAAGACACTCCACCCCGGGACCTCTCCCTGTCACATGTACCCGCCACAGGTACCTCTCTCATGGAAAACGCCCAGGTAGCATCCCCCGGCAAGACTTGTCCTCACGACTCGTCGTAGATCCTGCTCGGTCGACTCGACCCTCACCACACACCCAAGACTCACGCCAAGATCTCCCCATGTTCATTATCACATTATTATCAGGTTATCGGCACCACATGCCTTATCTCATTACGCCTCTCACTCACCAGCATCACATCACAGATATAATGCGAGTAAGAGTAAAGCAGTACATAGTAAGCGAGCGTCTAGCCTAACAGCGGGTGTGCAGGGGAATAGGTTGCGACAAGGTAATGGCTCACAAGCAATCTACCATGCAACCTACCACAGTTCATTTGCATAAAGTAAAGCACTAGCATCTACATTATTGCATGCCTAATAGGATTCTCTAAAGTAAGGTGCTGCCATGACACCTGCGATGTCGAGGTAGTAGAGGTACAAGTCTCTGTTAGTTGGTGCAGTCGATCGGTATGAGTCTCCACCTCCTAGGTCAGCTCCACTCCATAGGTTTCGCTATCCTCGGCTTTCCTTTCCTCCAACGGGTTCCGGTCCGAACAACGTTACCTCGCGAGAGTGTCACACAAGGCAAGAGAACAATCAATACTCTCGAAAAGACCAAGACTCAAAAAGAGGCAACACTGAAAGAACATAAGAAGACAACTTGACCCTCTTGGCAGATATCCGATCCTTGGGCCAAAAGAACAGGGGTGGTCCTTTGCTGAGTACAAGCTTAAGCCTTAGCCTAGCCAGTACTTCCCGGGTCGATCGTGTCGACCTATACGGCTAAAATAGAAATGGCATAGGCTCTAGTTCATCCTAAGCAACACCACGGCTCACAACTTTCAATCCGAGCGTCATAGAGAGTGACGAGAACTGAAAAGACTTCGAGCAGGAGAAGTTTCGTTCTCCCTCAATCTGTACGCCATTAAAACTTGACGAGAACCAAGAGAGGTTGGAAAGGAAGGAGGAATGGAAGGGGGCACACAAGAGAGCACAACGCCTGATCCACCCGCATGGTACCACAACCTGTGTGCACTAAATGGCACTGGACACCCCTAGGGTTCTTAGTGGTGCGGTTGTCACCGCAAAGACCTAAGGTATGCTATGGTCCAGTGAGTACCAGCTTACAAGGGTTTGGGCCCGAAGAGCCAAGGAAGGGGCATGGATTCACCTTCCTTCGATACACCCACCATAGTAGTGGACGGGAATCGAAGGAGTAGAATCAAGAAGCAATAAAACCACAACAAAAACTTAACTAGACTCGAAAAAGTGCATTGAGGAGTAGGGCAAAATTTTAGAAAAATTATGAAATTGGTTTCATAATTTTTGGAGCTAGGATGAATTTTTGGGGAATTTTTGAAGTTGGCAAGGTGCTATGAAATTCTATAAAAGAAAAGTAAAAATCCGGGGCAACAGTTGGGCTCAATTGCCACCACTGGCCCATTCAGCAGGGAAGGAGAGGGCTCCAGCGCATGGGCTTCGGGCCAGGTTGGTCTAGGCCTAGCTGGGTCGGTTGGTGGACTGGTTGGGGAGAAGGTAAGGAGGGCTTGTGCCTAGGCTTTTGGCACCTAGTAACTTGCTACTGGGCTGGTACTCTGATCGGGTTAGCAGGCCGGCCAGCTGGGCTTGCAGCCCAAGAATGAAGGAAGAGGGCAGGGTCCTGTGCTTGGCTTGGGTCCATGATGGAAAAAAAGAAGAGGAGGACGCTGGGTACTTAGCCCTCCAGGTGCTCGACGGTGGGTGGCGAGAGCGGGCTCGCGTGCTCTCGCGGAGAGGTGGTCGATGGGAGGGCTCAGAAGAGCCGGGCTATGCGCCGGGGGATGTGGCGTTGCTGCTTGTGAGTGGGCGCTAGGCCGCAGTTGTGAGTGACCGGCGGCGACGGCTCCTCAACGACCAGACAAGCAAGGGCAAAAACAGGAAAGGCGTGGTCTTTGGTGCCTTCGGATGACAAGGTGGAGTGACGGCGGCGAGGCCATGGCAGGCACCTATGGTGCGGTGGCGAGGCAAGACGAAGCCTACGGTGCGTGCACGTGTCCAGCACGTCTGCAACGTGAGCGCGGCGTGCGAAGTGAGTGCATGTGCGCAGGTGCCGGCGCGGTGCACGTGGCCGCAGGCGACCGTGTTTGGGAGCATGCACGTCTGTGTGCGCAGCCGCGAGCGTTGAGCCGCAGCGGTGCGTGCGTGACCTTGCGCGCAGGGCTACGCCCGTGAAGGCGGCGAACTTGCGGAGTGCGTGGCCGGCCAGGTGCGGGGTTGTGAGAGGGGCAAATGGGGTGCCCGGCGAGGAGCTCACCACAGTCCCATGGATGGACAGCGACTGGCAAGCAGGCGACCAAGGGAGGCAAAGATCTAGGCTTTCTCGTGTTCACACATGTGTGCACGGTGAGTGTGGTGGCCATGGCCATGAAGTGGAGCGCGAGTGCGCTAGTGGCGCTTGGCCGCGCAGAGGCCGTGGGTGGCCACTAGCACGGCGTTGTCGTGCTGTGCCAACCGTGGACACGCCAACTCGATGGCCACGGCAGACAACAACTAGGCAATGACCATGAACTCGATGAAAATGAAGGAGCTTGGGTCGTGTGGCTCACCGAGGGGTTCCCAGGCAGCAGGCACGTGGTGCAGGCAGGGGCAAGGTTGCGTCGACGTCGCGGCCGGCGTCCGTGAACGGCACAGTCACCGGGCTGCTGCGGCGGCCGTGGCTCCAGGATGAGGTGAGGCAGGACACGGTTGGCTCGGTCGTGGCCGACTCGACTGGGTGACATAGGCGCGCCGCAGTGGTGTGGCCGTCAGCACCGGGGCTTGACGCGGGTCCGCGGCTGCGAGGCCTCTTGGCGATGGGGTGGTGGCCGGATCAGGACTGCTACACCCAGGCAGGGGACCTGCTTCCTGCGAGACAGAACAGGGCACGGAGGCCATCCTCAGGCAAGAACAGCGACAGAGGAGGAAAAGGTGGGTGCTTGGCTCAGGAAGGGCTCACCGGCGGTCTGGAGATGGACGTGGTAGGCGTCGTGGCGAAGGCTTGCGGACCGGCTCGGAGCAGGGTGCGACCATGGCGGGGTCGCGACGTGGCCGCGATTTGTGCAGAGGCGCGACCGGCAGTCGTGCTCCGGCGTCCGCGTTCGCTGCTGGCTCCCCGGCAGGCTGTGGTGCGTGACCACCGGCGGGATGGGAAGGCGCGGCTGCGCCGCGGCGTCGTGGCCACGACTGCTAGCAGCCAGGGCGTGGAGAGGGAGAGGGGCTGGGTGTGGCGGCGGCTCGGAGGGAGGTCGAGGAAACGGCTGCTGCTGCATTCCTTAAATAGCGGCGCTGCTGGGGTTGCAAGGGATGGACGGAGATGCTTTGGCATCCGTGCGAGGGCGCGGACACGCGGCGCGCATCCTGCGGGGCGCGGTACGGACGCCGAGACTTTGGGATGGGACAGCAGGCGGCGGCAGAGTCTCGGCTTTCTGTCCCGCGCTCGCGCTGGTTAGGACTGGAACAGGTGAGGTTGACTGGCCAATGAGGCACTGCCACGCTGACGCAAGGCCCACATGGCTGAGGCACAGGAGCATGCAAAAGGAAATTCCGTTCTCAGGCTCGGTCGTAAGCGCAGACAGCTGGGGGCGGTCCGCAGTGCTGGCGTCGGCTCCTCCATCCTGTTGGCGGCGGCGGCTGGCTCTAGGAGCGACGCTCCTAGGGTTTGGAGCTGGGGCGCCGTCTGGTAGGCCACCGGGCCGCAGCTGGGCCAAGGCGCAAGATGCGAGCAGGCCTGTGGAGAGGAGGAGAGGCGTGAGTGCGCCGCTCGGATGGGGCCGAGGCTCAGGTGGCATTTCTGCTTAGGCCGGGCATTTGTGTACGTACATATACACGTATAGCCTTGCACAGGAGCCTGCACAAGCTAGCTCGTGCAGCTTCTGGATATGAGATAAATAAGAGAGATTTACTATTTATGAATTATGAGACAAGGAATCTAAAATGAGTTGAAGGAAGATTTAAGAAGGGAATTCCCAAAAAGGGGATTATCATGAAATTTAATAAAAGAGAACTAAGTCAGATTCGAAGACGAGATTCGAGAAGGTAATTTCCAAGGGAATTTTAGAAGAAAGATAGAGAAAGGATTTTCCCATTCACGTCTCTAGGGATTTTGAGAATATTCAAAACGGATCTCGTGAGGAATTTGGAAAGGACTCGAGATGGATTCCGAAAGGGATTTGAGACGATCTTGCTACGGATTGTGCACTCCGTCACAAACAAGACTCAAACACGAAAACCACAGAAGATCACAAGCACTCTCCTACAAGCAAATCTAAATGTATGCAACGATTTGTTAGCGGTTAGACTCAGGTTCGACCTAAATACTCCATGCTTCACACAATTGCAAGAAAATTTTAAAAAGTTCGTATTTTTGGTTGCTTGAAAATCCAGGATGTTACAGTTGGGTTCTCTGGGGTTTCACTCAGCGCCATGGGGTCGACTATGATGAGACCTTCAGCCCGGTGGTCAAGCCGGCCACCGTCCGCACCGTGCTCTAGTTGGCGCTTGCTCGGTCATGGCCCGTCCATCAGCTGGATGTCAAGAATGCTTTTCTGCATGGCCTTCTCACCGAGACAGTGTACTGCAGTCAGCCGGCGAGGTTCGTTGATTCCTCCCGTCCTGACATGGTTTGCTGGCTCAACAGGTCCCTCTATAGCCTCAAGCAGGCACCTCGGGCGTGGAACCATTGGTTTGTTGCTTTCTTGCTGACATTGGGGTTTGTGGAGGCCAAGTCTGATACATCTCTATTTATTTATCACCATGGAGATGACACTGCGTACTTGCTGCTCTATGTTGATGACATTGTCCTCACAGCCTCCAGTGAGCCACTTCTCTGCCGGATCATTGCCGCTCTTCAGCAGGAGTTTGCTATGAAGGATCTGGGTGTGCTCCACCATTTTCTCTGGGTCACTGTTGAGCCTCGTCCTGCTGGGTTACTGCTTCACCAGCGGCAATATACTCGGGATATCCTGAAGCAGGCTGGGATGACTGACTGCAACCCCTACTCCACTCCGGTTGATACTCAGGGCAAGCTGTCAGAGGCTGAGGGCCCCCAAGTGTCAGATCCCACTGCGTACCGGAGTCTTGCTGGTGCCCTTCAGCACCTCACCTTCACCCGGCCGGACATCACCTATGCAGTTCAGCAGATCTGTCTTCACATGCATGATCCCCGGGAGCCTCACCTCACGGCTCTCAAGCGCCTCCTCCGCTACCTCCAGGGCACGATCGACTACGACCTCCTACTTCACCGGTCCTCCACCGCCGACCTTGTCGTCTACACTGACGCTGACTGGGCGAGGTGTTCGGACACTCAGCGCTCCACCTCTGGCTACGCTGTCTTCTTGGGCGGCAACCTGGTGTCCTGGTCGTCTAAGCGCCAGCCTGTGGTCTCCCGGTCCAGTGCCGAGGCGGAGTACCGCACTCTCGCTAACGGCGTAGCTAATGCCTCCTGGCTCCGGCAGCTTCTCACTGAGCTACACACTCTGCCCTCTCGCAGCACACTGATCTACTGTGACAATGTCAGTGCGGTCTACCTCTCCACCAACCCCATCCAACACTAGTAGACGAAGGATGTGGAGATCGACCTTCACTTTGTCCGTGATCGGGAGGCCATGGGTGAGGTGCGGGTCCTTCATGTTCCGACTGCCTCCCATCCTCGACCTTCACCGAGTTTCGCTCCAGCCTCAACATCACCAGTGGCTAGTTGCGTCTGTGGTGGGGCCATGTGTGTATGGTCTTTCTTCTTTCTTGTTTAGCCTGGAACTCCGCTGCGCCGGTAGTTCAGACTGCAGGGGGTGTTGGAATGTGAGTGTATTAGGCCCATGAGGCTAGGCCCATGTGGCTCATGTATGGTTACCTATATAGCTACCCTTCTAGGGTTAGCCCAAATCAATAGAATCTCATTCCCTAACAGAAACATTGCTATCATTGTTTCTGTTTCCACCATTGGGATGGTGCTGGTGATTTCTGCATTGCTAGGTTTTTGTTATCATCGAACACGACAAAAGCATTTGCCACTATCGAATGGTAACTATTCAATTCATTGCCTTTTCTTCTCTACTAATCATTAGTTGAAAGATCAATTTTGGTTCTGAAACTATCACCATATATAGTCCAACTTTCAACCTCAAAACACCAAAATCAGGATAACAATAATGGGCTGTGAATATGCATTTACCCCTTTGAGCACATTCCAGAACAGTTCCGCACCACGTCACTCTAGTCTTGCACTGCATCACCCAGCGACCTTGTCAATTTGTGCCATGTTACTCTAATTGTGACACTGTGCACAGCTAGGGATATGTGAGAAACATGAGTCATCTAAGGGTATATCAATGTTCACTGCTACATAGACATCTCGTTCGCACACGAATATATGTCACATGTGCCACTGGCAATGAGCCACATGTTGCAAGGGGAGTCCATGGGAGTGCTATATCTGCAAGACACCGATGAGAGATCTTGAGACCTGACTCCCCGCAAGCCCAGGTTGGACTAGCCATCCCTAGAACCTTATGTTTCTCTGTCGTAATGAAGTAGATACAAAAGAAGCAGTAGAAGAACTAGGGAAAGAGAAAATAAAAGATGCAAAATAATGTAATAGATGTGTTTTTCCAATTGTGTGTTGTAAATCGGCCGTCACCCTCTCCAACTATTTACAAGGGAGGCATGCTGGCAACCGACATGTATTTCTTCATCGAGTATCCCATGCACGAAGCGCATCAAAGAGTCCTAAACAAGTCATACGCAGTCTAAAGATTTCCAAAAACTGAATAGATATAGAAAAATCATATAAGTATAGAGTTCTTGAAATCACCAGATGATTCACTGTTGCCTCTTCTTCACGCCACATATCCTACTGTGGCCCTGCTACATAGTCACTTATGAAGGATGTTGTATGACATTTTTTTAATAGTATCATGTCTATTTTTGTTGGAATGTGGGTGTATTAGGCCCATGAGGCTAGGCCCATGTGGCCCATGTATGGTTACCTATATAGCTACCATTCTAGGATTAGCCCAAATCAATAGAACCTCATTCCCTAACATGGTATCAGCAACCTAGGGTTAGGTTTCTCACCTCCCCACCTCTCCCTGCCGCCGCCACTCCTGGTGGCCGCCGCCACTAGCCCTAGGTGCCATGGCCGGCGCTCCTCCCCTCCTCCTTCTCTCTACAGCTACTTTCCTCCCCTCTCTACTTCCTCCTAGGCCCAAGTCTTGGCTGCTCCCCCTCCGGGCACCACTCCAGGCGGCGCAGCCGCTGCTCCGGGCGCGGCCTGGCCGCCGGCCACCATCCCCTCCCCGCCGCGCCCTCTCCTCCAGCCGCCGCACCCCCAGGCGCCTCCTTCCCAGCCGCCACTTCCCCAGTTCCTCCGCTAGGGGCCGACACCGTCCCTCCAGGTGCGGCTGCCACCCTGGGCACCGAGGCCGCCCGCGCCCTGGCTACTACCCCTGGCCTTGGCGCGGTGGGGGACGCCACGGAGGGGGTCACGGCTGCGGTGGGCCTCCTTCAGCCACAGGCCCCGCTGCCTGAAGGCGCACCTGCGGGGTTTCAACCGCCACATGTTGCTGCTGCTCCTGGAGACCTCCCTCTATCGGCGCCCCTGCTGCTGCTGTAGGCCTCCAGCCGGCCCCACCTAGAGGTCTCCCTCTCCTACACGCCCCGGGTCTGGACTCCGCCCTCACCACAGCTCTCGTCGCTGCCCGGGCTACCGCCACGAGGGGCAGGCTCATGTGCGTGCGGCTGCCCTCATGTGGGAGCGTGAGCGCAACGCGGCCGACACGTCACCTCTCTGCCTCTCCCACCAGATCGCTGAGGCGGAGAAGCTCCTCGCCTCTCCCGCCTCCTGGGACGCAGGGGCCACCTCTCTGCCTCGTCGGGACGCAGCGTGTCCCACACCGCTGTCCTCTGGCACGACCCGGCTGACCCGCTCGTGACTCAGCTGCACTACCAGGGCGGGGGGTCCAGAACATTCGCCTCCTCGTTCCGATCGTCCTCGAGCCGGAGTCGCCCTCCTACGCCCGCTGCCGGGATCTGGTGCTTCTCACTCTCCGCCGCTACGCCCTCAACGACCACGTCCTTGTTGACGCCTCGGTCACCGCCCAGACATCGTCATGGCTTCGTCTCGACAGCATCGTCCTCTCCTGGATCCTAGGGATGATCTCCCTAGACCTCCACGACCTCGTCCACACCTCCCGTGACACGCGCCAGGCGTGGCTTGCCCTTGAGGGACAGTTCCTGGGCAACGCTGAGGCCCGGGCTCTGCGCCCCGACGCGAGCTTCCGCACCTTTGTTCTGGGTGACCTCTCCGTTGGCGAGTTCTGCTGTCGGATGAAGGGCATGGCCGACTCCCTTGGCGACCTCGGCTGGCCCGTGGAGGATCGCATCTTGGTACTCAACGTCCTCCGCGGGCTCAGTGACAGCTACGCCCACCTTAGGACATAGATCACCCGTTAGCGGCCCTTCCCCACCTTCCTAGAGGTCCGTGACAACATTGTCATGGAGGAGCTCATGCAAGGCATCCAGCCGGGGTCCGCCACTTCTCCGGGGTCCTCGTCTTCCTCGACGGCTCTGGCTGCTACTCCGTCGCGTCCGTCTGCTCCACCACAGTCGTCCGCTCCACCGCCGCCGTATCTCCTGGGTCCCCCTCCCTCCAGGCCGAGCGGGGGTGGGGGTCGTCGTGGTCATCGTCGCCGGGGAGGGGGTCGCGGGGGCAGCCAGGGTGGTCTCACCTAGGCTCCGGCACTGGGTGGGCCGCAGGGGGGCACCATGGCCTTCCTTCCAGAACCCATGGTCCGAGCGCATCTCCATGTGGCCCTTCCACGCTCCCGGGGGCGACCCTCTTCCACCGGCGGCCATGTTCATCGGTGCACCACCTGGTGCTCCACCCTCTGGCACCCTACCTGGGGTTGCCGGCTGGGACCAGGCAGCCTTGGCTCGCTCGTTCAGCACTATGGGCCTGACACCTCCGGTCGGACCTGAGTGGATCGCTGATTCGGGAGCCACCTACCACACCACCCCTGACCCTGGTATACTTTTGTCTGTCCACTCTCCCTCTTCTTCTCTTCCTTCGTCCATTATGGTCGCAAATGGTTCGTGTCTTCCAGTCATGTTTGTGGGTACCGCCGGTGCTCATGGCTCCTTCCGTCTTCCTGATGTTCTTATTGCTCCTTCTATGGTTCACAACCTTCTTTCTATTCATCGTTTTACAGCTGACAATTCCTATTCTATGGAATTTGACTCTTCTGGTCTTACTGTAAAGGATTTGGCTTCTCGGCGTCCTCTGCTCCGATATGACAGCACCGGGCCCCTTTACACCATTCGCTTCCTAGTGGCTACTTCATCTTCTTCGCTGTCCGTTTTGTCAGCTGCTTTCGCCGCTTCTACTTCCTCTACTACTTGGCACCGGCGCCTCGGCTATCCTGGACGTGATGCCCTGATGCAACTCAGTCGTAGCTCCGGTCTTCCATGTACTTGGGCTCATGATGAGCAACTATGTCATGCGTGTCAATTGGGCCGACATGTTCGTCTTCCTTTTCATAGTTCTACTTCCCATGCGGCCCGCATTTTTGATCTTGTACATTGCGACCTATGGACATCTCCTGTTATCAGTATTTCTGGTTATAAGTACTATCTTGTGGTGGTTGATGATTTTTCGCATTATTCGTGGACTTTTCCCCTACGTGCGAAGTTTGATACATTTCCCACGCTCCTTCACTTCTTCACTTGGGTGTCCACACAGTTTGGCCTCACCATCAAGGCCGTCTAGTGTGACAATGGTCGTGAGTTTGATAACTCCACCTCCCGTGCATTCTTTCTCTCTCACGGTGTTCAGTTGCACATGTCTTGCCCATATACCTCTTCGCAGAATGGCAAGGCTAAGCGGATGATTCGCACCACCAACGACACCGTGCGCACCCTTCTATTTCAGGCCTCTCTTCCTGCTCGCTTCTGGGCTGAGGGCTTGCACACCTCCACCTACCTCCTCAACCGTCTTCCTTCCGCTGCCTGTCCCGCTCCCACGCCACACAACGCCCTCTTTGGTACCCCTCCTCGGTATGATCACCTCTGTGTGTTTGGGTGAGCGTGTTACCCCAACACCACTGCCACTTCTTCCCACAAGCTGGACCCCCGCTCCACTCTTTGTGTCTTCCTCGGGTACTCCCCGAATCACAAGGGGTACTGGTGCTTTGACCTTACCTCCCGACGGGTCCTCATCTCTCACCATGTGGTGTTCGATGAGTCCGTCTTTCCCTTCTCCAGCACCACCACCACTCCTGTTCCTGATCCCCCTCCCTCTTTCCCACTGACATGGTGGTCCAGCCACCTTTTCCGTGGTCTCCTGCAGGTACCGCTTCACCGCGCTCCTTGCCAGCCACCTGTCCCGGCTCCCCGGTGGGTCTGGGCCCGTCGTCCTTTGGCGCGGCCCCGACCTCTCCATTTGGTGCAGACCCGAGGACC
This sequence comes from Saccharum spontaneum, assembly GCA_022457205.1. Taxonomy (NCBI): domain Eukaryota; kingdom Viridiplantae; phylum Streptophyta; class Magnoliopsida; order Poales; family Poaceae; genus Saccharum; species Saccharum spontaneum. The sequence continues at coordinate 25,284,364 of CM039591.1, read as the reverse complement.
TCGTCCCCCGATACTGCCTCGGGGGGATCGTGCCAGTCGCTGTCGCCTGGTCCTGCCCCGGCACCTCCGTCGCGGTTCGCTGCGCCGGTACAGGTGTACCAGCGCCGGCCGCAGCCGCCGCCACTCGCGGTCCCTTCTCCGCTGAGGAAACCGACACCACCGCCGCAGTCCCCGCCTGCCCATGGCGCACCACCGGTCTACCACCCGCCGCTTCTTCACCGACACCCGTGGCATGTTCACCCAATGGTGACACGGCACGTGGCTGGCACACTGCCACCCCGGGCCCTTGAGGCATCGACCGGTGACGCGCTGGTCTCCCCGGTACCCTCTTCCATCCGTGATGCCCTGTTGGATCCTCACTGGCACCGCGCGATGGAAGAGGAGTACGCCGCGCTTCTCGCCAACCAGACGTGGGAGTTGGTGCCTCGGCCACCGGGCTCCAACGTCATCACCGAAAAGTGGATCTGGACCCACAAGCGTCGGCTGATAGCACTCTCGAGCGCTACAAGGCTTGATGAGTTCTCTGGGGTTTCACTCAGCGCCCTGGAGTCGACTATGATGAGACCTTCAGCCCGGTGGTCAAGCTGGCCACCGTCCGCACCGTGCTTTCGTTGGCGCTTGCTCGGTCATGGCCCGTCCATCAGCTGGACGTCAAGAATGCTTTTCTGCACGGCCTTCTCACTGAGACAGTGTACTGCAGTCAACCGGCGGGGTTCGTTGATTCCTTCCGTCCTGACATGGTCTGTCGGCTCAACAGGTCTCTCTACGGCCTCAAGCAGACACCCCGGGCGTGGAACCATCGGTTTGCTGCTTTCTTGCTGACACTGGGGTTCGTGGAGGCCAAGTCTGATACATCTCTGTTCATCTACCACCATGGAGCTGACACTGCGTACTTGCTGCTCTATGTTGATGACATTGTCCTCACAGCCTCCAGTGAGCCCCTTCTCCGCCGGATCATTGCCGCTCTTCAGCAAGAGTTTGCTATGAAGGATCTGGGTGTGCTCCACCATTTCCTCGGGGTCACTGTTGAGCCTCGTCCTGACGGGTTACTCCTTCACCGGCAGCAGTATACTCGGGATATCCTAGAGCGGGCTGGGATGACTGACTGCAACCCCTGCTCCACTCTGGTTGATACTCAGGGCAAGCTGTCCGAGGCCGAGGGCCCCCCAGTGTCTGATCCCACTGCATACAGGAGTCTCGCTGTTGCCCTTCAGTACCTCACCTTCACCCGGCCGGACATCACCTATGCAGTTCAGCATGTCTGCTTTCACATGCATGATCCCCGGGAGCCTCACCTCACGGCTCTCAAGCGTCTCCTCCGCTACCTCCGGGGCACGTTCGACTACGGCCTTCTACTCCACCGGTCCTCCTCCGCCAACCTTGTCGTCTACACTGACGCTGACTGGGCGGGGTGTCCGGACACTCGGCGCTCCACCTCCGGCTATGCTATCTTCTTGGGCGGCAACCTCGTGTCTTGGTCGTCTAAGCGCCAGCCTGTGGTCTCCCGGTCCAGTGCCGAGGCGGAGTACCGCGCTGTCGCTAACGGTATAGCTGAGGCCTCCTAGCTCTGGCAGCTTCTCGTTGAGCTGCACACTCCGCCCTCCCGGAGCACACTGATCTACTTCGATAATGTCAGTGCGGTCTACCTCTCCACCAACTCCATCCAACACTAGCGGACGAAGCATGTGGAGATCGACCTGCACTTTGTCCGTGATCGGGTGGCCATGGACGAGGTGCGGGTCCTTCATATACCGACTACCTCCCGTTTCGCGGACATCTTCACCAAAGGCCTCCCGTCCTCGACCTTCACCAAGTTTCGCTCCAGCCTCAACATCACCGGTGGTTAGTTGCGTCTGTAGGGGGGCTGTGTGTGTTCTTTCTTGTTCAGCCTGGAACTCCGCTGCGCCGGTAGTTCAGACTGCGGGGGTGTTGGAATGTGTGTATTAGGCCCATGAAGCTAGGCCCATGTGGCCCATGTATGGTTATCTATATAGCTACCCTTCTCGGGTTAGCCCAAATCAATATAACCTCATTCCCTAACAGTTTTATTTATAATTTTTATTTTAAAATGAAAAGTTTTATGTTTACTTTTAGGCAAAACATTTAATTGTGAAAATATTGACAAAACATTTAATTGTGAAAATATTATCTTCCATGGTTCTTATTTAGAGTCGGCTATGATATTATTCGTGAATCATGGAAGACAGGTATAAGTTATCTCCTGTTGTTATTTTTGTAACACCATTAAAAAAAACCTTGACCATGCCGGTTGTCAAATCTGGCGCTCCAAAGGTGGCATGGATAAGTTAGCGTATTGGTGCCAATGCAGAAGCTAGCACAGATGATGGAGTATTATTTATGCCAGTTATAGTTGAGTGCGGCCGTGCTGGTATGGATAGTTACATTTTCCGTGCAAGCCTTTGTGATGAACACAGATTTTGCATGCTAGTAATGGATATCACAGTACCCCTATTGGTACTATTTATGGGTTGGCTCCATTACTGTACCCAGGTCCAAAAGAAATAAACACAGATTGGCACTGAAATTATCAATGATTGTTCAGAAAAAATATTTTATTGGTAGCTCATCAAGGGCCATAAGTGGACTGCATTCTTACTATTTGTCACTAGTATAGTGCCCGTGCGTTGCCACGGTTTCATTTAAGGGATGCACTTAAAAACAACAAGATAAGATTTTTCCATAGTTTTTGTCTCACGCAATTGTATGACTATAAATATAATCCAGAATGCATTCATACATAACAAGGCATAATAAAGACATGTAGCATACTACAAATAAGTTCTGAATATATACTTATACCTACCATATACAGGCAAACGCATTGGCGGAGCCTCGTGTAGGCAATACTGGGCCATGGCCCCCCTTGCCTCCGTGCGCTCCATGGCAAAGAACCTGAGGAGTGATGATGACTAAACAGAAATAGATTAATACCTCTCTACTATATGCTTATTATGTCAAAAAGTAAGAAATGTACTAATCACGGGAAAGGTAAGCATATACAGTTTGGTATATTAAATTTCTGCTCAGAATGTTTCTTTGCAGTTATATATCATTATATGAACATTCACATGAGTTTATGTTTTATCGCATATGACAAGAAAGTAAAGTGCTATTACTATTACTAATACATCGTTTTTTCTTGAAATTCAGTCACTTAGATATAGAAATCATATGAAACCGTAGCTGCCAAGAATTTTTAAAATAGACACATCAAGTAAAGAAGAGTCCAAAACGTGCTAATCATATCTATCAACAATGTTACCTGCCAGTCCAGTTATTGTCATTGTAGCCAGAGAAGTAGTACTCGTACCCCTAAAGTAGAAAGATACATGACATAGCTGGCTAGTTTGGCGATTCTCAAAGAAAAAAAAAAGCTAGCTAGTTTGGCACCTAACCAAAACAACAAATCTGATGCTGGAGTTTCATATTTGGACATTTCCACTCGCCAATCTTGCTAATTAATAGGAAGCATAGAACCAACAACAATATCTACATTTACAAATCTTACCATAGCACTTGTACAACAGATTGCCCAGGTTCTCGATCTTGCTCTCATCAATTCCCAGCTTTTGAACCATAATCTGTAGTGAATGATGACAAACACGAAAAGGTGCAGGACCCTTGGGTGGTTGATCAGCAGGGTGGTATGCATCAGCCCCTGCAGGTCAGTTGGAGTTTATTAGAAACACATTGACCAAGCATCAAAAGGTAAATATATAATATGATAAATGGTGCTCTGCGTAGGATTACAAAAAAAAGGCCCATTGCTCTTACTTGTTGGATGGTGTCCTAGGTACCTGGTGTCTGGTACTCGGGAATTTTCATCACCACAGCATGCAAAGCACGACATGTTCTATCCAAATACAAGACCTGGAAGTTGGAATCAAACGCCTTTGAAAAACTGTGACTTTTCCCTAATCCTCGATGGCGATGGGACACAAACGGTGCTTCCCAGTCACCTGAAAATCCAGAGATTACTTGCAATAAATAACCAAAATCATTGCCTGCAGTCAGGTCACAATGATATCCACAGCTTTGTAATTATGTGTTTTTTTGCAGGAAAAAATGTTTCCATCCAACTCAAAGTTTAATGCCTAAAACCTAGCCGCTGATCCTTCTCCACCAAGAATCCGAACAAAAAAATGTGTCCAAAATCTAGGTCATGGTAACTTGTAAGATCTATGAGGTTCCAAACAATTGCTTTTTGTTCACTACAATCACAATTTTAAGCAGATCTTCTCATTACTTAAGTTAATGTGCTATAAGAGATACCACAAGTCATGGCATATCCTTCGGATATCCCTCTCAACCATGAGACAGTCAAGGCTTGCACTAAAACAGTTTTTTTAAGCATGTGCTGGTCCAACATGCACATACATATTGGAATTGCATTTGAAAATATACTTGCTACATTATATAATTAGTAAGTACACTTCACTAACTAAAACCACCGGTGCTTGTCCAAGATGCAGTATTGATAGCACATTATTCTCAAGAGACGAAAATTGCAATAGCAGAATGACATTTGAAGAGAAAATACATTACTGACCGAACGCGGAGGAACTCTATCAACTTCTTTCACTCTGATGGACACCTCCTCTTCTGAATTCTTGCTGACCTTTCCTTTAGAACCTTTGCTAGAATCAATCAATAGCAAGAATAGTAAGGGCAACCCCTCTTAATCTCCTCATAAAAACAATCAATGATGGTACAGGTTTGAATATTGCCCGTGCTAACGCTACGTGGCGTCTAGAAAAAATAAATCACAAAAATCATCATCAAAAAATCAGCTCAAATGAATACAAACGATGAGATCCCAAAACCATGAATTTTCAGTCAGGACCAAGGATAAAAGTGTAAGAAGGATGTTATCTATCTGTAGGCCTGTCCCATTTAGAGTATGGCTTTGGACAAATTCTCAGCCTGGCATATTAGATACACAATTTGAAAATACCATGCATTTAAACCAACACACATGAGCTTAGAAGCAGAAATTAGCATCCTTGCAGTTCAGGCACACAATAATCTATTTGATCAAAATGTGTTCAATCTGTTGCGAGTTTTTTCTTGCCATAGCAAGAGATACAGGCATGAGTTCACATTACCTCAAGATTATTTGTGCAGGGTACAATACAGATCGGCAAAAGTGAGCAACAGCGGCAGTGCCAAGATCCAGAAGGCCACCCACATTCTCCCTAGCTCCATCTTCTTTCTGAACCTGCTCTCTCCCAGAACAACAACAATGCACAATTAAAATGCATCCAATTCAAGCATTCAAACAATGATTCGAACAGCCTGGCCGTAGGGTAAGAAAAAATAAATACCTCTTTCAGAACTTGCCAAGAACAGAGCATGTCGTCACACTTGCCTGCGCCACCTCTGCCTCCGCTGTGGCTATTGAAGCTATTGCTATTTGCTACAGGGAAAAAACTCAATCTATTAGGATTGCTCTGCTACTGAATGTGAACGGTGTTTAGATAATGCCCTTTACCTTTTCTAGAAAATAAATTACATAGTTTTAACATCTATTATCCTTTTCATTGCTTTACAAAGCCACTGGTGAGTTGTCAATTCGCATTAAAATGAGTTTGTTGCTAACCTGGTCATCTGTATATAGAAATAAACAAAATATATATGAAAATATATATTGTTAGTTACTCGCATCAGTTGCTACTTGCTAGAACATATCGCTACTCCTTAGCTGGACTTGAGGCACACTGAGAAAATCAAAATCATAACAACATTCTGAAACTACCGAAGAAGAAGAAGAATGCACCGATAAATCCTTGGCCTTGGTGGAGCCAAACCTCGACTGAAAGCATCTAGGCCCCGAGGTTTGGTTTCGACAATTGATGACAATGCTTTATTACCATGACTAACGTGTGTTTTGCAGAAACTTTGGTAAGTTAGGTCATGGAGGTTATAACTGCTTTGGGCACCATGGTATTCATGCCCCTTGATGGAAATCGTTTCGGTTTTCAAAAGAGTGACGTCAAGATTAAGGACGGTTAGTTCCGGATGTCGAGGTGTTGAGATACATTCGGAATAGTCGTTAGGATCTTCGTTTTTCTCTTTTGGCCGTACTATAAAGGGGGGCATGAGCGCGTAGCTTGACCTAGGCGAGTCCTGTGTTTAGGTGTGGTGCACACTTGTTAAACTTAGCGCTAGGCAGCTCTAGAATAGCTCAAAGTTCAGTTGGAAGCAACTTGGTTCAAGTTGCGACGCGTTTCGGAAAGTTTAGGGTGGTTTTTCCCTTGACCGGACGCGGTCTTCGGCATGACCGGACGCGTCCGGTCAGTTCAGTTCCGCGACTAGGGTTTCGGCGCTGACGACCGGACGCGGTCCTTGTGAGGACCGGACGCGGTGGTCAGAAGCCGACACGTGTCACTTAAGGGAAACACCCGATCGAACGCGACCTGGGTGTGATCGGCGCGTCTGGTCACGTTCCAGTAAGGTCCAGCGACGACCGGACGCGTCCGGTCATCACCGATCGGACGCGGTCGCGCGTCCGGTGCGATTACAGTATGCTCCCTGCACGATCGGACGCGTCCGGTCACCCCTGACCGGCGCGTCCGGTCACTCAGCCAGTTTTCGGATTTTTTGACCGTTACAGGGGACCGGCATGTCCGGTCACTTCGACCGGAGCGTCCGGTCACCCCGAGTTTTGCTGAGTTGGCAGGTAACGGTTCGTTTCGACTGTGGGGTGTATAAATACATCCCCACCACCTCTTTTAGAGGTCTCTTGCTCATTTGATCAGCTGAGAAACACCTTTAGAGTGCAAGGGAGTGCAAGAGCTCTAGTGAGGATTGTGATTTGAGAATCAAAGCTTGAGAGTTCCTCACTAGCGATTAGAGAGTAGCAAGTGTGCATCCACCTTCTCATTAGGCTCGTTGTGGTCAAGTGAGAGTTCTGGCTTGTTACTCTTGGTGATCGCCATCACCTAGACGGCTTGGTGGTGATTGGGAGTTTGGTGATCATCCGGTGGAGCTTGTGGATGACCCAACTCATCTTGTGAGCGGTTTTGGGCGATTCACCGCGACGGAGTGTCGAAGAATTAGCCCGTAGAGAGCACTTGATCCTTGCGCGGATCAAGGGGGAGCTACACCCTTGCGCGGGTGCTCCAACGAGGACTAGTGGGGAGTGGCGACTCTCCGATACCTCGGAAAAACATCGCCGTGTTCCTTGCCCTTACTTTCAAGCATTTACATTCCCGTATTTACATTCATTGTTTGATTTACTTTCCTAGAATTGCCATGCTAGACTAGGATTGGAAACTAGGGTGCAAAACTTTTTATCGGTAGAATCTCTAGGAACACAAGTAGGCACTAGGGGTGAATTCCGGCTTATAGGATTTAATTCTTGCAATTAATTTTTAGAAAAGCCCAATTCACCCCCCCTCTTGGGCATCTTGATCCTTTCAATTGGTATCGGAGCCGAGTTGCTCCTAATTTAGGCTTTACCGCCTAGAGCAAGATGTCTAACGGGGAAGGACCACCTCCCACCTTTGAGGGGGATGATTTTCCATATTGGAAAATTTGTATGGAGGCGTATCTCGAAGCCATAGATGTTGGGTGTCTTAGAGCCGCAACCCAAGGGCTTCCCGCTATCAAGGATCCCGCAAACCCCATTGGTGACGAGGAGAAGTACGACCGGTGGAATGCAAAGGCCAAAAATGCACTCTATCGGGGCTTAGGCAAAGATATCTTCAATCGTGTGCGTAATGCAAAGAACGTTCATGAATTGTGGGAAAATCTTTGTGCTCTCCATGAGGGAACTAAGAGTGAGCGTGAGGAACGCTATCACATTGCTTTAAAGAAAATTAATTCTTTTGAGATGCTTCCAAAAGAAAGTGCTAATGACATGTACACTCGCTTGAATGTTCTTGTAGAGGACCTCAATGCTCTTGGGCTCACTAAAATGAGCCAATCGGATGTTGCAAGGAAGATCTTGAGTGTTCTTCCTATTGAGAAGTATGGTCATATTGTCACCGTGCTTCACCAAAGTGATCTTTCCACCGCAACACCGACACAAGTATTGGGGAAGATCAATGCTCATGAGATGTACATGCACATCACTCCGGAAGAGGCCTCATCATCTTCCAAGAAGAAAGACTTGGCCTTCAAAGCTAGTCATGACAAGAAGAAGAAGAAGGGCCAAGCCATGATGGTGCAAGAAAGCTCAAGTGAAAGTGATGTTGATGATGAATCACTTGCACTCATGGTGAGAAAGACCACAAAAATGCTAAATAAGCTCAACAAGAGTGGCATCAAGTTCGATGGCAAGAAAAAGAAGTTTTTCACAAGTAGCAAGAGAAAGCCAATCTCGGAGATGGATTGCTACAATTGTGGTGAACTTGGCCACTTAGCTCATCAATGCCCTAGACCACCAAAAGACAAGTACAAGAACAAGAACAAGGGCAAGAAAAACGATTCAAGTGATGAAGAAGCAGAGAGGAAGAAAAACAAGCCATACAAGAAGAAGGATGGCAAGAAGAAGGATTTCCACAAGAAGAAGAAGGGAGGAAAGGCATACATTGTTGGTGATTGGCTCACCGATATTGAATCATCTTGTGAGTCCTCCGAAGATGAGAGCAATGATGAAAAAGAGAAGGTTGCCGCATTTGTGATGGGGCCATCATCTTCACCAACATCTTCATCACCACCTTCACCGCCTCCTTCACCATCATCGTCCTCTACTCACCTATGCCTTATGGCCAAGGGTGAACGAAAGGTACAAAATCATGATAGTGATGATGATGATGATGATGATAGTGATAGTGATGATGAATATGATGCACCTTCTTATGATGAACTTGTAAAATTGTTGAACAAATACACTAAAGTCATAAGAAGGACAAGAAATGAAAATGATGAACTTCAAAATGAAAATGAATCACTCTCATCTAAGCTTAAAAATGCTCAAAAGACTAGTGGTGAGCTTAGAGATCGAAATGAAGTTATGTCTTCTAATCTCAAGGAGCTCAAAACTTCTAATAAAGAGCTTAAAGATCAACATGATAAGCTTGAGAAGAAGCATGATGAGCTCATCACTAGACATAACTCTCTAAAAGAAAAATACACCACATTGAAAATTGACTATGATAGTCTTGTGGTTGCAAATGAACTTGCTCTTGAGACACATGATGCTACTAACAATGTTGTTAAGTGTGATATAGCTACATCATGTGATGACTTGCTCTTTGAAAGCATTGAGCAAGGTTCTAGTAGCTCATCAAGGGCCATAAGTGGACTGCATTCTTACTATTTGTCACTAGTATAGTGCCCGTGCGTTGCCACGGTTTCATTTAAGGGATGCACTTAAAAACAACAAGATAAGATTTTTCCATAGTTTTTGTCTCACGCAATTGTATGACTATAAATATAATCCAGAATGCATTCATACATAACAAGGCATAATAAAGACATGTAGCATACTACAAATAAGTTCTGAATATATACTTATACCTACCATATACAGGCAAACGCATTGGCGGAGCCTCGTGTAGGCAATACTGGGCCATGGCCCCCCTTGCCTCCGTGCGCTCCATGGCAAAGAACCTGAGGAGTGATGATGACTAAACAGAAATAGATTAATACCTCTCTACTATATGCTTATTATGTCAAAAAGTAAGAAATGTACTAATCACGGGAAAGGTAAGCATATACAGTTTGGTATATTAAATTTCTGCTCAGAATGTTTCTTTGCAGTTATATATCATTATATGAACATTCACATGAGTTTATGTTTTATCGCATATGACAAGAAAGTAAAGTGCTATTACTATTACTAATACATCGTTTTTTCTTGAAATTCAGTCACTTAGATATAGAAATCATATGAAACCGTAGCTGCCAAGAATTTTTAAAATAGACACATCAAGTAAAGAAGAGTCCAAAACGTGCTAATCATATCTATCAACAATGTTACCTGCCAGTCCAGTTATTGTCATTGTAGCCAGAGAAGTAGTACTCGTACCCCTAAAGTAGAAAGATACATGACATAGCTGGCTAGTTTGGCGATTCTCAAAGAAAAAAAAAAGCTAGCTAGTTTGGCACCTAACCAAAACAACAAATCTGATGCTGGAGTTTCATATTTGGACATTTCCACTCGCCAATCTTGCTAATTAATAGGAAGCATAGAACCAACAACAATATCTACATTTACAAATCTTACCATAGCACTTGTACAACAGATTGCCCAGGTTCTCGATCTTGCTCTCATCAATTCCCAGCTTTTGAACCATAATCTGTAGTGAATGATGACAAACACGAAAAGGTGCAGGACCCTTGGGTGGTTGATCAGCAGGGTGGTATGCATCAGCCCCTGCAGGTCAGTTGGAGTTTATTAGAAACACATTGACCAAGCATCAAAAGGTAAATATATAATATGATAAATGGTGCTCTGCGTAGGATTACAAAAAAAAAGGCCCATTGCTCTTACTTGTTGGATGGTGTCCTAGGTACCTGGTGTCTGGTACTCGGGAATTTTCATCACCACAGCATGCAAAGCACGACATGTTCTATCCAAATACAAGACCTGGAAGTTGGAATCAAACGCCTTTGAAAAACTGTGACTTTTCCCTAATCCTCGATGGCGATGGGACACAAACGGTGCTTCCCAGTCACCTGAAAATCCAGAGATTACTTGCAATAAATAACCAAAATCATTGCCTGCAGTCAGGTCACAATGATATCCACAGCTTTGTAATTATGTGTTTTTTTGCAGGAAAAAATGTTTCCATCCAACTCAAAGTTTAATGCCTAAAACCTAGCCGCTGATCCTTCTCCACCAAGAATCCGAACAAAAAAATGTGTCCAAAATCTAGGTCATGGTAACTTGTAAGATCTATGAGGTTCCAAACAATTGCTTTTTGTTCACTACAATCACAATTTTAAGCAGATCTTCTCATTACTTAAGTTAATGTGCTATAAGAGATACCACAAGTCATGGCATATCCTTCGGATATCCCTCTCAACCATGAGACAGTCAAGGCTTGCACTAAAACAGTTTTTTTAAGCATGTGCTGGTCCAACATGCACATACATATTGGAATTGCATTTGAAAATATACTTGCTACATTATATAATTAGTAAGTACACTTCACTAACTAAAACCACCGGTGCTTGTCCAAGATGCAGTATTGATAGCACATTATTCTCAAGAGACGAAAATTGCAATAGCAGAATGACATTTGAAGAGAAAATACATTACTGACCGAACGCGGAGGAACTCTATCAACTTCTTTCACTCTGATGGACACCTCCTCTTCTGAATTCTTGCTGACCTTTCCTTTAGAACCTTTGCTAGAATCAATCAATAGCAAGAATAGTAAGGGCAACCCCTCTTAATCTCCTCATAAAAACAATCAATGATGGTACAGGTTTGAATATTGCCCGTGCTAACGCTACGTGGCGTCTAGAAAAAATAAATCACAAAAATCATCATCAAAAAATCAGCTCAAATGAATACAAACGATGAGATCCCAAAACCATGAATTTTCAGTCAGGACCAAGGATAAAAGTGTAAGAAGGATGTTATCTATCTGTAGGCCTGTCCCATTTAGAGTATGGCTTTGGACAAATTCTCAGCCTGGCATATTAGATACACAATTTGAAAATACCATGCATTTAAACCAACACACATGAGCTTAGAAGCAGAAATTAGCATCCTTGCAGTTCAGGCACACAATAATCTATTTGATCAAAATGTGTTCAATCTGTTGCGAGTTTTTTCTTGCCATAGCAAGAGATACAGGCATGAGTTCACATTACCTCAAGATTATTTGTGCAGGGTACAATACAGATCGGCAAAAGTGAGCAACAGCGGCAGTGCCAAGATCCAGAAGGCCACCCACATTCTCCCTAGCTCCATCTTCTTTCTGAACCTGCTCTCTCCCAGAACAACAACAATGCACAATTAAAATGCATCCAATTCAAGCATTCAAACAATGATTCGAACAGCCTGGCCGTAGGGTAAGAAAAAATAAATACCTCTTTCAGAACTTGCCAAGAACAGAGCATGTCGTCACACTTGCCTGCGCCACCTCTGCCTCCGCTGTGGCTATTGAAGCTATTGCTATTTGCTACAGGGAAAAAACTCAATCTATTAGGATTGCTCTGCTACTGAATGTGAACGGTGTTTAGATAATGCCCTTTACCTTTTCTAGAAAATAAATTACATAGTTTTAACATCTATTATCCTTTTCATTGCTTTACAAAGCCACTGGTGAGTTGTCAATTCGCATTAAAATGAGTTTGTTGCTAACCTGGTCATCTGTATATAGAAATAAACAAAATATATATGAAAATATATATTGTTAGTTACTCGCATCAGTTGCTACTTGCTAGAACATATCGCTACTCCTTAGCTGGACTTGAGGCACACTGAGAAAATCGAAATCATAACAACATTCTGAAACTACCGAAGAAGAAGAAGAATGCACCGATAAATCCTTGGCCTTGGTGGAGCCAAACCTCGACTGAAAGCATCTAGGCCCCGAGGTTTGGTTTCGACAATTGATGACAATGCTTTATTACCATGACTAACGTGTGTTTTGCAGAAACTTTGGTAAGTTAGGTCATGGAGGTTATAACTGCTTTGGGCACCATGGTATTCATGCCCCTTGATGGAAATCGTTTCGGTTTTCAAAAGAGTGACGTCAAGACTAAGGACGGTTAGTTCCGGATGTCGAGGTGTTGAGATACATTCGGAATAGTCGTTAGGATCTTCGTTTTTCTCTTTTGGCCGTACTATAAAGGGGGGCATGAGCGCGTAGCTTGACCTAGGCGAGTCCTGTGTTTAGGTGTGGTGCACACTTGTTAAACTTAGCGCTAGGCAGCTCTAGAATAGCTCAAAGTTCAGTTGGAAGCAACTTGGTTCAAGTTGCGACGCGTTTCGGAAAGTTTAGGGTGGTTTTTCCCTTGACCGGACGCGGTCTTCGGCATGACCGGACGCGTCCGGTCAGTTCAGTTCCGCGACTAGGGTTTCGGCGCTGACGACCGGACGCGGTCCTTGTGAGGACCGGACGCGGTGGTCAGAAGCCGACACGTGTCACTTAAGGGAAACACCCGATCGAACGCGACCTAGGTGTGATCGGCGCGTCTGGTCACGTTCCAGTAAGGTCCAGCGACGACCGGACGCGTCCGGTCATCACCGATCGGACGCGGTCGCGCGTCCGGTGCGATTACAGTATGCTCCCTGCACGATCGGACGCGTCCGGTCACCCCTGACCGGCGCGTCCGGTCACTCAGCCAGTTTTCGGATTTTTTGACCGTTACAGGGGACCGGCATGTCCGGTCACTTCGACCGGAGCGTCCGGTCACCCCGAGTTTTGCTGAGTTGGCAGGTAACGGTTCGTTTCGACTGTGGGGTGTATAAATACATCCCCACCACCTCTTTTAGAGGTCTCTTGCTCATTTGATCAGCTGAGAAACACCTTTAGAGTGCAAGGGAGTGCAAGAACTCTAGTGAGGATTGTGATTTGAGAATCAAAGCTTGAGAGTTCCTCACTAGCGATTAGAGAGTAGCAAGTGTGCATCCACCTTCTCATTAGGCTCGTTGTGGTCAAGTGAGAGTTCTGGCTTGTTACTCTTGGTGATCGCCATCACCTAGACGGCTTGGTGGTGATTGGGAGTTTGGTGATCATCCGGTGGAGCTTGTGGATGACCCAACTCATCTTGTGAGCGGTTTTGGGCGATTCACCGCGACGGAGTGTCGAAGAATTAGCCCGTAGAGAGCACTTGATCCTTGCGCGGATCAAGGGGGAGCTACACCCTTGCGCGGGTGCTCCAACGAGGACTAGTGGGGAGTGGCGACTCTCCGATACCTCGGAAAAACATCGCCGTGTTCCTTGCCCTTACTTTCAAGCATTTACATTCCCGTATTTACATTCATTGTTTGATTTACTTTCCTAGAATTGCCATGCTAGACTAGGATTGGAAACTAGGGTGCAAAACTTTTTATCGGTAGAATCTCTAGGAACACAAGTAGGCACTAGGGGTGAATTCCGGCTTATAGGATTTAATTCTTGCAATTAATTTTTAGAAAAGCCCAATTCACCCCCCCTCTTGGGCATCTTGATCCTTTCAATTGGTATCGGAGCCGAGTTGCTCCTAATTTAGGCTTTACCGCCTAGAGCAAGATGTCTAACGGGGAAGGACCACCTCCCACCTTTGAGGGGGATGATTTTCCATATTGGAAAATTTGTATGGAGGCGTATCTCGAAGCCATAGATGTTGGGTGTCTTAGAGCCGCAACCCAAGGGCTTCCCGCTATCAAGGATCCCGCAAACCCCATTGGTGACGAGGAGAAGTACGACCGGTGGAATGCAAAGGCCAAAAATGCACTCTATCGGGGCTTAGGCAAAGATATCTTCAATCGTGTGCGTAATGCAAAGAACGTTCATGAATTGTGGGAAAATCTTTGTGCTCTCCATGAGGGAACTAAGAGTGAGCGTGAGGAACGCTATCACATTGCTTTAAAGAAAATTAATTCTTTTGAGATGCTTCCAAAAGAAAGTGCTAATGACATGTACACTCGCTTGAATGTTCTTGTAGAGGACCTCAATGCTCTTGGGCTCACTAAAATGAGCCAATCGGATGTTGCAAGGAAGATCTTGAGTGTTCTTCCTATTGAGAAGTATGGTCATATTGTCACCGTGCTTCACCAAAGTGATCTTTCCACCGCAACACCGACACAAGTATTGGGGAAGATCAATGCTCATGAGATGTACATGCACATCACTCCGGAAGAGGCCTCATCATCTTCCAAGAAGAAAGACTTGGCCTTCAAAGCTAGTCATGACAAGAAGAAGAAGAAGGGCCAAGCCATGATGGTGCAAGAAAGCTCAAGTGAAAGTGATGTTGATGATGAATCACTTGCACTCATGGTGAGAAAGACCACAAAAATGCTAAATAAGCTCAACAAGAGTGGCATCAAGTTCGATGGCAAGAAAAAGAAGTTTTTCACAAGTAGCAAGAGAAAGCCAATCTCGGAGATGGATTGCTACAATTGTGGTGAACTTGGCCACTTAGCTCATCAATGCCCTAGACCACCAAAAGACAAGTACAAGAACAAGAACAAGGGCAAGAAAAACGATTCAAGTGATGAAGAAGCAGAGAGGAAGAAAAACAAGCCATACAAGAAGAAGGATGGCAAGAAGAAGGATTTCCACAAGAAGAAGAAGGGAGGAAAGGCATACATTGTTGGTGATTGGCTCACCGATATTGAATCATCTTGTGAGTCCTCCGAAGATGAGAGCAATGATGAAAAAGAGAAGGTTGCCGCATTTGTGATGGGGCCATCATCTTCACCAACATCTTCATCACCACCTTCACCGCCTCCTTCACCATCATCGTCCTCTACTCACCTATGCCTTATGGCCAAGGGTGAACGAAAGGTACAAAATCATGATAGTGATGATGATGATGATGATGATAGTGATAGTGATGATGAATATGATGCACCTTCTTATGATGAACTTGTAAAATTGTTGAACAAATACACTAAAGTCATAAGAAGGACAAGAAATGAAAATGATGAACTTCAAAATGAAAATGAATCACTCTCATCTAAGCTTAAAAATGCTCAAAAGACTAGTGGTGAGCTTAGAGATCGAAATGAAGTTATGTCTTCTAATCTCAAGGAGCTCAAAACTTCTAATAAAGAGCTTAAAGATCAACATGATAAGCTTGAGAAGAAGCATGATGAGCTCATCACTAGACATAACTCTCTAAAAGAAAAATACACCACATTGAAAATTGACTATGATAGTCTTGTGGTTGCAAATGAACTTGCTCTTGAGACACATGATGCTACTAACAATGTTGTTAAGTGTGATATAGCTACATCATGTGATGACTTGATCTTTGAAAGCATTGAGCAAGGTTCTAGTAGCAAAGGCAAGAGTGTGGTTGAGACAAGCAACTATGATGATTATGCCAAGATCAAGAGTGAAAAAGAGAAGCTTGCAAATGAGAACAAGAAGCTAAAAGGTTTGATGGCTCTTGAGAAGCAAACAACAAATGAGTCACTCATTGAAGAAAACAAAAAGCTCAAGCAAGAAAAAGAGCATCTCAAGACCGGCCTAAGCAAGTTCACAAGAGGTCAATATTTGCAAAGTGAGCTACTCATGAACACCGTAATGAAGATGGATAGAAGTGGTATTGGGTACTTGGCAAATCAAGAGAAGAAGGCAAAAGCTCAACAACAACAAAGCAAGTCAAAGCCCAAGCCAAAGAGATGTGTTGAGTGTGGTCAAGAAGGTCATTTTGCTCATGAATGCAAAACTCCACCACCACAACCCTTGCCCAAGCATGCTAGACCCTTTGCCTTCAATGCTCATTACATGCTAAGAAAAGATTCAAATGAAAAGATGAAAGTCATGTTTTTGGGTCCCCCAAACAAGAATAGGCCAAAGAAAATATGGGTTGCCAAGTCACTAGTTGAGAAAGTCAAGGGCCCTCTCAAGTTTGGGTCCCTAAACAAAAAGCTTGATCTCTTGTGTGTAGGTGAACTACAAGACCGGTGGATCTCATTGGGTTATTGATAGTGGTTGCACTCAACATATGACCGGTGACCCTCGTATGTTCACCTCCATTGAAGAGAATGGGATATGTCAAGAGAAGATCACATTTGGAGACAATTCAAAGAGTAAAGTCAAGGGTATAGGCAAGATTGCAATATCAAATGATCACTCACTCTCAAATGTGCTCTATGTTGCTTCATTAAGTTTCAACTTATTATCCGTTGGGCAACTTTGTGACCTTGGCTTCCAATGCTTGTTCACACCAAATGAAGTGGTAGTTTCAAAGATAGATGACAAGCAAGTGATATTCAAAGGCTTTAGATACAATAATCTTTATCTTGTTGATTTCACCTCTGAAGATGCAAATTTGATGACATGTTTGTTCACCAAGACCTCTCTTGGTTGGCTTTGGCATAGGAGGCTTACTCATGTTGGAATGAACACTCTCAACAAGCTATTGAAGAAAGAACTAGTGAGAGGATTGAAGGATGTGAAGTTTGAAAAGGACAAACCTTGTAGTGCATGTCAAGCGGGCAAACAAGTTGCAAACACTCATCCAACCAAAGCTTTCATGTCAACTTTAAGAGTGCTAGAACTTCTACACATGGATTTGTTTGGGCCTACAACATACAAGAGCTTGGGTGGTAATCTCAATTGTCTTGTGATAGTTGATGACCACTCAAGGTACACATGGACTTTCTTCCTTCATGACAAATCCGAAGTGACAAATTGCTTCAAGAAGTTTGCAAAGAGAGCTCAAAATGAATTTGAAGTCAAGATAAAGAAGATTAGAAGTGACAATGGCAAAGAGTTTGACAACACAAACATTGAAGCTTATTGTGATGAAATTGGAATCAAGCATGAAGTCTCTTCAACCTATACTCCTCAACAAAATGGTGTAGTTGAGAGAAAGAACCGGACTTTGATCACCCTTGCAAGAACAATGCTAGATGAGTACAACACTCCAGAAAAGCTTTGGGCCGAGGCAATCAACACCGCATGCTATGCTTCAAATCGCCTCTTCCTACAAAAGTTTCTTGGCAAGACCCCCTATGAGTTGCTAAATGGGAAGAAGCCGGACGTCTCATTCTTCCGGGTGTTTGGTTGCAAATGCTACATCTACAAGAAGCGTCAACACCTAGGGAAGTTTCAAAGACGTTGTGATATTGGTTTTCTTATTGGTTACTCATCAAAGTCCAAAGCATATAGAGTATTTAACCATACCACCGGGTTGGTTGAAGAAACATATGATGTGGAATTTGATGAATCTAACGGCTCCCAAGGAGCAATTGAAAATTGTGATGATGTAGGTGATGAACCCTTGAGGGAGGCCATGAAGAACATGCCCGTGGGAGACATCAAGCCAAAAGATGATGATGATGATGTACAAATTGTTGATCCACCATCTTCATCATGTGTGCCTCAAAATGATGACAAAAATGAGAGAGTTGAAAATGAAGACACTTATGTCTCTCATGAACAAGCTGAGGCACAAGCTCAAGATGTTGATGCTCCCCATCCACCTCCTCAAGTGGTCGATAGAAGAAACTCACCTCTACTTCAAGCACATCCACAAGAACTCATCATAGGGAGTCCTACTAAGGGAGTAATGACTCGATCTCAAAAGCTAGCTTCTTTTGTTGAACATCACTCTTTTGTCTCTTGTGTTGAACCTAAGAATGTAGAAGAAGCTCTTCAAGATCCGGATTGGGTGAATGCTATGCATGAAGAATTGAACAACTTCACCCGCAATCAAGTATGGACACTTGAAGAGCATCCTAAAGGTGCAAGAGTCATTGGAACCAAGTGGGTGTTCCAAAACAAGCAAGATGACCAAGGCATAGTAGTGAGGAACAAGGCAAGACTAGTTGCAAAGGGGTTCTCTCAAGTTGAAGGTCTTGATTTTGGAGAGACCTTTGCACCCGTTGCAAGACTTGAAGCCATTCGTATCCTCCTTGCATATGCATCACATCATGATATGAGACTATATCAAATGGATGTGAAAAGTGCATTCTTAAATGGCTTCATAAATGAACTAGTCTATGTTAATCAACCTCCCGGGTTTGAAGACCCTAGATATCCTAATCATGTTTATAGGTTGTCCAAGGCGCTATATGGGCTCAAGCAAGCCCCTAGAGCGTGGTATGAGCGCCTCCGAGACTTCCTCATTGAGAAGGGCTTCACCATTGGGAAGGTCGACACCACACTATTCACCAAGAAGCTTAATGGGGAGATCTTCATTTGTCAAGTGTATGTTGATGATATCATCTTCGGATCAACAAATGAAGATTATTGCAAAGAATTTGGTGAATTGATGTCGAAGGAGTTCGAGATGTCAATGATTGGTGAGCTCACATTCTTCCTTGGGTTTCAAGTCAAGCAAATGAGAGAAGGGATTTTCATCTCTCAAGAAAAGTATACCAAGGATCTTCTCAAAAGATTCAAGATGGAAGAATGTAAACCAATCAAGACCCCAATGCCATCAAATGGACATCTCGACCTAGATGAGGGAGGTAAACCGGTTGATCAAACTCTCTACCGTTCTATGATTGGTAGTTTGTTGTATCTTACCGCATCTAGGCCCGATATCATGTTTAGTGCGTGCATGTGTGCTCGCTTTCAAGCGTGCCCTAAAGAACCTCACTTAAGTGCCGTAAAAAGAATCCTAAGATATCTTAAGCACACCCCAAGCATTGGTCTTTGGTATCCCAAAGGAGCTAGATTCCAACTAGTTGGCTATTCCGATTTGGATTATGCCGGTTGCAAAATTGATAGAAAAAGCACATTCGGAGGGTGCCATTTGCTTGGGAGATCTTTAGTATCTTGGTCATCTAAAAAGCAAAATAGTGTGGCTTTGTCCACCGCCGAGGCGGAATACATTGCCGCGGGGGCTTGTTGTGCACAAATCTTATATATGAAACAAACCCTCCTAGACTATGGAATTGTTCTTGAAAAGGTGCCACTTTTATGTGACAATGAAAGTGCCGTTAAAATTGCTAACAATCCGGTACAACACTCTCGCGCCAAGCACATTGATATCTGCCATCACTTTCTAAGAGATCATGTTGCTAAAAATGACATATCACTAGAAGGTGTAAGAAGTGAAAATCAATTAGTGGATATTTTCACTAAACCGTTGGATGAGGCCACCTTTTGTAGGTTAAGAAGTGAACTCAATGTGCTTGATTCTAGCAACTTTAAAAAATGAGCGTGTGTTGTCCCTTGCATTGCATTGTATTATATGCCATGTTTATCTTATCGCAATGCATCTAGGGCTTGGCTAACACGGTTACGATAACCCTCCTTTGGAGGAGTGAAGAAGCCTAACCGTGGATCAAACTTGACAAACAACCTAGCTTTACCTTCTTGTATTGCATTGCATATGCATGGTTGTTAGTTTGTCGTTTCTTTTCGGTTTGGCTTTGAGCAACCTCTGTGTTCGTCCATGGATAGAGAGAGCATTTTGACGCTCCTAAAGGTTCAAAAACTCTATTGCATGGCCATACATTGTTCCTCGGGTGTTTATTGCCTATTTTCTTAAAAATAATACTAGCCTAAGGCAAACTATTTTAAAAAATTTGAGGGTTTGAGTGAGGTCGCTCATATCAGGTTCCAATTGGTGTTTATTTGTGTCTCTTTGGATTGGAACTTGATTGGGAGAAGTCGCGTCGAAGTTCGGAACGAAGAAGGGCGAAAAACTGTGACCGGACGCTGGACCGGACGCTGCACCGGACGTAGTGATGCTTCACCACCGCGTCCGGTCCTGGCGTCCACCAGCGCGTCCGGTCATCCAGAAGACCATCTCCAGATCTAGTGACCGGACGCTGCACCGGACGCGCCGCTGTTGACCACCGTGTCCAGTCCCGGTTACCACCACCGCGTCCGGTCATTCGTGATGATTTCCTGAGTGCCCCTCGACCGGACTCTGTCCGCATCCGGTCAGTCCTAACCAGACGCGTCCGGTCGCTCCAAGAGCTTACTAGAGTGTGACCGGACGCTGCACCACCGCGTCCGGTCATCGCGTGACGAGCGGATCTAACCCCTTCATAAAACCGTTCGACTTCGGCCGGTTCCTTTCAATCGCTCGTGTTTCCGCCGCCGCCTGCCCTAACCCGCCGTCTCGCCGAGTTCGCCGGAGCCACCACGCCCTTGCCGTCCTCCTCCTCTCCGGTGACTCCCCCGAGCCTTGCCGCGCCGCCCTGTTTCCTCCTTGCCCGCGCGCACGACCTGCCCGCGAGCCGCGCCACCACCGCCTGCACGCCTCACGCCGCCCGTGAGCCGCGTTTCCACCGCCGTGAGCCACGCCCTAGCCTGCCAAGCTTCTCTCCCGGCCGTGGTTTGCCTCGCACTCGCCCCCGATCGGCTCTTCGTCACGCGTTTGCCCTAACCCTAACCTAGGGTTTGCATAACGCGTTTCGACCGTTCGTCATCGAGTTTTCGTCGCGCGTCGCTCTCTTCGCGAGGTTGTTTCGTGTTTCCCGTGCCTTCCTTGATTAGGGTTTGCCGTAACCTTTTTCTTCATTATTCCTAATTGTCTTGTGTTTCGGCAAATCAGAGCTCGTCCGGCGTATTCTGGGAATCTCGCGATCTAGGTCACCTCATCTCGTCACCGTCTTCTCGTCGATCTGAGGTAGCTATCGCGTTTCGATTCATATCTTATCTCATGCTTGATATCTCTAGGGTTTTGTACCTTTTAGTTATATATGTTGCTTATAGTAGATCCATCTATTCCGTCTTTTCAGCGAGTTTGTCGGTGTGTCAGGGTGATATCAGTTTGCTAAATCCGAGGCCAAGCCTGCGGATACGGATTGAGGCCAAGCCTCTCGAGTGACAGTTCACCATCTTACAGAGGTTTTTCGTCAGTTTGTCAGCATGGTGCGTTGCAAGAACGCTGGTGGTGCTCCTGGTGACGGGGACGACATTCCTCCTCGTCTGTCTGAGGTTGCGCGTGGAAAGCGCATCAAGATCATGGCCAGAAAGAAGAAGAAGACACTTACAGATGCAGAGATTGCTCAGGCCATTGCTGATGCAGCAGAGCAGGCAGAGAGGGGTGGCAGGAGCAGTGGCATACGCATAGGCGAGCGTCGCTTTCATCTTGAAGGTCGACAGCTTGGGACAGAGGCCACTGAGGGCACAGAGGACACTGGAGCTGCAGATGCTATGTTAGTTGATCCACCCACAGAGGCTCCAGAGGCTCCAGAGGCTACAGAGGGTACAGAGGAGCAGCCAGCTCAGACTCCACCGCGTCGCCGCTCCACACGCACACGTACTCAGGTGACTCCTAGGCCAGAGGGCCAGCGTCGTGGAGCACGTCCTCCTCCCAGGGCCAGAGGTTCACCCCCGGTCAAGCACTTTGACTTGAGGGGTGCTACAGCACGTCAGGTGCAAGGGTTGAGGTTCGTAGAGGTCAGTCGGTGGTTCCCACCTCAAAGGGATCACAGAGCTTCAGAGGGTTTCTATACTCCTTTACAGGAGGATTTCTACAGAGCTCTTGTTGACAGCGGTATTGCTTTTCGACCACAGAGGGTCTGTCGACTTGAGTCACTGGTTGAGGTTGTGGGAGAGCAGCTTCGTCCGCACCTGTCCTTTCTGCCAGGCTTGTCAGATCTTCTTGGACGGACAGGTGCATACTGCGGCACATGGGTCAGAGAGTTCTATGCTTCACTGTGGATTGATCCTGCCCATGAGTTTATTCACTTTGCATTCTGAGGCCGCGACCACAGACTGTACAACACTAGAGTGTGGGAGATTCTCAGACTCCCAGCTTTAGACACGAAGATACATCAGTTGTGCTTTGGTCAGACTCCTCCACCGAGACGCCCTCACGGCGGGACAGTGCCACCGACAGACTTGGTTCGACCCTGCTTCCGTGAGCCTTTTGGCGAAGGGTCTCGTCGCACGCCTGCCAGTTTGACACCACTAGCCAGAGTCCTGGATGCTATAGTCAGACGCACTCTTCTTCCCAGGCTTGGCTACAGAGAGGGACTGACTCGGATGCAGCTATGGGTTGTTCACCACCTCCTCTCACAGACACCGTTCGACATTTGGGATCTCATGCTTAGTGAGATGGAGGACACCATAGCTGAGGGCTTCAAGGGAAATCGTCAGCTGCCCTATGCTCACTGGATATGCTTCATTATCAGATCTGCCATTCAGCTACCAGCAGAGATCAGAGCTGAGATATTAGATACTACCACTGCTTTCCCTGAGTATGATATCCGTCAGCTTTGGGCTTCAGTCACTAGAGATCAGGCCCCAGTGCCAGGACAGCGCGAGAGGCCTGAGGTTCCTGAGACAACAGCTGAGCAGGACGCCACTTTTGAGGAGCTTGCTGAGGCAGAGCTTGCCGATCTTGATGCTCAGCCTGCTGATCTCCCTGAGGATGAGGCATCTGACAGCACTGATGAGGACTACCAGCCCATCCCCAGGTACCGGTCTCCTCGGTCTCATGACCACGAGGCCGGTGGCTCTGGTTCTGCCTCCCGCTCAGACCCAGCCATGGTGGCTATACTTGAGAGGCTGACCCAGGCACAGGAGCGACAGGAGCAGCAGATACAGCGACAGGCTCAGGACACAGCTGCAGCATTTGCACAGATTTAGGCTCGTCAGGACGAGTTCCAGCGACAGCAGCTTGAGATCCAGAGGGAGATGCAGTGACAGCAGGCAGCAACCTAGCAGCAGTATTTGAACCTTCTGCGCCACCTAGTCACTGTTGGGGTTCCTCCGCCTGCTTCTATCCTGACTCCTGCTTTACAGTCTAGTGGTCCATCGAGTCAGGGATAGCCGAGCTTTCAGTTTACCTCTCCACAGCAGCAGGTTCCCCAGTCGTTCCAGACCCCCGAGCTACACTCCTATTCGGACAGGATTTACACCTTCAGACCAGCCTCGCCCTCACCTCCTGACAAGCACACCCTTCGGTGACTACAGCGCCACCTACAGCGAGTTGACTGGTCAGCCGACACCCTCGCACACTACCACCTTTGCTACTTCTTTAGGGTTGTCAGCACCAGAGGCAGCTGTTCCTCCTGTGACAGGGATGGGTACTACAGAGACTATTCCTTCGTCAGTTGCCTCGACAGATCCCCCAGCTATTGGCTCGCTACAGGCTCAGGTTACAGAGACTGCTCCACTGGTTGCTACTACGTCAGTACCTGTTCCTGCTACTCAGACCCAGACCGCTTCACAGCCACGTGCTTCTTCAGAGGGTCAGCCAGATAGCTCAGATTCCGAGGGTGATTCTCTGCACTTCGTGATTAGTCCGCGTACCTCGGCACCCGACACGACTCCGTCTGTTCCTCCGTCAGATCCTTAGATTAGTTTTTGGCGGTTGATGCCAAAGGGGGAGAGAGAGTAGTTTCAGGGGGAGTTTTGATAGAGGGTTTTCATTCTTTTTGTGTGCTACATTCATGCATCATGTTTACTTTTCAGTCATTGTATTCGTGTGACATGTCGTCGTGTGATAAACTTTGAGTCTAATGGTCTATCTAGTTACAGTGTTAATTCGTGTCACCCGTTTTGGTTATAGCTCTAAGGTTGTGCTTCTGTGCCTTACTCCGATTTCTTATGAGCTATATCTTTATGTGTACTAACGCCTTTTGTCTTATCTTATGAGTACACTCTTTTGGCTTGGGGCACATAAGCAATTTCTAACCCTTTGTGCTTATTGCTTTTTGCTTATATGAACCAAGCATGCTCGAAAACCTCAACTCCAATCTTTTGAAACTTAGTGTTGTCATCAATCACCAAAAAGGGGGAGATTGAAAGCATCTAGGCCCCGAGGTTTGGTTTCGGCAATTGATGACAACGCTTTATTACCATGACTAACGTGTGTTTTGCAGAAACTTTGGTAAGTTAGGTCATGGAGGTTATAACTGCTTTGGGCACCATGGTATTCATGCCACTTGATGGAAATCGTTTCGGTTTTCAAAAGAGTGACGTCAAGATTAAGAACGGTTAGTTCCGGATGTCGAGGTGTTGAGATACATTCGGAATAGTCGTTAGGATCTTCGTTTTTCTCTTTTGGCCGTACTATAAAGGGGGGCATGAGCGCGTAGCTTGACCTAGGCGAGTCCTGTGTTTAGGTGTGGTGCACACTTGTTAAACTTAGCGCTAGGCAGCTCTAGAATAGCTCAAAGTTCAGTTGGAAGCAACTTGGTTCAAGTTACGACGCGTTTCGGAAAGTTTAGGGTGGTTTTTCCCTTGACCGGACGCGGTCTTCGGCATGACCGGACGCGTCTGGTCAGTTCAGTTCCGCGACTAGGGTTTCGGCGCTGACGACCGGACGCGGTCCTTGTGAGGACCGAACGCGGTGGTCAGAAGCCGACACATGTCACTTAAGGGAAACACCCGATCGGACGCGACCTAGGTGTGATCGGCGCGTCCGGTCACGTTCCAGTAAGGTCCAGCGACGACCGGACGCGTCCGGTCATCACCGATCGGACGCGGTCACGCATCCGGTGCGATTATAGTATGCTCCCTGCACGATCGGACGCGTCCGGTCACCCCTGACCGGCGCGTCCGGTCACTCAGCCAGTTTTCGGATTTTTTGACCGTTACAGGGGACCGGCGCGTCCGGTCACTTCGACCGGCGCGTCCGGTCACCTCGAGTTTTGCTGAGTTGGCAGGTAACGGTTCGTTTCGACTGTGGGGTGTATAAATACATCCCCACCACCTCTTTTAGAGGTCTCTTGCTCATTTGATCAGCTGAGAAACACCTTTAGAGTGCAAGGGAGTGCAAGAGCTCTAGTGAGGATTGTGATTTGAGAATCAAAGCTTGAGAGTTCCTCACTAGCGATTAGAGAGTAGCAAGTGTGCATCCACCTTCTCATTAGGCTCGTTGTGGTCAAGTGAGAGTTTTAGCTTGTTACTCTTGGTGATCGCCATCACCTAGACGGCTTGGTGGTGATTGAGAGTTTGGTGATCATCCGGGGAAGCTTGTGGATGACCCAACTCATCTTGTGAGCGGTTTTGGGCGATTCACCGCGACGGAGTGTCGAAGAATCAGCCCGTAGAGAGCACTTGATCCTTGCGCGGATCAAGGGGGAGCTACACCCTTGCGCGGGTGCTCCAACGAGGACTAGTGGGGAGTGGCGACTCTCCGATACCTCGGAAAAACATCGCCATGTTCCTTGCCCTTACTTTCAAGCATTTACATTCCCGTATTTATATTCATTGCTTGATTTACTTTCCTAGAATTGCCATGCTAGACTAGGATTGGAAACTAGGGTGCAAAACTTTTTATCAGTAGAATCTCTAGGAACACAAGTAGGCACTAGGGGTGAATTCCGGCTTATAGGATTTAATTCTTGCAATTAATTTTTAGAAAATCCCAATTCACCCCCCCTCTTGGGCATCTTGATCATTTCATCGACGACGACTTCTTCTTCCTGAAGAGCATGGACTTGATCCACTTCGTCGGAGACTTCCCCATTGGAGCCTAATCCGCTGCGCATCGGACTAGAGGGGTTCACAGCCTACAACAGAACCGCACATCAGTCCTTGCTGGAGTGCCGCAGCAGCAGCCATTGTTGTCGCTGAAAGCCCAAGTTTGGTTTTGGTAATTAATGACACCAAGTTGCTAATGCCATGTGTTAAGTGTTTTGAGTTAGGCATAAGCAACACATGTGATGAAGGTGTATGTGGCAAGAAGTGGTGGCCATAAGATCACAAAGAGATGGTGCATGGATATGAAATGGCGATCATGGTGGAGATGCACATAATATGATGGACATGATGATCAAGTGGAAGAGAAGGATCTAAGAGCGCAAGGCAAAGGTATAACCATAGGGTTTTTCTTTTGCCGGTCTAAGATGAGTAGAGAAGTGATTGACCGGGTTTAGGATACATAGCCGACTATCAAGAGGGGCAATCACGGTTAGCTCGGGAATCAAGTGCCACTAGACCAATGTCTTGAGCATATGCATTAGGATCTAGTAGAGAGCTAACATAACGCCTTAAAAATATTTGTGAAAATGCTAACACACATGCACATGGTGTTTTTCACATGATGGTGTTGGCACATTTGTGAAGGCAGTGGTGTTTGAGCGGTAGTAGGGGGTTTGGGGTTCAGGCATTTTCGAGGAAATGAAATGTCTATTTTCTATTGCGCCAGAGACGAGAAAAGGTGGTGAAAGTTCGAAATGATTATCACTGAAAATACAGTGACTGGACGCTGTGGTCGAATTGACCTGACGCGGCTGGCGCGTCCGATCAGTTCAAACCACAGACAGATGCGCATGTGAGAAGGGTCGCGGACCGGCGCGTCCAGTCCCTCGCGGAACCGGTGCGTCCGGTCACGCACCCAAGAGTTCAGCACAGAGGGCAGATACAATTGGACGCGGTCGTGCGTCCGGTCACGTTCGACCGGACACGTCCGGTCTCGAGTGGACCGTTACTGGACTCCGATCGGATGCGGCTGGCGCGTCCGGTCACGTGCGATCGGACGCGTCCGATCGCAGTGGGAGCTCTCTGGACTCCGACCGGATGCCGAGTGCAGCACGTCCGGTCAGACACTAGGGCGCGTCCGGTCAGGGCAACGGCTACTTCTGACGCGCACTGTTCACCCTTGTCCTGTAGTGACCGAACGTGTCCGGTCACCCTAACCGGTGCGTCCGGTCAGCGCGATTTTAACTGTGTCATCCGGTAACGGCTAGCTGCGTACCCCTTCGCTAAATAGAAGTTGGCCGGGGTTTGAGGGCAACTCTTGCACATTTTGAGACCTAGAGACATCCTTTGAGTTAGAGAACAACCCCTCCACTCATCTCTTTGCTTGGTTGCACATCTTGAGTGAGATTGAGTGAGATTCAAGTGCATTGCTTGAGAGTTGCATTCTAGAGGCACTTGATCTTCGAGTTGCTGCGGATTTATTGTTACTCTTCCGTGTTTCCTGACACGGTAGATGGCTTGGAGCAGCGGAGGTGATTGAGCTTGCAATTGGAGATTGTTGGAGCCCTCACCAAGTGTTGTAAGGGGTTCTTGATCCTTCCCCGCGGGTGTTCGCAAATTGGATACTCCAGTGGAGATCGTGGCTTGGAGGATCCCCATCTTGTGTGCGGTTGTGCGGCGCTCGCCGAGGGCTCGACTCTTGATAGTCGATTAGCTCGCGAACCGACAAGTGGGTGCATCGCCACAACGAGGAGTAGCTTGCCGGGAAGCAAGTGAACCTCGATAAAAAATCTTGTGTCATCTCTTTACCAAGGTTTTCTCTTGTGGTTGATCATTGTGATTGATTCTTCGAGTGCATTACTTCTCTACATCGTTGGTATAATAATCAAGTCTCTTGCTCTTTACTTTCTTGTACTATTCCTAGTGTAGGTTGCTTAGTGTAGCTTTTATCACATAGGAGTAAGTAGCTTAGTGACTTAGTTTTGTTGGTGTGTATTAGAGATCATAGCCTTGCTTCACTAGAATTGTATAGGTGGCTTGCTTAGTGTAATTGAGCTAGTGCAAGAATTAGCTTAGCCATCTTTTATACTAACATGGTTGTTTAGTGAAGCTTGTAGATTTTTAAATTGGCTATTCACCCCCCTCTAGCCATTTGGACCTTACAGTCACGCCGCTAGAGCCCGGAGCTAGGGTTTCGAGCCCAGGGAGG
The DNA here is from genome assembly GCA_022457205.1 of Saccharum spontaneum. Lineage (NCBI taxonomy): Eukaryota > Viridiplantae > Streptophyta > Magnoliopsida > Poales > Poaceae > Saccharum > Saccharum spontaneum. The sequence continues at coordinate 25,256,224 of CM039591.1, read as the reverse complement.
CGCGAGGAGGAGCAGAGTGCGCGACGTGATGGGGCAGGGAGGGGAAGGAGGAGTCAGAGTTGCCGCATGCGCCCGCGAGTGGCGGAGCCTGCGTCCTCTAGGGCCGCAAAGGCGTCACCCCGCCTCGTCCTCGGCCAAAGCACCGCAGCAGCAGCCATCATCGCCGCAGCGCCGGTGGCCGGAGCTAGGGTTTCGAGCCTAGGGAGGCACGCGAAGGAAGGGAGGGGAGAGGAGGAGCCAAAGTCACGTGTGGGGGAGAGAAATCGAGCTAGGACTGCCGGCGGCCTGGCATGGCCTGGTGGCCGGCGGCGGCGCCCTGCCCCGACGTCCTTCCGAGGGAGGGAGGAGAGGAGTCGCGCGAATCGTGGGAGAGGAACGTATCGTGGAGAGGGAAGCAATAGCGACATCTCGGAGAGTCGTACGGTCTCGCGTGACTCGCGGTGGGCGTGGGACCAGAGGAGGAGGAGATGAGTGATGAGTTTGATCCCAGCGTTTCTGTCCATCGGATATGAGTGAGTGAGAGAAAGGGGGGTAAAGTTAATCTCATCCTTTGATTTGAAAGATTAGAGGCTGCTAGGTGCAATTTTTTGGGTGCACTTAGTGGAGGTTATGACTGTGATGGTCTATTTATGGGTGGGTTTAGCTAAGTTCATAACTGGTGTATTATAAAGTAGCGGAGATTAGAAGAATAGAATTAGAGGGTGTTTAATTCCCCTCCTAAACTTTAGTCACTGTCTCATCGGATGTTGGACACATGTATAGAGTATTAAATATAGACTAATTACGAAACTAAATACACAGATTGAGATTGTTTTGCGAGATGAATTTTTTAAGCCTAATTAGTCCATGATTTGACAATGTGGTGCTATAGTAAATATGTGCTAATGACGGATTAATTAGGCTTAATAAAATCGTCTCACGGATTACTGACGGATTCTGTAATTTATTTTTTATTAGTATCCGAACCCCATGCGACACCCCATGTGACATCTCCTAAACTTTAGTCACTGGATCTAAACACCTCCTTATAAACTTGGTTTACGGTTTGGTAGGACACCCTCGTATCTATCTCAATGCATATATGTTTGAATAAATTGGGGTGGAACTTAATAATCTACCTCAACGCACGTGTATTTTTGATGAACATGAAAATATCCAAACAAGCCCTTGGATGTAAATGTATGAACCTTAAATTCTAGTCAAACCCATTCCAACAAATATGGATCGAGATGAATATATCTGCATCAAAGAATGCCTCAATGAGTAAAACACGTTACCAAAGTCAGGCCTTGTTTAGTTCTAAAGTATTTTATGAAATAACAGTAGATTCCTCATTACATCGAATCTTTAGACACATGCATGAAGCATTAAATATAAATAAAAAATAAAACTAATTACACATTTTTAGAAAAAATTCATGAGACGAATCTTTTAAGCCTAATTAGGTCATGATGGGATATTAATTAAAAAAACAACGAAAAGTGCTGCGGTAACATTTCGTAAAATATTTTGGAACTAAACAGACCTAACTTGTAAATTCCATTCCGGAGCCCATTCTGTTTTGGCTATTGGAATGGAACATTCCGGTACCCGCCCATACCGGTGTACCATTCCGGACTTTATAATAATAATAATAATAATAATAATAATAATAATAATAATAATAACAATAATAACAACAATAATAACAACAATAATAACAACAACAATAATAAAAATAAAAATAATAATAATAATAATAATAATAATAATAATAATAATAATATGTGAATAATATATATAAATATATTTTGACTTAACTTATGGCGTAATTAATATTTTTACCAAACTAAGATATCATTCAACAAGTTCATAAGACCTTATTTCAAAGTTTAAACTTCAAAGTTCATACATAGAAAAATATAATACATGCGGTCACGGCCGGTATTGGCCGGTATTGGCCGGTATTAACCGGTATTTGACCGGTATTAATCGGTATTTGATCCGGTACAGAATTGGAGCTCTTCTATATTAGTTTAGAGGCCGGTGCGAGGCATTCCGGCCATTCCGGCCGGTATCGGAATGGAATTCACAACTACGTATGAAACAGACCGTCCACATGGAGCTGAGTGAGGTGCCACTTACTCGTGCTACGGGACAGTTGGCGCGTGAGCCGCGCTTCTTGAACTCCTCGGCATCGGAACCGGAGTCGTGTCACACTGTATGCTCTCCTCCCTGCCCATCCGCTTCCCCGGCCTCGCCTTCCCCGGCGGCCTGGTAGTCGCGGTCTCGCTCCGGCACCCGCCATCACACCGATAAAGCCCACCTCGAGCTCGTCGCCCCAGTGGCTGCTCTCCTCCCACTCCCGGCGGTACGGAAATGCAGATCCGCGGGGGCCTGGATTGATTCCTTCTTCTGTGAACAATCAAACGCGAATCACTTTAGCAATTTGGTGGCCGCGGTGTAGTAGTACTATTACCAGTTTATTTCCCCCAAAAAGGGAGTAACAGGGGTTCGATCCATTCGACTGCATCCGCTAGCTGTACTGTTTCACCGTTCTAATTTCTATCCATATGGTTTATCCAGGCTTCAGGCGATGCTTGTGGTGGGATTGGAGCCTCTTATCTGAGCGCAGCCATGGAGCAGAGTAGCGATGGGATGCCAATCAGCCTGCGGTGAGTTATCCCCATGGGGGAGTTGCTGTCAGTTTTTCTTCTGCAGCATTAAGAATTGGTATCATGCTATGGAAGCTTGATTCTTCGAGAATCTGGTGGCGACTTGCTTCAGTAGAATGGGGGCTTCAGCTTCCTGTAGCGTTAAGTTTCAGCAGAGGCTTTACGGCGTAAGCTGAGTATAGGCTATTCGTATTACTAGCACTCCTTTTCCAACTCTTTTTATGGGAATATATTCCTCAGTATTCCCTCCCCTGAATAAACCAAATCTTAGAGTTGTCTTAAGTCAAACTTTTTTCTGTTTGACCAAATTTATAGAAAAGAGTCTAAATATCTATGACACCAAATGAGCTTATTATGAAAATATATTGTATGGTGTATCTAATGATACTAATTTGGTATCATAAAGAATTAAAGATTAGCGCTGTTTTCTATAAATCTAGTCAACTCTAGGAATTGATATATTCGGGGATGGAGAGAGTATATACTTTTTGTTGACCATTAAAACACAAGATTCAAAGTTACCATTGTGACTTAAAAACTTGATGAGAGGACTGATTACATAATGTTCACTTGATTATTGCTTCCTCTTTTAGGAGGGCTAACAGTCCAACAGAACACTCAAGCAAGTCAGATGAGGTTGCTCAAGACATGGTAATGCCATATCCATGCAGTGCTACCAGACAGAATACTCCAAACAGTCTTGTCTTTCCGTATATGGACATCTATTGTACTACTGTTTACAGGGAGCCATTCTTGATATTTCAGAACAGTTTTACTATAATTTGAAAGCAGTGTTTACCTTATTCATTTATAACAAACTGCCAAGAAAGTCCATTGTCAACTGATGGATATAGTGCTTAAGGCTTTACTTATTTCTGGAGCAAGTGTTTTGTTACTATAACAAAAGTAACCAGTGAGGAATTTGCATTTGACTTTCTGTCAAACGCTTGTTGTGCATGCATCTCTATGTTTATATAGCACCAATGCCATGGCTGCCTGTTTCATCTTTTACTTTATTCATTAGAAACGTTGATTCAAGAATTTTTATAAATACTGATCTGTTATTCCCTTTTCTGTGATCTAGCTGGATCATTAGTTCTTTTTGGTAGTTTTGTGGATCTTGTTAATTGAATGGTATCATGGTGCTGAGGTCGTTTTTTTAACTGCAGTTGCAGAGTGATATACCACATGAAACTGTGAGGTATTGCCAAAATGCGGAATCAGAAGAGATAGGCAGTTGGCTTTTAGCCTTGCAAGCTCATTTAAAGAAACAAGGTCAGCAATATTCTAACTACTTCTTGTCTACATCTCACTACTTCTGTTTAGTTGCTTTGTTAAAAATACAGATTCAGTATGTTGCCTATTTTAGAATGCACCTTTATTTTTTAGCTGTTTGCTTGTCCAACTAGTGGGACATTTCAGCTGATGATGACTACAAGTTAGTTGGATTTTTTTGGAAGATTCTTCAGTACTTTGACTATTCTTGCTTATGCATAAAAGGTTGACTTTACCACTAGCTTTTAACAAAAGCAAAATTCATATAAGGTACTAGCTTGTTGATTTGTCATTAGTTCCTGTGACACTCCATGATTCAATTTCTTGGAAAGAAAAACACTCCATGGTCAAAATTCCCCCTTACTCCGATTCAAGAAAGACCATGCATACACGTCTTGTCATTCCACATACTATTTGTGTTGCTTTCTGCAAGTAAAGGTCAGCTAATAGTTGTGCTTGATTTCCTTAAACAGTATATATGCCCTGTACCATGTTTCCAGGCCTTTGCTATTAAGGGAGGCCTAAACAATCATTCTCTTGCAAAGATACACAGATTTGCGACATGTGGCCTAAGTTTCATTCTGTATTTTGGATACACCTAAGTGCTTTGTCATATGATAGTTTACATGCTGATGCTTTCGTGCATCAGTATACTGCTCTCCCATTGCATGCATGTACCCTCACCATCAGCTTTTGATTTATTACTATTGTCTGTCCTGTTGGTGAAAATTTCTTATTCTCTACATTCGCATATTCATCGAATAGAAGTCGATCAATTATGTATTTAGATAATGTTTTTTTGGTTTAGAACAGAGGGACCTCCTCACGAGAAAATTGTCCACAGCTTCAAGGAGAGCAGTAGTTCCAAAAATCAAATGCACAGATGGTCATCAGAGGAAAGTTGTTTAGACTATAATATTTATCATTCACATTGTATTTTGTATTTATTCAAATTTTTAGCTAATAGAAAGAAATTAATTTTCGTTCCAGGAAGATGAGGCACTCATGCAAATGGTAAACAAACATGGGACGAAAAACTGGCAAACAATTGCATGTGCTATATCTGGCCGAACTGCGCATTCATGCTTGGCAAGGTAAATTGCTCGCACTGTACAGTTGGTTTCATCTTTTTTTTTCCTATACTTGACAACCTTTGCTGCAATTCATTTTGAATTAGTATATAGACATGTTATATCCTCTAATGTTTATCATTTGGTTGGCTATTGTTTAGCTTGCATTGACAGCACAAGCTGTTGCAACCACCATGGCAACAGCCGCATTATCAGCCTACCACTATTCTACGCTGAAACTGGCATATCCTGTGTTGACATCATTACATGTTGCAGCCACTTGTAATTTGATTTTTATAAAACTGTGTATTCCAAGTAACACACCAGATGGCTGCTTGTCACACAAATCACAAAAGATGTTCTTACCTTGTTGAGCCTCTTCGATCGTGGACACCCATCCTTTGACTCTTGGAGGCAAAACTTCTTTGAGGAAGCTAGTCTACAAGCCCGTAGATTTTGTGATTCAAAAAGATCAGCTTTCCTTTCCTTGTTGAGCCTCTTTGGCTAAGTTCAAGTTCCCTTTCTGGCCCTTCTCTTTGTCTGTTTTGTTTTCCTCTCTTAGTTTGTACAGTTGTTTCGTTATTTCTCATTTCTAATAAAATTCTTACAGTGGGGGCCTCCCCTGCTGTATTTACGGTAAACAAAAAGATGTTCTAAAGTTTGAACCTTTATCCACGTTCTTTAAGTGGAAATTATAATGCCTCTGCTGTGGCTGTAAATAAAGTATCTTTGCAACACTTCTGCTGCTGCAGGGGTTTTGTAGCTAAGCTGTAAGGGTCACAAATTTCTTCCAGATAAGATGTCCTGGAAGTTTTTTACACTCTTAATTTCATTAATCACTGTTATAAATTGGAAGCCTTAATGAATTTAAGTACTGACTAGTGAGAATGTCTAGTATAGCATTGCTGATCTGCATTCAGATTCATTATCCATCTAATGTTTTCTTCACTTATGTTCTGATGGGTCTTAAACACAGATGGAAATACATTCTAGACCCAGCAATAAACAAAGAGCCTTGGTCACAACAGGAGGAACTAAGATTGATTCGTGCACATCAAGTTTATGGAAACAAATGGTGTAAAATGGTCAAACATTTCCCAGGGAGGTAGGACTGGATGAAGACACCTGTAAAGAAAATAAAAAAAACTGTTCGAGAAAAAAAATACCTCTTTATGTTGGTTGTTGTTATTGTTGATTTTAATTGATTCCCTTAATGAGAATTCAGTATGTATCTACCTGCTTCAAACCTCCTATGAGTGTGGCACTAAAATTGTTGACCCCATGTACAATCAGGACAAATGATGCACTCAAAGGACATTGGAGAGGTTCTATGAAAAGAAAACTGGATTCATATTTGGCCTCAGGATTGCTTGAACACATTCCAGACCTGCAAGATGACGTATCATTTCCACAGAGCAATCAGTCAGATATTCCAAAGGACTGCAAAGCTGCATCTGATAGAAATAGATTTTCATCACGTTTATCAACAAACCCCAAACTTAAACAAGAGCTCACAGGACTGGTTGAAAATGCTAATACATCAGCAAGAAAAAGCTCTGACTTATGCTATGCTAAAGCAACTGATACCCATTCAGTCAAAATCTCAGAAATGACAATGGCCAAATCACAGCAGTGTGCAGGAACAAGAAAGAAGCTGGCCTTTCTGTCAACCCCAGTGGAGCTCAAGGTGTGAACTGTTGCCAAAGCTTTGTTGTTGTTTCATTTACATTCTTTTTTTCTTGCCGTTCAGATTAATATGCAGTTTTATGTAATTGATAACATGTGTATTGATTGATTTACACCAAATTCCCAAGGACAGCCTTTCTTAACCATGGATACTGTATCTGAAGCAGTAGTACTTCTCAACCAGCTGTTGTATTACTATAAAAATTAACTAGCAAAGAACATGCACTGTAATTCATTGTCAAAAGCTTTGCGGATGCATTGAAAGCCAGTTTATGCTTTCACTTGACTCATCAGAAAGGTTGGTTTGATAATTTATATGAATCTTGAGTTTGTTCCTAGTTTGTGATCCAACTGAATGATTGTTTGCACTTACTTTTTGATACTTTTGTATTTGTGTTATTCTAATGGTATCTAAGTGCTTATGTCAGTTTTTAACTATGGATGCAGAATGTTGTACCACATGAAACCACCAAACATTGCCATGATATGGAATCAGAAAAGACAGGTAGAAGTTAGAATGCACCTTCATTATTAGTAGTACTAAAGTAGTTGGAGTTCATTTATTGAAGATGATTCAGCTATTCCTGCTTATGTATACAAGTTTGACTTTACTATAAGGTGCATCTATCTAGTGGAAGACTAGCTCCAGTGACATACACAAAAATGCTATCTCACACTTTCTTTCTCGATTTCAGCAAAAATGCTTACTCAAAGTTGAACGTGATTTCCCAAATTTAAATATTCTGTTTTATGAAGGTGGGGTTCAACAGCTATATGATTATACCTGGGCCAATTCCAAACCATATTTCTTTCACATACTGTTGGGTACTTTGTAGCATAATAGTTTGCATGTGATCTCTTCTTGCATCATTATGATATTATTGCTGTTACAGATACCTCATGATCAGCTTTCATATATAACAATCATCTGTCGTATTGGTTAAATTTTATTTGTTATATTCACATCTTCATGGAATGGAAGTGTATGTATTTAGATTTTTTTTATATCAAGCAGAGGGCCCACTGTGCAAGAAAAATGCCCACTGCATCAAGGATGGAAGTAGTTTAAAAATTCCCGAAAGGACCAAAGGCAAATGGTTAGCAGAGGAAAGTTGTTTGGACCAAAAAATTTATGTAGTATGTCAACTTGGGCTTGTTTCATCATGACTACTGAGAAAAAAAAATTATTTTCTTCCAGGAAGATGAAATTCTCACTAAAATGGTTGCCAAACATGGGAAAAACTGGCAAACTGTTGCATCTACTATACCTGGCCGAGAAGCAAAACAATGCCGAATCAGGTAATTAACTATTGGTTTGTTGTACTGTAAGGTTGGTTTCTTTTTTATTTGTAGAAGTGAAAATGTTTCATCTATTTTATCTTAAACTAGTGGATAGGCACGTGCGACACGCACGTGTATCGTACAACTTTATTCACAGTAAAAGGATGATATACATACATTCAATAAATTATGTTTTACAAGAAAAGTACCAGAATGATTGAGAAAACAGGTGTGTTATATCCTTACGCCTTGGAGTGGACTTGGTACCACTGTCGCTTCTGATTCAGCATAGCTTCAATGTTCATGGTCATTTGCAACAACTGCACTCTTTGGCTACTCTCTCCACCTCCTCCGTGTTCTCCATCATGCGGATTCTTCATCTTTTCATTTACAAGTTTTTGACCTTTCTGCACTTGAGTTAGTATGTCAATAATAGAAAGTTCAGACTCTATGAAAACTCAAAGTACCACATGTATCCAGTTTCTCTTTGTTTTTCATTCTTATTATGTTCGTATGTGAAATAGTAACAGCAGGATTGCACCCCGAAATCCCCAAATAGCAACAGCTGACAGGCAAGAAATCTAAAATTATAGGAAGAACTGCTATAGTTTTTCCCTTCGTCAAGTCACATCTATCATGCCAGCAATACATAATGAATTCAAGTACTTGCTATAGTCCTTTCAGCCCACTTTTGAACGTTCCTCAGCCCTCCTTGATCGCCAGCAAGGATTTGACTGCTAACAACTACGTAGCATGTATCATAAGTAAAGCTTTGGTCTGCCTCCAAAAGCATATTTATGATCCAGCTCTGCCATTTGCAAATTACAAAGAAAACGGTTAACAATTCTGAAATACATATGAGATGTGAATGGAGGTCAACACAACTGAATCATAAGGCACACATACTGGTCATCATGTTAAAGCATGAAGGGATTTTTTGTTCCTTTATTAGCCATATATCCTGTCCTGGTATCTCAACAATTAGCATATCATATTGAATCCAAAAAAAATGTGGACCACAGTGAGATACAGAAGCATCTGATTATCTGTATTATACATTTGAAGTACAATATATCATAAATATAAAAATGGCATACTGGTTGAAGATGCTTTCCAACGCTATCCTGAAGGCACCCATCCCATAGCACCATTCTTGACATATCATCTTACCAACTGGAAAATACAAAGGAGGTTGATCCCCTTTTTCAGTCCCAGGCAGTCAACCAGTAGACAAGATGTCACAGAGTACGTTTCATATAGAAATTAAAAAAAATCAGATTATTAAACTTATGTATATGGCTATATGAAAAGTAATCATAATTTCACATGAACAAATGTACTTAGAGGAAAAGATGTTTAGATCACACATTAAGATATTATATGTGAAAATGAAACAGATGAAGCCCAAGAAGGCTTTCTATTAGTGAAGCACATACATGAAAGAAGTACATGTAGATCTCTTCCCCAGTCAATAGGATCACTGACAACAAACACTCCATTAACTCGCTCTGAATAAACATCATATGATTGGTGCACTTTTGCAGACATGTAATTGTCTGCTTGCCAAACTTTAAAAGTCTTGAAAGGATCCATGGGGTCAATACTTTTATAATATGATGCATATTGATCTATGGACAAAACTTTTCCATGGATACAGATAACTCATGAGGAATTCACACAATTAATCTGACCCGTGATTGTAATAGCAACATGAAGAATTACCTAAATCCGTACTCGAACATCACTACTGCAGGCTCTCCTTTTCCAACAGCAGCAATAAGGTCATCTTTGAAACTGCAGAGTTCAAAAAGGGGTTCCATTCAGATCCTACAAGTCCATGAAGAAACAAGAAATCATTAATAAATGTGACCCGTGATTGTAATAGCAACATGAAGAATTACCTAAATCCATACTCGAACATCACTACTGCAGGCTCTCCTTTTCCAACAGCAACAATAAGGTCATCTTCGAAACTACAGAGCTCAAAAAGGGGTTCCATTCAGATATTACCAGAAATCATTGATGTAGTGCTTGAAAGGCACACTGCTTCACCAGCTCTCTGTAGGGAGAATGGCCATGCACAACCTTCACATTTGAAAATTTCATAGATGGAAGTTTAACATAGACAATGGTTGAAAGGGTAAAGAAAAGAGAAGCAATTATTTTCTCTCCCTACCAAAGGGATTTATTAGTTAGCTTGAAGGTCCATAGCTGTGAAATAGATATGCAATGACTTATGATAAATTAGGTCGAGCGAATAGGAACAACTACATTGTCAGAAGAAATTAATCTCATAGGTTCGTGTCCCAGAAATAAGTAAATGATCCACCTACCAGAACAGCCATTAGATGGATTTTCACTGCAGTGAGAGGTGATTACTGGACACACCAGTGTTGACAAAAACACAAACTCTTGGCTATGCAGTAGAGAAGGGGTTATTGTACAAGAAAAAAACAATTCTACAATCGCATAGCATTGGAGAACTTATCAGCAACCACGGGAAGGGAGGCCTGTTTTCCATGTCGCAGGGATCTTCATGCTTGCAAGATGAAGAAACAAACACTCTTGATCTGAATATACAGGGGAGCGGATCCAGATCCATCGCACCAGACTCAAAAATCACCGTGGGGATGCAATGGGCGGAAGCGAACGCCGGAAGACTTGTCATTGCTGTCATCGATGTAGGGCCGAAGCCGTCGCATCCGGGAGGGGCAGCCCAAAAGCACCAAAAGCGGCCTCGTCGGATGGAGGCCACCGGCGCGGAGGGGCGACACGCGGGGAAGAAACCGGTGTTAGTGCGGAGGGGGCGACGTGTGGGGAAGCGGCGGCGCGCGAACGCTGGGTAGGGGCGGGCGAGTATACTCGGGGCGAGCAGTCGCGTTGTTTCCGTCGGTGGGGTGCGGGGTAGGGGAGTGGTACGCGGGTACAGGCGGCGGGTAGACTTTCGTGCGGGTAAGAAAAAACTGAGCGGAGGGGAGATCGACAACACGAAAGTGTGTTTCGTCACATAAGTATTGTCCTTTTCGTTGTTGGGTCCGTCTGTCAGATCTATATCAAGCGTTGGATGTATAATTAAAACACATCAAATGGAGGAGATCTAAGATGGGTAGGATATGTTTAGGTAACAGGTATTTTCTAATTTCTTCGCTCCTTTATAGTATAGATTTATATCTTGTGTAGGTTATATCCTCACGTGTTTATCATTTGGTTGCTTATGTTTAGCTTGTATCACTACCACAATCCACAGCAACCACCATGGCACTGTTTCTTTGAGCCTCATTGTCTACTTTACTAGTTAGCAGGGCTCAAATATGACCCCAAGTCCTGAGTTTGACTCCCTGTGGGAATGAATTTAAACAGGCCTAGGTTTTAAAAAAAAATACCCCTCATCAGCTACAGTCCTGAGTTATACGTGCAACCACATGAATCATGTGTCCTGGGCACTTGGTGGCATGTCCAGGGCAGCCAGCCTTTGAGGTGTTTCTCGGCCTACGCGTGAGAAGCTTCTTCTTAATGCAATGCCATGGGGGCAGTCTTTTCTCTGCAGGTCGAGTTTTTGTAGAGTAACACTGTTCTGCTCTGAACATGCAGTCTCCTTTGTTACAAGTTTGCTCTCTGTTAGTTTGTGGTCTCAAGCAAAAAAAACTAGATGCTTGCTGCTTGTGGCCAATGTGGTCTGCGTTTTTATAATAGCAAGATTCTATTTCTGCCCGTATAATAGGAACCATAAAAGTGAGATGCCATCTTGTGTCCACATAATAGGAATCATAAAAGGAAGATGACATCTTACAGCCACATCGTTAAAAATTATGCCTCCGCTGTGAATGTAAAAAAGGAATAAGCTATTTGTTTCCAAATATAGTCCCTTCAACACTTAGGTCTTCTCCAGTGGCTGATCTGAACCTCTGGCACACATATGTCATGTCACACACCTTGTGATGTTGCAGAGTCTTCACCAGTGGTAGCATTATATTGCTCGCATCCTTTGGGATCCCACAATAGGGAAGAAGCAATTAAAATACTACACTCTGTCTCTATCTCTCTCCGGTATGCCTGTTTGTAAGAGCTTTAATTTTTTTTATTGCCATGATTTGAACCTTGTTTTTGTGTCGATGCGAAGACTCCTTGCATGGTTCGGTGTCCTCTGGTGGTATGAGTCTACTCAAATAACGTTGACACTATTCATTCGTTAATCATTGTTGTTAATTAGAAGCCTTTATGGTTTGGAGTATTTACTAGCGAGAATGTCCATTATGCATAGACTGCATTCAAATTTTCATTTGTGCTGATGGGCCTTCAATATAGATGGACACGCAGTCTTGACCCAGCAATAAACAAAGAGGATTGGTCAGAACAGGAGGAGCTAAAATTGATTCGAGCTTATCAAATATATGGAAGCCAGTGGTTTAAAATGGTCAAACATTTCCCTGGGAGGTACGATTGGATGATTTTACTGTGCAAAAAGAAAATGTGTGCTTCCCCCATCATCAGTTTGTGCTGCATCCAATATTCCCTCTATTTTTCAGTTACTGCCATTTTTCAACCTTTTGTATAATTCAGTAGCTCTGTACCCTACTGATGTGTGTTTGTTATATTGTGTATATAACCAGGACAAATCATGCACTCAAAGAACACTGGAGAGGTCCAATGAAAGGAAAACTGAATTTTTATTTAGCCTCAGGATTGCTAGAACAAGTTCCGGACCTGCAAGAAGATATATCAGTTCCAGACAGCAGTCAGTCAGAAATTCCGAAGGACTGTGTTCCAGACAGCAGTCAGTCAGACATTCCGAAGGACAGCCAGGGTTCATCTGGCAGAAGTCGGCCGCCATCAGTTTTACGAACACGAGCCAAATCTAAACAGGAACTCCCAGAACTAGATAAAAATGCTGGTACATCAGGAGAAGAAACTTCTGATTGCATGTGTCCTAAAGGGCCCAATGCCGATTCAGCCAAAGTTTCTGAAAAGGTAATGGCCAAATCAAAGCAGCGTGCCAGAGCCAGAAGGAAATTGGATTTTCTGTCAACCCCAGTGGAGCTCACGGTATGCTCTGCTGCCGCAAGCTGTGAAAGGCCTCCCCTGAAAATGGATCAAGTGAGTCCAGCGGCCGACAATCTCTGTGCATCAGATGTATGTCAAGACATTTCACAGAATGTTCCATCAGAACGTGTGGATGCCGTCATACCACCGGCTGCTAATAATCATCCCAATGATTTGCATTCACCAGCAACCCTAGATCCATTCTTTCTGGAGATGCATGAGGTCAACGCATCAGATCTTCTGGACATGTCCTACTGCGATGACTTGATAATCGATTCTCCTCGTTACCCACATGACGGTAGCTTCATATAGAAATGAGAAAAAGTGACACAAAATGCAACTTCGGGTATTGCACTTGCTCTGTTGCACACTTTTGGTAGCAAGAGACGATGAACTTGTCTTCCTAAAATCCAGCAACTCCCTGTACCTGTTGCATGTTGGATGGAACGTGTATCTTGTCTTGCAAAAATAATTCGATTGCTGTTCTGTTAATGTCACTGCCTCAGTGGTTTGGAGAGCAGTTTTCCTTTTACAGGTTTGAAGGGCATTTTGGGGGGGATTATAGGTCATCTCTCGAAATGAAATTTTCTGGTTTTTAGAAAGACAAGAAATCCTAAGGCAACAGGTGTTTTCTTATGCACTGTTTTGGGTTGGAAAGGTCCCCAGAACTCTTTTTATGCAAACCACAGAACATACCTTATAAACACCATGCTCAAAATGACTCATGTTGTTGGTAATTGAAGTCGATTAAATATATGCATGCCTTATGAAACTATGTGTAATTAAAAAATTAAACAAGTTGATAGGTAAGGGGTAAGTTAGTCTTTTACTAGACTTCTTATTTGGTTCAAAAATTTGTTGAGTACCGTGCACTTCAGGACAAGGGGGAAGCCATATAAAAGAGGCACGTGCATAGGGCATCAAATATGGAATTTGATCCATGGCGGTAGGGGTGTAGGCGTGTAACCACGTTCGTTAATCATCTGTAAACTATTGCTTGGTTCTAATTAAAATTCATGTGTTAGAAACAGTAGCACAAATTTAAGTTACCAAAATTATGTGTTGAAGCCCTTAAACACCCAATAAAATTTAGCATTTTTCTTAATCTGATTCACCGTGATAAGTCCCCAACTTCATATGCTGCGCATGCATCCTTCTCTTCAGCGTGATGCAGTACAAGTGACTTGCTGTGGATCCATTGTATATCCATCCTTAATCCATCTATAATTTAAAGACAAAACATCCATTGAAGTCAAATACAAAGAAAATTAGTTAAATGGCTATGCAAATTCATAATTTTGCCCACTTAATTAAAGTTTTTCCATTTAAGATCCACATTATATGCATTAAATTCACAATTGTTCATGACACAATACATTCTAGATTTGCATTCGTGCTTAAGTCTAGTTTTTTTTGCAAGATGCATCTCAATACTTGAAACGATCCACAATTTCCTCGAAGGGAAATCCATGGATACAAACCATAATGTGATAGTTCTAGGAGATCACGTCATCACATTATCGAATATCAGTCGATATCACAAGTCATATATCGAATACTTGTCTTAGAAGGGTACAAATAGAGAGGTTTATCCTAATTATTACATCGCCACTTGGTGGAATCACTCAACACATAGCATCCATAACAACATCAGAGTAGACGTAACATCTCAGCGGGCAAAGGCTCCTTCACAGGCAACCTTGAGTGTAGGACAAGATCCTCTAGTCCTTCCAACCATCGCTCTAGTAGTCTTACTCGGACTGGTCACCTGCCAAATAATTTTCAGTACGATTTGTACTGACCATTGGCTCCGACCCTATTTAAAGGTCCTAATGGCTAGAGGGGGGTGAATAGCCTATAAAAATTTCTACAACACTTAAGCCAAGTGGTTAGACAATTATGAAGTGAAGCGAGTGTTGCGCTAGTCTACTCAAAATGCAAGCCTCCTATCCACAATTCTAGTTATCTATGATCTCTATATCACACAAGAGGCTAAGTCACTACTCTCTAAGTTAGTGAGCTCTCAAAGATAAATTAAAGAGCCTCATTAACCACTAGGCAAGACACAAGCTAGCTCTCAAAACTAATTACACTAAAGAGCTTAGCTACACTAGGAATGTAAATGCAATAGAGGTAGTGAGGGTTATACCACCATGGCAAGAGATGATCAATCAATCACAATGAATACTAATGAAATCCTCGGAGACAAGATGACACAATAATTTTTCACCGAGGTTCATTTGCTTGCCGGCAAGCCCGTTGTGGCAATTCACTCACTTGGAGGTTCACGTGCTAATAGGCATCACACGCCTAACCCGCAATCGGGTGCCGCACAACCAACACAAGATGAGGATCCAAAATCTACGAGCAATCCACTAGAGTACCTTTTGGCTCTCTGCCGGGGAAGGGTTAAGAACCCCTCACAATCACCACGATCGAAACCGAAGACAATCACCTTCCTTCGCTTGACGATCCTCGCTACACCAAGCCATCTAGGTGGCGGCAACCACCAAGAGTAACAAGTGAAATCTGCAGCGAAACACAATCACCAAGTGCCTCTAGATGCTATCACTCAAGCAATGCACTTGGATTCACTCCCAATCTCACAAAGATGATGAATCAATGATGAAGATGAGTGGGAGGGCTTTGGCTTAGCTCACTAGGTTGCTATGTTAATGAAAATGGCCAAGAGAGTGAGCTAGAGCCAGCCATTGGGCTTAAATAGAAGCCCCCATGCCATAGAACCGTTGGGCTCTCATTGCTTGCCTCCACAAGGCAACCGGACGTGCCGATCAGATTGACCAGACGCACTAAGCCTAGCGTTCGGTCGTGCGCTGCCATCCATGTGTCCCCCTGGTTTGATGTTGCCTGCACGATCTCAACAGTCGACTCAACCACGCTAGTGCCCAAGTGATGACCGGACGCGCAAGAGACAGGATCGGACATGCCGGTGCTAGCCCTGCTCGCGCGCACGCCCGCGCCTCCACCCAACGACCGGATGCGCTGCTCCCTTCACCTGACGCTGCGCCACCGTGCGTCAGATCAACTCCAGAGAGGTTCTAGAGCCGCCCAAACGTGACCGAATGCATCAGATCCACCATGATCGGACGTAGGCCAGCGTCCAATCCTTTCTTCTCCTCTGCGCGCTAAGAATCGTGACCGACGTCAGCGTACATTAGCAGGGACCGAACGCAGTTCTTTCAAGTCAGTTTGATCCGAGGGTCCAGATTTGATGTTATCCCCTATATATAGCAGCCCCTACCCCCTCCCTGAAGCCATCATGAAACCCTAATTCATATCCTCCTCATCAGGATCAGAGCCAGCTATTAATAGAAGATTAGTCCTCCATAGGATCTAGTCTTGTATTAGAAATAGAGAGATAAAGTGTGAGGGAAGAGTTTGGAGGAAGTACCGGCCTGTCGGTGCTCTCTCTACAGCTTGTACCCTAGCAGAATCAAGTTCTTTATGAGCTTGCTTCTGAGATTTCTCTGGTAATCAACTTCTAATTCAAGCAAGTAACGTGTTTATATTATTCTTCAGGTTTGCAACTCTTTTTGAGTACTTTAATCTTTGTCATTCCTGGGTTAAAGTAGTATTCGTAGTGTAAGCGTGGTGCTTAAACTCGGTTACTCGTAGATATACCCTACATTCTGGATCGGTGGTAGCTCGCGAGGGTGACTCTTATAGCCTCGTTGAATCCTCTGTAGTCCACATCTCGTTTGTAGGCCTAGCAGGATTTAGTTACTATAGGAAACATACTCGGCCTATATTTCCCTTAGTAATATCCCCAGAATTAAACAATAGAAGACATAACTTACCGAAGTTAGAACTAGAAGACTTTAGTGGTCTCCTTTATACTCCTGTTATCTTAAGTCTTATTGCTACTCCAGGTTAAGTTAGACGTAGTGATGAGGTACAGGCCTGACACGATACATGGCCAAGTTGGCCCAAATAGGTGACGTAGCACCTTGCCGTGGTCACACAGAATGATCCACGGATCTTCTGGAGCTGGGACCAGATCCAAAACGACGACGTCGTCGTCCCCTTTCCAACGCATCTAAGAACGCCCCGTTTTGATGTCGTATGAGAGAGTTATGACCGAAACAATGACGGCGTGTCTGCTGAATCCGAGGGTGACGTGGCAGCTGAGTTGGGGACAAATTACAACTTGGGGAAGACCATAGCGTCGGTGTGTCCAGCGTGGCGATGTCCTCATCATCCTCCCCTTCTTGAATTAGAGTCATCCTCGACTCCATCTTGGCGATGTCCTCATCATCCCCTCCTCCTAGAATTGGAGTCGTCCTCGACTTCATCCCATCATCAGCGAACTCCTGCAAAAGGTTAGTGACAGCAGGCAATGCACCAGACATAATAGGTTGACAAAACATAGTATAACATGGTGCATCAGGATTATAACATGGTGCTCTGATACCAATTGATGAGGTATAGGCCCGATCTTCCGAGAGGTAACCGGTAAGTTCGATTTGTGGAGATCTCGACGTTGGCGATCCGGCTTCAAATCAGACACGATTCGAACCCTGCAACCATTATACCACTGCTCCGTTGGTTATCAACCAAGCACAACTTGATTGACCTCGCCAAGAAGGTTTTTCCTGCAAGCGAATCGAAGAACACAAGCAAGAAAAGTACCTCCTTTTAACCTAATCCCATTATTCCCATTATTTTTAGCAATGTCAGTTGGAGGTTTATTTTTAATCTCTTTAGCATGTTTAATAATATCCGTAGGAGACAAAGGCAGCAATGTAATTTTCTTGTCCTTATGTATGATAGTGTATGTATTAGTTCTACCATGGTGTAAAGCATCATTATCAAATTCCCATGGACGACCTAACAAAATGGAACAAGCTTGCATAGGGACAACATCAAAATCAGCAGTATCATGATAAGAACCTGTGAAAAAGCTAATGCGTGCTGATTTAGTTACCTTAGTCTTACCACTATTATTGAACCATTGAAGTTTATATGGATACGAATGTTGTCGTGTGGTCAAGCCCAGCTTCTCAACCAAATCTGAACTCACCAAGTTGTTACAACTCTCGCTATCAATGATAGTGAGAACACGACAACCCTGCACAATAAAATACATGTGAAACAAATTGCTTCGTTGGATCTTCATCTCGTCTTCATGTCCCACACGTGTACTCAACACACGCTGCACAAGAAGGCTAGGGTAGTCCGCGGCAGCAGCCACGGAGTCAATGATGATGGCCTCCTTATCTTGATCTCCCTCGGTGGAATCTGCATCAATGTTAGCAGAAAGGGCTAAATCATCTTTAACATTACTAGTACTTACATATCCATCCTCAGTAGCAATGAAAGCATGACGACTGGGGCAATCCTTCATGACATGTCCCATGCCTTTGCATCGATGACAAATGATTTTAGCGCTGGACAAGGAGGAGCTAGTAGAAACACCTGGAGTGGCACCTTTCTTCTGCACATCAGACAATTTACTTACCCCATGTGGTGCAACAGGAATCTTGGGCGTATCCGGCGTTGAACGCTGCTGAAAATTCCTCCCATTGTTAGACCTAAAAGGCCGGTGTTGTTTGCGGCCCTGTACTTCACGTTCTGCCTTAATAGCAAGATGATACAATTGGGAAAATTTGCGCCATTCTTTGTAATCAAGTATGTTCTGTATATCATGGTTTAGACCACCAAAAAATCTAGCACTAGCATCATTATCATCTTCATTTATACCACAACGGGCTAAACCAATAAGCAATTCTTGATAGTAAGCTTCTACTCCTTTATCACCTTGTTTTAAAGTTTGTAGTTTCAAACGTAAATCACATTGGTAATAAGGAGGCACAAAACGAGATTTCATACGTTGCTTTAAAGCATTCAAAGTTTGAGGCACAGCAGCAGCATTATTAGCATTGCAAAGATCACTCCACCAGAACAAAGCAAAATTAGTGAACTCACTAGTAGCAAGTCTAACTCTATGCTCAGCAGGAACATTATGAGAATCAAATTTTTGTTGAACAGCAAGCTCCCAATCTAAATAAGCCTCTGGATCAACATTACCAGCAAAAGGAGGAAGGCTAAATTTAATTTTAGCCAAAGGATCATTATTACCATGATTATTACCTCCCATACCGCGACGGTTGAAGTTGAGGCGGCGACGGGCATAACCGTCAGCATTCGCATCCGCATCGGCATCACCAAAATCATCCGCATCTTCATCAGCAGCACGATGAGGTGGAGAACGTTGCTCGAGTTGTTCAATGCGGGTGACCAGATTGTTCACATTGCGCGTCAGCTCGGTCATAAGATTGCGTTGTTCAGTCATGAACGTTGTAAGCTCGCCCTTGGACACGCAATCATTGAAGTCCGTCGGAGATCCTGCCATGGTTAGATGATAGAAAAAGACAACACCAAAGTATTATCCCTATCAACTAAAAGGAAACTAGTGGTGGTGGTGGTGAAAGTGGAATGCAAAATCACAAGCGGCTTACTACCGTCTTGCATGTATTCTTACCAACGCCAAACAAGAGCAAAACCAACGTGACGAAGTAATCTGTTGTTGAGCGTGGGTAACAGTTGCAAGATGAACCTGTGCTGACAGAAGAATATGTGGAGCTATGGATAGGCACAGAATATGACAGCAAGGATTAGCAATTAACGAATGCAGATTAGCGATTGTTCAATCCGGATCCAAAGTACAAATTACAGTTGCTGGCTAAGACGTGTCGAGACGTAGCGGAACAAGGTGAAACAAAGGACGATGGAAAGAACGCACAGAACAAGCAAATAACTCGGATTTTTCCTTCTTCCTGAATTTTTCCCTGATTTTACCAAAAGGCAGTAGTAGGAATCAAACTTTTTTTTATTTTTGCACTATTTTTTTATATTTTTCTCTGAAAAAGGATCACAAAAGATGCAACCACAAAAATTGGCACCTACAACTGAGGTGGGATGTGGTCTACAGAAATACAGCGCGTTCTCTGAAAAGCGTGCAAAAACTTGGACATTTTTTTCCTTTATTTTCCTGATTTTTTTGGCAAATTTGATGAAACCAAATAGAGCGTAGCCGAGTTTGGGTCGGCTCCAAACGGTGTCAAAAAGCTGCTGTAAAAATTTCAGATTTTTTTGATAAACGAGCGAAAAGTTATGCCTGTTTTACCGAAGGTATCTCAAGTTATGTTTTGACTGGAGGCACAACACGACAACGGTAGTTAGGGCAAAGCGTCCCTAAACTCCAACACCGATCACAAGAGTGTCCCTGTGACTCCAATAGCGACAGTAGGTATTCGTCTGATGATGAAAGGAGGGCTGCGATGCAGGCAAAATAAAGAGCGGCTGGCAACCTATCTAGGGTTTGCGCGGCGGCGAGAAGTTACACAAGGCGGCTAGCGGGGCAAGTCGAGTATTGTGGTGGCTTCGACTTGTTGTTTGGGAACGGTGGATGGGATAGCGGCGGAAAACAAAAATCACAGCAACGGGTGATTGAACTACGACCACGAACACAATCCTAAACCAGCAACAAGACTCGACCACGGACACAAACTCAACAACGCGAATCTGAAATGAAATTGCAAAGACACAAAAGGTGATAGGACAGCGGAAATTGAAATATTTTTGGGCTTTTTGTGGACTCTAGGTAATGAACAAATATGAATCTAAAGCAAACGAGAATATACCTCGAGGTAAACCTAAAAGCTCTGATACCAATTGATGAGGTATAGGCCCGACACGATACATGGCCAAGTTGGTCCAAATAGGTGACGCAGCACCTTGCCGTGGTCACACAGAATGATCCACAGACCTTCTGGAGCTGGGACCAGATCCAAAACGACGGCGTCGTCGTCCCCTTTCCAACGCATCCAAGAACGCCCCGTTTCGATGTCGTATGAGAGAGTTATGACCGAAACAATGACGGCGTGTCTGCTGAATCCGAGGGTGACGTGGCAGGTGAGTTGGGGACAAATTGCAACTTGGGGAAGACCATAGCGTCGGTGTGTCCAGCGTTGCGATGTCCTCATCACATAGTTAATCTCATACGTTTTCCTGTGGATATGATACTTGGAATACTTCCGGGTGAAAGCTACAGCGGTATACATGCGCTTGCGGATTTATCTATATGCGTTAATAAATACCAACATACGTCTGCGCGTCCGGTCCTTCAACTAGACTAGAGTCCGGTCAGCCAGCTGAGCATGCCCTTCTCTGCACCCACTGACTGGACGCTGCTGCCGAGTCTAGTCGCTGCAGCGTCCCGTCACCTCAGGACAACACCTCTAAGTCTCAAACTTCGCCACCCTTGTTCAAAAGTGCTAACCACTGAGTGTTTCACCTTGTGCACGTGTGTTAGTATATTTTTACAAACATTTTCAAGGGTGTTAGCACTCACTAGAATCTAAATGCATATGCAATGAGTTAGAACATCTAGTTGCACTTTGATAACCGCATTTCGATACGAGTTTCACCCATCTTAATAGTATGGCTATCTATCCTAAGTGTGATCACACCCACTAGGTGTCTTGATCACCAAAACAAAGAGCTCCTATAAACATCACCTTTGCCTTAAGTTTTTTGTTTTTCTCTTTCTTCTTTTCCAAGCCCGAGCACTTGATCATCACCATGGCCATCACCACCATCATGATCTTCTCCATTTGCTCCACTAGGAATGTGCTACCCTATCTCATGATCACTTAGAGCAATGAGTTAGCACTTAGGGTTTCATCAATTCACCAAAATCAAACTAGAACTTTCAATCTCCCCCTTTTTGTTAATTGATGACAACCCTTTCACAAAGGTGTGAATTGAAATTATTTTGAATCCATGTTGCTTGCCCAAGCATTTTATCATGTGTAAAGGATATAGACAAGTTTCATGAACCCAAATTGATAGCATTAGCTCCCCCTATATATGTGCTAAGAGTTTGGATTGAAGCTTACACATATGCATAGATTAGAGTTGTGGGAGAGTAATGTCTACCAAACGATGCTAAGGTATAAGAGATGGACCTTTGAAGCGTGATACCAATCGGAGTACACCAAATATACTATCCTTAGCACCATTGTTAGTTAGATACCACTTGCAAGGAAAAAGAACTAGATACCTCGTGAGATAAACATTATATGCAAGGCTCTAGTACCACTTGTGAAAACAAAGCAAGGAAAATCTAACTACCACCTATGCATGCTAGTTTTCATTTCATCAATCAAACCTACAACTAGCATACACCATACAAGCATGTATATCAAATTTAAACTTGACAAATGCAAGCAAGCATATGTGAATGCACATTCAAATGCATCATACAAGTTCATGAGCTTGCTCCTCCTACTTGTGTGCTTAAAATTTTAATGGGTCCCTTTACTTTAATATTTCTCCCTCTATGTCAAAGTTCTCCCCCTTTATCATCTTTTCCTTATCTTCGTGCATTACTCCCCCTTTGTCACCTTTTCCTCATCTTTGTGCATTACTTCTCCCCCTTTGTCATCAATGACCACAAATGTTCAATTCTAGATAGGTTAAGATTATCAATGTCAATCAATGGGGTGAGAATCATTTTTCTAAATTTGGTTCAATCTAGAACACTTGCAAAAGATATTTAACTCGGTTTGATCCAAAGACAATCTTCTTCACACCTCATTTCAAGGGTTATCTTGACCATATTGAGTTAAACACTTATAACCCATTTTCTAAATCAAACACTAGGTTCACAAGCCCATAAACATGTCATATGCTACCACTAGATCAAGTCAAGCATAGAAGCAACAGTGGTACCATACAAGTATCAAATTCATTTGATCACTTCATGCAAGTTATCCACATCATTCCCCACTAAGTCTATGTCATCCTTTATTAATTACATATATACTCTTATAAAACCTAAACCCCGCTATATGATTTTTCTCTTCACGTAAGGTGTCAACATCATTTTCCACTAAGTGACATATTAGATGTTCTATCTCTTCATGCAACATGTCCACATCATTCCCCACTAAGTCCATATCATCCCTTATTAATTACAAAAAATGTCCATGTCGTCTCTGTCATACGCAATACTTTGTTTCATCACATGTTCCTTTATAATTAATCAAATATTCTATTGGTTTTTCTTCTATTAGCTTATCAATTTTTTTACCAAATCTGATATATGATATAATAAAATAATATGTAAGTCAAATTCATATATATACACAGTATACAGAATGCCATATAGTAATGCTACGTATATAACAGATTTATTTTTAAGAAAATCACACAGTAACGTGCGGGGTAGTCTTCTAGTTCTCTTAATGCAACTCTGTCATGATTTGGTTGTAAATTAGCGAGGTTGTATCGTAGTACCTCCATCTTCAAATAAATCATCTCACATAATTGCGGTAAAATTTTATAAATTCAACTGTATCAAAAAAGAGTTTTATAAATTCAACTAAATTTTGTTAAAAATAAAATATTTATACAAAATTAGTATTATTAGATATAATATGAAACATATATATTTTCATAGTATACTTATTTGATGTCATAAATGTGGTCTTTATGTTCCGTTTGCAGGAGCTAGCATCAGGTTCCAATCTTTCTTTCGTTTGCTTTTTCTGTTTCAAAGTCCGACTGTAATTTCCCTAGCTTTGGGAAAGACCGGGTCAGAATATGAATTTCAGGGCATACTTAGTAGATGCAGATCTAGGCACTCATTCTTCCTCATATGGGGAATGGGCCATTTCCATTTCCGGAACCTAAACCTAACTAATACTTAGTTGTTTCTTATATATAAAGTTGGTCAAATTACTCACTTCGTTCCAAAAAGAAGTGAAAATTTTGCTTCCGAAAGAGTTCAACAACCGAGTATGATTAGACTTTTAGAAAATAATATTAATATTTGTATCTTCCGATTACTATAATAAAAATATACTTCATAATTAATTTAAGGAAGCAGCTAATGCATGACCGGCTGTAATATAGACCCTGCATGGCCTTGCCATTTATAGTAAAGTACAATTATTATATTCCTTTTTCGGCAAGAATGCTAATCACGTTGGCTTATTCGTATGTAAACGAGCTCTCGTGGCTTGCATGGCCTAGGCCCAAATACCGACCACGGTTTATGTGGAAAAAAAAGGCAAATCAAGTCCAGACTGCATGTATAAGTGCAATGTATTCAGAAAAGAACACATTTACATCTGCAGTTTTCTAGGCACAACATTATACATCTAGTCCATAGGAAAAAGCACACATTTCCGCATTTTTTCTGTACATGGCCTACATCTTGCTTCTATGTACATGGCCTGCATCTTGCATGTTAAAAAAAGGATAACATGTGTCATAATTTTGTTGTTGGATGGAGATAAAAAAAGATGCATATGTTAAAAAATGAAAACCTTATGTTGCCTATTTGAGAAGACATTATTGTTCCTAGAGCCCAGGTTGCTGCTAATAATGTTGTAGTAGATTGTATTTTCTTAGACAATTTAAATGTCATTCGTTAAGCAACAATGTCTTTCCAAATAGGCAATTTAGCTTATTCTTACTAGTCAAAAAGAAACAATATTTATTGATCACTGACCAACTCTTTTGCTTAAAGGTACATCATTGTAATTTAGTCTATTCTTACTAGGCAATTTAGGATTTTTTTATTTTTAATCCTTTTTTATTTAATATTTTAATAATAATCGCTTCTAAAATTTTTTTGCGGATCCGACCCTTTTGGTCGCGCTAGTCCCGTTGGCGCGACCAAATAACGTTGTCCCGCAACATGCATTAGCGCGACAATATCCGCCACGTTAGACGGCATTTCCGACACGGAAAACCTTGTCGCGCCACTCCTGGTGGCGTGACAGTATTGTTCTGTCGCGCAACCGTGAGTGGTGTGACAAGACTGAAACTTTGAAAAATCATAACTCTTTAATGCGACGTCGGATGAAGATGGACTTTATAAGAAAATTGTAGCTCTCAATGAGATCTACAACTTTTTAGTTTTGAGTATTTTCATTTGAGGACGTTAAGATGCTTAAAAAATAAATATAAAATTTTAGGACCATAATAATCGCTAACCAGTGCTTGTCGCATTACAAAAATAATATCTTTTTTTGTATGTTGTCAAATAAAAATACTTTTTACATTAAAGTTGTAGCTCTCAATTAGATCTATAACTTTGTTGTTTTTAGTTTTTACATTTGAAGTTGTTAAGATAATATAAAATTCCAGCAGCTTAATAATCGCATTCTAGCGTTTGACATATTAAAAAATAATATCGTTTTTGTATGATGTCAAATGTAACACCCAAATTTTAGAAATAATGGGTTTTGAATAAATTGGATAGCAATATAATGACAAATTAAAATAATAATAAAATATCTTGGTGTTGCATTCATGCTGTTGCACTTAATTTATTTTGTGGTGTGCATTTATTTTATTTTGCTTTGACTTAGCAAATTTTATTTGAAAAAGTTTTGGGAAATAGACAAATAAAAAAAAAGAGAAAGAAGAATCAAAACTTACTTCCTTACCTGTTGGCTCGGCGGCCCAGTTAACCAGGTCCGAGGCGCTCGCGCTGTGGGCCGATGCCGCGCCGTGTGGGCCGGCCCATGAAACCGTGACCGTGTGCTCCTCCTCTCTCTTTCGCTGACGGGTGGGACCCGTTGTCAGTCTCGTCTTCCATCCTCAGTCGTAACCGAGCCGGTCACGATTTCCACCGCCGCCTAGAAATCGAATCCGCGAAGTAGGGGATATCTTCCCAAATTGGTCATGTTATCCTCTATTTAAGCTAGAGCCAAGTTGTTCTGGTCGGTTTTAGATCAAAAAGTGACCTAGCCCTATCGTTTGAAGCTTTAACCGCCGCCGCTAAAGCTAGGAGCCGCTGTAGGGGGGAATTCGGCGGCCACCTCGGTTGTTAGCCACTGTAAGTTGTTCTATCGATTTTAGCTTACTTTTGTGAACTTAATTGTGCTCTCAATTTCGACGTTAAGGGCTTGTTGTGTCTTTACCATGTTTAGGGGATCGGCCGTCCGCCCTTTGAAGCCGTCCGATCAACTCGAATCGCCCTTGCCCTCGTTTCCGCGTTAGGTGAGGTCGCACGAAGCTTCTCTTTCGATTGATACTATCCGCATGACCTGTAGTGAAGTCTAGATCGGGTTTTGGCATCTCCGGCGAGCCGCCGGCCATGGCGCCGCCGTGGGATTGGGAAAAACGGCGGTAGCGCCGCCGACTTTTCCTGGAGCGAATAAGAGCCGTTCATCTTGAGATCTGCGGTTGATAATAGAAGATACCTTTTCGGGGGTAGTTTTCATAAGAGTCCCTGTACTTTTTCAAATTAGAACCCGCCGTCCCTTGGCGTAATCCCCGAAAGGTGTTTTCCCGTTTTGAAAGCGTATTTCTTTCTGGTTTATTCAAAAATACGTTTTCGCGTTTTGAAAGCGTATTCTCTTCCGGTTAAATCAAAAGTACGTTTTCAGGTATTTACAGTTTTGCCACTAGGATTGTTTTAGTCATAAAATCTTCGTTTTAACTCCGATTTGATCCGTTCAAGTTGCGTTAGGTTCGTATTTGCGAACTCTACATGTTAGTGTAGTTGTACAGTTAGTTTTGATAATTTATTTTTCGAGTTTATAATTAAGTATTTATTTATCTATAGGAAAATCTTAGAAAATTCATAACTTTCACGTTTTAACTCCGATTTTGGTGATCTTTGCGTCTGTGTGATCGTAGAAACGTGTAGAAGAGTTTTATAAACTTTTATTACTGTTTTGTTACTGTTGGTGTACTGTTCTAATTATATCTCTTTGTTTGCTTCGTGTATGTTTGATTGGATGCATGTATGTTGTTGATTGATGATCGAGTATAGAAGGTGAGCAGTACTTGGACGATTCGGAGTATTATTTTGAGCCAAGTTAGCAGTATTGTTTGGAGAGCTTTGATCAAGGCAAGTATAACACAGGACTATCCTTGCTACCTATTCATCGAATTATTATACATATGCATATGCTTACCTTGACAACCTTAGAGATTATAACTTAGTGCTTGTTATCGTGATTCCTTGTCAACCTTGGGAATGCATATGGGTAGCTGTTGCTAGTGCTTAAACTGAGAACAATGATCTTGTAATTTGATTAATGGATTAAGCAATCAACCATTAAGATGATTTTATTACAGTTAAAAGGGGGCTAGAGCATGTGTATTTATTTTGATGCTCTGGTTTCTCTCCGTAAGGACTTATCTGTAAGTGATAACCGGGATATACAGTACAGCTGTGAGGGCTATATGGCTCTGGCTTTAGTTGTTCAAGAGACCTTTTCTAGCTTGTTAGTGGTTACCTTAAATGGCGTAAGAATGGCTTGCCACGTTGGGTGTAGTGCGAGCCCCTGGCCTAGTGTGTATAGGCTGCGGTTGTTGTGCCACAGGGAAGGGGGGTTCTACATCTGCCTGCCGAGTGAATCTAATGGCCCTAACTTGTTAGACAAACTCTTGAGTGGCTTTATGTGGTTCCCTAGTGTTTGGGCTTGATCTCCCCACTCATTTGGAAATCATGACTTACAGTGAAAGTGTACACCTCTGCGCAGAGTTAAAAACTGGTATACTAGCCGTGCTCACGGATACGAGCGGCCTTGGGGATTCTTATGGAATAGTTGATCATAACTGTTATATCATGCTTAATTATTGTTGATATATATTATGCTCATGTTAATGCTATTCGTTATCATTATTACAATTGATCATTGGTTCTTTAATGGGAAGTGGTTTATCTTGATGCTACTCAATTGAAAATTATATGATTAAAAGCTAACCGCAGTTAAACAGTGTCTAGCCATTTGAGCCTCATGAACCCTGTGTTATATTTGTTGAGTTCGACATGGACTCACTCTTGCTATTTCCACCATAACATATGAAGATTATGAGGAAGATTATCGTAATGAGTACTAGTCTTGGTGTCAACCAGTCAACCGTGTCCCTGTGTGGAGTTTTCGCTGGAGATTACTATTAGTTATTATTATTAGATATTAATATTTATCGTTCAGGACTATGTTTTAAATATTTATTCGCTATGTAATAAGCACTGTGATGATACTATGTAATTTGTCTGCTTATGTGTGCGATCATGACCTGGGGCGCACATGAGTACTTTATGCATCCTATTTTTGTCCTTAAAAATGGGTGTGACAGATTGGTATCAGAGCCGTGTTGACTGTAGGACGCAAGCCTAGTTAGAATGGTCGTTGATAGCATCCTTACTTCATTTAAATTCATGCTTCCTCTTTTCACCTTGTTAAATTACTAAAGTTCTATGCTTCCTCTACTTTATTCTATTGCGAAAATACCTTGATTCTACCTAATCTATGTCTAAATTTTGTAGATGCCTCCTCATCCCCGTCTGTCAGCTGCACAGTATGTTGCCCGTTTCAAACCCCAGGAGCCACATGAAGAGGGTGATCAAGAGCTGTCTGATGCTGAATCAAGAGTTGGTGATACACCTATGGAGGATGTAGTTATGGGGTGGACTATGAAGTTTCATATCGTGGTTCCTAAAGCTGATGCTTTCTTCCATGATATGTTGACAAGAACTTTGGACAACTACTACTACGACTGGGAAGCTACTTTGGAGTATCGCAGTGCAGAGTATAGACATCCATGGATGGATTCCTATTGGGAGACGGAGTTATGGGTCAAGAAAAGGGATCCTACCACTAAGGAGCCTAAGGTGGAGTCAAAGTTTATTACCCGAGTGAGCCGGGCAACTGTGGAGACAAGCATGGAGGATGTCGCTTTCAATGCATTTGTTTACTACCATGGTCTACGCTCGGACAAGACGCTAAAGGGTGCACTTCGGCACTTTCCTTGTTTCTTGCATGACAAGGGTATTTGGACCGTGCCACTTGCAGATGATTCCTCTTTGACTTTGCAAGCTACGGTGGCATTAGCTCGTGAATTGGCTCTCCATGAGGTGGATTTGAAGGATGAATTGCTGAAGGAAAAAGAACTTAAGGAGCAAGCTTATAAGGAGATTGACCAATTAAGGGCGGAGTTAGGTCGTCCTAAGATTTATGAGAAGCTTAATTAGGAAATAGGAAAAATCCCTATGTAATAAGAACGATAGTAGTTGCGAGTTAATTTCAAGTTTGAATTGTTTTAAGAGTCAGTTTGTGGTGTGAACAATTGTGTGATTGATGGATTGTTATTATGATAATGTGTGATTTGGATCTTTGTAATGTGTGCTGGAGTTGTGTAGACATGCCTACATGTTCCATGGTTAAGAATATTAAGTTTGATCAAGATATATTAGTGAATATGAGGTTAACTTAGTTCTGTCCTTTGCTGATTTTTGGATCAGTCTGGGATGTTTTAGAAATAACTTAAAATCCGTTCATGGGAAATTTAAGAAATTTTACTGGGAATAATTAGACTTCTATATCTTTCCAATCCCACAAGAATCACCTTAATATCTATTATGAGTTAAGAGATATACCTGTTTCAAGTTGGAGTTACTGCACAGTCTGGAATTCGGGAACAGTTTCTGTTAAGTTCAGTTTTTGACCAGTTTATTGATAGAATCAGAAAAAGTGTTGTGAATACGAGTTGTAGATAATTTTATAAGCTTTCCAACCATGTAAAGATCATCTGATTTGGACGTCTGTAGCTCGAGATATGACAGTTTTACTGAGTTGCTGAAATTGGAGTTCGCCCAGAAAATCAGATTTTGTTTATCTATTGTATACATCATCTCGGATTGTACTGAATTTCATTTTCTGTGTTTTGGAAACAGATGTCAGGCAGAGGTCGTGGCAGAGGTCGTGGGGGTGCTAATCCACCCGTTACTATGGAGGAACTCATGCAAACTCAGAATCAGCTGATGCAGATGTTTATGCAGCATATGCAGAACAATCCCCCTGTTGGAGGACCACCACCTGTTCAAGTAAGGGATAAGCGTGGAGAATTTTTGAAGGGACGCCCTCCAGTGTTTTCTCATGCTGCTGATCCTTTAGAAGCAGACGATTGGGTGAGGGCAGTGGAGAAACAGCTGAACATAGCTCAATGCAATGATATGGAAAAGATGTTATATGCATCTGGTCAGTTACAAGGGACAGCTCAGACTTGGTGGGAGTCGTACCAGGCTGCACGCCCTGACAATGCTCCTCCTATCACTTGGAATGAGTTTGTTAGAGATTTTTGGGCTCGTCATATTCCTGAGGGTATAATTGAGCTGAAGCAGGAAGAATTCAGAAACCTGAGGATGGGACAGATGAGCGTGAGTGAATATCATGACAGGTTTACCCAGTTGGCTCGTTATGCTCCCAATGAAGTTAGGGAAGATGCAGACAGGCAGCGTCTTTTCTTGAAGGGCATTTATTATGATCTTCGCTTGCAACTGAAGGGGAATAACTATGCTAGTTTTCAAGAGCTGGTGAACAAAGCTATTGTGCTTGATAATGAGCGTAGGGAGATGGACAGAAAAAGGAAGATGAAGGTGCAAGGCTCAGGAAGTAACAACCGTCAACGCACAAATTCTCAGCATGGCTTTCATCAGAAGTTTCAGGGACCGGTTAGTCAGTGGAATCGCAACTCGAATCAGAGGTGGTCCCAAAATTGGCAAAGTAATCAGTCGCAGCAGCGTTCATCATATCCACAGCATCAACAGTATCAGCAGACTGGGCAACAGACTCCTCGCACCGGAAATCCCAATGCTACCCCCATGAAGAATAGTACTCCCAGCACTCCTATTAGGTGCTTTGTCTGTGGTAAAGAGGGCCATTTGTCTTATAATTTTCCTGAGAAGCAAAACCAACAGACTCCTCAGAGCCAGAAGAGCAACCAGAGGCAATCCGGTACTGGAAGGGTGAATCACGTGTCTTCTGATACAGCTCATGATGCACCAGAAGTTATGATTGGTACGTTCAATGTACATTCCACTCCCGCAACTGTTCTTTTTGACTCTGGAGCATCTCATACATTCATATCCAATATTTTTGTTAAAATGCATAGTATACCCATGCTAGCTATGAAAGAACCTCTCTTAGTAAATTCACCTGGAGGTACCATGCAAACCAGTAATCGTTGTCTTCCAATTAGTATGGTATTAAGGGGGGTAGAGTTTAAGATAACTCCTATAGTGTTGAGAACATCTGGGATTGATGTGATATTGGGTATGGACTGGATGAGGCAAAATCAGGCAGAGATTCAGTGTCAGCAGAAAAGTGGTAGTTGTGACTGCGCCTAATGGAGATAAAATCAATGTGGATGTAGCAATGCAGAAGCAACCAACCGCGGTGGTAAATCAGATTGAAGATACTATTAAGGAGAATTCAGTGATTGAGGAATTTCCGGATGTCTTCCTTGATGATTTGCCAGGTATGCCGCCTGACCGAGACATTGAATTTCTTATTGAATTATTACCTGGAACTGCACCTATAGCCAAACGACCATATAGGATGGGAGTAGATGAATTAGAAGAACTTAAGAAACAAATTAAAGAATTACAAGAAAAAGGTTTTATTCGACCTAGTTCATCACCTTGGGGAGCACCAGTTATTTTTGTTGATAAGAAAGATGGTGGTCAGAGGATGTGTGTTGATTATCGGTCGCTAAATGAAGTAACTATCAAGAATAAGTATCCTTTGCCCCGGATTGATGACTTGTTTGATCAGTTGAGAGGTGCTTGTGTGTTCTCTAAGATTGATTTACGTTCTGGTTATCATCAGTTAAAGATTCGTGCCTCTGATATTCCAAAGACAGCTTTTACTACAAGGTATGGATTGTATGAGTATACTGTTATGTCGTTTGGATTGACCAATGCACCTGCATACTTTATGTACATGATGAATAAGGTCTTCATGGAATATTTGGATAAGTTTGTGGTAGTGTTTATCGATGATATACTGGTATTTTCCAAGACAGAGGTAGAGCATGCTGAACATTTGAGGTTGGTATTGCAGAAGCTTAGAGAGCATAAACTGTATGCGAAGCGAAGTAAATGTGAGTTTTGGTTGAAGGAAGTTTCTTTTCTTGGTCATATTGTTTCTAATGGAGGTATATCAGTGGATCCAGGCAAGGTGAAGGATGTATTGAATTGGAAACCACCTACAGATGTTAGCGAGATTCGCAGTTTCTTGGGTTTAGCTGGATATTATAGACGGTTCATTGAAGGGTTTTCTAAACTTGCTAAACCTATGACATCTCTGTTAGAAAAGAATGCCAAATTTGTGTGGTCTGATAAATGTCAAGCTAGTTTTGAGGAATTGAAGAAGAGGTTGACTACAGCGCCAGTTTTGGTTTTACCAGATTTGAGTAAGAAGTTTTCCATTTATTGTGATGCTTCTCGTCAAGGTTTGGGATGTGTTCTTATGCAAGAAGGCAGAGTTGTGGCCTATGCATCTAGACAGTTGAGAAAGCATGAGTTGAATTATCCTACACATGACTTGGAGTTAGCAGCTGTTGTTCATGCTTTAAAGATTTGGAGACATTATTTGATTGGACATAAGAGTGACATATACACTAATCATAAGAGTTTGAAGTATATTTTCACTCAGTCAGATCTGAATTTGAGGCAACGCAGATGGTTAGAGTTGATTAAGGATTATGATATTGAGATACACTATCATCCTGGTAAGGCTAATGTAGTAGCTGATGCTCTTAGTAGGAAGAGTTATGCCAATGAGATCAGAACATTGTCTATGACTAGTGAGTTATGTGCTGAATTTGAATATTTGAACTTGGGAATTGTTACTAATACAATGGAATTAGTGATAGAGCCTACTTTAGAGCAAGAGATCTATAAGGGTCAGTTGAAGGATGAGAAACTAAAGAAGATAGCGGAAGATATAGTGATTGGTAAGTCACCAGGCTTTAGAATGGATGATAATGGAATTTTGTGGTTTGCAAAGAGGCTGTGTGTACCTGAGGATCATGCTATTAGACAGGCAATTCTTCGTGAAGCCCATGAGTCAGCTTATTCTATTCATCCTGGTAGTACTAAGATGTATTTGGATCTTAAACAGAAATATTGGTGGGTTGGATTAAAGCGAGATGTGGCTGAGTATGTGGCATTGTGTGATACTTGTCAGAGGGTGAAAGCAGAGCATCAGAGACCTGCTGGATTGTTGCAACCAATGAAAATTCCTGAATGGAAGTGGGAGGAAGTTGGTATGGACTTTATAGTGGGGTTACCGCGTACTCAAAGAGGTTATGATTCTATTTGGGTGACAGTGGATAGGTTGACTAAAGTTGCTCATTTTATACCAGTTAAGACTACATACCATGGACCAAAATTGGCAGAGTTGTATATGGAGAAGGTAGTATGTTTGCATGGGGTTCCAAAGAAGATTGTATCTGATCGAGGATCGCAGTTTACGTCACACTTTTGGAAAGCTGTGCATGAATCTTTAGGAACTAAGTTGAATTTTAGTACAGCCTATCATCCACAGACAGATGGACAGACCGAAAGGACCAACCAGGTATTAGAGGATATGTTGAGAGCCTGTGCATTGCAATATGGAACTAGTTGGGATAAGAGTTTGCCTTATGCAGAATTTTCTTACAATAATAGTTATCAACAGAGTCTTAAGATGGCACCGTTTGAAGCTTTGTATGGACGTAAGTGTAGAACTCCATTGTTTTGGGATCAGACAGGTGAATCTCAGGTGTTCGGTACAGATGTTCTTAGAAACGCAGAAGATCAAGTGCGAGTGATTCGTGAGAATTTGAGAGTGGCACAGTCTCGTCAGAAGAGTTATGCTGATAATAGGAGAAGAGATCTAGTTTTTGAAGTAGGTGATTATGTCTATTTGAAGGTGTCACCTATGAGAAGTGTGAAGAGATTTAACATGAAAGGTAAACTAGCATCAAGATATGTTGGACCATTTAAAGTTATTGCTAGACGTGGGGAAGTTGCTTATCAATTAGAGTTGCCTGAGAATTTATCTGGAGTGCATGATGTGTTTCATGTTTCACAACTTAAGAAGTGTTTGAGGGTGCCTGAGGAGCAAATACCTTTAGAAGAGTTGACTGTTAAGGAGGATCTTACATATGAAGAGTTTCCAATTAAGATTTTAGAGACTGCTGAGAGAGTTACTCGAAGTCGGATTATTAAGATGTGTAAAGTACAGTGGAATCGATATTCAGAGGCAGAGGCAACTTGGGAAAGAGAGGATGAATTGAGGAAATCATATCCGCAGTTATTTGAGTAAGCAGTCCAATCTCGAGGACGAGATTCTTTTAAGGGGGTAGAATTTGTAACACCCAAATTTTAGAAATAATGGGTTTTGAATAAATTGGATAGCAATATAATGACAAATTAAAATAATAATAAAATATGTTGGTGTTGCATTCATGCTGTTGCACTTAATTTATTTTGTGGTGTGCATTTATTTTATTTTGCTTTGACTTAGCAAATTTTATTTGAAAAAGTTTTGGGAAATAGACAAATAAAAAAAAAAGAGAAAGAAGAATCAAAACTTACTTCCTTACCTGTTGGCTCGGCGGCCCAGTTAACCAGGTCCGAGGCGCTCGCGCTGTGGGCCGATGCCGCGCCGTGTGGGCCGGCCCATGAAACCGTGACCGTGTGCTCCTCCTCTCTCTTTCGCTGACGGGTGGGACCCGTTGTCAGTCTCGTCTTCCATCCTCAGTCGTAACCGAGCCGGTCACGATTTCCACCGCCGCCTAGAAATCGAATCCGCGAAGTAGGGGATATCTTCCCAAATTGGTCATGTTATCCTCTATTTAAGCTAGAGCCAAGTTGTTCCGGTCGGTTTTAGATCAAAAAGTGACCTAGCCCTATCGTTTGAAGCTTTAACCGCCGCCGCTAAAGCTAGGAGCCGCTGTAGGGGGGAATTCGGCGGCCACCTCGGTTGTTAGCCACTGTAAGTTGTTCTATCGATTTTAGCTTACTTTTGTGAACTTAATTGTGCTCTCAATTTCGACGTTAAGGGCTTGTTGTGTCTTTACCATGTTTAGGGGATCGGCCGTCCGCCCTTTGAAGCCGTCCGATCAACTCGAATCGCCCTTGCCCTCGTTAACGCGTTAGGTGAGGTCGCACGAAGCTTCTCTTTCGATTGATACTATCTGCATGACCTGTAGTGAAGTCTAGATCGGGTTTTGGCATCTCCGGCGAGCCGCCGGCCATGGCGCCGCCGTGGGATTGGGAAAAACGGCGGTAGCGCCGCCGACTTTTCCTGGAGCGAATGAGAGCCGTTCATCTTGAGATCTGCGGTTGATAATAGAAGATACCTTTTCGGGGGTAGTTTTCATAAGAGTCCCTGTACTTTTTCAAATTAGAACCCGCCGTCCCTTGGCGTAATCCCCGAAAGGTGTTTTCCCGTTTTGAAAGCGTATTTCTTTCTGGTTTATTCAAAAATACGTTTTCGCGTTTTGAAAGCGTATTCTCTTCCGGTTAAATCAAAAGTACGTTTTCAGGTATTTACAGTTTTGCCACTAGGATTGTTTTAGTCATAAAATCTTCGTTTTAACTCCGATTTGATCCGTTCAAGTTGCGTTAGGTTCGTATTTGCGAACTCTACATGTTAGTGTAGTTGTACAGTTAGTTTTGATAATTTATTTTTCGAGTTTATAATTAAGTATTTATTTATCTATAGGAAAATCTTAGAAAATTCATAACTTTCACGTTTTAACTCCGATTTTGGTGATCTTTGCGTCTGTGTGATCGTAGAAACGTGTAGAAGAGTTTTATAAACTTTTATTACTGTTTTGTTACTGTTGGTGTACTGTTCTAATTATATCTCTTTGTTTGCTTCGTGTATGTTTGATTGGATGCATGTATGTTGTTGATTGATGATCGAGTATAGAAGGTGAGCAGTACTTGGACGATTCGGAGTATTATTTTGAGCCAAGTCAGCAGTATTGTTTGGAGAGCTTTGATCAAGGCAAGTATAACACAGGACTATCCTTGCTACCTATTCATCGAATTATTATACATATGCATATGCTTACCTTGACAACCTTAGAGATTATAACTTAGTGCTTGTTATCGTGATTCCTTGTCAACCTTGGGAATGCATATGGGTAGCTGTTGCTAGTGCTTAAACTGAGAACAATGATCTTGTAATTTGATTAATGGATTAAGCAATCAACCATTAAGATGATTTTATTACAGTTAAAAGGGGGCTAGAGCATGTGTATTTATTTTGATGCTCTGGTTTCTCTCCGTAAGGACTTATCTGTAAGTGATAACCGGGATATACAGTACAGTTGTGAGGGCTATATGGCTCTGGCTTTAGTTGTTCAAGAGACCTTTTCTAGCTTGTTAGTGGTTACCTTAAATGGCGTAAGAATGGCTTGCCACGTTGGGTGTAGTGCGAGCCCCTGGCCTAGTGTGTATAGGCTGCGGTTGTTGTGCCACAGGGAAGGGGGGTTCTACATCTGCCTGCCGAGTGAATCTAATGGCCCTAACTTGTTAGACGAACTCTTGAGTGGCTTTATGTGGTTCCCTAGTGTTTGGGCTTGATCTCCCCACTCATTTGGAAATCATGACTTACAGTGAAAGTGTACACCTCTGCGCAGAGTTAAAAACTGGTATACTAGCCGTGCTCACGGATACGAGCGGCCTTGGGGATTCTTATGGAATAGTTGATCATAACTGTTATATCATGCTTAATTATTGTTGATATATATTATGCTCATGTTAATGCTATTCGTTATCATTATTATAATTGATCATTGGTTCTTTAATGGGAAGTGGTTTATCTTGATGCTACTCAATTGAAAATTATATGATTAAAAGCTAACCGCAGTTAAACAGTGTCTAGCCATTTGAGCCTCATGAACCCTGTGTTATATTTGTTGAGTTCGACATGGACTCACTCTTGCTATTTCCACCATAACAGATGAAGATTATGAGGAAGATTATCGTAATGAGTACTAGTCTTGGTGTCAACCAGTCAACCGTGTCCCTGTGTGGAGTTTCCGCTGGAGATTACTATTAGTTATTATTATTAGATATTAATATTTATCGTTCAGGACTATGTTTTAAATATTTATTCGCTATGTAATAAGCACTGTGATGATACTATGTAATTTGTCTGCTTATGTGTGCGATCATGACCTGGGGCGCACATGAGTACTTTATGCATCCTATTTTTGTCCTTAAAAATGGGTGTGACACAAATATAGATACATTTTATATCAAAGTTGTAGCTCTTAATGAGATCTACAAGTTTCATTTAAGAAGTATTTTTATGCGATATCAAATAAGAAATATATGATTTTTCTAAAAAGATAAGCTGTGAAACATGATTAATATGCTATTAAATTTTGTATTCTTTTTTAGGTATCTTAACTATCTCAAATGAAAGACCTCAAAATTAAAAAGTTGTTGATTTCAAGTTAGTTACAACTTTAGTATAAAAAGTATCTTCATTTGACACTAAACATGAAAAATATAATTTTAGTAAACCGACAAGACCTAGTCCGTGATTATTAAGCTGCTGAAATTTTATATTATTTGTTCGTGCATCTTAATGATCTTAAATGTAAAAACTGAAAACTACAAAGTTCTAGATCTAATTGAGTGCAACAACTTTGATGTAAAAAGTATCTTCATTTGACAACATACAAAAAAGATATTGTTTTTCTAATGCGATAAGCACCAGTACGCGATTATTATGGTCCTAAAATTTTATATTAATTTTTTATCATCTTAATGTCCTCAAATAAAAAAACTTAAAACTAAAAAGTTGTATATCTAATCGAGAGCTACAATTTTCATATAAATTACATCTTCATCCATCATCATGTTAAAGAGTTATGATTTTTCAAAGTTTCAATCTTGTTATGACACTCCCAGTGGCGCAACAGAACAATACTGTCACGCCAGCGGGAGTGGCGTGACAAGGTTTTCCATGTCGAAAATATCGTCCAACGTGGCACATCTTGTTGCGCCAACGCATGTGACGCGACAGCGTTATTTGGTCACGCAAGCCCCACTAGCGCGATCAAAAGGGTTAGATCCGCAAAATGTTTTTGGAGTGGTTATTATTAAAATATTGAATAAAAAATGGTTAAAATATAAAAATTCTCCACAATTTAGCCTATTCGTTAGAAATAAATTTGTCGACCGCTGAAAGAAACAAAATTGTACTTTGAGCTATTATTTATATAGTAGTCACCGACCGTCTCTTGCTATTTCTAATTTTCATTGTATGAAAGAAACAAAATTTTCATTATTTATATAGTAGGCATCATCTCGTCATTTTTCCCCTTTATTTGTTTAGCATTTGCTGCATGTCGTAACAACGAAGTGTGTGATTTTGGTTTGAGGCGAAAACTCTGGTTTTTCTATTCTGGAAACTGATTTTTTTGCTCACCAAATATACTGAACCCAAAACACCGAAAAAACCGAGTGGTCACACCTAGCAATAGTTTATTTGCTTGCCTTGGTCCCTTAATATAGATTAAAAACATCCGGAGACAATTGTTTGCAGAAACCTTGTAACGCCCCAGAGTCCAAATAGCTTATAGCTTAGATCCATTGTGTACGTCGAGCGAACCACACCTACCTACATCTCACTTATGGTTTCGTCCTCGCTTCGCATAAAAGGATTAACCAGGGGATGGTGAGATGGACTCTGAAAACCTTATATGTTAGTTTATCCCACTCTAAACAACCAATGTGGAACTAAGTTATCTATAATATCTCATTAACATACACATGCACCACTATGGGCCGAATTTCAAACGAGGCTGGATGTCACAAACCTTCATGCCTCTAACTGGTGTACTATGCAGGGGGCAACAGGTGGCGAATAGTGAGTAGCACAACACCAGTTATGCCCATGGTTATCAAGGTAGTATGGCATGGCGGGGCGGTTGACTACCATCTTATGCTTAAGTGACTAAAGCGTGAGGCGAGGTGACACCTTGAGAATTTAAGAAAACTTAATGCATACAAGCACATGCGCCAGCTGGGGAAAAAAAAACAAGAGCACCAAGAAGCTCACCTGGCGTACTAATCACAGAGCTCTGCTTTGAAGGCTTCATCCTGTGTGCTAACTCCGTATCTAAAGTTAAAATTGCATATCATAAGAATATAAAGAGGAGCAACAGCAGCGTCAATAACTAGCCTCCAAAAGAGACAATGGAACTATGCAGTTTAGATTCCCAAGAGACCAAAAAACTTACAAATATGGAAACTATATATAGCTTCTTTTAGCATAACACATAACTAGGTAAACCAAAATTTATTAGTATTCCAACAATAAATGGGACTATGGGGGCTTCAAAACTAAGTAACCAAATAAACAAGAGTGCAAGACTCGATGAAAATCGGGGGAAAAACAAGTTCTTATCACAATAAAAGGCTGAGCTAATCACAATATTGCGAGTGAAAGCATCTAGGCCCCAAGGTTTGGTTTCGGTAATTAATGACAACACTTTATTACCATGACTAACGTGTGTTTTGCAGAAACATTGGTAAGTTAGGTCATGGAGGTGATAACTGCTTTGAGCACTGTGGCTTCGTGTCCCTTGATGGAAATCGTTTCGGTTTTCAAAAGAGTGACGTCAAGATTAAGGACGGTTAGTTCCGGATGACGAAGTGTTGAGACACATTCGGAATAGTCGTTAGGATCTTCGTTTTTCTCTTTTGGCCGTACTATAAAGGGGGGCATGAATGGGTAGCTTGACCTAGGCGAGTCCTATGTTTAGGTGTGGTGCACACTTGTTAAACTTGGCGCTAGGCAACCCTAGATTAGCTCAAGGTTCAGTTAGAAGCAACTTGGTTGAAGTTGCGACGCGTTTCGACATGTTTCGGGCTGTTTTCCAGGCACCGGACGCGGTCTTCGGGAACACCGGACGCGTCCGGTGTGTACTTAACCGCGCTAGGTTTCGGGCCTGATCACCGGACGCGGTCCTCGCGAGGACCGGACGCAGTGGTCAGCGACCGACACGTGTCATCGAGAGAAAACGCCGTCGGACGCGATACTGGACTTGATCGGCGAGTCCGGTGCGAGTCCAGTAAGGTCCTGTGAGGACCGGACGCGTCCGGTCTTCAGGCATCGGACGCGGCCTTGCGTCCGGTGTGAGTCCAGTAAGCTTCCTTGCACGTCGGACGCGTCCGGTGCTACCTGACCGGTGCGTCCGGTGGTTCGGTTTCAAAAACGGGTTTTGACCGTTACGGGGGACCGGCGCGTCCGGTGCGTAGCACCGGCGCGTCCGGTGACCCCGTGTCAGAAATAACGGTTCGTTTTCTTTGAGGGGTGTATAAATACAACCCCTCCACCTCTTTTAGAGGTCTCTTGCTCATTCAAACATCTGAGAAAACCCTTTAGAGTGCAAGGGAGTGCAAGAGCTCTAGTGAGGATAGGGATTTGAGAATCAAAGTTTGTGATTCCTCACTAGTGATTCGAGAGTAGCAAGTGTGCATCCACCTCCTCATTTAGGCTCGTCGTGGTCAAGTGAGAGTTCTAGCTTGTTACTCTTGGTGATCGCCATCACCTAGACGGCTTGGTGGTGATTGGGAGTTTGGTGATCATCCGGCGGAGCTTGTGGATGACCCAACTCAAGTTGTGAGCGGTTTTGGGTGATTCGCCGCGACGGAGTGTCGAAGAATCAACCCGTAGAGAGCACTTGATCCTTGCGCGGATCAAGGGGGAGCGACACCCTTGCGCGGGTGCTCCAACGAGGACTAGTGGGGAGTGGCGACTCTCCGATACCTCGGAAAAACATCGCCGTGTTCCTTGCCCCTTTACATTCAAGCAATTACTTTCTCGTATTTACTTTCATTGCTTGTTTTACATTCCTAGAATTGCCATGCTAGACTAGGATTGGAAACTAGGGTGCAAAACTTTTTAACGGTAGACTCTCTAGGAACACTAGTAGGCACTAGGGGTGAATTCCGGCTTATAGGATTTAATTCTTGCAATTAATTTTTAGAGAAGCCCAATTCACCC
The DNA here is from genome assembly GCA_022457205.1 of Saccharum spontaneum. Classification (NCBI taxonomy): domain Eukaryota; kingdom Viridiplantae; phylum Streptophyta; class Magnoliopsida; order Poales; family Poaceae; genus Saccharum; species Saccharum spontaneum. The sequence goes on along the minus strand of CM039591.1, from coordinate 25,215,355 downwards.
CCCCTCTTGGGCATCTTGATCCTTTCAATTGGTATCGGAGCCGTGTTGCTCCTAATTTAGGCTTTACCGCCTAGAGCAAGATGTCTAACGGGGAAGGACCACCTCCCACCTTTGAGGGGGATGATTTTCCATATTGGAAAATCCGGATGGAGGCGTATCTCGAAGCCATAGATGTTGGGTGTCTTAGAGCCGCAACCGAAGGGCTTCCCGCTATCAAGGATCCCGCAAACCCCACGGGTGACGAGGAGAAGTACGACCGGTGGAATGCAAAGGCCAAAAATGCACTCTACCGGGGCTTAGGCAAAGATATCTTCAATCGTGTGCGTAATGCAAAGAACGCTCATGATTTGTGGCAAAATCTTTGTGCTCTCCATGAGGGAACTAAGAGTGAGCGTGAGGAACGCTATCATATTGCTTTAAAGAAAATTAATTCTTTTGAGATGCTTCCCAAAGAAAGTGCTAATGAGATGTACACTCGCTTGAATGTTCTTGTAGAAGACCTCAATGCTCTTGGACTCACTCAAATGAGTCAATCGGATGTTGCAAGGCGGATCTTGAGTGTGCTTCCCGTTGAGAAGTATGGTCACATTGTCACCGTGCTTCATCAAAGTGATCTCTCCACCGCAACACCGACTCAAGTATTGGGGAAGATCAATGCTCATGAGATGTACATGCATATCACTCCGGAAGAGGGCTCATCATCTTCCAAGAAGAAAGACTTGGCCTTCAAAGCTAGTCATGACAAGAAGAAGAAGAAGGGCCAAGCCATGATCGTGCAAGAAAGCTCAAGTGAAAGTGATATCGATGATGAATCACTTGCACTCATGGTGAGGAAGACCACCAAGATGCTAAAGAAGCTTAACAAGAGTGGCATCAAGTTCGATGGCAAGAAAAAGAAATTCTTCACAAGTAGCAAGAGAAAGCCCATCTCGGAGATGGATTGCTACAATTGTGGTGAACTTGGCCACCTAGCTCATCAATGCCCTAGACCACCAAAAGACAAGTTCAAGAACAAGAACAAGGGCAAGAAAAATGATTCAAGTGATGAAGAAGATGAGAAGAGGAAGAACAAGCCATACAAGAAGAAGGATGGCAAGAAGAAGGAGTTCTACAAGAAGAAGAAGAAGGGTGGAAAGGCTTATATTGTTGGTGATTGGCTCACCGACATTGAATCATCTTGTGGCTCCTCCGAAGATGAGAGCGATGATGAGAAAGAGAAGGTTGCCGCATTTGTGATGGGGCCATCATCTTCACCGACATCTTCACCACCACCTTCACCGCCTTCTTCACCATCATCGTCCACTACTCACCTATGCCTTATGGCCAAGGGTGAACGTAAGGTACAAAATCATGATAGTGATGATGATGATAGTGATAGTGATGATGAATTTGATGCACCTTCTTATGATGAACTTGTAAAATTGCTAAACAAATACACTAAAATCATAAGAAGGACAAGAAGTGAAAATGATGATCTTCAAAATGAAAATGAATCACTCTCATCTAAGCTTGAAAATGCTCAAAAGACTAGTGGTGAGCTTAGAGATCAAAATGAAATTATGTCTTCCACTCTCAAGGAGCTCAAAACTTCTAACAAAGAGCTTAAAGATCAACATGATAAACTTGAGAAGAAGCATGATGAGCTCATCACTAGACATGGCTCTCTAAAAGACAAATACACCACATTAAAAATTGACTATGATAGTCTTGTGGTTGCTAATGAACTTGCTCTTGAGACACATGATGCTACTAACAATGTTGTTAAGTGTGATATAGCTACATCATGTGATGATTTGATCATTCAAAGCATTGAGCAAGGTTCTAGTAGCAAAGGCAAGAGTGTGGTTGAGTCATGCAACCATAATGATTATGCCAAGATCAAGTGTGAGAATGAGAAGCTTGCAAATGAGAACAAGAAGCTCAAAGGTTTGATGGCTCTTGAGAAGCAAACAACAAATGAGTCACTCATTGAAGAGAACAAGAAGCTCAAGCAAGAAAAAGAGCATCTCAAGACCGGCCTAAGCAAGTTCACAAGAGGCCAATATTTGCAAAGTGAGCTCCTCATGAACACCGTGATGAAGATGGATAGAAGTGGTATTGGGTACTTGGCAAATCAAGAGAAGAAAGCAAAAGCTCAACAACAAAGCAAATCAAAGCCCAAGCCAAAGAGATGTGTTGAGTGTGGTCAAGAAGGTCATTTTGCTCATGAATGCAAAACTCCACCACCACAACCCTTGCCCAAGCATGCTAGACCCTTTGCCTTCAATGCTCATTACATGCTAAGAAAAGATTCAAATGGAAAGATGAAAGTCATGTTTTTGGGTCCCCCAAACAAGAATAGGCCAAAGAAAATATGGGTTGCCAAGTCACTAGTTGAGAAAGTCAAGGGCCCCTCTCAAGTTTGGGTCCCTAAACAAAAAGCTTGATCTCTTGTGTGTAGGTGAACTACAAGACCGGTGGATCTCATTGGGTTATTGATAGTGGTTGCACTCAACATATGACCGGTGATCCTCGTATGTTCACCTCCATTGAAGAGAATGGGATATGTCAAGAGAAGATCACATTTGGGGATAATTCAAAGAGCAAAGTCAAGGGTATAGGCAAGATTGCAATATCAAATGATCACTCACTCTCAAATGTGCTCTATGTTGCTTCATTGAGTTTCAACTTGTTATCCGTTGGGCAACTTTGTGATCTTGGCTTCCAATGCTTGTTCACACCAAATGAAGTTGAAGTTTCAAAGATAGATGACAAGCAAGTGATATTCAAAGGCTTTAGATACAACAATCTTTATCTTGTTGACTTCACCTCCGAAGATGCAAATTTGATGACATGTTTGTTCACCAAGACCTCACTTGGTTGGCTTTGGCATAGGAGGCTTGCACATGTTGGAATGAGCACTCTCAACAAGCTATTGAAGAAAGAACTAGTAAGAGGATTGAAGGATGTGAAGTTTGAAATGGACAAACCTTGTAGTGCATGTCAAGCCGGCAAACAAGTTGCAAACACTCATCCTACCAAGGCTTTCATGTCAACCTCAAGAGTGCTAGAACTTCTACACATGGATTTGTTTGGGCCTACAACATACAAGAGTTTGGGTGGTAATCTCTATTGTCTTGTGATAGTAGATGACTACTCAAGATACACATGGACCTTCTTCCTTCATGACAAATCCGAAGTGGCAAGTTGCTTCAAGAAGTTTGCAAAGAGAGCTCAAAATGAATTTGAAGTCAAGATAAAGAAGATTAGAAGTGACAATGGCAAAGAGTTTGACAACACCAACATAGAAGCTTATTGTGATGAAATTGGAATCAAGCATGAAGTTTCTTCAACCTACACTCCTCAACAAAATGGTGTAGTTGAGAGAAAGAACCGGACCTTGATCACCCTTGCAAGAACAATGCTAGATGAGTACAACACTCCCGAGAAGTTTTGGGCCGAGGCAATCAATACCGCATGCTATGCTTCAAATCGCCTCTTCCTCCAAAAGTTTCTTGGCAAGACCCCCTATGAGTTGCTTAATGGGAAGAAGCCGGACGTCTCATTCTTCCGGGTGTTTGGTTGCAAATGTTACATCTACAAGAAGCGTCAACACCTAGGGAAGTTTCAAAGACGTTGTGATATTGGTTTTCTTGTTGGTTACTCATCAAAGTCCAAAGCATATAGAGTATTTAACCATACCACCGGGTTGGTTGAAGAAACATATGATGTGGAATTTGATGAATCTAACGGCTCCCAAGGAGCAATTGAGAATTGTGATGATGTAGGTGATGAACCCTTGAGGGAGGCCATGAAGAACATGCCGGTGGGAGACATCAAGCCAAAAGATGATGAAGACGATGTGCAAATCATTGATCCACCATCTTCATCACGTGTGCCTCAAGATGATGACAAGAATGAGAGAGTTGAAAATGAAAATACTTATGTCTCTCATGAACAAGCCGAGGCACAAGCACAAGATGTTGATGCTCCCCATCCACCTCCTCAAGTGGTTGATAGAAGAAACTCACCTCTACTTCAAGCTCATCCACAAGAACTCATCATAGGGAGTCCTACAAAGGGAGTAATGACTCGATCTCAAAAGCTAGCTTCTTTCGTTGAACATCACTCTTTTGTCTCTTGTGTTGAACCTAAGAATGTAGAAGAAGCTCTTCAAGATCCGGATTGGGTGAATGCCATGCATGAAGAATTGAACAACTTCACCCGCAACCAAGTTTGGACACTTGAAGAGCATCCTAAAGGTGCAAGAGTCATTGGAACCAAGTGGGTGTTCCGAAACAAGCAAGATGACCAAGGCATAGTAGTGAGGAACAAGGCAAGACTAGTTGCAAAGGGGTTCTCTCAAGTTGAAGGCCTTGATTTTGGAGAGACCTTTGCACCCGTAGCAAGACTTGAAGCCATTCGTATCCTCCTTGCATATGCATCACATCATGATATGAAATTATATCAAATGGATGTGAAAAGTGCATTCTTAAATGGCTTTATTAATGAACTAGTCTTTGTCAATCAACCTCCCGGGTTTGAAGACCCTAGATATCCTAATCATGTTTATAGGTTGTCCAAGGCGCTATATGGGCTCAAGCAAGCCCCTAGAGCGTGGTATGAGCGTCTCCGGGACTTCCTCATTGAGAAGGGCTTCACCATCGGGAAGGTCGACACCACACTATTCACCAAGAAGCTTAATGGGGAGATCTTCATTTGTCAAGTGTATGTTGATGATATCATCTTCGGGTCAACAAATGAAGATTATTGCAAGGAGTTTGGTGAATTGATGTCGAAGGAGTTCGAGATGTCAATGATTGGTGAGCTCACATTCTTCCTTGGTTTCCAAGTCAAGCAAATGAGAGAAGGGATTTTCATCTCTCAAGAAAAGTATACCAAGGATCTTCTCAAAAGATTCAAGATGGAAGAATGCAAGCCAATCAAGACCCCAATGCCATCAAATGGACATCTCGACCTAGATGAGGGAGGTAAACCGGTTGATCAAACTCTCTACCGTTCTATGATTGGTAGCTTGTTGTACCTTACCGCATCTAGGCCCGATATCATGTTTAGTGTGTGCATGTGTGCTCGCTTTCAAGCGTGCCCTAAAGAACCTCACCTAAGTGCCGTAAAAAGAATCCTAAGATATCTTAAGCACACCCCAAGTATTGGTTTATGGTATCCCAAAGGAGCTAGATTCCAACTAGTTGGCTATTCCGATTCGGATTATGCCGGTTGCAAAATTGATAGAAAAAGCACATCCGGAGGGTGCCATTTGCTTGGGAGATCTTTAGTATCTTGGTCATCTAAAAAGCAAAATAGTGTGGCTTTGTCCACCGCCGAGGCGGAATACATTGCCGCGGGGGCTTGTTGTGCACAAATCTTATATATGAAACAAACCCTCCTAGACTATGGAGTTGTTCTTGAAAAGGTGCCACTTTTATGTGACAATGAAAGTGCCGTTAAAATTGCTAACAATCCGGTACAACACTCTCGCACCAAGCACATAGATATCCGCCATCACTTTCTAAGAGATCACGTTGCTAAAAATGACATATCACTAGAAGGTGTACGAAGTGAAAATCAATTAGCGGATATCTTCACTAAACCTTTGGACGAGGCTACCTTTTGTAGGCTAAGAAGTGAACTTAATGTGCTTGATTCAAGTAACTTTAAAAAATGAGCGCGTGTTGTCCCTTGCATTGCATTGTATCATATGTCATGTTTACTTTATCGCAATGCATTTAGGGCTTGGCTAACACGGTTACGATAACCCTCCTTTGGAGGAGTGAAGAAGCCTAACCGTGGATCAAACTTGACAAGCAACCTAGCTTTACTTTATTGTATTGCATTGCATATGCATGGTTGTTTGTTTGTCGTTCTTTTTCGGTTTAGCTTTGAGCAACCTCTGTGTTCGTCCATGAATAGAGAGAGCATTTGACGCTCCTAAAGGTCCAAAAACTCTATTACATGGCCATACGTTGCTCCTCGGGTGTTTATTGTCTATTTTCGTAAAAACAATACTAGCCTAAGGCAAAATAATTTGAAAAATTTGAGGGTTTGAGTGAGGTCACTCATATCGGGTTCCAATTGGTGTTTATTTGTGTCTCTTTGAATTGGAACTTGATTGGGAGAAGTCGCGTCGTAGTTCGGAACGAAGAAAGGCGAAAAACCGCGACAGGACGCTGCACCGGACGCAGTGTTGCTTCACCACCGCGTCCGGTCCCGGTGTCCACCTGCGCGTCCGGTTTTCCAGAAGAACAAGTCCAGATCTAGGCACCGGACGCTGCACCGGACGCGCCTCTGACCACCACCGCGTCCGGTCCCGGCTACCACCACCGCGTCCGGTGCTCCGCTATGAAATCCCGAGCACTCAGCCATCGGACTCTGACCGCGTCCGGTCTGTTCACACCGGACGCGTCCGGTGACTCCAGGAGCTTACTGGAGTGTCACCGGACGCTGCACCACCGCGTCCGGTGATTTTCACCACCGCGTCCGGTGCTTCCAAATCGAGCGGATCTCGCCTCATAAAACCGTACCGTTCGTTTTTCTTTTTCTTCATCTGTTCGACGAATCCGCCGCCGCCTTGTCTCCGGTCGCCGACTCGCCGTGATCTCCCCCACCGCCGGAGCCGCACCGCCCTCTTCCTCCTCTCCAGCGGCTCCCGCGCCACCACCTCGCCCTCAGCTCTCCCGAGCTGCCAAGCCGCGCTGCATCCGCAACCAGCCCGCGCCCGCGCCACCACCGTGCGCCGCCGCCCAACGCCGCTCCTGCTCGCCGCCGGCGAAGCCCAGCCCACCGTGACTCTCCTCCAGTGCCTCACCTACTCCCACGTGCGCCCGGGCCTCTCGATCTCTTCCTTCAGCCGAGTTCTCCACCTAGGGTTTAACCCTAAACCCTAGGCTAGGGTTCGTTAACCCTAACTTAAGGTAACGGCGAGTTTTCGATTCCGATTTCGACTCAATTCCTTTCATTCACTTGTTAGGGCTTGCCGTTGACCATATCAATTCCTTGTTATCTCGTTGGTCGTTTCAGTGCTCGATCGCCGATCTCGGGAGTTCTCGCGAACTAGATCACCTCGTCCCTTCACCGTCGTCTCGTCGATCCGAGGTAGCTTAGCGTCGTTTCTTTTCGTATCTCACATGCTTGCTATCTAGGGTTTCGCATCTTTAGATATATATATGCTTATTGTATATCTCTCTATTCCATACGTGCAGCGAGTCAGTCGGTGTGCCAGGTCTGATCTGTTTGCTAAATCCGAGGCCAAGCCTGCGGATACGGATTGAGGCCAAGCCTCTCGAGTGTCAGTTCATCATCTCACAGAGGCTTTCAGGCAGCCAGTCAGCATGGTGCGTTGCAAGAACGCCGGTGGTGCTCCAGGTGACAGGGACAACAGTCCTCCCCGTCGTGATGAGATTGCGCGTGGTAAGCGCATCAAGTATGCAGTCAAGAAGAAGAGGAGGACACTTTCAGATGCAGAGGTCGCTCAGGCAGTAGCAGACGCCGCAGAGCAGGTAGAGAGAGGTGGCAGACGCAGTGGATTACACATAGGCGAGCGTCGCTTTCATCTTGAAGGTCGACAGCTCGGCACTGAGGCTACTGAGGGCACCGAGACTTCAGCACCGACAGAGCAGATGTCAGTCGATCCTCCCTCAGAGCAGACACAGGCTACAGAGACTGCACCCGCTACTGAGGCTACCCAGACTGCTGAGGCTCCACAGGCCACTGAGGATACAGAGGAGCAGGCAGCTCAGTCTCCACCACGTCGCCGCTCCACACGTGCTCGTTCACAGGTGACACCCAGGGCAGAGGGCCCGCGTCGTGGAGCACGACCTCCTCCCAGGGTTAGAGGGTCACCCCCGGTTGTGCACTTAGACCTGAGGGGTGCGTCTTCACGTCAGGTGAAGAACTTGAGGTTTGTGGAGGTCAGCCGATGGTTTCCACCTGTCAGAGATCCCAGAGCTTCAGAGGGTTTCTATACCCCACTTCAGGAGGATTTCTACAGGGCCCTAGTCGACAGTGGCATAGCTTTCAGACCTCAGAGGGTATGTCGCCTAGAGGCATTGGTTGATGTTGTGGGAGAGCAGCTCCGTCCTTACCTGTCCTATCTGTCTGGCTTGTCAGATCTACTTGGACGGACAGGTGCTTACTGCGGCACATGGGTCAGGGAGTTCTATGCTTCTTTGTGGATTGATCCTGCCCATGAGTTTATCCACTTCGCATTCAGAGGCCGCGACCACAGACTCTACAGCTCCAGAGCCCGAGAGATCCTCAGACTACCTGCTTCTGACACGAGGATCCACCAGTTGTGCTATGGCCAGACTACACCTCCCAGACGCCCTCACGGCGGTTTAGTGCCACCCACCGACCTGGTCCGACCCTGCTTTCGCGAGCCTTTTGGCGAAGGGTCACGTCGTACACCTGCCAGCCTGACACCTCTAGCCCGAGTTCTGGATGCTATACTCAAACGCACTCTACTGCCCAGACTTGGCTACAGAGAGGGACTGACGAGGATGCAGCTTTGGGTTGTATACCACCTCCTTACACAGCGACAGTTTGATATCTGGGATCTTATCCTGAGTGAGATGGAGGACACCATTGCTGAGGGCTTCAAGGGTAACCGTCAGCTTCCTTATGCCCACTGGATCTGCTTCATTATCAGATCTGCTATCCAGATGCCACCAGAGATCAGGGCAGAGATTGCCAACACTACTACAGCATTCCCTGACTATGACATCAGACAGCTTTGGGCTTCAGTTACCAGAGAGCAGGCTCCAGCACCAGGACAGCGTGAGCGCCCTGAGGTTCCTGAGACAGCAGCTGAGCAGGACGCTAGAGTTGACGAGCTTGCCGAGGCAGAGCTCGCAGACCTTGACACTCAGCCTGCTGAGATACCTGAGGATGTTACTTCTGACAGCACCGATGAGGATTACCAGCCCATCCCCAGGTACCGGTCTCCTCGGTCCCACGACCACGAGGCCGGTGGATCTGGCTCAGCCTCTCGCTCAGACCCAGCCATGGTGGCTATACTTGAGAGGTTGACCCAGGCTCAGGAGCAGCAGCAGCAGCAGATACAGCGCCAGGCTCAGGATACAGCTGCAGCACTAGCACAGATACAGGCTCGCCAGGACGAGTTTCAGAGACAGCAGCTAGAGATCCAGAGGCAGCAGGTTGAGATGCAGCGACAGAGTCAGCAGCAGTACATGGACCTTCTGCGGCATCTCATCACAGTTGGGGTTTCTCCGCCTGCATCTATCATGGCTCCGGCTTTGCATTCCAGCGGTCCTTCTAGTCAGACACAGCCGAGCTTTCAGTTTACATCTCCACAGCAGCAGGTTCCCCAGTCGTTTCAGTCCCCAAGCTTCACACCTATCCATACGGGGTTCACACCGTCAGACCAGACTCGCCCGCATCTCCTGACAGGCACACCTATCGGTGATTTCAGTGCCACTTACAGCGAGTTGACTGGTCAGCCGACACCCTCGCATACTACTACGTTTCACACTTCGTCAGGGTTGTCAGCTTCCGAGGCAGTCGTTCCACCAGCGACAGGGACCGGGACTACAGAGACCATCCCCTCTTCAGTTGCCTCGACAGATCCCCCAGCTACTGGCGCACTTCAGGCTCAGGTCACTCAGACAGATCCACTTGTTGCTACACAGTCAGTGCCTGTTCCTGCTCAGACCCAGACCGCTTCGCAGCCACGAGCTTCTTCAGAGGGTCAGCCAGATAGCTCAGACTCCGAGGATTCGCTTCACTTCGTGATTACTCCGCGCACCTCGGCACCCGACACGACTCCGTCTGTCCCCCGTCAGATTAGATTCGTTTTTGGCGCTTGATGCCAAAGGGGGAGAGAGAGTAGTTTCAGGGGGAGTTTGTTAGTGGGTTTTCGTTTTTCGTGTGCTACATTCATGCATATCATGTTTATTTTCAGCACTGCATTCGTGTGACATTGTCGTCGAGTCGTAAAACTTTGAGTCTTAATGTCTTATTCGTCACTGTGATTAATATATGTCACCGTTTCAGCTATAGCTCTAAGGTTGTGCTTCCGTGCCTTACTCCGTTTACTTATGAGCTATATCTTTCTGTGTACTAACGCTTTTTGTCTTACCTTATGAAGTACACTCTTTTGGCTTGGAGCACATAAGCAATTCCTAACCCTTTATGCTTATTGTCTTTTGCTTATGTGAACCAAGCATGCTCGAAAACCTTCACTCTAATCCATTGAAACTTAGTGTTGTCATCAATCACCAAAAAGGGGGAGATTGAAAGCATCTAGGCCCCAAGGTTTGGTTTCGGTAATTAATGACAACACTTTATTACCATGACTAACGTGTGTTTTGCAGAAACATTGGTAAGTTAGGTCATGGAGGTGATAACTGCTTTGAGCACTGTGGCTTCGTGTCCCTTGATGGAAATCGTTTCGGTTTTCAAAAGAGTGACGTCAAGATTAAGGACGGTTAGTTCCGGATGACGAAGTGTTGAGACACATTCGGAATAGTCGTTAGGATCTTCGTTTTTCTCTTTTGGCCGTACTATAAAGGGGGGCATGAATGGGTAGCTTGACCTAGGCGAGTCCTATGTTTAGGTGTGGTGCACACTTGTTAAACTTGGCGCTAGGCAACCCTAGATTAGCTCAAGGTTCAGTTAGAAGCAACTTGGTTGAAGTTGCGACGCGTTTCGACATGTTTCGGGCTGTTTTCCAGGCACCGGACGCGGTCTTCGGGAACACCGGACGCGTCCGGTGTGTACTTAACCGCGCTAGGTTTCGGGCCTGATCACCGGACGCGGTCCTCGCGAGGACCGGACGCAGTGGTCAGCGACCGACACGTGTCATCGAGAGAAAACGCCGTCGGACGCGATACTGGACTTGATCGGCGAGTCCGGTGCGAGTCCAGTAAGGTCCTGTGAGGACCGGACGCGTCCGGTCTTCAGGCATCGGACGCGGCCTTGCGTCCGGTGTGAGTCCAGTAAGCTTCCTTGCACGTCGGACGCGTCCGGTGCTACCTGACCGGTGCGTCCGGTGGTTCGGTTTCAAAAACGGGTTTTGACCGTTACGGGGGACCGGCGCGTCCGGTGCGTAGCACCGGCGCGTCCGGTGACCCCGTGTCAGAAATAACGGTTCGTTTTCTTTGAGGGGTGTATAAATACAACCCCTCCACCTCTTTTAGAGGTCTCTTGCTCATTCAAACATCTGAGAAAACCCTTTAGAGTGCAAGGGAGTGCAAGAGCTCTAGTGAGGATAGGGATTTGAGAATCAAAGTTTGTGATTCCTCACTAGTGATTCGAGAGTAGCAAGTGTGCATCCACCTCCTCATTTAGGCTCGTCGTGGTCAAGTGAGAGTTCTAGCTTGTTACTCTTGGTGATCGCCATCACCTAGACGGCTTGGTGGTGATTGGGAGTTTGGTGATCATCCGGCGGAGCTTGTGGATGACCCAACTCAAGTTGTGAGCGGTTTTGGGTGATTCGCCGCGACGGAGTGTCGAAGAATCAACCCGTAGAGAGCACTTGATCCTTGCGCGGATCAAGGGGGAGCGACACCCATGCGCGGGTGCTCCAACGAGGACTAGTGGGGAGTGGCGACTCTCCGATACCTCGGAAAAACATCGCCGTGTTCCTTGCCCCTTTACATTCAAGCAATTACTTTCTCGTATTTACTTTCATTGCTTGTTTTACATTCCTAGAATTGCCATGCTAGACTAGGATTGGAAACTAGGGTGCAAAACTTTTTAACGGTAGACTCTCTAGGAACACTAGTAGGCACTAGGGGTGAATTCCGGCTTATAGGATTTAATTCTTGCAATTAATTTTTAGAGAAGCCCAATTCACCCCCCCTCTTGGGCATCTTGATCCTTTCAGCGAGTACGAGGCAAAGCCATCAGATTTTGTGTTTTCCAATTACAAAGCACAAATGCAATGTATTCATACTGATAATCATTGGTCAGAAGTTCTAACAAAAAGATGAGACACATCTACAGTAATTTCTAATGTGTATGTGCCCTGAAGAACAATCTGACCAATTTGTTTAGCTTTTCATTAACAGTGTTGACAATTCTAGGTCTGGAATCCTAGTGCCATCAATCCTAGTTTTGAAATTCAATTGCTCAAATTCTTGGAGCCGAACTCTGTTTAGAAAAACTGGAGGAATGAATATCAATAGTTAAAAAAGGTGAGCTAATGCTACTTGTTCTAATCTTTGATGGTCAGAACTTAATTCGGCTTAAGGTATAGTGTTTAAAACTTAATTAAGGTACAAGGACAAAGCAAAAATGTCTCAATTATCAAAGGTACTACGAAACTAGAAAGGGTAGCTAAAGAAAAGAATCCTTTCTCAATCTGTAGGGCACAATATGGTTGTGGTTTGTTATTAAAATGCTGATAGTATCATACAAAACTGCAAAGCTAAAATTTTAGTACTGATTTAAAGTTCAGTACACTAATATATCTCAAAAAGACATGGCTCGGTGAAAAGTTTCAGCAGTATAAAACAGGATACAGAGAAAGAAAACTTAATAATCTATCGATTCTCGCCCAAGAGATTGGAAACACGATGCCAAAAGAAACTATCTTATTCAGATCCAACCAAGCTATAAGAAAAAAAAATTAACACGTGTTAATTAATCTGATACTGGGTACAACGTATTGTCACAGCTCATGTTACTTCTTTAACTAAACTTACTTAAAAGATTAGTACAAACAATATCAGTACACATATGAGCAACTAAACAAATAATTAATATTAGAGAAATGGGGAACAAATCTAATTGAACACTAACCCTAATACACTAAAAAATGAGCATGCTATAGATGAGAACGATATTCAAACATGCTGATTTTTAATGAATATTGAGGCAAAATTGAAAATAATGCCATGAACATGGGGAGAATCCTTAACTCAAAATGAGAAATTCCACTGGGGATTGGAATCCCGAAGCTGATGATCCGCTAGCATCACCGGTGCCAGTTCACAGTTTGCTGCGAGATTTACCATGATTTGGAACCTAGTTCCGGCAAGAAGCGAGATGTACCAAGGATTGGACCCCCCTTGTCGATACCTACAAACTAGGGGTACCCACAATCAACGATTAAGAAAAAACAAAACACTATCCACAAACGGAACAAAGCCAAAGATAGCGGACGGGACACCTCGACTGCGTTCCGACTCGCACGAGGCCAGCTCGACGGGACGCCTCGACTACGTTCCGACCCATACAAGGCACCCTTGACGAGACGCCTCGACCGCGTCCTGACTCGTACGAGGCCCATTCGACAAGGCATCTCGACTATCGGCAAACCTCCGACTCGCACGACCCCAGGTCGGATCACTCGACCCGTCTTACTCACCTACTCTGAGGTAAAAGTCAGAGCATTTAATGCGACTACCTACTACCTCCTACCGTCATGGCTACAGCTGTGACCGACATGGAAGCAATGCCGGTGTCAGGTCTTACTTTTTACTGCCCATCCCGGGATGGGAGGTGAAAACCTGTCACTATACACACCATACCGCACACTGTTTCACCACCGATCACCCTCGAGGGAGGATACGACAAGGTCTGTACCCCATAATCTCGGGGATTCGACCTTATCCGCCCATCCACGACCCATCCTCGACCCGGCCTCGACCAGCCTCGACCCACCGCCGGTCAGCGGGGAAGAAAGGCCGACGTGGCATAGGACTCAGGGTCTTTTCACCGTCTCGTCCCCGACGTCACCATGGTGTCCAGGGATGGCTGGCCATTCCTGGGGCATGTCGCTACAGCCACCTCCACAGGGATCGATAAAACTTCACATCAAGGCACCCCGGCGTCCCGGCCTCCTCTTACCCTATAAAAGGGCAGGCCAGGGCTCTACAAGGGGCAACGGAGCGAAGAAGGCAACAACGAACCAACCAACAAACGAGCAAAGGCACACCACCCATCGATCAACATCTCAAGCAATCACCCTTGTACTCTGACTTTCCCTTTGAGACTTGGTCTTAGTTCCCTCTCTCACAGCTTATAACCCCTACGCAAGCACTTCGGTGCAAGGAAATACAATACTCCTCCCTCCCCGCTGGACGTAGGGCCTTCTTTTGCCCGAACCAGGATAAATCCCCGTGTATTCTCCTTGCATCACCATCCAGATTAGGGACACGCAGCGCTCACTCGTTGGCTTAGGACCCCCACGGGACCGAACGCCGACAGTTGGCACGCCAGGTAGGGGACGCTGCGTGCCAACATCATTTTCCCACCATTTTTTTGGATGGCTGACCCTGAACGCCCTCTCCCGTTGGCCACGGTGATCTGGTTTGAGAGTTTGGAGTTTATGTCGCTTGGCCATGGCTACGACATGGTCCTCCTCCCGCCCAGGCACCCGACCGATGAGGACTACGAGCTCTCCCAGCCTAGGGGAGCGCTACGCCAGTACCGTCGCTCTTGTTAGGCATGAGCCGCCAGACGACGACGAGCCCAGCGCAACCACAGTCATCACCTTGCGGAGGACGGTGGGATTCCCTGATCCGGCGCCTCTCAGCCGGACGCCAACACGGAATTCCTCGCTGAGGATCTGTGTAGGATGAGATTGGCTGAGGGTAAGATGCCGATAGGGAGTTCCACCGCTCTACCGCCTGGTGTGACGCCACCACCACCTGGTCCAACTACACCAGCACAAGGAACGACGCCTTCATCAGCATTTCTGTTTGGACTAGACTCGGTTGCCCGGGCGTACGCTTTCTCTATAAGCACCAGCATGAGTGCTTACGAGGAACTCCCCAGACACCATCTATGCTCCACTCTCGACCTTGTTGCATCCACGCCGGCTTCCGAGTACCTGGACTCTACGGAGACCCTAGAAACGGAGCCCCGTGCAACTGCTTCTCGACGTTACGACCCTAGAGACAGACGACCTCACATGCACCCATCATACTACTACTTCGACGCTCCTGACTCCGACTCCGCCGATGACACCTACGACCCGACCCGTGAGTGCTTCAACATCGATGGACTTAGCACGTCGGATTCGGAGGATGAGGCACCCGTTGAAGGCAGGAACATGCCACCTCATGTCGAGCTCCCTGCCGAGCGGGATGAGGCTCAATTCCTTGTGGATTAAGGAATGCAGCTCGAGCAAATCCATGAGTTGTAGGACAGGCTCGACGAGGAACGAGAGAACCTGCGTCTACTACAGCGAACCCTTGAGCAAGAGCGCGCGGCACATGCACATGGCGGAGGAGCTCGAGAAAGGGCTCACAACGTCAATCGTTGCATCATCAAGGATCGGGCGGTCGATCCCTCGGTTTTCGGTCGAGCCAGCTAGAACATGGTGGCCGCCGCCATGCTCCTTCATAACATGCCCGAGCCATCGAACCCTGACGCTCGTCGAGCCCAAGATGAAATCCGAGGACTCCTCGAGACCACTACTATGCAGTAGGCCGAGAGTTCTGCCTCGAGGCGACGCGGGCCTGCCTCGGAGCAGCCTGCCAAGCCCTCCCGACAGGAGAAAGAGGCCTCGGTTCATCCTGAGCACACCCAACGGAACAGGGCGGCCCCCGTCCCTGAGCACATCACCGATGACCGTGAACCTCGAGACACCTGTGGCAACATCATCGAGCGCCGCACGCGCAAACACGATGACAGTGTGGCTCGAGGCTACCACGTGCACAGAGGCGGGCGCTACGATAGCTCAGAAGATCAAAGCCCTTCACCCGAGCCGCCGGGTCCCCGGGTCTTTAGCAAGGCCATTCATGAAACAATACTCCCGGCTCGGTTTCGCCCCCCCCCCACGACTCTTACCAAGTACAACGGCGAGACCAAACCCGAACTTTGGCTCGCTGACTTCCGCTTGGCATGTCAGTTGGGTGGGGCCACCGACGACCGGGTCATCATCCGGCAACTCCCCCTATTCCTGTCGGACACCGCTCGAGCCTGGCTCGAGGATCTCCCACCTCGACAAATCCACGACTAGGATGACCTTGTGAGAGTGTTTGAGGGGAACTTCAAGGGAACCTACATGCGCCTCGGCAACTCGTGGGACCTCCGAAGCTGCAAGCAGAAGCCGGGTGAATCCCTCCGGGATTACATCCGGCGTTTCTCCAGGCAACGCACCGAGCTCCCCAACATCACCGACTCCGACGTGATCATGGCCTTCCTCTTTGGCACCACCTGCTAAGAGTTGGTCCAAGAGCTGGGCCGCAACACCCCCATCACTGCCAACGGTTTAATGGACATCATCACCAACTTCGCCGCCGGCGAGGAGGCAGTTGGTGCCATATTTGGTGGTGATCAGGACAAGGGGAAGCACAAGGCGGACAATCCCACGAGCTCCAGCCGGGGCTCAAAAAGGAACAACAAGAAGAAGAAGAACCAGCAGGGCAAGCTCGAGGCCCCGGCCGACGACCTTGTCGCTGCTGCTGATCGCAAGAAACCTCGAGGGCCCCCCGGCGGGGGCATCTTCGACAAAATGCTCAAAGAGCCATGTCCCTACCACAAGGGGCCCACGAACCACAACCTCGAGGACTGCCACATGCTTCGAAGATATTTTTAAGGCATAGGCATCAAGAAAGACGACAAGAAGGAAGATCCCAAGGGTGACGACAAAGATGAGGGGTTCCCAGAGATCCACGACTGCTTCATGATATACGGAGGACCCTCGACACGCCTCTCGGTGCGCCAGTGACCCCCTCTTCCTTGACTGGTCCGAGGTGGCCATCACTTTCGATCGTGATGATCACCCAGACTACGTCCCCAACCCCGGGGTCTACCCGCTTGTTGTCAATCCCATTATTGCCAACACACGCCTCACCAAGATGCTCATGGATGGCGGTAGCAGCCTTAAGATCATCTATGCTCAGACCCTCGACCTCCTGCCTCCTGGGGATCGAGAGGACGCGCCTCCAACCCAGCGTCGGGGGCTTCCATGGAGTCGTGTCGGGAAAGCGAGCAGAACCCGTCGACCGGGTCAACCTGCCTGTCTGTTTTGGCACTCCCACCAACTTCAGAAAGGAAACTCTCACTTTTGAAGTGGTCGGATTCCGTGGAACGTACCACGCCATCCTTGGGCGCCCATGTTATGTCCAGTTCATGGCGGTCCCAAACTACACCTACCTCAAGCTCAAGATGCCAGGCCCCAACGGTGTCATAAATGTCGGACCCTCATACGAGCATGCCTACGAGTGTGACATCGAGTGCATCGAGCACGGAGAAGCCATCCTAGAGTCGGCAACCTTGGCAGCGGACCTCGACGGTCTGGCCAACGAGATCCCCGACCCCAAGCGCCACACCGGCAGCTTCGAGCCCACAGAAGACGTCAAGCTCGTACCCCTCGACCCCACTGACCCAAAGGGAAAGGCGTTGAGCATCAGCGCCACCCTCGATCCCAAATAGGAAACAGTGCTCGTCGACTTTCTCCGCACAAACGTCGACATCTTTGCGTGGAGTCCCTCGGATATGCCGGGCATACCCAGGGAAGTCGCC
This sequence comes from Saccharum spontaneum, assembly GCA_022457205.1. Classification (NCBI taxonomy): domain Eukaryota; kingdom Viridiplantae; phylum Streptophyta; class Magnoliopsida; order Poales; family Poaceae; genus Saccharum; species Saccharum spontaneum. The sequence goes on along the minus strand of CM039591.1, from coordinate 25,197,919 downwards.
GAGCACGCCTTGGAGATCCGAGCCGGCTCCAAACCGGTGAAGCAATGCTTGCGCCGCTTCGACGAGGAGAAGCGCAATGTCATCGGTGAGGAGATACACAAACTGCTGGAGGCCGGATTCATCAAGGAGGTTCATCATCCCGAGTGGCTAGCTAATCCTGTATTAGTTAAGAAAAAGAATGGGAAGTGGAGGATGTGTGTAGACTATACTAGTTTAAATAAAGCATGTCCAAAAGTCCCTTTTCCTTTGCCACGCATTGATCAAATCGTTGATTCCACTGCGGGATGTGAAACTCTTTCGTTCTTAGATGCATATTCCAGCTACCACCAGATCAAAATGAAGGAGTCTGACCAGCTCACGACTTCGTTCATCACCCCATTCGGCATGTATTGCTATGCTACTATGCCCTTCGGTCTCCGGAACGCAGGGGCTACGTACCAGCGATGCATGCAACACGTTTTTGGGGAACACATCAGACCAACCGTCGAAGCTTACGTCGATGATATCGTTGTCAAAACAAAAAAGACCGATAATTTGATAAACGACCTCGACGTTGCGTTCTAGTGCCTCCGGGCAAAGAACATCAAGCTCAACCCTGAGAAATGTGTTTTTGGCGTTCCTCGAGGCATGCTTCTAGGGTTCATCGTTTCCGAGCGTGGCATCGAGGCCAACCCGGAAAAGATCACCGTAATAACCAAGATGGGCCCTATCCGAGATCTAAAGGGCGTGTAGAGGGTCACGGGCTGCCTAGCAGCCCTCAGTCGCTTCATTTCGTGCCTCGATGAAAAAGCACTCCCACTGTATCGTCTCCTAAAGAAATTGGAACACTTTTCATGGACCCTCGAGGCCGAGGAAGCTCTTGCAAAGCTCAAAGCTACACTCTCTAACTCACTGATCCTCGTCCCTCCGACCTCAGGGGAACCGCTCCTACTTTATGTCGCCGCAACAACACAAGTAGTCAGCGCGGTCTTGGTTGTCGAGAGGGCAGAGGAAGGACATACCTTACTTGTCCAGAGACCGGTCTACTTCATTAGTGAGGTGCTCTCGGAAACCAAGGTTCGCTACCCGCAGATTCAAAAGTTGTTGTACGCCATCATCCTAACGCGGCGCAAACTCCGTCACTATTTCGAGGGCCACCCGGTGACTGTGGTTTCTTCTTTCCCTCTGGGAGAGATAGCCCAGAACCGGGAAGCCTCGGGTAGGATAGCCAAGTGGGCGGTCGAGCTCATGGGCGAGACCCTCTCTTATGCGCCGCGCAAGGCCATCAAATCCCAAGTACTAGCAGATTTCCTGGCGGAATGAACCGACACTCAACTTCGCCCGGTTCAGCTCCAAGCTGAGCTTTGGATCATGTACTTCGACGGGTCGCTGATGAAAACAGGGGCAGGCGTGGGTTTGCTCTTCATCTCACCCCTCGGAGTCCACATGCGCTATATCATCCGGCTTCATTTTCCTGCCTCCAACAACGTTGCCGAATACGAGGCACTCGTCACGGGCTTGCGAATCGCCGTCGAACTAGGGGTCCGACACCTCGATGTTCGAGGTGACTCTCAGCTCGTGATGGACCAGGTCATGAAGAGCTCGAGCTGCCGTGATCCCAAGATGGAGGCCTACTGTGAGGAGATACGGCGCCTTGAGGACAAGTTTCACGGCCTCGAGCTCAACCACATCGCACGCAGGTATAATGAGGCCGCCGATGAACTCGCAAAAATCGCGTCCAGTCGAACCACAGTTCCACCAGACGTTTTCGCGAGGGATCTCCACCAACCGTCCATCAACCTCGGGGTGGACGGAGGGGTCGACGGGCCGTCACTCAACCCCCCACCAGAGGCAGAAGCCCCCTCGACCGGGGGTGAGGCCATGCAAGTGGAAGGCTCGACCCCACCATCCGACCCCGAGCCTGACTGGCGTATTCCGTACCTCGACCATCTCATTCGAGGGGACCTCCCCTCAGATAAGATCAAGGCTCGACGGATCGCTCGCCGGGCCAAGTCCTTGTGATATTTGGCGACAGTAGGGAGCTGTATCGCTGCAGCCCTACTGGTGTCCTCCAACGCTGTATCACAAATGAGGAAGGCAGAAACCTGCTCAATGATCTACACTCGGGGGCTTGTGGTCATCACGCAGCGCCTCAAACCCTCATCGGAAACGCTTTTCGACAAGGCTTCTATTGGCCAACCGTAGTCTTCGACGCTATCAAGCTAGTACGCTCCTGCAAAGGCTGCCAGTACTATGCGAGACAGATCCATCTCCTGGCTCATGCCCTGCAAACTATCCCCATCAAGTGGTCGTTCGCTGTATGGGGGCTCGACCTAGTCGGACCCCTGAAAAGGACAATTGGGGGCTTCACCCACTTGCTCATCGCCATCGACAAATTTTCCAAGTGGATCGAGGCCCGTCCTATCACCAGCATCAGGTCCGAGCAAGCTGCGCTCTTTTTTACCGACATCGTCCACCGCTTTGGGGTTCCCAACTGCATCATCACGGACAATGGCACCCAGTTCACTGGAAAAAAGTTTTTGGATTTCTGTGACAACCACCACATCCATGTGCTCTGGTCGGCCGTAGCTCATCCAAAAACAAATGGCCAAGTAGAACGTGCCAACGGCATGGTCCTACAAGGCCTGAAACCCAGAATCTTTGACAAGCTAAACAAACACGGCAAGAAATGGGCTGCCGAGCTTCCCTCGGTCCTATGCAGCCTAAGAACAATGCCGAGTCGAGCCACGGGATTCACTCCGTTCTTCTTAGTCTGCGGATCCGAGGCTATGCTCCCAACTGATGTAGAATACGGATCCCCGAGGTTGAAGGCCAACAACGAAAAAAATAACGATGCCACAAGAGAGGACGCCCTTGACCAGCTCGAGGAAGCCCGCGGTGTGGCTCTGTTGCATTCTGCCAGGTATCAACAAAGTCTCCGATGCTACCACGACAGACACGTCCGCAGGCGTGACCTCAACGTTGGTGACCTGGTGCTACGGCGAAGCCAGAACACCAAGGGACGACACAAGCTCACGCCGCCGTGGGAAGGGCCATACATCATCGCAGAAGTATTAAAGCCCGGCACCTACAAGCTATCGAACGAAAAGGGTGAAATCTTCACCAACGCTTGGAACATTGAACAGCTACGTCACTTTTTCCCTTAAAAGGCCTCGAGGCTCTGTAATTTCTTTTCAAACTCATCAACAAAGAATACAGAGCTTTGTTTTCATAACAACCAGGAAGGATCGACTCTGTTTTCTCAGAGTCGACCCTCCCTCGGGGGCTACACCCACCGGGTGTAGGTAGGGGGCTACAAGGGGGGAACCCCCCGTCCCCGAAAAAAACTCATACTCTTTCTCAAAGAAGAAGACTGTCACTTAAGTCGACAATGCCGCGGGAGCACCCTAAGGCTCAAAGGGTCGTCGAGCCGTGAGATCACTTACGCCTCTGAGGCTACGGTACCTCCACTCACCCCTCACGCCTAGGGGTGTGACCGCGCGCTAAGTAGACTTAGTAACGATTCATAACTTTGAAAAAGAGTACATCCCCGGTCGCTTCAAATCAAGTTCTTGCACGATCTGCAAGGCCGCAAACGCACCCTAAAGCTCGAGGGCAGTCGAGCCGTGAGATCACTTACGCCTCCGAGGCTACGGTACCTCCACTTGCTCCCTTACGCCAAGGGGCGCGACCGCGCGCTAAGTAGATCATACGAGAACGTGATTCAAGCAATAAAGGGAAGAAAAAACTCGAACAAAACTCAACGATCAGTACAAGTTTATATTCGAGCGTTCCAAGGCCTTCGAGGCCACTACGACCAAAGTTACATACACTAACTTATTACAAGGGCATCCATGCCTAGATTCGGCTCAGAGGCCCTCGTCGTCGGCAGGCGGAACCACCTCGACCTCGAAGAGCTTGGCCAGGCAACTTCCAGGCTCCTCAGTGGCTTCGATCAGGCCCAGGCAGGCATTTTCATTCTCCTCATCTGTCCGATCCGGATCCGTGATGAAGCCATCAGCGACGAGCTCCATGTCATACACAAATCTGGACCGAACGACAGCCAGAGCCCTCTTCACGCTGTGATGCAGTCCGCCTCGTACCCTCTCGCGAACGAGGCAGCCCAGCGCCACCATCCGGTGGACGAAGGAGTTCCCCGAGGTGTCCTCCTCAGTGTCGGCGTCGGGCTCGACCCCCAGGCTGTCGCACACGGAGGAGATGGCGCCCTGAAGCAACTGAGTTTGCTGGGTCTCGGCCTCGAAAAGGTTTTGGAACTAGGTGGTCGTCGCCTGAGCCGCCTGCTGCTCCTTCTTCAACTCTGGAACACAAGCATCAAGTTAGCGCAAGCCTGGGAACTCGACACCGAGGCCACTATACAACAAAAGCTTACCCTCAGAATGGGTCTGCCAACTCACGACCTCGTCGCGCAGCTCCCCGCACGTCTTCTCAAATGCTCGGAGAGCCTCGTCCCTGTCATGGAGCGCCGCCCTCAGCCCCTCAATCTTTCGGCCGGCGCCCGAGAGGGCCTCGTCCCTCTCTCGGACCACCCCCGACAACGTCACAACCTCGCTCTCCAAGGTTCTGACGCGGGCGGATGCCATCCCGACCTAGGCGTTGAGGGCATCGCGCTGGCCACCAACCAAGGCGATGTCCTCCTCGAGCTCCTTCACACGCGCCAGCAGTGGCACGAGGTCCTCGCGAGCTTTGGCAGCCTCCACCTGGGCCCTTTCCGTGTCTTCACGCGCCGAGGCCTCGGTCGCCCGGGCCTGTGCTGCCTCTTCCTTGACCGCCGCGTAGGCGACGCGAATCTCGGCCGTCTCGGTGCTTTGTTGGGAGAGCCGCTTGTTGGCCTCCTCGACCAGAGCCCGTTGACGGGTGAGCACCGCCCACACGCCACTCTCATGACGAATGAAGAGCGACTTGCGGCGGGAACGCTCCTTGAGCTCCTGACCATGGTTAAAACCCAAAAATCAGAAGCAAGGAAAGGGATAAAACGCAAACGAAAAACAAAAAACTACCGAATTCGGCTTACCTCGAAGGCCTCCGACATGCCCCATGCCAGGGTATCCGAAACCACACGCAGGGATTGCATTGTGAGCTTTCGGAGTCCCTCGAGGTACTCCCAGTGGTGCACCTCATCCTTGTCATCGAGCGCGAAGATGGGCTCGGCGCTAGGGTTGGACGTGTCCCTAAATTCGAGGGTCGACCTCCCCCAGTGCGGCAGCTCCTCCTCCGCCCGCACGAGCGCTAGCCCGGCAAAGTCTGGCCACCCGGCCGACGCATCAGCCTAGTCACCCTCCGACGCCGCCGAGGTACCGGCCCGATCTGCGGCCTCGGCCGCCTCGACGTCCACCACCTGCTTCCCCTTGTCGACAGGGGGGTCGTCGAGGGTGAGGTCGATCAGGGCCGGGGTCGACCCTTGCGGTGGGGCTGGCACCTCGACCACCGGCGCCACCACCGGGACGATGGGCGGTGGCGCGTCTACCACTCTCTCCACCTCAACCGCCGGCTCCGCCGGCCGGTCCTACTGCGGCTGCGGCACCTCCGGCGGGGCCTCCACCACTTCCTGTTCTTCTTCAACATCCGCCCACCCCGCGTCACGGACGGATGTTTCGGCCTCGAGGACGCCTGGGTGGTCGCTGTCGACCCAGGCTCTGGCCCCCCAGTGCTGGGCACCTCGAGCCCAGCACCGCTGGGCACCACCGCTTCCGTCGGCCCCGACCCCTGCGTGGCGGGGTCAGAGCCGGTAACCTCCTGGGTGCCCGCCCCCGCCTGGGCAGCCGCCTCCCGCTGCTTTAGCCGCTCCGTTGCAGCCTGGAGTCTCGCCCTGAAGAGGTGGAGCCACAGATTCCACTGCGGCTCCATCCCCAGGTATCCCCCGCAGACCGCCGCGAAAATAGCGACCTGCGAGATGGCATTGGGGGCGAGGTGGTGCAGCTCCACCTTGTAGTAGTGGAGGAGCGCTCGCATGAAGGGCTGGCCGGCACACCGAACCCCCTCTCGTGGAAGCATATGAAGCTTACCACGTAGCCTTCTGGGGGCGCCGGTTCCCGGTGGTCAGACGGCGGCGCTCTCCACTCCGGCTGGGTCCGACTCGTCTTCGGCCGCAAAAGCCCATCGCGGACCAGCTCTTCCAGCCTCCTCTTCGTTACCGAGGAGTTGGCCCAAGCGTCGGCGAGGAGGAGCTGGCTCTTGCCTGCCATTGTTGTCGGAAAGCTACGTGGGCGAGAAGAAGCGGCGGCGGCGCTAGACGGCGGCTGAAGGGCGCAAGATGATGAAGAGGGCGATGTAGGGCAGGAAAGGCGAGAATGCAAAGGGCCTGTAAGGGAAAGCGGAACCCCGGGTCTTGCTCTTATACCCCGATGAAAGTCCAACGGGCGGGCGAAAAGGTAGGAGCAGTTTTTGTATTCAATGACCTTACCTAACCGCTCCCTCAAAACCCGCAGATATGGGCACGTGGCCGCTATACACGCCGTAACTGTCGCACCTCGCCGCCCACTACCACGCCGATCTCGCTTCCCCTCCTGAAAAGACGCGCTCGAAACGGGTAGGAGAGGGATCCACGGACGGATATTCCCAGACGCATGGGTAACGGGATCCGAGCCCGGTATGAATCTCGAGGGATCGAAAGCTGGCCCTCGACCAGGGTTCGACAGCTACCCTCGAGTAACAGAGTCAGGGACGACTAGGGATGCGCCCATATAAGGCCAGGGCTCAAGCCGCGCTCTCGAGGCACCCCAAGACGCATTCGAGGCTAAAAGAGAAGGTCGACGAAGGAATCCCCTCAGAGGGAGGCATCGAGCCCTCGAATCCCATCGCAAGGAATCGAGATCCACACGACTACTCTTTGGCATTCTTGAGAGCGCCTCCATGGCCGCTAGCCGACTCCTATCGAATGGAGTACGGGCTCACACTCGAATCCCCCTGTTAGTAGCTCACCGGAGGCCGTCAGAACTCGCCCAAACGAGGGTAGTACGACGTTCCCCACCCCTTCTCCTTTTTCCAAAAAAAGAGAGCGTGAGGGTCGAACGATAAAAGACGGTCAAGACTCTGATCGACCTCACACGTACGAGGCTCGGGGGCTCGACCGCAAAAAACCAAACCTTGAATACAGAACACACCACGATACGAGACTGATTCCTCAATAGAGCGTGTAAAAGACCTCGGAGGAGTTCAAATACTCCACTGAGGCCTCGGGGGGCTACACCCGGCGGGTGCACTCGCGCGCCCCCACCGGAGAAAGTTACGACGCTACGACTCCAGTTCATGAACCAATGAGCCTCTGAGCGAGTGACCCACACTCACCCAAAGGCTCAGGGGCTACTGTCGGTAACTACAAACTAGGGGTACCCACAATCAACGATTAAGAAAAAACAAAACACTATCCACAAACGGAACAAAGCCAAAGATAGCGGACAGGACACCTCGACTGCGTTCCAACTCGCACGAGGCCAGCTCGATGGGATGCCTCGACTACGTTCTGACCCGTACAAGGCACCCTCGACGAGACGCCTCGACCGCGTCCCGACTCGTACGAGGCCCATTCGACAAAGCATCTCGACTATCGGCAAACCTCCGACTCGCACGACCCCGGGTCGGATCACTCGACCCGTCTTACTCACCTACTCTGAGGCAAAAGTCAGAGCATTTAATGCGACTACCTACTACCTCCTACCGTCATGGCTACAGCTGTGACCGACGTGGAAGCAATGCCGGTGTCAGGTCTTACTTTTTACTGCCCATCCCGGGATGGGAGGTGAAAACCTATCACTATACACACCATACCGCACACTGTTTCGCCACCGATCACCCTCGAGGGAGGATACGACAAGGTCCGTACCCCACGATCTCGGGGATTCGGCCTTATCCGCCAATCCTCGACCCATCCTCGACCCGGCCTCGACTAGCCTCGACCCGCCGCCGGTCAGCGGGGAAGAAAGGCTGACGTGGCACAGGACTCAGGGTCTTTTCACCATCTCGTCCCCGAAGTCACCATGGTGTCCAGGGATGGCCGGCCATTCCTGGGGCACGTCGCTACAGCCACCTCCACAGGGATCGATAAAACTTCACATCAAGGCACCCCGGCGTCCCGGCCTCCTCTTACCCTATAAAATGGCAGGCCAAGGCTATACAAGGGGCAACGGAGCGAAGAAGGCAACAACGAACCAACCAACAAACGAGCAAAGACACACCACCCATCGATCAACATCTCAAGCAATCACCCTTGTACTCTGACTTTCCCTTTGAGACTTGGGCTCAGTTCCCTCTCTCACAGCTTATAACCCCTACGCAAGCACTTCGGTGCAAGGAAATACAATACTCCTCCCTCCCCGCTGGACGTAGGGCCTTCTTTTGCCCGAACCAGAATAAATCCCCGTGTATTCTCCTTGCATCACCATCCAGATTAGGGACACGCAGCACTCACTCGTTGGCTTAGGACCCCCACGGGACCGAACGCAGACACCCCTGATGTGAGATTCACTACGATTTAGAACTAGAAATGGAGGGGGATGCGATGAGAACCCATACGCATCTTACCAACCCACGGAGTTTAGGGGAAGACACCACCCTCCTCAAACCTTATAGGTTCCTCTCCATGGGTGGAATCCTCCCTGCTACCTCTATCCGCGAGCACTTGTTGCTGGCGTGCACCCAGATTGAAAGGGCTTCTGCCTCCTTGGCGGATGCTGCTAGATTCGTCGGGGATTGGAGGGTTTAGCTATGGCCGCTCACATCTAATTTTTGCATGGGATTGGGATTAGAATGGGGAGAGAGAAATTAAGGAGAGGAGAGAGAACCGGAGATAAGAAATGGGGAAACTATCTTATTCAGACCCAACCCTGACCAAGCTATAAGAAAAAAAATTAACACGTGTTAGTTAATCTGATACTGGCTACACCGTATTGTCACAGCTCATGTTACTTCTTTAACTAACTTACTTAAAAGATTAGTAAAAACAATATCAGTACACATATGAGCAACTAAACAAATAATTAATATTAGAGAAATGAGGGACACATCCAATTGAGTGACTTACCTGAGGCAAGTCACAACGAAACTTACCTTCAGCATTCAGCCATTGAAACCAGATCCAATGGTTCAAACCAGATCCAGCCTTTCAGCAATTCAGATATAGGTAAACAGCAGCAAAGTGGTTCGGACAGATACATAGCAGCTCACTGCATTTACAAAGCTAATCCAGTGCTTACAAATTAGCTAATCCAGCAGCTAATCAAGTGCATCAGCTTATCAATTAAGCCACATAACTCAATCATGTGCTTACAAAGCTTTCATCAACTACTTACAATAGTTGCTCCTCCAACATTCTGACATTCAGAGAAGTCCACTTGATTGGCATAGTGATATACTCCACAAAATACTATACTTAGGCCGCAAAATACTATAGTTAGCCCTGTCCAAAATACTATGTAACCAACTAATAGAAGCTAGAACAGATCTTGAAGGTCCAAATTTGCCAAAGCTGGAACTGTTATGAGCTGAGTAAAACTGTCAATGACACAGTGTACTCTTAAAGCTCGACTTCTCCTTTGTTCTGGCCATCATGTTCTCCTTCTACTTGAGGCTCTGCACCACCTTTTTTCTTCTTGTGCTGCCGAGAAATTGCAATTAATTAGTAGAGGATGAGCAGCAACTTATAGAAATGTCAACATTTAGATTTCAATGACAACATATAGAAATGTTCAAATTGCAATTACAACATACCTACCTACATGAAGTGACTTGACGATCAAATTTGCTTATATTTGTGTACCTTTTTCTCACGTCAAAGCCTGTATGGCCACCATAGGCCACCCAGAATTGCCAAGCCTCATCAGGACTTCTGAACCTCAATCCAATTTGAGGTATCTTCTTATCAGATTCTGCCATTCCCTTCCACAGCTCTTACAGCTCACAAAACCCAGGCATCAACTAGTTCTGAAGCCCAAAAATGATAGATGGGAACATGTATGTATGAAAATTCTAACTCCACCAGGATATAAAATTGCACAGGATACAGGACACACTAAGGGGGAAAAGCTAAAAGCATCTAATAGGCCTATCACCAAAATCGAACAAATTAACCTTTATTGGTTCACTAAATCTCAGATTTGGAAGTATTCCTGTATATAAATTCAATCTATTTTGCATCTGTGAAGGTAAAAGACAAGAAACACTTACTGAGCAGTGGTCGACAGGGCCTTCCTCTCCCGCAGCGACCAGGCCCAGTTGGAGGACGCCGCAAGCAAACCCGGCGGCACAGCACCAGCAAGATTCGTGGGGCCACGGTACGGGCACGGCCTGGAGGGAGCCCCGCGCAGTGCAGGCGCGGCCTGGAGGGAGCCCGGTGCGATGGCGGAGACCTGCACGGCCCACGACACTGGCTCTGTAGCTTGGGACACCGGGTCGGCAGCGTGGGAAGGCGGCGCCAAGCGGCCCGTCCGGCGCGGGAACTAGTCCTCACTCCCGCGTCTGTCAATGCGTAAGCAGGACGGGGATTTTTAGTTTCCATTGAGGGCACGTTCGGATAGCACGGAATCAAGCCCAGGAATTGATCCGGTCAGGAACGTAGCTCCATTTTATACATCAAAGCAGCATCGGGAACAGTTCCAGTCAGGATTAAGCCTAAACAAACGGCCCCTGAAGCGTTGTGGGCCTTTGGATTTAGATGAACGGTGGATGGAAGTGAGTACGATACGTTGTGACTTGCCTCAGGTAAGTTACTGAATCCATGTCCGGTTGGATGGTGTGTTGATTGAACGCGAACGTGTTGCTGGCATGCGGGGCCTGGTGTCCCTTAGATGGCGCTTCCGTTGTTTTATTGTGCGTGAGACGGCCGGTTGGAATAAAGTCTGTACCTTAATTTAATCACTAGGAGAATTTCACCATTTTGATAGGGCGCAGAGAGAGAGGGTGGGGGCGGAGAGATACACAGATATGTGAAGGAGATAGATTACTCGAGTTGATTTATTAAGAACACAAGAAGTCATGGGCTCACCTTCGGGTCGTGGGAATGGGATTACTGGACAATCAAAGGAGAAAGACGATGTGGACACCACACACCAAGATCGGAGACGGAGATGAGCCGAGGACAAGACACCATAGTGGATCTGCATGTCGGGCAGCCAAGCCCCACCATCGCCACCAAGGAGCCTGGGTTGTTGGGATGCGTCGTCGGGCACCGTGTGATGCGCTGTCAGTCGCCAGCCACAGGTAGATGCGCCTGCCGGTGTCAATGCTGACATCGATGCTGGATGTCGGGTGCTGCCAGGGCTGAGAGGTGAGGGCGTCGCTGCGGGTGAAAGTCCCTAGTTTGGTTTTGGCTAATTGATGAAACCTAGGACTAACCTTTATATCTAAGTGGATGATTTAGATAAAGGTGTTCATTGAATATGAGACATGACATTGATTCATATGACCAAGATGGTGAAGACCAAGATGAAGCTAATGTGCAAAGCTTTCAATCCAAACTCTATGCACATATGTAGGGAGAGCTAATGCTACCAAAATCGAGCTTGTGATAATTGTCCAAACTTTACTTATGAGCAAAATGATTAGACAAGTATGACAAGTTTAAAACTTTTATTATCAAAATCATCTTTGTGAGGGTTGTCATCAATTACCAAAAAGGGGAAGATTGAAAGTCCCTAGTTTGGTTTTGGCTAATTGATGAAACCTAGGACTAACCTTTATATCTAAGTGGATGATTTAGATAAAGGTGGTCACTAAATATGAGACATGACATTGACTCATATGACCAAGATGGTGAAGACTAAGATGAAGCTTGGCTCGATGGACCGGTTGTGAAGGTGAAGGGCAAGTCGAGACTTCGAAGCGAAGGACCATGCGATGGTGAAGCTTGAACAAGACTTGGCGCCGACGGACCGATGCAACGGTGAAGAGCAAGTTAAGTCAAGGTCGATGGATCGAGACAGTCATGTGATGATATGAAAAGGATCATATCATTTGGAGAAACAAAATGGGCTCAAGGCAAAGGTATAACCATAGGGCCATTTTGTTTTACACTCAAGACACCATAGAGGGTGTGAGTGGTTTAGGGTCGATAGCCGCACTATTAAGAGGGGAAGTCTTATCGGTTACTCGACGCACGGGTGCCACTAGGTGAATTCATGAAGTACATTGCATATAGGGCCTAGTAAGCTAACCGAAAAACCTTCGAAATGTTTATGAAAATGCTAACACACGTGCACAAGGTGGTGATCACTTGTTGGTGTTGGCACTTTTTGCGAAGGCGGTGGAGTTTGAGCGGTAAAGAGGGGTTTGGGTTCCTCTCTCCCTCCCGCCGAGCGTGCCTCGGCGGGATTCAGGCGTTTTCGAAGAAACGAAATGCCTATTTTCCATTGCGCCGGAGGTTGAAAAAGTGGTGAAGTCACGTGGTGTTTCACGAGCTAAAACTTGTGCTAAAGTGACACACATACTTAGTCTAGCTCTTATGTGAAAGGGCGTTAGAAACAGAGGCGAACGGAGGTCACAGAGGTGACCGGACGCTAGACCGGACGCGGTCTAGTTTGACCGGACGCGTCCGGTCAGTGTTTAGCGTCTGCGCGTGTCTCTGGTTTTTGATCGGACGCGGTGGCGCGTCCGGTCATGGTCGACCGGACGCGTCCGGTCGTTGGGGGAGCTTACTGGACTCCAACCGGACGCTGGCACTATGGCGTCCGGTCAGTTCTCCAGCACGTCCGATCGGTGATTCGTTGCAGCGCTGCTATGGCTTGATCAACGCGTCCGATCCGTTACGGGACCAGCGCGTCCGGTCGCGCAATGACTGTTGGGGCACTGAGTCGACCGTTGAAATCTGGCGGCTGCAATTGAAACTGGATGGACACGTGGACGGCGCAGGGCGACCGGACGCGGTGCAGCACGTCCGGTCAGTTCGACCGGCGTGTCCGGTCGTCCTGAAAAATGCCCAGTAAAGTGGCAACGACTAGTTTCGAGGATGGGAGTTATAAAAACGTGTTGGCCGGTCCTTGGAGAGGTCTCTTGGCATTTCTAACACTCTTGTGCATCCTTTGAGCTAAAGCTTCTCCTCCCACTCATCTCTCTTGCTTGATTGCAAATCAAAGGTGAGATTGAGTGATCCCAAAGTGCATTTGCATAGCTTGAGGGCATCTAGTGGCACTTGTGGGTGGTTTAGCCGGTGGATTTCTTGTTACTCTTGGAGAGTACCGCTCCTAGCCGGCTTGGAGATTGTTGGAGGCGTTGGCAAGAGAAGGTGATTATTCTTGGCCACCTCCGGTTGATTATGAGAGGTTCTTGTGCTTTCCTCGGCGGGATTCAGGTGTTTTCGGGGAAACGAAATGCCTATTTTCCATTGCGGCAGAGGTTGAAAAAGTGGTGAAGTCACGTGTTTCACGAGCTAAAACTTGTGCTAAAGTGACACACTGAAAGGACCTAATTGGCCTAGAGGGGGGTGAATAGGCCTTTTTGCAAAACCTGAAACTCACAAACTCGAATTTGCGGAAGTTAAATAACAGACCAGAAGTTTCGGTGGTCTGGATCGGAAGTTCCGGTCAGGGGGACTAGAACTTTCGGTGGCTTCCACCAGAACTTCTGGTGCCCTAAATGGGCTACGAAATCAAAGTGAATCGAGTTGGGATTTCAGATCCAAGTGATACCACACCCTCCTAGAGGTTGTTGATGAATATGTTGAGCTCCTCAAGGCTTGGCACCGCACCAAATCGTAGATCGGGACCTCCCACCTAAGAAGTTGGGGTAGAGAGGAAGAACAACAAGAACACAAGAACAAAGGGTAGTCGAAGCTACCGCAACAGCAAGACAAGCTATTTTTACCGAGGTTCGACAATCCCCACTAAGGAGTTCCTACTTCCTCGTTGTTGAGGTGACCACGAAGGTCCGATCACTAAGGTCTCCTCCCTCAAGCAACCATGAAAGCTAGCTTGAGATTTCCACTAAGAATCAAGGGGTGATTACAAACACTTCGGGGTGCCCTCACAAATGAATCAACACAGGCAACCACGAAGAACACCTAGCCGGCTAGGGTTCCAAGAACCCAAGAGAAACAAACACAATCCAAGCCGGCAAGACAAGAAACCCAAGTGCTCAAGTCGAAGATCGATGCTCCCACTCTCAAATCTCACGTCCCTAGCTCAAACAATCGAAGATTGAAGCTTGGAGGCAAGGGGGAGAGGGAGTGGGTGAGTCACAGCTTGAAGAGAGTTGGGAGAGCATAAAATGAGTGTGCAAAGCTCGGGCAACGGTTAGAAATGAAGTGAGTGGCTTAAATACTCGAGCTTAGACGAGCCACCAGAAGTTCTAGTGGAAGCCACCGGAACTTCCGGTCAAACGAGATCAGACCGTTGGGCTTGTCAGTCAACTCGGGTTCACTAGAACTTCCGGTGCCATGACCGGAACTTTCGGTCCGTACCGAAACTTCCGGACGGAGCCCAGAACAGTTTTCTCGAACACGGGCGCGCGCGCAAAACTGCACTAACCGGAACTTCCGGTGCCTGACCAGAACTTCTGGTGAGTACCAGAACTTCCGGTCCGAGACCGGAACAGTTTTCTCAAACGCGGGCGCACGCGGGCACCAGCGACCAGAACTTCCGGTGGGGCACACCGGAACTTCCGGTGCACGACTCTCCAGCCTACAAAGCTTTGACAAGAGCACTTTTTATCCCCATTTTTCCAACTAAATTTGTATCCCTCTTGATAGTGCGGTGTTGCCTACGACTCAAATCAAAATAAACGGTGTTGAAACCCTTGAGTCGAAGCGCCTTTTGTCCATCAAAATTTAGAGTGCTATAATTCAATAAATATTCTTTTTCAATTCCATCAATGGACTAACACATGTAGATTACACTTGATAAATATATTAGTCCCTAATTTGATTGTCATTAATTATCCAAAACCCCACATCGGGGGCGAATGCACTTACACACACATAATTAGTCTAGCTCTTATGTGAAAGGGCGTTAGAAACAGAGGCGAACGGAGGTCACAGAGGTAACCGGACGCTGGACCGGACGCGGTCTAGTTTGACCGGACGCGTCCGGTCAGTGTTCAGCGTCTGCACGTGTCTCTGGTTTTTGATCGGACGCGGTGGCGCGTCCGGTCACGGTCGACCGGATGCGTCCGGTCGTTAGGGGAGCTTACTGGACTCCAACCGGACGCTGGCACTGTGGCGTCCAGTCCGTTCTGCAGCGCGTCCGGTCGGTGATTCGTTGGAGCGCTGTTCTGGCTTGATCAACGCGTCCGGTCCGTTACGGGACCAGCGCGTCCGGTCGGGGTTCGCCGCGTCCGGTCACGCAATGACTATTGGGACGCTGAGTCGACCGTTGAAATCCGGCGGCTGCAGTTGAAACTGGATGGACACGTGGACGGCGTAGGGCGACCGGACGCGGTGCAGCGCGTCCGATCAGTTCAACCGGCGCGTCCGGTCATCCCAAAAAACGCCCAGTAAAGTGACAACGGCTAGTTTCGAGGATGGGAGTTATAAATACGTGTTGGCCGGTCCTTGGGGAGGTCTCTTGGCATTTCTAACACTCTTGTGCATCCTTTGAGCTAAAGCTTCTTCTCCCACTCATCTCTCTTGTTTGATTGCAAATCAAAGGTGTGATTGAGTGATCCCAAAGTGCATTTGCATAGCTTGAGGACATCTAGTGGCACTTGTGGGTGGTTTAGCCGGTGGATTTCTTGTTACTCTTGGAGAGTACCGCTCCTAGCCGGCTTGGAGATTGTTGGAGGCATTGGCAAGAGAAGGTGATTATTCTTGGCCACCTCCGGTTGATTGTGAGAGGTTCCTGTGCTTTCCTCGGCGGGACGTCAAAAGCAACTATAATGGAATGCATGTGTCATTGAGTTACCTCACTTGAGAGTGGTGCCTTGCGGGGCGTGCCTTGAGGGGCAAGTGACTTGAGGGTCACACCGGGAAACCATCTAAGTGTTGGTCGACACAACCGGTGACGTAGCTTGTCGGTGCACAAGTGAACACCGGGTGAACAAAAATATTATGTCTCTTGTCTCCCGATGATTGGTCTTCATATTGTGTTGTTGTCAATATTGATTAATTGTATATCATCTTGGTGTTTGGCAACATCTTCACTCCACCGTCGGTATAAGAATCACAATCCTCTCTCTTGCACTTACTTTTACTAGATTATCTTGTATAGCTCTAGTGGTAGCTTGCTAGTAGTGTTGTTAGCTTGCTCTCTAGTGTAAATTTAGTAACATAGCTCTTGTGTGAACTAGAGATCATAATCTACTAGACTTGTGGATAGGAGACTTGCATCACAACCCTTGGCTAAGCAAAACTCGCTTTACGCCGTTTTTTATTCTAACAAGTTTGCTTAGTGGTATTTATAGAATTTTTATAGGCTATTCACCCCCCTCTAGCCATCTAGGACCTTACAGCGGGGTGGAGAGGGATCGCACAATCGTACCATGTGTAAGGTCCAAATGGCTAGAGGGGGTGAATAACATATTTAAATTTTCTACAAGCTTTACTAAACAACAAGTTATTAAATAAGATGGCGAAGCTCTTCTAGCACTAGCACAACTAATCTATGCAAGCCACATACATAATTCTAGTAAACAACAAGGCTAAGAACTTTAGCTCACAGCAACAACCTAAGTTATAAGCTAATTACTCCTATGAGAAAAGTTATTCTACTCAAGCTAAACAAGGCAAAGAACAATAAGTAAAGGAGTGAGCTTGAATAGATATACCAACGTTGATGAGAAGAGATATGTCCAATGTACCAATCAATCAACGTGATTGAAAGGATCAAGATGCCCAAGAGGGGGGGTGAATTGGGCTTTTCTAAAAATTAATTGCAAGAATTAAATCCTATAAGCCGGAATTCACCCCTAGTGCCTACTTGTGTTCCTAGAGAGTCTACCGTTAAAAAGTTTTGCACCCTAGTTTCCAATCCTAGTCTAGCATGGCAATTCTAGGAATGTAAAACAAGCAATGAAAGTAAATACGAGAAAGTAATTGCTTGAATGTAAAGGAGCAAGGAACACGGCGATGTTTTTCCGAGGTATCGGAGAGTCGCCACTCCCCACTAGTCCTCGTTGGAGCACCCGCGCAAGGGTGTCGCTCCCCCTTGATCCGCGCAAGGATCAAGTGCTCTCTACGGGTTGATTCTTCGACACTCCGTCGCGGCGAATCACCCAAAACCGCTCACAACTTGAGTTGGGTCATCCACAAGCTCCGCCGGATGATCACCAAACTCCCAATCACCACCAAGCCGTCTAGGTGATGGCGATCACCAAGAGTAACAAGCTAGAACTCTCACTTGACCACAACGAGCCCAAATGAGGAGATGGATGCACACTTGCTACTCTCGAATCACTAGTGAGGAATCACAAACTTTGATTCTCAAATCTCTATCCTCACTAGAGCTCTTGCACTCCCTTGCACTCTAAAGGGTTTTCTCAGATGTTTGAATGAGCAAGAGACCTCTAAAAGAGGTGGAGGGGTTGTATTTATACACCCTTCAAAGAAAACGAACCGTTATTTCTGACACGGGGTCACCGGACGCGCCGGTGCTACGCACCGGACGCGCCGGTCCCCCGTAACGGTCAAAACCCGTTTTTGAAATCGAACCACCGGACGCACCGGTCAGGTAGCACCGGACGCGTCCGACGTGCAAAGGAGCTTACTGGAGTCACACCGGACGCGAGGCCGCGTCCGATGCCTGAAGACCGGACGCGTCCGGTCCTCTCTGGACCTTACTGGACTCGCACCGGACTCGCCGATCAAGTCCAGTATCGCGTCCGACGGGCGTTCTCTCTCGATGACACGTGTCGGTCGCTGACCACTGCGTCCGGTCCTCGCGAGGACCGCGTCCGGTGATCAGGCCCGAAACCTAGCGCGGTTAAGTACACACCGGACGCGTCCGGTGTTCCCGAAGGCCGCGTCCGGTGACTGGAAAACAGCCCGAAACTCGTCGAAACGCGTCGCAACTTCAACCAAGTTGCTTCTAACTGAACCTTGAGCTAATCTAGAGTTGCCTAGCGCCAAGTTTAACAAGTGTGCACCACACTTAAACATGGGACTCGCCTAGGTCAAGCTACCCATTCATGCCCCCCTTTATAGTACGGTCAAAAGAGAAAAACGAAGATCCTAACGACTATTCCGAATGTGTCTCAACACTTCGTCATCCGGAACTAACCGTCCTTAATCTTGACGTCACTCTTTTGAAAAACCGAAACGATTTCCATCAAGGGACACGAAGCCACAGTGCTCAAAGCAGTTATCACCTCCATGACCTAACTTACCAAAGTTTCTGCAAAACACACGTTAGTCATGGTAATAAAGTGTTGTCATTAATTACCGAAACCAAACCTTGGGGCCTAGATGCTTTCAATCTCCCCCTTTTTGGTGAATGATGACAACACTAAGTTTCAATGTATTAGAGTGAAGGTTTTCGAGCATGCTTGATTCACATAAGCAATAGACAATAAGCATAAAGGGTTAGGAATTGCTTATGTGCTCCAAGCCAAAAGAGTGTACTTCATAAGATAAGACAAAAAGCGTTAGTACACAAAAAGATATAGCTCATAAGTAATCGGAGTAAGGCACGGAAGCACAACCTTAGAGCTATAGCTAAAACGGTGACATATATTAACCACAGTGACGAATAAGACATTAAGACTCAAAGTTTTACGACTCAACGACAATGTCACGCGAATGCAGTGCTGAAAATAAACATGATATGCATGAATGAAGCACACGAAAAACGAAAAACCACTAACAAACTCCCCCTGAAACTACTCTCTCTCCCCCTTTGGCATCAAGCGCCAAAAACTAATCTAGTCTGACGGGGGGACAGACGGAGTCGTGTCGGGTGCCGAGGTGCGCGGAGTGATCACGAAGTGAAGCGAATCCTCGGAGTCCGAGCTATCTGGCTGACCCTCTGAAGAAGCTCGTGGCTGCGTAGCGGTCTGGGTCTGAGCAGGATCAGGCACTGACTGTGAAGTAACAAGTAGATCTGTCTGGGTGACCTGAGCCTGAAGTGCGCCAGTAGCTGGGGGATCTGTCGAGGCAACTGAAGAAGGGATGGTCTCTGTAGTCCCGGTCCCTGTCGCTGGTGGAACGACTGCCTCTGAAGCTGACAACCCTGACGAAGTGTGAAACGTAGTCGTATGTGAGGGTGTCGGCTGACCAGTCAACTCGCTGTAAGTGGCACTAAAGTCACCGATAGGTGTGCCTGTCAGGATATGCGGGCGAGTTTGGTCGGACGGTGTGAACCCCGTATGGATAGGTGTGAAGCTCGGGGACTGAAACGACTGGGGAACCTGCTGCTGTGGAGATGTAAACTGTATGCTCGGCTGTGTCTGACTAGAAGGATCGCTGGAATGCAAAGCCGGAGCCATGATGGATGCAGGCGGAGGAACCCCAACTGTAATGAGATGCCGCAGAAGGTCCATGTACTGCTGCTGGCTCTGTCGCTGCATCTCAACCTGCTGCCTCTGAATCTCTAGCTGCTGTCTCTGGAACTCGTCCTGGCGAGCCTGTATCTGTGCTAGTGCGGCAGCTGTATCCTGAGCCTGGCGCTGTATCTGGTGCTGCTGCTGCTCCTGAGCCTGGGTCAGCCTCTCAAGTATAGCCACCATGGCTGGGTCTGAGCGGGAGGCTGAGCCAGATCCACCGGCCTCGTGGTCGTGAGACCGAGGAGACCGGTACCTGGGGATGGGCTGATAATCCTCATCGGTGCTGTCAGAAGTAACATCCTCAGGTATCTCAGCAGGCTGAGTCTCAAGGTCTGCAAGCTCTGCCTCGGCAAGCTCGTCAACTCTAGCGTCCTGCTCAGCTGCTGTCTCAGGAACCTCAGGGCGCTCACGCTGTCCTGGTGCTGGAGCCTGCTCTCTGGTAACTGAAGCCCATAGCTGTCTGATGTCATAATCAGGGAATGCAGTAGTAGTGTTGGCAATCTCTGCCCTGATCTCTGGTGGCATCTGGATAGCAGATCTGATAATGTAGCAAATCCAGTGGGCATAAGGAAGCTGACGGTTACCCTTGAAGCCCTCAGCAATGGTATCCTCCATCTCACTCAGGATGAGATCCCAAATATCAAACTGTCGCTGTGTAAGGAGGTGGTATACAACCCAAAGCTGCATCCTCGTCAGTCCCTCTCTGTAACCAAGTCTGGGCAGTAGAGTGCGTCTGAGTATAGCATCCAGAACTCGGGCTAGAGGTGTCAGGCTGGCAGGTGTACGAGGTGACCCTTCGCCAAAAGGCTCGCGAAAACAGGGTCGGACCAGGTCGGTGGGTGGCACTGAACCGCCGTGAGGGCGTCTGGGAGGAGTGGTCTGGCCATAGCACAGCTGGTGGATCCTCGTGTCAGAAGCAGGTAGTCTGAGGAGCTCACGGGCTCTGGAGCTGTAGAGTCTGTGGTCGCGGCCTCTGAATGCGAAGTGAATGAACTCATGGGCAGGATCAATCCACAAAGAAGCATAGAACTCCCTGACCCATGTGCCGCAGTAAGCACCTGTCCGTCCAAGCAGATCTGACAATCCAGGCAAATAGGACAGGTAAGGACGGATCTGCTCTCCCACAACATCAACCAATGCCTCTAGGCGACATACCCTCTGAGGTCTGAAAGCTATGCCACTGTCGACTAGGGCCCTGTAGAAATCCTCCTGGAGTGGTGTATAGAAACCCTCTGAAGCTCTGGGATCTCTGACAGGTGGAAACCATCGGCTGACCTCCACGAACCTCAAGTTCTTCACCTGACGTGAAGAAGCACCTCTCAGGTCCAAGTGCACGACTGGGGGTGACCCTCTGACCCTGGGAGGAGGTCGTGCTCCACGACGCGGGCCCTCTGCCCTGGGTGTCACCTGTGAACGAGCACGAGTGGAGCGGCGACGTGGTGGAGACTGAGCTGCCTGCTCCTCTGTATCCTCAGTGGCCTGTGGACCCTCAGCAGTCTGGGTAGCCTCAGTAGTGGGTGCAGTCTCTGTAGCCTGTGTCTGCTCTGAGGGAGGATCAACTGACATCTGCTCTGTCGGTGCTGTAGTCTCAGTGCCCTCAGTGGCCTCAGTACCGAGCTGTCGACCTTCAAGATGAAAGCGACGCTCGCCTATGTGTAATCCACTGTGTCTGCCACCTCTCTCTGCCTGCTCTGCGGCGTCTGCCACAGCCTGAGCGACCTCTGCATCTGAAAGAGTCTTCCTCTTCTTCTTGACTGCCATCATCTTGACGCGCTTACCACGCGCAATCTCATCACGACGGGGAGGACTGTTGTCCCCGTCACCTGGACCACCACCGGCGTTCTTGCAACGCACCATGCTGACTGACTGCCTGAAAGCCTCTGTGAGATGATGAACTGACACTCGAGAGGCTTGGCCTCAATCCGTATCCGCAGGCTTGGCCTCGGATTTAGCAAACAGATCAGACCTGGCACACCGACTGACTCGCTGCACGTATGGAATAGGGAGATATACAATAAGCATATATATCTAAAGATGCGAAACCCTGGATAGCAAGCACGTAAGATACGAAAGGAATCGACGCTAAGCTACCTCGGATCGACGAGACGACGGTGAAGGGACGAGATGATCTAGTTCGCGAGAACTCCCGAGATTCGGCGATCGAGCACTGAAACGACCAATCGAGATTATCAAGGAATTGATTTGATCAACGGCAAACCCTAACAAGTGAATGAAAGGAATTGAATTGAAACGAAATCGAAAACGAAACCTCGCCAATACCTCAAGATAGGGTCACCAAACCCTAGGTTAGGGTTTAGGGTTAAACCCTAGAATCGATGGCTCGGCCGAAGGAAGGAATTGAGGTGCCCGGCGCTAGGGAGTTGATGAGGCGCTGGAGAAGAGACACGGTGGGCTGGAGTTCGCCGGCGGCGAGCAGGAGCGGCGGCGCACGGAGGAGGCGCAGGCGCGGGCTCAAGCGGGCGCTGCGCGAGGAGGCGTGCGGGCAGAGCGCGGCGCGACTGGTGGTGCGGGATCTGCTGGAGAGGAGGAAGGAGGGCGATGCGGCTCCGGCGGCGAGGGAGTATTACGGCGAGTCGGCGACCGGAGAGGCAAAGGCGGCGGCGGATTCGTCGAGCAGATTGAAGAAGAAAGAAAAAACGAAACGGTACGGTTTTAAGAGGCGAGATCCGCTCGGTATAGAAGCACCGGACGCGGTGGTGAAAATCACCGGACGCGGTGGTGCAGCGTCCGGTGACACTCCAGTAAGCTCCTGGAGTCACCGGACGCGTCCGGTGTGAACAGACCGGACGCGATCAGAGTCCGATGCCAGAGTGCTCGGGATTTCATAGCGGAGCACCGGACGCGGTGGTGGTAGCCGGGACCGGACGCGGTGGTGGTCAGAGGCGCGTCCGGTGCAGCGTCCGGTGCCTAGATCTGGACTTGTTCTTCTGGAAAACCGGACGCGCAGGTGGACACCGGGACCGGACGCGGTGGTGAAGCAGCACTGCGTCCGGTGCAGCGTCCTGTCGCGGTTTTTCGCCTTTCTTCGTTCCGAACTTCGACGCGACTTCTCCCAATCAAGTTCCAATTCAAAGAGACACAAATAAACACCAATTGGAACCCGATATGAGTGACCTCACTCAAACCCTCAAATTTTTCAAAATATTTTGCCTTAGGCTAGTATTGTTTTTACGAAAATAGGCAATAAACACCCAAGGAGCAACGTATGGCCATGCAATAGAGTTTTTGGACCTTTGGGAGCGTCAAATGCTCTCTCTATTCATGGACGAACACAGCGGTTGCTCAAGGCTAAACCGGAAAAGAACGACAAACAAACAACCATGCATATGCAATGCAATACAATAGAGTAAAGCTAGATTGCTTGTCAAGTTTGATCCACGGTTAGGCTTCTTCACTCCTCCGAAGGAGGGTTATCGTAACCGTGTTAGCCAAGCCCTAAATGCATTGCGATAAAGTAAACATGACCTATGATACAATGCAATGCAAGGGACAACACCCGCTCATTTTTTAAAGTTACTAGAATCAAGCACATTAAGTTCACTTCTTAGCCTACAAAAGGTAGCCTCGTCCAAAGGTTTAGTGAAGATATCCGCTAATTGATTTTCACTTCGTACACCTTCTAGTGATATGTCATTTTTAGCAACGTGATCTCTTAGAAAGTGATGGCGGATATCTATGTGCTTGGTGCGAGAGTGTTGTACCGGATTGTTGGCAATTTTAACGGCACTTTCATTGTCACATAAAAGTGGCACCTTTTCAAGAACAACTCCATAGTCTAGGAGGGTTTGTTTCATATATAAGATTTGTGCACAACAAGCCCCCGCGGCAATGTATTCCGCCTCGGCGGTGGACAAAGCCACACTATTTTGCTTTTTAGATGACCAAGATACTAAAGATCTCCCAAGTAAATGGCACCCTCCGGATGTGCTTTTTCTATCAATTTTGCAACCGGCATAATCCGAGTCGGAATAGCCAACTAGTTGGAATCTAGCTCCTTTGGGATACCATAAACCAATACTTGGGGTGTTCTTAAGATATCTTAGGATTCTTTTTACGGCACTTAAGTGAGGTTCTTTAGGGCACGCTTGAAAGCGAGCACACATGCACACACTAAACATGATATCGGGCCTAGATGCGGTAAGATACAACAAGCTACCAATCATAGAACGGTAGAGAGTTTGATCAACCGGTTTACCTCCCTCATCTAGGTCGAGATGTCCATTTGATGGCATTGGGGTCTTGATTGGCTTGCATTCTTCCATCTTGAATCTTTTGAGAAGATCCTTGGTATACTTTTCTTGAGAGATGAAAATCCCTTCTATCATTTGCTTGACTTGAAAACCAAGGAAGAATGTGAGCTCACCAATCATTGACATCTCGAACTCCTTCGACATCAATTCACCAAACTCCTTGCAATAATCTTCATTTGTTGACCCGAAGATGATATCATCAACATACACTTGACAAATGAAGATCTCCCCATTAAGCTTCTTGGTGAATAGTGTGGTGTCGACCTTCCCGATGGTGAAGCCCTTCTCAATGAGGAAGTCCCGGAGGCGCTCATACCACGCTCTAGGGGCTTGCTTGAGCCCATATAGCGCCTTGGACAACCTATAAACATGATTAGGATATCTAGGGTCTTCAAACCCGGGAGGTTGATTGACATAGACTAGTTCATTTATAAAGCCATTTAAGAATGCACTTTTCACATCCATTTGATATAATTTCATATCATGATGTGATGCATATGCAAGAAGGATACGAATGGCTTCAAGTCTTGCTACGGGTGCAAAGGTCTCTCCAAAATCAAGGCCTTCAACTTGAGAGAACCCCTTTGCAACTAGTCTTGCCTTGTTCCTCACTACTATGCCTTGGTCATCTTGCTTGTTTCGGAACACCCACTTGGTTCCAATGACTCTTGCACCTTTAGGATGCTCTTCAAGTGTCCAAACTTCATTGCGGGTGAAGTTGTTCAATTCTTCATGCATGGCATTCACCCAATCCGGATCTTGAAGAGCTTCTTCTACATTCTTAGGTTCAACACAAGAGACAAAAGAGTGATGTTCAACGAAAGAAGCTAGCTTTTGAGATCGAGTCATTACTCCCTTTGTAGGACTCCCTATGATGAGTTCTTGTGGATGAGCTTGAAGTAGAGGTGAGTTTCTTCTATCAACCACTTGAGGAGGTGGATGGGGAGCATCAACATCTTGTGCTTGTGCCTCGGCTTGTTCATGAGAGACATAAGTATCTTCATTTTCAACTCTCTCATTCTTGTCATCATCTTGAGGCACACGTGATGAAGATGGTGGATCAATGATTTGCACATCGTCTTCATCACCTTTTGGCTTGATGTCTCCCACCGGCATGTTCTTCATGGCCTCCCTCAATGGTTCATCACCTACATCATCACAATTCTCAATTGCTCCTTGGGAGCCGTTAGATTCATCAAATTCCACATCATATGTTTCTTCAACCAACCCGGTGGTATGGTTAAATACTCTATATGCTTTGGACTTTGATGAGTAACCAACAAGAAAACCAATATCACAACGTCTTTGAAACTTCCCTAGGTGTTGACGCTTCTTGTAGATGTAGCATTTGCAACCAAACACCCGGAAGAATGAGACGTCCGGCTTCTTCCCATTAAGCAACTCATAGGGGGTCTTGCCAAGAAACTTTTGGAGGAAAAGGCGATTTGAAGCATAGCATGCGGTGTTGATTGCCTCGGCCCAAAACTTCTCGGGAGTGTTGTACTCATCTAGCATTGTTCTTGCAAGGGTGATCAAGGTCCGGTTCTTTCTCTCAACTACACCATTTTGTTGAGGAGTGTAGGTTGAAGAAACTTCATGCTTGATTCCAATTTCATCACAATAAGCTTCTATGTTGGTGTTGTCAAACTCTTTGCCATTGTCACTTCTAATCTTCTTTATCTTGACTTCAAATTCATTTTGAGCTCTCTTTGCAAACTTCTTGAAGCAACTTGCCACTTCGGATTTGTCATGAAGGAAGAAGGTCCATGTGTATCTTGAGTAGTCATCCACTATCACAAGACAATAGAGATTACCACCCAAACTCTTGTATGTTGTAGGCCCAAACAAATCCATGTGTAGAAGTTCTAGCACTCTTGAGGTTGACATGAAAGCCTTGGTAGGATGAGTGTTTGCAACTTGTTTGCCGGCTTGACATGCACTACAAGGTTTGTCCTTTTCAAACTTCACATCCTTCAATCCTCTTACTAGTTCTTTCTTCAATAGCTTGTTGAGAGTGCTCATTCCAACATGTGCAAGCCTCCTATGCCAAAGCCAACCAAGTGAGGTCTTGGTGAACAAACATGTCATCAAATTTGCATCTTCGGAGGTGAAGTCAACAAGATAAAGATTGTTATATCTAAAGCCCTTGAATATCACTTGCTTGTCATCTATCTTTGAAACTTCAACTTCATTTGGTGTGAACAAGCATTGGAAGCCAAGGTCACAAAGTTGCCCAACGGATAACAAGTTGAAACTCAATGAAGCAACATAGAGCACATTTGAGAGTGAGTGATCATTTGATATTGCAATCTTGCCTATACCCTTGACTTTGCTCTTTGAATTATCTCCAAATGTGATCTTCTCTTGACATATCCCATTCTCTTCAATTGAGGTGAACATACGAGGATCACCGGTCATATGTTGAGTGCAACCACTATCAATAACCCAATGAGATCCACCGGTCTTGTAGTTCACCTACACACAAGAGATCAAGCTTTTTGTTTAGGGACCCAAACTTGAGAGGGGCCCTTGACTTTCTCAACTAGTGACTTGGCAACCCATATTTTCTTTGGCCTATTCTTGTTTGGGGGACCCAAAAACATGACTTTCATCTTTCCATTTGAATCTTTTCTTAGCATGTAATGAGCATTGAAGGCAAAAGGTCTAGCATGCTTGGGCAAGGGTTGTGGTGGTGGAGTTTTGCATTCATGAGCAAAATGACCTTCTTGACCACACTCAACACATCTCTTTGGCTTGGGCTTTGATTTGCTTTGTTGTTGAGATTTTGCTTTCTTCTCTTGATTTGCCAAGTACCCAATACCACTTCTATCCATCTTCATCACGGTGTTCATGAGGAGCTCACTTTGCAAATATTGGCCTCTTGTGAACTTGCTTAGGCCGGTCTTGAGATGCTCTTTTTCTTGCTTGAGCTTCTTGTTCTCTTCAATGAGTGACTCATTTGTTGTTTGCTTCTCAAGAGCCATTAAACCTTTGAGCTTCTTGTTCTCATTTGCAAGCTTCTCATTCTCACACTTGATCTTGGCATAATCATCATGGTTGCATGACTCAACCACACTCTTGCCTTTGCTACTAGAACCTTGCTCAATGCTTTCAATGATCAAATCATCACATGATGTAGCTATATCACACTTAACAACATGGTTAGTAGCATCATGTGTTTCAAGAGCAAGTTCATTTGCAACCACAAGACTATCATAGTCAATTTTTAATGTGGTGTACTTGTCTTTTAGAGAGCTATGTCTAGTGATGAGCTCATCATGCTTCTTCTCAAGTTTATCATGTTGATCTTTAAGCTCTTTGTTAGAAGTTTTGAGCTCCTTGAGAGTGGAAGACATAATTTCATTTTGATCTCTAAGCTCACCACTAGTCTTTTGAGCATTTTCAAGCTTGGATGAGAGTGATTCATTTTCATTTTGAAGGTCATCATTTTCACTTCTTGTCCTTCTTATGATTTTAGTGTATTTGTTTAGCAATTTTACAAGTTCATCATAAGAAGGTGCATCAAATTCATCATCACTATCACTATCATCATCATCATCACTATCATGATTTTGTACCTTACGTTCACCCTTGGCCATAAGGCATAGGTGAGTAGTGGACGATGATGGTGAAGAGGGCGGTGAAGGTGGTGGTGAAGATGTCGGTGAAGATGATGGCCCCATCACAAATGCGGCAACCTTCTCTTTCTCATCATCGCTCTCATCTTCGGAGGAGCCACAAGATGATTCAATGTCGGTGAGCCAATCACCAACAATATAAGCCTTTCCACCCTTCTTCTTCTTGTAGAACTCCTTCTTCTTGCCATCCTTCTTCTTGTATGGCTTGTTCTTCTTCTTCTCATCTTCTTCATCACTTGAATCATTCTTCTTGCCCTTGTTCTTGTTCTTGAACTTGTCTTTTGGTGGTCTAGGGCATTGATGAGCTAGGTGGCCAAGTTCACCACAATTGTAGCAATCCATCTCCGAGATGGGCTTTCTCTTGCTACTTGTGAAAAATTTCTTTTTCTTGCCATCGAACTTGATGCCACTCTTGTTAAGCTTCTTTAGCATCTTGGTGGTCTTCCTCACCATGAGTGCAAGTGATTCATCATCGACATCACTTTCACTTGAGCTTTCTTGCACGATCAAGGCTTGGCCCTTCTTCTTCTTCTTGTCATGGCTAGCTTTGAAGGCCAAGTCTTTCTTCTTGGAAGATGATGAGCCCTCTTCCGGAGTGATGTGCATGTACATCTCATGCGCATTGATCTTCCCCAATACTTGAGTCGGTGTTGCGGTGGAGAGATCACTTTGATGAAGCACGGTGACAATGTGACCATACTTCTCAACGGGAAGCACACTCAAGATCCGCCTTGCAACATCCGATTGACTCATTTGAGTGAGTCCAAGAGCATTGAGGTCCTCTACAAGAACATTTAAGCGAGTGTACATCTCATTAGCACTTTCTTTGGGAAGCATCTCAAAAGAATTAATTTTCTTTAAAGCAATATGATAGCGTTCCTCACGCTCACTCTTAGTTCCCTCATGGAGAGCACAAAGATTTTCCCACAAATCATGAGCGTTCTTTGCATTACGCACACGATTGAAGATATCTTTGCCTAAGCCCCGGTAGAGTGCATTTTTGGCCTTTGCATTCCACCGGTCGTACTTCTCCTCGTCACCCGTGGGGTTTGCGGGATCCTTGATAGCGGGAAGCCCTTCGGTTGCGGCTCTAAGACACCCAACATCTATGGCTTCGAGATACGCCTCCATTCGGATTTTCCAATATGGAAAATCATCCCCCTCAAAGGTGGGAGGTGGTCCTTCCCCGTTAGACATCTTGCTCTAGGCGGTAAAGCCTAAATTAGGAGCAACACGGCTTTGATACCAATTGAAAGGATCAAGATGCCCAAGAGGGGGGGTGAATTGGGCTTTTCTAAAA
The DNA here is from genome assembly GCA_022457205.1 of Saccharum spontaneum. Lineage (NCBI taxonomy): Eukaryota > Viridiplantae > Streptophyta > Magnoliopsida > Poales > Poaceae > Saccharum > Saccharum spontaneum. The sequence continues at coordinate 25,169,315 of CM039591.1, read as the reverse complement.
ATTAATTGCAAGAATTAAATCCTATAAGCCGGAATTCACCCCTAGTGCCTACTTGTGTTCCTAGAGAGTCTACCGTTAAAAAGTTTTGCACCCTAGTTTCCAATCCTAGTCTAGCATGGCAATTCTAGGAATGTAAAACAAGCAATGAAAGTAAATACGAGAAAGTAATTGCTTGAATGTAAAGGAGCAAGGAACACGGCGATGTTTTTCCGAGGTATCGGAGAGTCGCCACTCCCCACTAGTCCTCGTTGGAGCACCCGCGCAAGGGTGTCGCTCCCCCTTGATCCGCGCAAGGATCAAGTGCTCTCTACGGGTTGATTCTTCGACACTCCGTCGCGGCGAATCACCCAAAACCGCTCACAACTTGAGTTGGGTCATCCACAAGCTCCGCCGGATGATCACCAAACTCCCAATCACCACCAAGCCGTCTAGGTGATGGCGATCACCAAGAGTAACAAGCTAGAACTCTCACTTGACCACAACGAGCCCAAATGAGGAGATGGATGCACACTTGCTACTCTCGAATCACTAGTGAGGAATCACAAACTTTGATTCTCAAATCTCTATCCTCACTAGAGCTCTTGCACTCCCTTGCACTCTAAAGGGTTTTCTCAGATGTTTGAATGAGCAAGAGACCTCTAAAAGAGGTGGAGGGGTTGTATTTATACACCCTTCAAAGAAAACGAACCGTTATTTCTGACACGGGGTCACCGGACGCGCCGGTGCTACGCACCGGACGCGCCGGTCCCCCGTAACGGTCAAAACCCGTTTTTGAAATCGAACCACCGGACGCACCGGTCAGGTAGCACCGGACGCGTCCGACGTGCAAAGGAGCTTACTGGAGTCACACCGGACGCGAGGCCGCGTCCGATGCCTGAAGACCGGACGCGTCCGGTCCTCTCTGGACCTTACTGGACTCGCACCGGACTCGCCGATCAAGTCCAGTATCGCGTCCGACGGGCGTTCTCTCTCGATGACACGTGTCGGTCGCTGACCACTGCGTCCGGTCCTCGCGAGGACCGCGTCCGGTGATCAGGCCCGAAACCTAGCGCGGTTAAGTACACACCGGACGCGTCCGGTGTTCCCGAAGGCCGCGTCCGGTGACTGGAAAACAGCCCGAAACTCGTCGAAACGCGTCGCAACTTCAACCAAGTTGCTTCTAACTGAACCTTGAGCTAATCTAGAGTTGCCTAGCGCCAAGTTTAACAAGTGTGCACCACACTTAAACATGGGACTCGCCTAGGTCAAGCTACCCATTCATGCCCCCCTTTATAGTACGGTCAAAAGAGAAAAACGAAGATCCTAACGACTATTCCGAATGTGTCTCAACACTTCGTCATCCGGAACTAACCGTCCTTAATCTTGACGTCACTCTTTTGAAAAACCGAAACGATTTCCATCAAGGGACACGAAGCCACAGTGCTCAAAGCAGTTATCACCTCCATGACCTAACTTACCAAAGTTTCTGCAAAACACACGTTAGTCATGGTAATAAAGTGTTGTCATTAATTACCGAAACCAAACCTTGGGGCCTAGATGCTTTCAGTGATCACATACACAAATAAAATCCTTAGCAATAAGATGACACAAGATTTTTTACTGAGGTTCACTTGCTTCCCGACAAGCTACTCCTCGTTGTGGCGATGCACCTACTTGATGGATCATGAGCTAATCAACTATCAAGAGTTGAACCCTCAGCGGATGCCGCACATCCACTCACAAGATGGGGATCCCCCAAGCCACGAGCTCCACTAGAGTATCCAATTCACGAACTCCCGCGGGGAAGGATCAAGAACCCCTCGCAATTACTTGGTGAAGGCTCGAACAAGTCTCCAATCACGAGCTCAATCACCACCGCTACTCCAAGCCATCTAGGGTGTCGGGAAACACCCAAGAGTAACAAGCAATCCGCAGCAAACTCAAAGATCAAGTGCCACTAGATGCAACTCTCAATGCAACGCACTTGAATCTCACTCAATCTCTCTAGAGTATGCAACCAAGCAAGGAGATGAGTGGAGAGGAAGTTCTCTAGCTCAAAGTGTGCCTCAATATCTCAAATGTGTAAGAGAGAACCCCAAGGGCCGGCCACCTCTTATTTATAGAGTGGGAAAAAGGAGCTAGCCGTTAGCAATTCAGTGGACAGATTTCGGGTGCGATAGATGCGTCTGTCGCCAAGCTGACAGACGCGAGCCTAGTGTCTGTCGCTCTCAAACGTCGCCACGTGTCCACTGCTCGTTCGAAATCCAACGGTCGACTCCCAGCGTCAGACGCGTCCGACGCGAGACCGCTCCAGTGTCTGTCGCGCGACAGACGCGGTCCAAAAAGCTCCCGCCCCTCGCTCAGCCGTGACAGACGCGTCTATCAGTCGATCGACAGACGTGGCGCAGCGTCTGACGCTCGCGCGCTCGCCAGGCCGCCGAACACTGAGCGACAGACGCTGACGCCAGCGTCTGTCACGTGAGCGTGCGTGCGTCCGTCACCTCCTCCTCTGCTGACCGTGCCTGGGGTAAGCCGACAGACGCAGGGCTAGCGTCTGTCGCTTCCGCGACCAGCATCTGTCGCTTGCAAAACAGCGACGACCACCTCCGCGACTTCGCCTCCGGTTCTCGCATCCGGCACAATGAAAAATGGGCATTTCATTTTCTCAAAAACGCCTGAATCCCGCGCTCGCAAGCTTCACGGGAGGGAGAAAGAACCCCAAACCCCTCTCTACCGCTCAAACTCCGCCGCCTTCGCTATTGTGCCAACATCATCATGTGTATATCACCATATGCAAGTGTGTTAGCATTTTCACAATCATTTTTCAAGGCGTTATGTTAGCTCTCTACTAGATCCTAATGCATATGCTCAAGATGATGATCTAGTAGCACTTGATTCACGAGCTAACCGTGATTGCCCCTCTTGATAGTCGGCTATCAATCCTAAACCCGATCAATCACTTCTCTACTTATTTTAGACCGGCAAAAGCAAACCCTATGATTATACCTTTGCCTTGATTACTTTGTTCCATGTCTACCTTCTCATGCTTGACCACCTTGATCATCATTTTATGTGCATCTCTACCTCTTGTGATCTTGTGGCCATCACTCCATGCCACATGCTCCTTCATCACGTGTGTTGCTTATGCCTAACTCATTCCACTTTGATACAATAGCATTAGCAACTTGGTGTCATTAATTACCAAAACTAAACTTGGGCTTTCACCACGCGTGCGGGGAAGGAAGGGTTGCACTGCCGCCGTGCCCTGGCGACCGGTGGCGTGCGCCAGCCGTGCGTCCGGTAGCGTGATTGACGACGCGGAGAGGAAGGAGCGCGGGGGAAGGAAGGATTGCGGGGAGGAGATGGATTGCATGATCGCGCGGGGGAAGGAAGGATCACGCGAAGGAAGGAGCGCCGGGTGCGTGACTGACGGCGCGGAGAGGGATCGCTCGTATTGACAACCCAACTCAAAGATCGCACGAAACTAGTGTCCACTCTTTAGTCTTTTTAGTTATGAGAGATACATCAATAAAAGTTGTAACTTACAATTCTAGAAGTTAATTTGTTTTGGTGGTAGCGAGTATATATTTTGGTGGCAGTGAGTACTAACTATAAAAGATTTCTATTATTTTCCTTTTATCGTTTCATCCCCCTGGCTTCCTACAATTATTGTTAGATCATTCAGAGTCTGTTTGGAATGCTGGAATTTTATAAGAATTTCGCAGGAATTTCACGGGAATCAGTTTAATTTCACAGAAAAAACACAAGTACATGAATTTTTTTTCCGCAATCAAATAGGCCCTCAAACAAAGGAACATGTTCCTCTTAAAAAAAGGAACATGTCAGGTATCCAAAGCTCTAATCCAGCACATGATAACCTAGCTAATCTAAGCAAAGATGTTTGAAGCTAAGGCTGGCTCGTTAGGATAACGAGCTAGCTCGGCTCGGCTCGTTATGTTAACGAGCCAGAAAGCCAGCTCGGCTCGGCTCGTTAAAAACTCGAGCTGGCTCGTTAGGCTCGCGAGCCCGTTATAAAAAATATACAAAATTTAATATTTGTATTTTTCAAAAGCTTGAAAATAGTAATAATACAAAAATAATATATCCAATAGCCTTAAATTGAATAAAATATTCGTATGAGCTAACATATCAACCATTTACAGAGTACAAGACATGAAGTAATACAAACATAATATAAGTTATGATGACTTTTTTCCTAAAACTATGACTCGTTTGGCTCGCGAGCTAGCTCGAGTTGGCTCGTTATAGCTAACGAGCTAAAATATTGACTCGGCTCGGCTCGTTACAGTAACGAGCCGAGCCGAGCCGAGCTAGCCACGAGCCGAACGAGCTAACGACCTTCAAGTTTTTCGTCCGGCCATATTTGAAGCCGGCCATATTTGAAGCCCGATATACAAACCCATCTAGAATTTCTTTGTTCCTTGTGCCTCGGAGTCGGAGCATATCCAAACGTCTCCGTGAACATCCACACTTCCACTGCTGCACTAGCCAGTAGCCAGCCTCAGCCTCCCGACGACTCGCCGGCGTGCGGCGCCGTCGTGGCAAGCAAGCGCAGACGCAGTACAGGTCGGCGACTACCTGACCGCCTCATCGCAGAGGGACCAGATATGCTCTCTGCGCTCCTCGGCGGCTACCTGACCGCCTACCCGCCGCCGCCTCTCCCACCCGCAACAGCAGCAGCCCCGAGCCCGAGCGCGCGTCTCCCGGCTCCCTTCCCTGCTCGCCTCAGGCACGCGCCCCTCCTCGTCGCCCGACGGCGTGCGGCGGGGGCGGGGGCGGGGGCGGGGGAGGCGCTGAGCGCGTCAGCCGCCGCGGAGGGCGACGACGAGTACGAAGCGGCGCTGCAGGAGGAAGGGTTCCCGAGCTGGACGGGCGGCGGCGAGGAGGACGACGACTACGACCATGACCCCGAAATCGGAGAAATTATGGGGGATTACTTCGACGACCCCAAGAAGGCCCAAACCCGCGTGGGCTCCCCTGTCTTCTCTTCTTCGTTCTGACGAATGCACAATTTGGTGTTTGCTTCACGCCCTGTGCTCTCGTGCAGATGGAGGATAGGATAAGAAAGAAGCGCCACAAGATCGTGCAAACCAAGACCGGCTCGCGCAACCCCATGAAGGTCGTCTTCAACAAGTAATGTGCTTCTCTGATGCTGCCATATATTTGTGCAGTGTACAAAATCCAGTTAGCTAGATAGGACTAGTTTATACTGTGCAGTTTGAACTGACGAGTCTCCAAATTTTCGTTTACAAAATTGGCCTCCTAAATCGAACTGTCAGTGTTAAATTCTTTTACAATATTTTTTATAATGGAATCGAAGTATCACAGTCTCCACTCCAAGTGATTCTTTAGCCGTTCGTTATTTTGCTGCACTCGCAGCAAAAGCAAGCTCATAGGTCATAGCTCATCGAACAGAAGCGCAAAATAGCGACCCAACACCTTTAACATAATCTGTGTGTGAACCTCCATCCTTGACCAGCAAAAACCTCTATTGTGGTGGCCTCCAAAGTCACTTCTGAGCATGGTTCTTTTACAATATATTGTTAACCATGATCTTATGAAAAATACTTCTGAGCACGAGCCCAACATCCTATGTGATGTTGGATCAACTATTGGTGACAAGTCACAAAGTTTAGATCTCGAGTACCATGATCAACTATTGACAACCATTTTGAGATCTTTCTTAATTGCTTAATGGAGTTTTGCTTGTTTCCTATTCTAGATTTGACTTCTCCAATTCATATATATGGTTCGAGTTCTACAATGCTCTGTTGCCAAAAGATGTTACCTTAATTTCTGATGTGAGTTCTTTCTCTTTATTTTTTCCCAACAGGAAGTATTTATTCACCACACTTATGAAAGAAGCATAGTATGTATCAAATCTATACACATGTTTGCTCAGGATGTTGCAACTTCCCTTTTATTGTGCTTGCAGTCTCTGCGATCATGGCATATAGTTGGCCGTCTTGGTGGCTGCAATTCTATGAATATGCAGGTATAATGGTTGGACCACATTTACACTTTCTGAATGTCATTGTAGACAACCTTTTTTGTTTTCTTGTCATGTCCTTCAAATATAGTAAGGAAACAAAGTGGTTGAGATGATACTAGTCAGGGTAACATAATCCTTCCATTAGTAAGAATGTAAAACTCTGACCTCCATTCTTTTCTTCAAAATGTTGATAAGTTAAATGATTTGATCAAACTTCTATGCTTTGAACTAAGGGCTTCAAAAGTTCTTGTTTACTTTACAGTTATCGCAGTTGCCTTTAGATTGTAAAAGGCCGACTTATGATGCTCTTGAAGGAGCTAACGTCACTCCAACGTCCTTTTACAACATTGGCGATCTTGAGATTCAAGATAATCTAGCACGAGTATGGTGTGTAATATTTCTCTTCTAAGCCGGCTTTACACAGACTGTAATCTTTTTATGTTGTCATGTGAATTATCATAACTTATTGAACTAAGGTGTTATCCATTTCCCAGTCCTCTAATTCTTGATTACTATCATCTGTTTTCGCATCATTTTGGATTACAGACACTAACTGTTTGTGTTAACAAGCTTATTAAAAATACCATAAATACGAAAAGAGCATTCACAACATAAATTCCATCGATGTGGGTTTAATCATGACAAATCATTTTTAGGTGATTTATGAATTTTGTGGTGCAGTAAGCCTGCTGGACCACTTTGACAAAAAAAAACACTGACTACCATTTAATACTAGTACACTGCTATTCTATGGCTTTCTATAAAGCTGTAGCTCTATCTGTGCAATTGTACATTTTTGCACCATGTATGTGATACCTTTCGAACAAATATTTATTCCAGAGAAAATATGCAAATGTATGCCTTTTCAATTTCTAATCACATTGATTTAACCCATGACTCTTTATTTTCATATTATTAACTTTTACAGGGTAGACATTGGTATTCATGAGCCATTGCTTTTGGACATCCTGCTTAATGCCTTAACAACAATAAGTTCAGAGTAAGAACCAGACTTTTGAATTGTTGATATTTTGGTAATTTATTTACTTGTATAATGTTATTTCTGCTCATCAGGATCTGGTTTCTAACATATGGTGCACTTCTATATTTATATCTTGCTCTGGTTTTCTGTTAGGCGCCTCTAAAAATTAAAAGTATGTGATGTGGCACAACTTGAGTCCACTGCAACCTATCCCACAGGAATGCAGTATGTTTTGCCGAACTGCCATGTTTGTGAGCCCTGTGCTCCACAGCTTATACGCTTCTCTTCTTTTATAGGAGGAGAAACAGACTGAACATTTTATTTTATCTGAAGGGAAGTAGTAACTACTGATTTGAAATGTAATCCTTGCTAGAAAGGTGTTCCTGTAGTAGGGCAAGATTGGGCTTGTGGGGTTTGGCACACCATTAGGGAGGAGCACACTTTTTTATTGCCTCATCATAACTCAACATAGTGCTTACTGTATTCGGTCATGTTATGAATAATTTGTTATCATATTCCTGTGTGGAGCAATGCAATCTCATCCGTTTTTCTGTTTGATTTTTTCAGTCATGTTGGTATTAAGCAAGTACAATTTGGCGGGTTAGAGTTTTTGAACTGGAGTGAGGACTTGAAAACAGAAGAAGTTGGATATAGTGTGTGCAAAATCTAAAATAGCACAATCCGAGATTTGCAGAATCAACTGCTAAAACGCAAATACAGCATCTGGTTCCAGAGCGTAGGATTTCAACCACCTTGATCCTTCAAATGAGAAGAAAAATGGTGACAACACAATGGATCAAAAGCTGATGTCCAAGCATATTAACTTCTGAAAAGAGGTTGCGGTCCTTACAGGACTCTGCTAGCTGCTACGCATCATTGGTAATCCTTTTGGATACATGTAATACCCTAGGTCCTCTGATGTCCAACCTGTGGATTGTTACTCCACAATCTGACACTAGCTGGTAGGTGAAAACTTGTAAAATCATGTTTTCTTAGGGCTTGTTTGGTACAGCTCAGTTTCACTGCAAATGAGAAGAAAAATGGTGACAACACAGTGGATGAAAACCTGTTGCGGTTTGCTTTTATCGATATGCATAAATATAGTTCTTGTGAAACAATTGTTCAATGTGCAAATACAAATAGATTCATGTGATTATGCTAAACTGAAGTACAAACTGAAAATACAATACATTCATGGGCCGATTCCAATAGCAGGCACCGAGAGTCAGGGGAAGGGAATTGCAGATGCGCTCCGCGACGGCACTCGACGCCCTGTGCCATGCTGCTCCGAGGGCGGAGGCTGCCGCCGCACTCGACGCCCTCCGCTCGGCGCTCTGTCTGTCCGCCCAGGACGAGCACCAAGTCACGCGACCTCCACCTCCTCGGTGCATCAGTACCGTGCATGCAGCCGCCGCCTGGCCATCCGGTTCGGCCAGCCTTCAACGAGCTCGGCCCACGCTGGGCAGGCCGGCCGTGCAATGCATGTACTCCAACCTCATGGCCCCCTGTCATCTCTACTGCAGCCAGCACAGTTTCCATCAACGTGCCGGATCGGAGCAAGAGAGGGGATGCGCCTCCTTGATGGCTGGATCGTTGGTCAGAACGGAACAGAAACTCTGCCTCGGCAAGAATGCAAAAGGTTCTGCTCCTTTGTTTCTCCACGTGCTTCTTCTCAGAAAGAAGATGAAGTTTTGGAATCCAATTTTAGGGAACCGTTGGAGGTGTAACTTGTTTTTTTGTCTAGCAAAGGTTGGAAAACCAGTTTTTTTGAAGCATCTTTTTGTACTCTTGAAGATGCTGTAAGCTGGTGGAAGCTGGATTCTCTCAGCCTATGAGATTGTAGAAGCTGTGCATAAAGGTAAAAGCTGGGCTGTTTAGAGGCTCTAATGTCTGTTCAGTCACTTTATCGGCCGTAAAAAAAATCATGAGATCAGAGGCCGCAAACCATCAGACGAACACCTCGTAGATCGTGGAATTTGGTGGTATCAAGTTCCAAACACACTCACGCCGTGCCTCCTCGTTGGCAACGCCACCACGCGTCCACGCCGCCCCCACCTTGTCCTCTGGGAGTCGGAGTGCCGGCAGCCGGCAGGCATTTCCCTCGCTTCTTTCCCGTGCTTCGTTGCGGGCTTGAGGGCCGCTTGAGCGATTGGTTCTGGTCCCTGCACGCGGCGGCACCCATGCGGCGGAGCGGAGACGGCGTCACCACGCGGCGGTTAATCAACGAACCCTTCCTTTCGATGTCCCCATTGGCACCCCCCATACGCGCTTTAATTTCCATTTTTATGTATTCTGTCCTGGTGTTTGAGCACTTTTAGCAACTCATCTATTCGACGCCCTCCGTTTCTTGGATTAGACCGTCCGAACAGCATTGTTCTTGTGCATACTATCGCTGTTCCGGAAATCCATCCGGAGAATCGAGTACAAGAAGCTGGAGCTTTCAGCTGACCATTACCCTGTCCTGTTCCTGCAGGAGCTCCGGCACCGGCAGCGGCAGGTCCTCGAGTTGCTCGCGCAAAATCGATTGGATTGCAGACGAGGTGCGGCCACACATGAATGGACTCTTTTACTGTCCTGAATGAAGTTTACAGTGACTGGAATCAGAACTGACATGAGTAGATCAGAACTAGAATCTGTTAGACGGCGGACGGCGGTGAGCGTCAAACGACAGTGAACTCGAACAGAGGAAGAACACAACGCGAACACAGTTGGACACAAGAATTTGGTGCTGCAAAACGGCAGCTTTTCTGATGCAATTGATTGAGTATTAATAGAAGAATACAAAAACCACTCGGCCACCTCTCACACGACGTGTGATGCGCATCCATCCCTACGCCCACTACGACGCCAATGGCGGAGAGCCAGAGCTCGTGGCGAGCTATTCTTGGCCACGGCCTATCTACGCGCGCACGACGTCCACAGCTCGGAGTTCATGCGCGCATGCACTAAATAAACATGCAAAGCTAAAAATAGGAAAGGCTTATCGGTTTATCTAACAATTCTCCTCCTAAGCCTTGCCTACATGACGAACACCAAGTTTAGAGCGCAGCTCACAGAATCGTTCGCGCCCCAGAGCCTTGGTGCAGATGTCCGCCAGCTGCTCCAACGTCCCAATGGACTGAACCTGAACCCTGTTCTCCTCGACGCACTCGCGGATATAATGGTATTTGACATCAATATGCTTACTTCGATCGTGGAACACAGGATTCCGGCTGAGCGCGACGGCGGACTGGTTGTCGATCTTGAGTGCGAAAGCTCCTGCCTCCTTTCCCTTGATCTCTGCTAGGAGACGAGCGAGCCAGACACCTTGGCAGGCAGCTGTGGCGGCGGCTATGTACTCTGCTTCACACGATGACAGAGCCACAACACGTTGCTTCTGCGCTTGCCAGGTGACCAGGTTGCCGCCGAGGAAGAAGACGACTCCGGTCGTGCTCTTTCGGGTGTCGACGTCACCTGCCAGGTCGCTGTCGCTGTACCCGACAAGCTGAGCTCCTTTCTTCCTTCTGTAACAGCAACCGAAATGCAGAGTGCCTGCAACGTACCTGAGCACCCTCTTGACAGCAGCAAGATGCTCGGTGGTGGGATTCTCCATGAATCGGCTGACATACCCCACCGAGTAGGCAAGGTCTGGCCGGGAGTTCACCAAGTAGCGCAGAGAGCCGACGATGCTGCGGTACTTGGTTGGATCAACTGCTGGAGCCGTACTCTGCTTGCTGAGCTTCAGACGGGGCTCCATGGGAGTGTGACTTGCATTGCAGCCAGTGAGCCCGGCTGTTTCCAAGATCTTCGCTGCATACGCGCCTTGGCAGATGGTGATCCCGGCCTCACTCTGGGTAACCTCCAACCCCAGATAGTAGTGAAGGAGGCCGAGGTCACTCATCTGGAACTTTGCCTTCATCTCCTCCTTGAACGTGGCGATGTCATCGCCGTTGGCTCCGGTGATCACCAGATCATCTACGTAGACTCCGACAACGAGCCGGTGATCACCCACTCCGCGCAGGTACACGGCGTGCTCAGAGGTGCTCCGCTGGAAGCCCAGCTCGATCAGGGAGGAGTCGAGCTTGGCATACCAGGCGCGAGGTGCTTGTCGCAGACCGTACAACGCCTTCACCAGGTGCAGAATCTTGTTCTCGTGGCCGCGCAGGACGAACCCCGGCGGCTGCTCGGTGTAGACTTGTTCTTGGAGTTCGCCGTTCAGGAACGCGGACTTTACGTCCATGTGGTGCACTGCCCAGCCTTCGGAGGCGGCATGGGCGAGCAGCAACCTCACGGACTCAAGTCGGGCCACCGGTGCGAAGACTTCGTCGAAGTCGACGCCCTGCTGTTGCACGTAGCCCTTTGCGACGAGGCGGGCCTTGTGCTTGGTGATCACGCCCGTGGCGTCCTTCTTGGTCTTGAAGACCCACTTCAGGCCTATCGGCTTCGTGCGTGGGGGAGCGTCGACGAGCTCCCAGGTGCCATTCGCCTCGATGGACGTCATCTCGTCCAGCATCGCGTTGCGCCAGCACTCGTGCTTAGCTGCTTCATCGAAGGACGTCGGCTCGGCGTCGCTCGCCAGCAGCAGCCGCTCCTCCAGATCGCGTACAGCGAGCTCGGGCGACTCGGTCTCGCCAAGGATGTTGTCGACGCGGCGAAACCGAAGAGGCGCATCGTCGTCGTGGTCGGCGTCCAGCAGCTCGCTGGTATCTTCTCCGGGCGGCGACACAAACTCGATCTCCGAGTGCGGCGCCGAGCTTGGTGTCGGGGTCGGTGTGCGCTGGAATGTTGCTGGTGATGGAGATGCCGCAGACGTGGAAGGAGATGCAGAGCCCGCAGCAGCGCCCGCCGAGGGAGTGCGGGTCACCTCGGTGGTGACCGCAGAGGGTGCGTCCACCATGGGTTCGTCGATGGTGAAGTCGGCGTCGCCTCCGTCATGATCAGCAGGCCACGCCCACTGGGCGCTCTCGTCAAAGACGACATCGCGACTGATGTGAACTCGGCGGGTAGACGGGTCGTAGACGCGGTATGCCTTGGACCCGGCCTCATATCCGACGAAGATCATCCGCCTGCTTCGATCATCCAGTTTCTTCGGATTAGGCGCAGTTACCTTGACGTGGGCGATGCTGCCGAACGTGCGGAGATGGTGGACGCCCGGCGCACTCCCCGTCCAGAGCTCATAGGGAGTCTTGCCCCCGATGCTCTTCGACGAAGATCGGTTCAGGAGGTAGACGGCCGTCGAGACCGCCTCGCCCCAGAACACAGGGGGGAGCCCCTTGGCCTTCAACATGCACCGCGCCGTCCCCACTACGGACTGGTTGCGACGCTCCACGACACCATTCTGTTGCGGTGTGTGCGGTGTCGTGAGCTCGCGACGCAGCCCGAGCTGAGCGCAGTAGTCGGTGAAGTTTGCCGCCGTGAACTCACCGCCCCGATCGGTGCGGAGCGCGAGCACGTTCTTGCCCGTCTTCCTCTCAGCGGCTGCCTGGATCCGCTTGATGGCAGCTGCTGCCTCATCCTTGGACGGCAACAGGGCGCACCACATGTACCGAGAGTAATCATCGACTAGGAGCAGTATGTAGCGATTACCACTTGGTGTTGGCGGCGAGATCGGTCCACAGAGGTCACCGTGGAGAAGTTGGAGCACCTCGGTGGAGCGCCCGAGCGCCTTCTGCGGGAACGGTGCACGCCGTTGCTTCCCAGCCAGGCAAGCGTCGCAGAGCTGCTCCACCTGGTTGAGCAGAGGCAGACCTCGGACGAGGTTGTCGCGCGCCATCTTGCGGAGCGCGGTGAAGTTGACATGCCCGAATCGGGCGTGCCAAGTCCACGCATCCTCGTCGGCTCGCGCTGCCAGGCACACCGGCCGTGCGATGGTGACGTCGAGCACGTACAGGCGGCCTGGGCTGCGAGGGATCTTGGCAAGCAGGCGCATCTCCTCGTCACGGATGGTCATGACACCGCCCTTGACTAGCACCTCGTAGCTGCTCTCGTCCAGCTGGCCGACGGAGATGATGTTCGCCGTCAGTCGGGGCAGGTAGTAGACGTCGGACAGCGACCGGTGCTCCCCATTCTTGCAGGAGAGGAGCACGGTGCCTCTGCCTTCGATGCGGGCGGTGGAGCCGTCCCCGAATCGAACCGATCCGGTGACGGCGGTGTCCAGATCGGCGAAGGCCGCGCGGGACCCGGACATGTGGTTGGATGCCCCAGTGTCCAGGATCCAGCGCTTCGGATCCCGGTCCTGGTCATCATCGAAGGCGGCGTAGACCTTCTTCTCGACGAGGTGTAGCTCGGCAGCGGATGCGATGGCGGACGGCGGCGCGGTGGGTGAGCGTGGCGGCGGCTCTGGAAGGGGATCGAATCCCTCCTCCTGGGCCGAGACCACCGCGTACATGAGCGTGGCCTCACGCTCCTCTTCTTGGGCCACATGGGCCTGCTGGGCCGGCTCCTCCTTCTTCTTGCTTTTGCAGTCGCGGGCCCAGTGGCCTTTCTTTCCGCACCGTGGGCACGGATCGTCCGGTGGTGGACGGTTTGAGTCGCCCCGCGCCTCGCCGCCGGAGCCGCCACGGCCGCGGCCTCGGCCACGGCCTCTTCCGCGCCCGCCGGAGCTGGGTCCGCCTCGAGGGGAGTCCCCCCTTTTCTTCTTGTACCTCTCCACCCACTGCTCCTCCGTAAGGAGCAGCTTGCCGCCCGCAGTGTGCGCTGGTGCAGGCTCGACATCGTCGGCTGCCTTGAGCCTTCCCGTGACCTCCTCAATGGATAGCTTAGAGATGTCAAGCAAGGTCTCAATTGAAATTACCAGCTGCTTGTAGCGTGCGCGGGCGACGCGGAGGTACTTGGCCACCACTTTGGCCTCGGGCTCGGGGTCGCCAAGTGTCGCAAGACGCTGCACGATCCCGGTGAGGCGCAGGGAGAAGTCCTCGATGGCCTCGCCTTCACGGAACGCGATGTTCTCGTACTCGGCGCGGAGAGACTGCGCCGTGGCCGTCCGCACGCGTTCGTCCCCGATGCGGAGCGTCTTGATGGTCTCCCAAGCCTCCTTGGCCGTCTCCTTCGTGGCGAGCGCGGGCACCATGTCGCCGGGGACAGCGCTGCAGATGGCGTCGAGGGCGCTGCGGTCGTCGTCGAACTCGACGTCGTCGAACTCGATGGCGTCCCAGAGGTGGCGCGCCTGCAGCTTCAACTTCATGCGGAGCGACCACTCATGGTAGTTGGTCCGCGTCAGCTGCGGCCAGTTGCCACCGCTGCTCCCCTCGCGGATGATGCGCTCGACGACGACTTCCCGCGGACGGCGTGCGTCACGGGTCGGCGAGCGGTAGGCGCGGCGCGTTCGTGAACGGCGCGGCGGAGAACGGCGTGGTGGAGAACGGACCGGCGAAGGTGTGCGCTGCGGCGTCTTGACGCCTGAGCCGCTGGAACCGTCGTTCTTCTTCTTGGGGTCGTCCTTCTTCCCAGCCGGTGAACGGCCACGAGGTCTCGACGGAGACGTCATGGCGACGGCGAGGTCCCTCGCAACCTAGCTCCGATGCCACTTGTTAGACGGCGGACGGCGGTGAGCGTCAAACGACAGTGAACTCGAACAGAGGAAGAACACAACGCGAACACAGTTGGACACAAGAATTTGGTGCTGCAAAACGGCAGCTTTTCTGATGCAATTGATTGAGTATTAATAGAAGAATACAAAAACCACTCGGCCACCTCTCACACGACGTGTGATGCGCATCCATCCCTACGCCCACTACGACGCCAATGGCGGAGAGCCAGAGCTCGTGGCGAGCTATTCTTGGCCACGGCCTATCTACGCGCGCACGACGTCCACAGCTCGGAGTTCATGCGCGCATGCACTAAATAAACATGCAAAGCTAAAAATAGGAAAGGCTTATCGGTTTATCTAACAGAATCACTTTGTTAGTTTGTTCCATCTTTTTAATTAAGCCTTCTAAATCAATTCCGATTTGGCTTCTAAATGAATCTCACCTACAAGTTATTTCTTCGTAACTGTTAATGTAGCATGGGGGACTCCAGAGGCCTTCTAAACGATTCAAGGCTGAAGAACGGAAAAGGACAGGTAAATGTAGTCTAGTCATGGATACATCTGAACTTTTGTACTCACATGTCTCAAAGGTCATATGTGGCTGTTTCATGGATGATAGGTAGTGCCTTTTCTTGATCTAACTAGAACAGACTATATGTTAATCGATAGATCTATAGTAGAGGGGATGCATCTAGAGTGAGTAGGAGATTGCTTCTGTTGAAAGTGCTTTCTCTGCAACCAAGCTAGAGCTAGTCACCCACAGGTGCATCTATATGGTACAAAAAAAACTGTATTGCCTGCGTTTGGAAGCTATTTGTGAAAACTGCGTGTGATAACGTACAATCCCAGCATCCTAGCAAGCTGTACATTATTAAAAAAAATGATTAAGTAGGATAAAAATTATGACACGAGTGTACTGGTCCCTGACAGTACTGGTAGACTGGCAGTTTACAGACCACTTGGTTGTAGTGATCAAGTCATGGTTCCAATTTCTCATTCAGGCATATAAGAGTAAAAAATGCACACTTAGTGTGTATCATGAAAAGGGTGTAAGTTGGATATGAGAGTAGGCAGACTTGTTTCATCATGACTACTTTTGTAGACTGATATGATATGTCTCAATTGTTCATAAAATTCATTAATGAACCAAATAGGAGAAGAAGCATAGAATAGTTACTAGTGCCTTTGGTTGTGGCATGATTGGTAGGAAATTTGGATGATATGGGTGAATTTGATGACCTGAATTGGAGTTGACCATTTTTGCAATGAATACGCATGTGTGTAATTATGTGTATCTCCATTCCATCATCAGATCATTTTCTGGTTGACATTTCTTTGACTTTTAACACTCGCAACCCCAATTTATGCTTTTCAACATCCACATTTGCTTTAATTTTGACTCTGCTGTGTAGCTGAGTTCCTATCCCACAAGACAGGTAATTCAGTCAAGAGGAGGAACACATGGTCACAAGATGTAAGTTATTAGTTTATTTCAGCTGCCTTCGTTTATTGTATATTTTCCTCCTGTTCTGTATTGCTAAAAAAATGAACATATTTCAGGAAGATGATATTCTTATTCAAATGGTAGGCCTGCATTGCAAAAACAAATGGTCAGATATTGCACGCTCTATACCTGGTCGTAGTCGAGAACAATGCCGAGAAAGGTAAAATTTACAGGATACACATTGTTCGGTTGCTTCCCTTTATGATTCCAAATGAAAATGATTTGTCCTAGCCATTACTTTTGGTTTTTTGATCCTTTGGCATCTAGATTCCCTTTTTAGCAATACCAATCTACCACCTTTTATGATTCCCTTTTTTGAAGGCATCTCGCCACACCAGCATGTCAATACCAGTCTACCACCTTTTAGCCTGTTCGATTTACTTCCGATAAAGGCAACTAGATGGTTGTTTGAGGAAAAGTATTGCTTTCGAGGTCTTGATATTTTGCAGTGCAGTCTTTTGGTACAAGCAATGCAACTTCTTTTTTATATGTTGTTGTTGTTGTTGTTGTTGTTGTAAGCCAGGGCCTTTTTGTCTGTTTACAGATTTAATGTACTGATAGGTCCAGCATATAGTTTATGATGTTTTACACTTTCACAGCATGTCCAAGCATACTTATAGCTATATTCGAAATAGTTTGTTCAAAAAACAACTAAAGTAATAATAGAATCTTTGTTGTTGGACTTCCTATCCTTAGTAAATTGACGGCTACAATATTTATATTATTCCACAACACCTCTAGAACTATAAACATCAGATGATGGTTCCAAAAAAGTCAATTAAAATATTAACTCTGAGGTCTTAAATATCTAAGAGAAACCTTGATTACCATTACAACTTTCTGTAGCACCATTTATAAAACCTGAGTGCATGTTTTCCTGAGAACGCATTCTTTAACTAAAAGACACTTTCTGATCCACTTTAAGAAAGTATCAATTGTCTAGTGTGTTCATTCAAGTAACCGTAGCAAAACTTGGTGATTATTCTACTATGGTTTTTTTCTCAGTAATAATGTGTCATAATGCAAATCTAGGACCAATGACCGAGAGTACTTTCTACATACTGCAGTCTAGCAACGCCTGGCAATTAGAGAGCCAACACATATTTTTCAGAACGTTGTTAACTTGTTGTGCTATACACCTATTTACACAATAGTTTTTTTTCCCAAACATGCATTGGCATGTATTTCATTAAGAGGAAACTCATTACTGGGTCACAAATCAAAAATTTTGAATCAGTAGTTTCAGTTATACCTATATATTTTAATCCTTGTACAGATTTCTATCTTTGAAATTCATCCTTTCAAATTTGTCTCAGAACCAACTGAGAATTTACCTTTGTCAAATTTGATGATCCAGATGGATATTTTATCTTGACCCTGCTGTGAACAACCAGCCATGGTCAGAACAGGAGGACATAACATTGATCCGTGCTCATCGTATCCTTGGAAACAAATGGTGTAAACTAGCTAAACATTTTCCTGGCAGGTGAGGTCATGATGTTGAAACAGAACTTGAAGGACCAAATGTCAACTGTTCAGTTTGTATCAGATTCCTACAGAATAGTAAATAGTAATTTGTACTATCTATTATATCATTTATAAGCTTCCTTCGATGCTATTTAAAAGACCATATAGCTCATATCCAGTCATTAAAAATAAAGTACTGCTAAAATATAGATGAAAATTACTGAAGCTTACAGGTATCTTTTTTTTTTCTTTTCATAATTTAAGTGTGGTTATCTTTTGTTAGGTTATGTTGCTTTCAGTCCTATCTTTGAAAGAACTCAGTGCACTTTTAATCATGTTGTCAATGGTTATGTGATTCCAGGACAGGGAAAGCAATTAAGAATCGCTGGCGTACACTTATGAATGGAAAAAGGAATTCGGATTATGTCAGAGGTTTGACTATAGACAATAAATGCTCTGGAACCATTAAGAGTGGCCAGGATTCATGCATAAATATTCAAGTTGCAGTGGATTGCCCAATAAGACCCAAACCAGAACAAGGATTCACTGAAGATGGTAGGAATGCAGCACTGAAGAAAAAGGGTTCTGATTCTATGTACAGTGAACGGTATGTTTCAGTCAATGTCTCTGAAAGGCAAATTGCTAGGTCTAGTTTGCCCGTGGTAATCAAGGAAAAAGAGGTCATGCCATCGAGTTCAGTGGTTCAGAAGGTCTCTTGTGTTGCAGCAAAATTTTCAACATCCCTGGAAAAAAAGGAATCGACAAATTGTCTTGAAGCTCCACTTAACGGTGTAGACACAGGCTTCTATCCAGCTCGTGATCATGAGATTCATGATCATTTTGATGACATATGTAGTAGTGCCCATCCAGAATCACAGCTACATCAGCTGGCAAACATAGCAGAGCTTCTGGACATGTCATATTGTGATAGCTTGATGATCATTCCACCCGATTCTCCAAATGATGGAAACTCCATGGAAGGGACGAGGTATTAGTTTGAAAAAAAAAATAGTCAGGAACTGCACCTGCACTAGGTCAAGAAAATCAAGAATCTGTCCTTGATCTTGAGATCCATGTAACATATCGTCAACTAACAATGAACATGTTGATCCTTGTACCTGTAAATCCCTGTGTTGTTTAGTTACAGAATTTCCTGTGTCGTAGAATGATCGATGCACATGCATTGATGCGTGCATACCTGGTGTGTAATGTAGGCTATGGAGAAGAGCAATGCTGGCTGTCTGCTCTGTTCCTTAATATAGGCTATGTAGAAGTGCAATGCGTGCACATGCATTGATGCGTCCATAAGATTTCTCAGCCATGACATCTTCTGAGAAATATTCGTACCGCAAAGGCTTAAAACCTGCGGTTGAGTGTTGAAAGATTTCTGCGATTTCTCTGTGCCTTAAATGATGGTGGTAATACGTGCTACTTCAGAGTTCAAACATAAGCTAATCGCTTTTATAAGGCCAATTGAGTTTTATTTGTATTTAATAGACTGCCACATAAGATTTTTATGACATGGCAAATTTTTTAAGAAGGGAAAGAAGTTCTGTCTAGATGAAACTTTGTTGACATGATTGCTAACTCTATATGAGTCATGAAATTAAATGTCCATAAAACTATAGAATGAAACTATGAATTGAGTATGGATGTTTCATTAATGTTTTATTTCACTCTACATAATGTGTCTCATCAAATTCTCCATTGAAAATGGTTTAAGGAATATAAAGCTTGGTGGGATATGTACTTTACTGGTTTAGTACAAAATCCGTAGCAAAAAAATGGGTTTCATCTAATGAGATCTCAGATACTGTCTCTACGTCCTAATGTGTCATAAGATTAAATACAATGAGCACATATGAACACAAAAAACAAATTATATACTGTAGAAAGTTGTTTCAACAAACAAGCAAATGTGATCTTTTATTGTTTCATGTGAGTTTCCATACTTGAAATCAATAAAATGAAATTGTCCATTACGATTGGCCCTATAAACTTGATTCTGAATCTAGAGTGTGTGAGGAAGAAACAGAAGAAGAAAATATGGTCCTTGTGAATAATGACATTTGTGATTTAGGAGTATTTATTTATTTATCAGACTTGCTAGCCTCCAGATGTCCGATCCAGGGCGCTAGCGTCGGACGGTGCTCGCGCACAAAAGAAAGAGCCCGCGTCACCTATTCCGCGTGGGCCCTCCACACCTGCGCTCGGTTTCTTTGCGCCCGCTCAACAGCGCCCCAGTAGCGGGCCCGCGCCGCCCAAACGTCACCTAGCAGCTGCAGTAGGTGGCTACGACAGGTGGGTCACATTGCAACATGTGTAACATCATATCTACTTTTGCAATACCCAAGTAAAACACTTGCAACATACATCCGAAAATAGCTAAAACTTGCAACGTACGTCTAAAACACTTGCAAAATACTGGAAAACACTTGAAAACCATTGCAAACATATGCAACATCCAAATAAAACACTTGCAACAGGCATATGAAACACTTAAAACATACGCTTGCAACATGCATGTATATGCAAAATTCAAATCTACTTTCGCAACATCCAGATAAAAACAATTGCAACATATGTCTAATATAGATAAAACATTTGGAACATACACTTAAAAAATACATGTATAGCCATTGCAACATGTGCAACATTCCGATCTACTTTTGCAACATCGATATAAAACACTTGCATCATATCTGAAACACTTGAAACATACATTTGCAACATGCACTTTCAGCGCAAACATCTCATTGCTGCTTCGGCGAATGGAGGCTCGTCGGTGTTGAAGGTCATCGGTGTGTTCGCTCACAACGCGGAGCTAGGCGGCAGCACACAGAAGGCGAGTGTGGGGGCAGCACGGACGGCGGTGTGCACAGAGGGCGGGTGGATGGCGCGTGGAGATCATCGATGCGCTCGCCGATGGCGCGGAACTTGCCGACAACACGGAGCTAGGCGGCGGCGCACATAGGGCCGAGTAGGGGCGACACGGGCGGCGGTGCACGCAAAGGGCGGGTGGGCGCTGCATGGGTTACGTAGAATGGGTGGGGCGTCTAGACGTTGGACGCTTGAGTTAGAGTGTTCCCTTTATCTATTGTCATTGTCATTTCTTAAAATTTCAGATAGTCTCAACACAAAAATAATTTTAGTCAATAACGGCATTGACAATCGGCTGATCGTCGCACGGCAACTACTCCATCCGGTAGTCGATTTGGCGCCAAGTAGTGGGCGGGAGCGTTGTCCCGCCGTTTTTCCCGGGCTCTCTCTCCCGTCCCGTCCCGTCCCGTCCCGTGCTGTCTCGCTTGTCATCATCATCACCTCTGCTAAACAAAGCAAAGGCCCCGAGCTACCGACCACCGGCCCGACGACGGGGAAGAAGAGCGCACGAGAAAAAGCTACTCCTTCCTACTAGGAGGAGCAGTACATCCCTCATTCCCACGTCCCGGCCGACATGCGCCGCACGTTCGTCCCCCCGCTTAAATTAGGAGGGGCCGCCGCCGCCCTCCCCTCCTTTTTTAGTTTTCCCGCGGGCCGGCCGGGTCCATCGCCCCTCGCCTAATTCAACCCCCCCTCGGCCATCGTGCGCGACATGCTCTCTCCTCCATCTCGTCCCGCCCACCGCTGCTCCCTTGCCTGAGCTGCCGCCCGCCCGCGCGCCGCCGTCGCCGTGGGATCGATCGGTCCAGAGCGCGGTGCAGCGAGCGGTCGGGAGCGAGGGGGGCGTCGCGTCGTCGGCCGTCCGGTCCGTCCGTCGTGCGTTCTTGGCCTTGGTCCGCGCGCGTCGGCGTCCTCATCAGCTGTGGGAGGGAGCTGAGCCAGGGTGGCGCCTCGTGAGGCGGCGCGGCGGTGCAAGACCGCCGAGTGCCGCGCGCCCAGGCCTTGCGCGCCAAGCTCGAGGCGGTGGGCTGGGTGATGGTGCGCTTCCTCCGGCGCGGACACAGCCTTGACAAGACCGGATCGCACAACAGCAGCAACCAGGAGCAGCAGCGAGAGCGCCACCTCGACAGGAGCGGCAGCGACACGGGCGAGATGCACGAGTCCCTTGGCAATGGCGCCGGCGGCACCCCGCCGCTTCCCAACGGCCGGGCGGCGGCGGCCGGAGCGGCGCGGTCGCGCCTGGGCCGCGACGGGCCGCCCTCAGGTACTATACACCACGGAGCTCTTCTTCATCGGTTCATGCATCGATCCTCAACGCCCCCCCGATTTCATTCATTTCATGCCGTGAATCGTCATCCGTTCCTCCCTGTCCGTTCACTGTTCCTTGGTTCCAGAGCTTGACATCATGAAGGAGAAGTTCGCCAAGCTCCTGCTGGGCGAGGACATGTCCGGCACTGGCAAGGGCGTGGCGTCCGCGCTGGCGCTGTCCAACGCCGTCACCAACCTAGCGGCGTCCGTCTTCGGCGAGCACCGCAAGCTGGAGCCCATGGCGCCCGACACCAAGGAGCGCTGGAAGAGGGAGGTGGGGTGGCTGCTCTCCGTCACCGACCACATCGTCGAGTTCGTGCCCACGCGCCAGACCGCGGAGAACGGGACAACAATGGAGGTGGGTGATCACAATGGAGTTTCGCGTGTGTCTATCAGCTGCCCCCGTCGTGAGCGTGACACTGACAAGTGACAACGACACCATGCACCTTCTTGATTGGCACGCAGATCATGTCCACGGCTCAGCGGCGCGACCTCGCCATGAACATCCCCGCGCTGCGGAAGCTCGACGCCATGCTCATCGTGAGTGCTGAGTGCTCGATCTGTCTATTATAATGCATGATCGAATGTGGATGGATCAATCAACGACAGATTTTGCTCGGATGCAGGGCTACATGGACAACTTCGTTGACCAGACCGAGTTCTGGTACGAGAAGGGTGGGGACAACAAGCGCGACGACGACAAGTGGTGGATGCCGACGGTGAAGGTGCCGTCGGAGGGGCTGTCGGACGTGACCCGCAAGTGGCTGCAGTACCAGAAGGAGTGCGTCAACCAGGTGCTCAAGGCGGCCATGGCCATCAACGCGCAGGTGCTCGTGGAGATGGAGATCCCGGAGATCTACATTGAGTCGCTGCCAAAGGCAAACACACAATTCTAATTCATTCTCCTTTTAATAACTTGACATCATTTGGATCGATCAATTCAGTCGATCGCCACCTCTCTCAAACCATGGCATGCATTGACATGATGAATACCATTGCATTGCACGATGGATGGCATGAACAGAAAGGGAAGACGAGCCTGGGCGACGCCATCTACCGTAGCATCACCGAGGACACGTTCGACCCTCTGGAGTTCTTGGCCGGCATGGACCTCTCCACGGAGCACAAGGTGCTGGACCTCAAGAACCGCATCGAGGCCTCCACCGTGATCTGGAAGCGCAAGATGCAGACCAAGGACTCCAAATCCTCGTGGAGCTCCATCGTCAGCTTCGAGAAGCGCGAGCAGTTCGAGGAGCGCGCCGAGACCATCCTCCACCTCCTCAAGATCCAGTTCCCAGGGACGCCGCAGTCGCAGCTCGACATCTCCAAGATCCAGTACAACAGGGTATGCAATGCTTGTGATACTGATCTATGAATGGCATGGCAGTGGCATTGACGACATCCGTCCCTTCCCTGCTGGATGGTGCAGGACGTCGGGTACGCCCTCCTGGAGAGCTACTCGCGGGTGCTGGAGAGCCTGGCGTACAGCGTCATGTCCCGCATCGAGGACGTGCTGAGCGCGGACGCGGCGGCGCAGAACCTGACGGCGACCGAGGCGGCGCGGCGGATGATGGAGTCGGCGGAGCTGCCCGCGGCGCGGAAGCTGGACGCCAAGGAGGAGCTGGAGAAGCTGAACGAGGCCCCGGCGTCGATGACGCTCTTCGACTTCATGGGCTGGCACTTCGACCAGGACGAGCTGATGAAGCGCAGGGAGGACGGCACGCTGGACGCGGACGGCGAGGCCATGCTCCTCAAGAAGGCGCCCAGCATGGCGCCCAAGAAGTTCTCCTACGTCGACAGCCTCTCCTCCGGCGGCGGCATGAGGAGCCCCTCGGCGCGCCACTGATAATATATATGATCGTCGATCGTCGCGCCGCCACCCACTGACCGGCCGACGTGCATGCTAACAGCAGCTCAGTCATCTACGTACGATCCAACAACACCACCATGGATCGTCGATCGTTCAGGAGAAGAAGCGACGACAATGGAGAGGAGACGACGGCTCCTCCCATCGATTCTTGCTTACGTGTACATAGCTGAGGCGCAGCACGTACGTACCCATTATTTAGTGATGTTCTCTCTTACTGATTCCTTTGCCTCTACGTTCTAGAACATTCTAGATGAGGGGAAGAAGAGGGCCGGGTGATTTCATCCACCTACTACGCATTCAAGGGTTGCCGCTGTGCGTAGCTACTGCTTAATTTCTCAACTAGTACTACGTATTTTGGACATGGCTGATGGATCTCAAGAGCGGTTCTCCAGAAGAGACACTTTGAGCTCTGGGGTGTATATGTATCAAACTTGCAGTCAGAAAAAACACAATGTGTATTCTTTGATTCGTTTCAAGCTAATCATTTTTCTGGACTCGGGTTTTCCAGATCAATTCGTGGATAATACATACGGAAATGTATGCACTTCATTTTTTCACGGATTAACGTTAGAAAGCGAAAGTACTCTGGTCCAACCTCCAACGAATGAACGAAAAGTGCACACCATGTCATTACTTTCGCTCCAATCTTCGCTAAATAGATGTACCATAAATAAACCGACGAAAATGTGAAATCATACAACTTTAACCGTGACAAATGTGTACAGAATGATCCAATTTGCATGAACTGGTCCCACTCATTCAGCACTTCCAGGTTATCTCAGCATACATCCTAAGAGGGTTCCAGGTGACTTTTGACTTCAGTGAACAACGGGCCCACACGTATGTTGCTATCTACTTTATCTATGCATGTATACGAATGAATGGCAATGGAACAGCAAAACCCAAATATGAACTTGAGAAGCTAACTAATCCCTCATTCTCTCTCCTCTCTTATGGAAAAAGAACAAAGGCAATCACTTGTTAGCAATTGAACCCGAACCAGGCATTTACAACATCAAACCTCAACGAATAAGTGGGAGGCTCTATGTACATTTGTTTATACAGCAGTCAGGTCTCTAGATCATGCTCCTGCTGGCGCTGTTGACCCAAGGCAGTCGGGCTAGGAGCATCGTGCTCAATGTAGTCATCCGTGGCTTCCTCCTCGTCATCAGAAGATAGAAGGGATGAACCCATCCACTGCTTGAAACCATCGTTGATGCGGCGCTGCATCTCTGGAGTCGCTTCCATTTTGGACTCCAGCATCTCCAGACCCACATTGTGAGTAACGTAATCTCCCTCGTCAAGGACAACTGCAGCTTTCCTTCTCAAGAAGAAGGCTGTGCCACCATATAACACTGCCAAACCCCAGGCTGTAATTTCATAGCACCAGAAAAGAGGAACTGAACAAGTACTTCCAAGGGCCAGCAGTGTTGATCCAAGAATAATTGCCATGAGACCAAATATTACAGCGAAAACTACATTAAGTATAGCCAGGCAACGAACGCCACCTGCAATTCAAGACAATATTAGTGACCCAACTAAGAAATTACTAATATTAGTGACCCAACTGAAATTACTTGTGTATTCATGTTAGGATTTTACATATATATATAAAAGAGATACAGCTGGTGGTGGTGCTATGCATTATAAAAGTGCATAGTTGAACCAATAGCTAATGCATCAGCCACATATAATTTCCTTCGCTCATAGAAGGCTTTGTGCGCTATTACATTAGTTTAGTAAATTTCTCTAACATAATGGCGCTCATAAGTCATAAGCTTGAAACTATTAATAGGAAAGCCATCTACAATATCTGGACATTAATAATTAGTAATATGCTACCAAGAACAGGTTGCTAGTAAATGACTATCACTAAATTTCAATCTCGTGCACAGTGAACAGACATCAGAAAAAAGGTGGATACATCAAACAATGAGAAAAAAAAATGTCTAGAGCAAATGTTTAAAAAACCGATAGAAAATGGACCTAATAAAAACAATTGTATCCTTATTTTCCTTTTTTTCGCCGGAGGAAGAGACAGCCCACCACTTCTCTTACTAAGAAATGTACTTGTTCATCAACAGACTGATTCAAACGTACTGTTTGCAAGATTCAAAACAGTTGCTCCATAAACTCTAGGTTTGCAAACTAGCCTAATAATGCAGGCCACAGCAGGTGCTACTACCAAAAAGCTAAAGCTCAGTACATTCATTTTCCATTATTTCACGAAGAAAAGTTGCTTGAAACACACATACAAAGCGGGAGAATATGACTGAAGGTTATGCACATTGTCATGGTATGTTCACTAGAGGACCTGCCGTATCTTAATATAATAGAGAAAAAGGAGAAACATGTCTAATGAAAGGACCAATAGATGCATGCATGCATGTTTCTTCTGCAGAGCAAATAGAAACATTTTCCCATCCTAATGTCATCATAGCAGCAAGAAGAAGGGAGAAGAGTCCCTCCTGCTTAAGCATGTATACTTCAGTCCTAAGCCTGCACATATACGTGGATTGATGGTTGCACTATGGAAACAAGGACCCATGCCAGAAACACAAGGACATCTGCTTCAAGGCTGCCTCCAACACTCGTAACTCCCTAGTGGCACATATTCAAAAGCCATCCTCCCAAATATTCCTACAAAATTGCCATCGGAGAGAGAAGATTTGTTACATTTGTGCCATTTTCACAGGCATGGGAAGACAACTCAGAATGCCAGCATGATGCACGGAGGACGTGTGCAAAAAGACATTCTTGCCCCTTGGGTCTTCTTCCCCATGCTCTCATTTCTCCCCTGCCGATCTCCCATTCACTGGCCGCCAGCCATCATTACATGCACAAGCTCCTGTCTGCCTCCCCTGCACCAGCCCTGAATCCTCATCTCCTCCAGCTGGACCCGATGGGCCTGGTCCTGCCAGCAAGCTTGACACCAGAGGGAGCGGTGGCCGACCAAGAGGGCTCGGCGACCACCTCAACCTTTGTTCATGCACATTCTCCCACCGTTAAGCTCACGCTTGCATCCATCTCTGGCAACCACCATGTCATGCTTGTTGATGTTAACCCGATACGTCAGGTAGTGCCGTATCCCGTATCAGATACATATTCGATACGGATACATAGCAGATATGAAGTGGATATGTATCCATGAAGTATCCAAAATAAAATTAAAAAATTTTGGATACTTGGGCCGATGTGTATCAGCCCATGCGCTTCGCTCCAGTAGACAAATGTCGTAGTGCCTTGCTATCCATTCTCCCATGTACATAGTCAAATTAATCTGAGGTCCAGCCTAACACCCCGCATCCAATCCAAAGTTTGCTTATATGGCCCAGGTCCTCACGTGGAACGGGCCTGCACACACATAGCACCTCTCTTACACTTTCGTCCTCGCTTCGTGCAAAAGAGTTAACCCGGAGGTGCTACGTTTGGAAGACCAAGGATTATAAGCTGACCCTCACCCTTCTAAACTTCCAAGGTGGTACTAAACCCACAAACTAGAACTCCACATGCCACATGGGTCATATGGGCCAACAACACAACTACAACAGGCTTCTAACGGACTGGGGCGCGCCCCCCACCCCCCCTCCCCCCCACCACCTCTCAAGTTGTAGGGACTTATAATGCATATATAGAAACACATGACACATCCACAGGTAGGGACCTATACGCCGTATCAATGGTTGTTCTGCAATGTTTACAAGTCGTCCGATTAATCACGATTAGTCGTCCTAATCGGTCCCCGGTGACCGATTTGGGCTACCGACGCGATTAGCTTGATCAAAAAGCTGGTCATCCGATTAGTCGACAACTAATCACGATTAGTCGTCCGACTAGGACAGGGATGACCAGTTTGGCTCCTGTTCTTCCTCTCCTTTCCTTCCTCTGTTCACAAATCTGAACTATATTGCTTATGCTTGCTTGGATCTTGGACTTGGATATACTCCTTTGATGTGGTATGCTGCTTGTGCTTGGATAATTGGATAGGGTATAAACTGCCCTGGGTAGTGTGGGTGGTAGCTGCTTGTGCATAGGCTCTGGGACTACAGGCTCGACTAGGCTCGACTAATCGGCCTGATCGACGACTAATCACGATTAATCGCCTGGTCGGTCCCATGACGACTAGGTTCGACTAGACGACTTGTAAACATTGTTGTTCTGTGGGGAAAAGGATACCAAAAGAATGCTTTTATGCTAAAGAAATAGAAAAATGTGCAATATCTATTGGTGAGAGGGAAAACAGTTATCATACATAAGCTGGATTTGTTTGTAAGGAAACTGAGTGCTATATAGGGCAGGGCTACCCAAACTTGTGGGAATAGGACCAACTTGTTCCTTTTTATGTTTTATGTGATCTCATTAATTGACCAAAAATAATCATTTTGGAGAAATAATTAATGATGACATGCATTACACTGTAATATAGTTTACTATGCATATCATGACCATGCATTGTCTTTGCAACACGTTTAGTAACAAATTTCCTACGCTAGCTAGTTCAACTTGTTTCAGTGCGCGATTACTTATTGCGATGTTCTGCATGACACATAAATTATGATTTTGTTGTGTTGCCTGGTAGACTACAATCTCCACTATCCAGATACCAGCAGGAGCAACTCAAGAACAACAACAACAACAACAACAACAACAACAACAACAACAACAACAACAACAAAGCCTGTCAGTTCCAAGCAAGTTGGGGTAGGCTAGAGTAGAAACCCACCAAGAGCACCCAGTCACGGTTCAGGCACTTCAATAGCTGCTTTCCAAGATGTAGGATTTGCATCAGTTAACTTTTGCTGTGGAATAATTATCTTATAAGTTATGACTAGCCATCTCTATAGGCATATTGAATCAAAATATTTGTTCTACCAAACTAATATATTTCTTGCGCTTTGCAAACCTTAGTATCATCCTACAAGACTGCAATATACCTTTATAGAGTGGAAAAGATATGGTTTTCTGCAGATCTAGAGTGAGAGAATGCTGAATAATGATAATGCACAAACAATAGACCAAACAGGAATAGTAATGTATCCTTTCAGAAACATAACACATTTGAATGCCTTAAAACCTGAAATGGTCTCAGATAGTTCATAGTTTCTTAGTACCACCAACGAAAGATCGAAGACAAATCATAAAGATGTTCGAGAAGGATGCATATGAAAACTCACCTCTTCTAGAAGCACAGAAATTATTCTCAACAACACAGATCATTGGATGCCTTCTTGGAGCAGCATACGCAACAGACATTCCTGCAAGTATGTATTGGTTTAATACTTTAATGTTTAAATGGAGAAGGAGAAAATGAATTTGAAGGGTTTTATGTCAATGGCTTATCCTTATCTGCCAAGAAAAGGGCATGAGTGACAGAGAATGCCTAATACAAAGCATATATGAGCTATATCAATATGTACCATCTGCATAATATACAAACGAAAGACATAAAGCTACTGCAGCATAAATACCCCTTTCCTTCAGCAAATCATAAGTATCACCTAAAAAAATAGCAACGTGAGAAACCCTCGCCTGCATAGCCTAGATGAGTATTGCAGTCAGACAAATAAAACCATGAGAAGGCTGATTTGTGTTGTTGCAATGTGGAATCTAGTTGTACCAATTCCAGTATTATTTTGCAAATGCGAATGGATATACAAAACAGGTTCTCTAACATAACTTCTACATCCATAGCAAAGTTCATCAATATAAAAGACCGTAAACAAAACAAGACCTCATGCCCATTTAGGCCACATATACAGCCATCATAAAAAAAAACAAGTTCACATGGTGAAGCAACACAAACAAAGATACATCCTGTTCTATTATAGATAGAAAGTCTCTTCAAATTGCAATCGACCCACAATTTTCAATCCAAGCCCAACGTCCAATATGGAAAAGCTAATAAACACATCAACCTCTCTAGTATACCACACATAGTTCTAGGGAAAAAAATCACATCAGTGCCACGGGGTGCGAAATTGTGACTCACCAGCTACAAGGTAGGTGAACGAGGCGCCAAAGAGGACGGCGGATGGCACGAAGACGACCATCCAGTAGAAGTCGGCGGCCTCAGCGGTGGTCATGTAAAAGGCACCTCCGCGGTACCGGTACGCCTCGGGCTCCTCCTCCCTGCTGCTGGCCGCGGCGGGCAGCGCCTCCAGCATGCGGCGCTCCCGGCAGAAGGGCCGCTCCGCGGGCTCGGCGGGGAACACGATCCCGAGGCTGACGCACGCGGCAGCTGCCACAGCGGCGGCGATGCAGCAGGCGGCGGTCACGGCCAGCGGGCGGCGGAGGCGCGGTGGGAGGGAGTGCTCGTCGTCGCGGAGCGCCGCGTAGGCGCGCCGCGGCATCAGGAAGGCCTGCCGCAGCGCGTCGCCGAGGAGTGCCATCTGCGGCGGCGGCGGCGGCGTTGCGGAAGGGTAAGGAGGAGAGGAGGGTAGTGGGTGGGCGAAGGCGACAACCCTAGACGCGGTTTTGCGGGAGGGAGAGGGGAGGATTCGGAGACATGGAGCGGAAGAATTGGGAAGAAGGTGGTCAGGTGAGGACGGCTCCGCTTTCGGGGGCTAGTTTGGTTGCCTTGCGGGAAGGGGGAAAACAAGGGGGGCCGCGAACCCGCGAGGTTGCTCCAATTCTCTGATCTTGTCAACGCAAAGTTAGGCAAACATTAGTGTTTTTTTGACCGCAGGCAAACATTAGTGTTACCACTGTGTCGATATATATCACTATTGTTTTCATCCGTTCAAAACAATATATTTTTACATTGAAAATAGGTCTATAATAGTAATAGTGCCAATGGTTACATTTTGCTTTTTACTAATTTGAATGCTTTATATAGAGTTTAAAGAGCAAAAAAAAAAGTAGAAACTCAGTATTTGTTTTCTTTTTTTTCTCGACTAGATAAATCAAAGGAATAAAATCGAACAATACTCACTTTAAGGGTATGTTTGATAGGGATCTAGATTTTCGTAGAAATGTTTTCTATTCATATTCTCTCAAGAAACATTTCTAGTAATGAATTAAAATCACTTCGTGAAATCGTTTGGCTCCTAGCTTAGATTGTGATTTAAAAAATATTTTTTCACAAAAATTTAAAAAAATATATTCTTAAACTTTTTATGGTGAAGAACAACTTATTTCACTTAAAAACAATTAACTAAAAAATTATTGTTGCTAGACAAAAGGGGGCCAGAATTAGAATCACGTGAAACCAACTATATGTCGTTTCTCCTTGCTAGGAATAAAAATGAGAAACATTTCTAGTGATTCTCGAGTGAAATGTTTTTCATCTGAGCCATTTGGCAGTGATTTTATCGATTTTCACAAGAATCATAAAAACGAGAAATATTCCTAGTGATTCTCGAGTGACATGTTTCTCACCTGACCCATTTGGCGGTGATTTTATCGATTTGAATCAGAAAAATTCTAGTTTCCAAACGGGACCTAAACTTCACATACTATGCAAACAAAATAACAAAAAAAGATTCAATTAGCTTGATTAGTCCACGTCTCCAGAATATGTTGATGTTATTTAACAATTTGTGAGCTCCATTTTGTTGCTTCTAATTTTCTATGAAAATAGGTTATGCTTTCCTAGGGGGGAGGTATACATGGCCAAATACCTATAACTTCGATTTGAGTGGCCGATTTAGTCTGAATTTGATATTACCTAAGTTTTTGTAACACCCAAAATTTGCTTGAACTCAAAATAGGAGGAATTGAACTAATATGCTATTGATTGTGCATAATAATCATAGAGAAATAATAATTTTGTTTGAATTAAAATACAATATAAGGTTAGTAACATGCTGATGCATTCATGCTGGTGCATTCATTTTGTTGTATTGTGTGGTTTTGACATAAATTTAAATAGATTCAAAACTCATTTGAAAACTGATTTGGAGAATAGAGAAAAAATATTAAAAAAAACTTTACCTTTTCCCTTTTCGGCATGGAAGCCCAGTAGCCAAGGCCGACCTGTTTTCTGCTCCGCAGGCCCAAGCCGCCAGCTTGGCCACACCGCGAGCGCCTCTCCCCGTCTCACTGCAGTGCGGACCCCGCTCCTTGAGCCACCGACACCTGGGGCCGCGTGTCGGCTACCTCCATCCTCATCCTCGCGCAGCGACCGAGCCGGGGTCTAGTTCACCGACCCGAACTCGAGAGGCCTTTACCTGTATACCCCTAAAAAAGATGGCGGTCTCCTACATACCCCTGAAAAGTTTATTCTCACCTGTATACCCTCACGCTAACTTTTCATTACCCACATGCCCTTCCGTCGGTATTCTGTTATGTTTTCGACGTTAAGTGTGGGACCAAGGTGGAAAAATGACCTTTTCGCCCTTCAGTTTAATGAAACTTCTAAAATTTATAGTAATTCATAGAAAAATCATAAAATGAAAAATGAAGATGTTTTGGAATCCTTGTGAGTATATCTATGCAGTAGGTATGTAATATTGTATGTTTATATAGAAATTTTCTACGGTAAAAATACATCAAGTTCCGCGGCACTTGATATATTTTTACCGCAGAAACTTTTTATATAAACATACAATATTACATACCTACTGCATAGATATACTCACAAGGATTCCAAAACATCTTCATTTTTTATTTTATGATTTTTCTATGAATTACTATAAATTTTAGAAGTTTCATTAAACTGGAGGGCGAAAAGGTCATTTTTCCACCTTGGTCCCACACTTAACGTCGAAAACATAACAGAATACCGACGGAAGGGCATGTGGGTAATGAAAAGTTGGCGTGAGGGTATATAGGTGAGAATAAACTTTTCAGGGGTACGTAGGAGACCGCCATCTTTTTTAGGGGTATACAGGTAAAGGCCTCCGAACTCGAACCCAATCTTGAATCCACCGGATTTCTTTCCTTGCCTAGCACGCATAGCCCCTATAAGAGCCGTCGCCTCCCTTCTTGCTGCCATTTTCCAACCCCGAGTCGCTACGGCCTCGCATCGAGCCCTCGCAGCGCCACCTAAACCCTAAGCGCCGCTGTCGGGGTCAATTCCGCCATTCCTCTCCTTCATTGTCTTCGTAGGTTTGTTCTTGGGTTTCGTTTTGAACTCTGGAACGTTTCGGTGTCCTCAATTTGATTCGTTTTGCTCACTTCATGCCGTATCCGTGAACAGGGACGCCGCCGTCCGCCCCTCTTCATAATCCACCGTCGTCGGTCCTCCTTTGCTTTCGATTTCGAGCTAGGTGAGTTCGCACCGAGCTTCTCATTCGATTGCATCTATTCACGCGTCAAATGGTGACCGGGACAGCTTGATTGAGTTGCACCGCCACGAATTGCTCATCGCCGGCCATGGCGCCGACTCTCAGTTCACCGCCGGCGCCCCCTTTCATCCGATCTAATCTCCGCCCTCCAATCTCGATCCAACGGCCGAGATGAGACCATACCCCTTCGACTGTACCTTTTATAAAAAGGACCCTGCATTTTTGTTAAAGAGGCCCCGTGTTTTGGCTTAATGGAACCCGTCGTCCATTGCATATTTTGAGAATACGTCTTCTGCACTGGAAGGCGTAAACTATATCTGCGTAAATCAAAAATATGTTTTTAATTATTTAAAGAATTGTCTTCTATTTCGTTTTGCTTATAAAATCTCCATTTTAACTTCGATTGGACCCGTTCAAGTTGCGTTAAGTTCATATTCGCGAGCTCGACATGTGAGTACTACTGTACAGTAGGTTTCCAACTATTAAATTTTGAGCTTATATCATGGTTCAGCTAGGCGTTAGGCGGAATCTAGGCGCTGACCCTCAGCCTAGCGCCTAGTCGGGAGTAATCGCGCCTAGGCGTTCCTAGGCGTTTTGTATATATACTAATATACATGTATTATCTTCTAAAGAAAAAAATAAACAGCTGAATAGTGGGTCTCGATAGATAGAAAGGCTGGCCTAGATAGATAGAAAGGCCCAAGAGGCAAGAGTCCCGTCCATTTCCTGCCCAAGACTCCAACCTTATCCATCTCTCTGCCCAGCCTTACTCGATGCCCTCTCCTCATCGTGCCGCACCCGCATCCACGCTTGATGCCGCTGCCTTCTTGGATCTGCATCCGTCGCTGTCGCCGGTTCTTCTCCCTCTGCGACATCTCTCTCCTCTTCTCGCTCGCGCCGCTCACGCCCTCCACCGCCCCCCGTCCCTGCTTTCTCTGCCTCCTCTGCCACAGCCGCCGCCTGGTCCTCCCTCGTCGGTGACCTCAAACCGCCTAGGGGTCCGCCTACCCCCATAGGCGAGGCGGAACCCCCTCGTCGAGCGCCTAGTCGCCGCCTAGCGGAACCTTGGCTTATATTAATGTATATATTCATCTAAAGGAAATTTTAGAAAATTCATATCTTTCATGTTTCAGCTCCGTTTTTCATGATCTTTTACGTCTACGTGATCGTAGCAATGTGTAGAATAGTTTTATAAACTTTTTATACTATTTTGCTACTGTTGGTGTTCTGTTCTAATTGTATCTTCTTGTTTGCTTCGTTTATGATTGTTCGAATGCTTGTGTGTTGATGCTTGGTGATCGAGTATAGACGGTGAGCAATACTTCAACGATTAGAAGTATCATTTTGAGCCGGACCAGCAGTACCAATAAGAAAGTTTTGATCAAGGCAAGTATAACATGGGACCATCCTTGTTGTCCTATTTATAGAAAATATTATTCATATGTCTGTGTCTTTCTTGGCAACCGTAGAAATTATTACTTAGTAATTGATACCCTAATTCCATATTACCTATGGGTTGTGCATTTGAGTAGCTTGGCTAGTGTGTGATCTATGAACAATGATCTTGTAATATGGCTAATAAATTATGCAGCCAACTATTAAGATGATTTTATTACTATTGAAAAGGGGTAGAGCATGTGTGTTATTTTGATGCTCTGGTTTATCTCCATAAAGACTTGTGAAAGCCCAAGTTTGGTTTTGGTAATTAATGACACCAAGTTGCTAATGCTATTGTATCAAGTGTGATTAAGCTAGGCATAAGCAACATGTGATGGAGGTGGATGTGGCAAGGAGTTGTGGCCACAAGATCACAAAGAAATGGTGCATGGACATGAAATGATGATCATGGTGGAGATGCACATGAAATGATGGACATGATGATCAAGTGAAGGAGAAGGATCCAAGAGCGCAAGGCAAAGGTATAATTATAGGGTTTTCCTTTTGCCGGTCTAAGATGAGTAGAGAAGTGATTGACCGGGTTTAGGATACATAGCCGACTATCAAGAGGGGCAATCACGGTTAGCTCGGAAATCAAGTGCCACTAGATCAATGTCTTGAGCATATGCATTTAGGATCTAGTAAAGAGCTAACATAATGCCTTAGAAAATGTTTGTGAAAATGCTAACACACGAGCACAAGGTGGTGATCACTTGTTGGTGTTGGCACATTTGCGAAGGCGGTGGAGTTTAAGTGGTAGAGAGGGGTTTGGGTTCCTCTCTCCCTCCCGCCGAGCTTGCGAGGCGGGATTCAGCGCTTTTTGGAGAAGTGAAACGCCTATTTTCTATTACGCCGAAAGTCGGAAAAGAAACGGAGGCGAACGGAGGTCACTGCGTGCACCGGACGCTGCACCGGACCCTGCACCGGACGCGGTCACTGTACGACCGGCGCGTCCGGTCAGGCAAACAGCGGTTCACGAGGACCACCGGACGCGGTGCGCGTCCGGTCACAGGTGACCGGACGCGTCCGGTTGTCCAGGGAGCTTACTGGACTCGCACCGGACGCGGGCACTGTGGCGTCCGGTCCGTTCTTCAGCGCGTCCGGTGGATGTTTCGCAGTGCGCGGCTCGGTGTTGACCGGCGCGTCCGGTGGGTCACGGGACCGGCGCGTCCGGTCGTGACCAGCGCGTCCGGTCGCTCGGTAGAGCGCGTCCGGTCAACGGTAACGGCTAGTTCGAACGGCACTTTTCTCGTCTGTCGCGTAGTGACCGGACGCGTCCGGTCACCCGGACCGGCGCGTCCGGTGCAGCGCGATTTCTGCTGCGTCGTTTCTAACGGCTAGCTGCGTACCCCTTCGTTATAAATAGATGGTGGCCGGGGTTTGAGGGTAACTCTTGCACATTTTGAGACCTAGAGACATCCTTTGAGCTAGAGAACAACCCCTCCACTCATCTCTTTGATTGATTGCACATCTTGAGTGAGATTGAGTGAGATTCAAGTGCATTGCTTGAGAGTTGCATTCTAGAGGCACTTGATCTTCGAGTTGCTGCGGATTTCTTGTTACTCTTCCGTGTTTCCCGACACGGTAGACGGCTTGGAGCAGCGGAGGTGATTGAGCTCACAATTGGAGATTGTTGGAGCCTTCACCAAGTGTTGTAAGGGGTTCTTGATCCTTCCCCGCGGGAGTTCGCAAATTGGATACTCTAGTGGAGCTCGTGGCTTGGAGGATCCCCATCTTGTGTGCGGTTGTGCGGCGCCCGCCGAGGGCTCAACTCTTGATAGTTGATTAGCTCGCGAACCGACAAGTGGGTGCATCACCACAACGAGGAGTAGCTTGCCGGGAAGCAAGTGAACCTCGGGATAAATTCTTGTGTCATTCTCTTCCCGAGGATTTCTCTTGTGTGATTGATTGATTGGTACTTCTCGTCTCTACACGGCGGTATAATCACTCGAAGCTCTTCTCTCGTTTTACTTCTCGTTTCTAGCTTGTTGTTGTTGTTGTGTTTAGTGGATAGCCTTGTACTAGAATTGTGTAGGTGGCTTGCTTAATTAGTTAGAGCTAGTGCTTTGTGCTTCGCCACCTTTCGTACTAACTTGTGGTCAAGTAATTTGTGTAGAAGTTTTTATTAGGCTATTCACCCCCCCCCCTCTAGCCTTTTTGGACCTTACAAGTGGTATCGGAGCCGAGGCACCGTTTATTTGAGGCTTAACAACCTACGGTGAAGAAGAAATGGCTCAAATAAGTTTGCACATCAACAACACAAAGAAGGCACCTCACTTTGATGGCACAAATTATGCATATTGGAAGGTTAAGATGACCGCACACCTCAAGTCAATCAATAGAGAAGTGTGGAAAGTCACCGAAACCAAATTTGAGGTTGCTAATCCAGAGGCACCTACACCGGTGGAAGAGAAGAAGCTCCAATGCAATGACATTGCCATTAGTGCTCTTCATGAGGCACTAGATGACAAGACCTTTGAGCAAGTGAAGAACATTGAGATCGCTCATGATGCTTGGGCCAAGCTAGAAGAAACATTTGAGGGCACCGAAGGCACAAAGACCGCTAAAGCATATATCTTGCAAGAAAAATTTTCAAGCTTCAAGATGCAAGATGATGAGAGTGTACCGGAGATGTTTCATAGATTGCAAGTCATTGTCAATGAGCTCAAGGCACTTGGTGAGGAAGTCAAGGACAACCAATTCTCTATGAAGTTCTTGAGAAGCTTGCCCAAGAGATTTGATACATTGATCACCGTGCTAGTGAGGACTACATTGAAGGATTCAACTCCTCAACAAATATTTCAAGAAGTGATGATCGATGATTCATATAGAGAAGATGATGAGAAGGATGAGTTGGTCAAGAAGAAGAAGAAGGAGAATGAGAAGAAAGATGATGAAAAGAAGAAGAGTGTGGCATTCAAAGCCACCACATCCAAGGGCAAGTCCAAGATTGAATCATCAAGTGAAGAAGACTCAAGCTCTTGTGATAGTGATGACATTGATGAGAAGATGGCTCTCTTTGTCAAGCAATTTGGCAAATTCATGAAGAAGAAGGGCTATCGTGCAAGGAGGAGGAAAAACTCATCCAAGAAGAATGAGCATAACATGAGATGTTTTAGATGTCATAGCAAAGACCATCTCATTGCAAAGTGTCCTTATGATAGTGATGATGAAGATGCTATCAAGAAGGAGAGGAAGAAGCAAAAGAAGAAGCAAGAAAAGAAGGAGAGTTCTTATAAGAAGAAGAATGATTCTCATGTTGCTACATGGGATAGTGATGACTCCTCAGGTGATGATGAGGATGACAACAAGAGCAAGAAGAAGGCACATGCTAGCATTGCTATTCAAGAGAAGGTCTCCCTCTTCGACACTCCATCGTGCTTCATGGCTAAGGCCGCTAAGGTATCATCCGATGATGAGAGTGATCATGATAATGCTAGTGATAGTGATAGTGATGAAGAAGAATTCACTAAAGATGAACTAATCACTATGCTAGAAGATTGCACTCAACATTATAAAGAATCTAGAAAGAAGTGCAAGGGCTTGCTTAAGGAAAAGAAAAACCTTATGCAAGAACTTGATGAGCTTAGGACATCTTATGAGAGTCTAAAGGTAGACCATAAGAAGCTTCAAAAGTCTCACACTAAGCTTGAAGAAGCTCACTCCTCTCTAGTTGAAAAATGTGAAAACATGCCAACTAATGTTGAGAAAGCTAAAACTTGCAACATAGGCATATCTTGTGATATAATTGATGAATCTTGTCATAAGCCTATTATTGTTGCTCCCACTAACCCTTCATGTAGCTCATCTACATCATCCTCATCTAGTAGTGATGGTTTCACTTGTGACTCCACACTTATAGTTGAGAATGAAAATCTCAAGAAGGAGGTAAAAGAACTCAATCACACTTTAGCTAAGGCTTATGGTGGTGAGGACCGCTTGCTTATGTGCTTGGATAGCCAAAGAGCTTCTCTCTACAAAGAGGGATTGGGCTATAACCCCAAGAAAGGCAAGGCCGCTTTTGCTCCTCACAAAACTCGTTTTGTGAAGAACAATGGTAGCTATTGCAAAAGTTGCAAGCAAGTTGGTCACATAGAGCAACATTGCATGAACAAGAAATCAAATGCTATTGTATCCTCAATCAAGTTTGATTCATTCTATATACTTACCAAGGGTACAAATGGTGTTCATGCTAAGTTCATTGGTGCACCATGGATGGGCTCAAAGAAGAAAGCCATTTGGGTACCAAAGAGCTTGGTCACTAACCTTGGAGGACCCAAACAAGTTTGGGTACCTAAAAGGAATTGATCTTATCTTGTAGGTCAATTACAAAGCCGGAGGAAGGCATTGGGTGCTTGATAGTGGGTGCACTCAACATATGACCGGAGATTCTTGTATGTTCAAATCAATTGATACAAGTCAAAATGGTGGTTTTGATGCTATCACTTTCGGTAACAACAAGAAAGGCAAGGTCAAGGGGCTTGGTAAAATTGCTATCTCAAATGACATGAGCATATCTAATGTGTTGCTAGTTGAGAGCTTGGATTTCAATCTTTTGTCGGTGGCACAACTTTGTGATCTTGGCTTCAAGTGCATATTTGGTAGTGATGATGTTGAAGTCATAAGTGTTGATGGATCAAACTTGATATTCAAAGGGTTTAGACATGGTAGTTTATACTTGGTTGACTTCAATGATAGTGAGACACAATTGACATCATGCTTGCTTAGCAAATCTAGTATGGGTTGGTTATGGCATAGAAGGCTTGGTCATGTTGGAATGAAACAGTTGAACAAACTTTTGAGGCATGACTTAGTTAGAGGTTTGAAAGATGTCACCTTTGAGAAGGATAAACCTTGTAGTGCTTGTCAAGCCGGCAAACAAGTTGGAAATAAACATCCTAGTAAGAGTGAAATGAGCACATCAAAGGCATTTGAGCTATTGCACATGGACTTGTTTGGGCCAACAACATACACTAGTATTGGTGGCAACAAGTATGGTTTTGTGATAGTGGATGACTACACTAGATACACTTGGGTGTTCTTTCTCTATGACAAGAGTGATGTTTATGATCTATTCAAGTCTTTTGTCAAGAGAGTGCAAAATGAGTTTGAGACTACCATCAAGAAGATTAGAAGTGACAATGGTAGTGAGTTCAAAAACACAAGAATTGAAGATTTATGTGATGATCTTGGTATTGGACATCAATTCTCACCAACATACACACCTCAATCCAATGGTGTAGTTGAAAGAAAGAATAGAACTTTGAT
Organism: Saccharum spontaneum; assembly: GCA_022457205.1. Classification (NCBI taxonomy): domain Eukaryota; kingdom Viridiplantae; phylum Streptophyta; class Magnoliopsida; order Poales; family Poaceae; genus Saccharum; species Saccharum spontaneum. The sequence continues at coordinate 25,129,873 of CM039591.1, read as the reverse complement.
TGACATGGCTAGATCAATGCTTAGTGAATACAATGTGAGTCATTCATTTTGGAGTGAAGCTATCAACACGGCTTGCTATTGTAGCAACCGTCTTTATTGCCATGGAAAGCTTGGAAAGACACCATATGAGTTATTGAATGGAAGAAAGCCCAACATTGCATACTTTAGAGTGTTTGGTTGCAAATGCTATATTCTCAAGAAAGGCACTAGATTGAGTAAGTTTGAAAAGAGATGTGATGAAGGGTTCTTACTTGGTTATTCTACCACAATCAAAGCATATAGAGTTTGGAATCTCACTAATGGCACCCTGGAAGAAGTTCATGATGTTGAGTTTGATGAAACCCAAGGTTCTCAAAATGAAGATCAAAACCTTAATGATGTAAGAGGAGATCAATTGTCAAATGCAATGAAGAACATGGACATTGGTGATGTTAGGCCAAGGCAAGTTGATGATGATGATATTCATGTGATCAACCAAAGTGTGCAAATTGATACAAATCAAGCAAGCTCTAGTGGTTCTCATGATGAAGTGCAAGATCAAGGTCAAGCTAATGGAAGCAATCAACTCCCAATACTCCAACCTACTAGTATTGCAAGAGATCATCCATTGGATCAAATCATTGGTGGAATTCAAAGTGGTGTTCAAACTAGATCAAGATTAGCATCTTTTTGTGAGCACTACTCATTTGTGTCACTTGAAGAACCTAAGAAAATAGAAGATGCTTTGAAGGATTCCGATTGGGTAAATGCCATGCATGAAGAACTAAACAACTTTGCTAGAAATCAAGTTTGGGAACTTGTGGAAAGACCAAAGAACTACAATGTAATTGGCACCAAGTGGGTCTTTAAAAATAAGCAAGATCAAGATGGCATGGTTGTGAGGAACAAAGCAAGATTAGTAGCACAAGGATACACTCAAGTTGAGGGTCTTGACTTTGGAGAAACATATGCACCGGTTGCAAGATTGGAGGCTATTAGAATCTTATTGGCATATGCTTGTGCACACAACATCAAGCTCTATCAATTGGATGTCAAAAGTGTATTTCTCAATGGTTACATCAATGAAGAAGTTTATGTTGAGCAACCTCCCGGTTTTGAAGATGGCAAGAAGCCCAACCATGTTTACAAGCTCAAGAAGGCATTGTATGGTTTGAAGCAAGCACCTAGAGCATGGTATGAGAGGTTGAGGGACTTTCTTCTCTCTAAAGGATTCAAGATGGGAAAGGTTGACACCACTCTCTTCACCAAGAAAATTGGAAATGACTTGTTTGTGTTGCAAATCTATGTGGATGACATTATCTTTGGATCAACCAATCAAGATTTTTGTGAAGAATTTGGAAATATGATGGCAAATGAGTTTGAGATGTCTATGATTGGAGAGCTTAGTTACTTCCTTGGACTTCAAATCAAGCAAATGAAGAATGGCACTTTTGTAAGTCAAGGCAAGTACATCAAGGACATGATCAAGAAGTTTGGATTGCAAGATGCTAAGTCAATGAGTACACCAATGGGCACAAAGGATCAATTGGGTATTGATGATAGTGGTAACATGGTAGATCAAAAGCAATACCGGTCTATGATTGGAAGTTTGCTCTATGTCACCGCTTCTAGGCCGGATGTGATGTTTAGTGTGTGCAAGTGTGCAAGATATCAAGCTTCACCTAGAGAAAGTCACTTGAAAGCAACCAAGAGGATATTGAGATATCTTAAGGGCACTCATGATGTTGGATTATGGTTTCCAAAGGGGTCTAATTTTGAGTTGATTGGATATTCGGACTCCGACTATGGTGGATGCAAGATTGATAGAATGAGCACAAGTGACACTTGTCAATTGCTTGGAAGGTCTCTTGTTTCATGGTCATCAAAGAAACAAAATAGTGTTGCACTATCTACCGCCGAGGCCGAATACATTAGTGCCGGTAGTTGTTGTGCACAATTGCTTTGGATGAAGGCCACCTTGAATGACTTTGGAATCAAGTTCAAGAATGTACCATTGTTTTGTGACAATGAAAGTGCTATCAAGATGACTCAAAATCCGGTTCAACATTCAAGAACAAAGCACATTGACATAAGGCATCACTTCATAAGAGACCATCAACAAAAGGGTGATATTTGCATTGAGAGCATTGGCACCGAAGATCAACTAGCCGACATATTCACAAAGCCACTTGATGAGAAAAGATTTTACAAGTTGAAAAATGAATTGAACATACTTGACCTCTCCAACTTGAGATGAGTGCAACCCCACATTATTATATGACATGCCTCTCCTCCGACATAACAAGGTAAAGTTGTTTGACATATCATCCATACTTTGCTAAGGACATGGTTAGAACATATAGACATATTTGCATGACAAATAGGCTCATTCATGAAAATCAAATGATTTTAATGTATATATGGTACCACTATTGCTTCTATGTTTGATTGATCTAGTGGTAGCATATGACATGTTTGTGGGCTTGCAAACCTAGTGTTGAATCTAGAAAATGAGCTCATGATGTGTAATTCAACATGGTCAAGATAACCCTTATACTTTATGAGGTGTGAAGAAGCTTGTCCTTGGATCAAACCGAATTACATATTCTAGGCAAGTGATCTAGATTGAACCATAATTTGGACTCCCTCATATTGGTTGACTTAACTCTCACTAAAATTGGCACCTTTTTGGTGATTGTTGACAAAGGGGGAGAGAAAAGTCACAAAGATAGAAAAGTCACCAAGGGGGAGAAAGATATAATAAGAGGGGAGAGAAAATTCACAAAAAGAAAAAGTTACTAAGGGGGAGAGAAAGCATAAGATAAGACTTTGGAAAGGAATCAATTAAATTTAAGCACACAAGTAGGGGGAGCAAGCTCATGAACTATTTGTTGCATTTGTATGCGCATTAACATGATGAATTGTTGCATTGCAAAGCTTAAATTCTTATTCATGTTTGTTTGGTGATTGCTAGAATTAGAACTTGAATGATGATTTGTTAAGAGTAGCCTTTTAAGTGGTATCTAGACACCTTTGCTTATAATGTTGATCTCACGGGGTACTTTAGTGTTTATGATCTTTACAAGTGATGAATTACAAGTGGTGTCTAGCTACATCGATGCTAAGGATGGTATATAAAGGCAACTCCGATTGGTATCACGCTTCAAAGGTCCATTCTATATACCTTAGCATCAATTTGATAGTAGTAACTCTCCCAAAATTCAAATCCATACATATGTGCACAATTGAACCAAACTCATGGAAGCACATATGTAGGGGGAGTTAATACTATCGAAATTGAAAATTGATTTCATTTCATATCTTTGTGATGGTTGTCATCAATTACCAAAAAGGGGGAGATTGAAAGCCCAAGTTTGGTTTTGGTAATTAATGACACCAAGTTGCTAATGCTATTGTATCAAGTGTGATTAAGCTAGGCATAAGCAACATGTGATGGAGGTGGATGTGGCAAGGAGTTGTGGCCACAAGATCACAAAGAAATGGTGCATGGACATGAAATGATGATCATGGTGGAGATGCACATGAAATGATGGACATGATGATCAAGTGAAGGAGAAGGATCCAAGAGCGCAAGGCAAAGGTATAATCATAGGGTTTTCCTTTTGCCGGTCTAAGATGAGTAGAGAAGTGATTGACCGGGTTTAGGATACATAGCCGACTATCAAGAGGGGCAATCACGGTTAGCTCGGAAATCAAGTGCCACTAGATCAATGTCTTGAGCATATGCATTTAGGATCTAGTAAAGAGCTAACATAATGCCTTAGAAAATGTTTGTGAAAATGCTAACACACGAGCACAAGGTGGTGATCACTTGTTGGTGTTGGCACATTTGCGAAGGCGGTGGAGTTTAAGTGGTAGAGAGGGGTTTGGGTTCCTCTCTCCCTCCCGCCGAGCTTGCGAGGCGGGATTCAGCGCTTTTTGGAGAAGTGAAACGCCTATTTTCTATTACGCCGAAAGTCGGAAAAGAAACGGAGGCGAACGGAGGTCACTGCGTGCACCGGACGCTGCACCGGACCCTGCACCGGACGCGGTCACTGTACGACCGGCGCGTCCGGTCAGGCAAACAGCGGTTCACGAGGACCACCGGACGCGGTGCGCGTCCGGTCACAGGTGACCGGACGCGTCCGGTTGTCCAGGGAGCTTACTGGACTCGCACCGGACGCGGGCACTGTGGCGTCCGGTCCGTTCTTCAGCGCGTCCGGTGGATGTTTCGCAGTGCGCGGCTCGGTGTTGACCGGCGCGTCCGGTGGGTCACGGGACCGGCGCGTCCGGTCGTGACCAGCGCGTCCGGTCGCTCGGTAGAGCGCGTCCGGTCAACGGTAACGGCTAGTTCGAACGGCACTTTTCTCGTCTGTCGCGTAGTGACCGGACGCGTCCGGTCACCCGGACCGGCGCGTCCGGTGCAGCGCGATTTCTGCTGCGTCGTTTCTAACGGCTAGCTGCGTACCCCTTCGTTATAAATAGATGGTGGCCGGGGTTTGAGGGTAACTCTTGCACATTTTGAGACCTAGAGACATCCTTTGAGCTAGAGAACAACCCCTCCACTCATCTCTTTGATTGATTGCACATCTTGAGTGAGATTGAGTGAGATTCAAGTGCATTGCTTGAGAGTTGCATTCTAGAGGCACTTGATCTTCGAGTTGCTGCGGATTTCTTGTTACTCTTCCGTGTTTCCCGACACGGTAGACGGCTTGGAGCAGCGGAGGTGATTGAGCTCACAATTGGAGATTGTTGGAGCCTTCACCAAGTGTTGTAAGGGGTTCTTGATCCTTCCCCGCGGGAGTTCGCAAATTGGATACTCTAGTGGAGCTCGTGGCTTGGAGGATCCCCATCTTGTGTGCGGTTGTGCGGCGCCCGCCGAGGGCTCAACTCTTGATAGTTGATTAGCTCGCGAACCGACAAGTGGGTGCATCGCCACAAGGAGGAGTAGCTTGCCGAGAAGCAAGTGAACCTCGGGATAAATTCTTGTGTCATTCTCTTCCCGAGGATTTCTCTTGTGTGATTGATTGATTGGTACTTCTCGTCTCTACACGGCGGTATAATCACTCGAAGCTCTTCTCTCGTTTTACTTCTCGTTTCTAGCTTGTTGTTGTTGTGTTTAGTGGATAGCCTTGTACTAGAATTGTGTAGGTGGCTTGCTTAATTAGTTAGAGCTAGTGCTTTGTGCTTCGCCACCTTTCGTACTAACTTGTGGTCAAGTAATTTGTGTAGAAGTTTTTATTAGGCTATTCACCCCCCCTCTAGCCTTTTTGGACCTTACAACTTGTCTGTACGTGATTTAGCCGGAACATATAGTACAACTGTGAGGGTTATATGGCTCTGTCTTTAGTTGTTTAAGAGACCTTTTCTAGCTTATTAGTGGTTGCCTTAATTGGCGTAAGAATGGTTTGCCACGTTGGGTGTAGGACAACTTCTAGTCTATGAGTATAGCCGAGAAGGAAGTATGCCATTTGAAAAGGGGTTCCTACATCTGTTTGTCGAGTGAATCTAATTGCTCTAACTTGTTAGACGAACTCTTGAATAAATTTATATAATTTTTAGTGTTTTGAAATTAATTACCCCAATGCAACTGAAAACCATGACTCACAATGAAAGTGTACATCTCTGCGCAGAGTTTAATAAACTGATATGCTAGTCGTGCCCACAGATACGGGCGGTCTTAGAACATTTACAGATAGATGATCACCATTGTTATATCATATTTTAATTACTGTTGATATTATTATGCCATGATAATGCTATTTCATTATTCTTATTACAATTGATCATTGATTCATTAATGGGATTTGGATTACCTTAATACTACTCAATTGCCAATTATATAATGAATAAAAGCTATATGTAGTCAAACAGTGTCTAGCCTTTTCTGCCACACGAACCCTGAGTTATACTTGTTGAGTACGACATGTGCTCACTCTTACTATTTCCACCATAACAGATGGAGATTGGGATGATGATTATCGTAACGAGTACTAGTCTTGATGTCAACCAGTCAAGCACGTCCCTGTGTTTGGACTTTCCGCTAGAGATTTGTTATTAGTAGTTACTCGTTTTATGTATGAGACTATGTGATAAATATTCATTCGCTATGTAATAAGCATTGTGATGATACTTTGTAATTTGTCAATTTATGTGTGCAGGTTTACTGTGATGCACATAAGTCTTTTATGCATCATATTTTTGTCCTTAAAAATGGGTGTGACAGTTTTGAGCAGCGATTTAGTTTGTTATAAAGTTTATCAATATCTCACATTCTTTTGCTAAATTTTTTCAAAAATATTTTGGACTAATTTTTAAAACTCTGCATTTCATTTCCCGTGTGTCTGTGCTCCATGACCGCACTCGCCTGTATCGCGCCGTCGAACCGTGCGCAAGGAACGCTCGCACCCCTTTGCTTCTCACACGTATTGGGACATGTGCAACATCCGATCTACTTTTGCATCATCCAGATAAAATACTTACAACCATTGGCGGATCCAGGGGGGCTGGGGGGGCTGCAGCCCCCCCGGCAGCATGACATTTCCATAGGATTACTGTTGCAATTAGCTCTAAATTACCCTTAAATCTTTATGGTTAATCACAATCTCTATTACTTAGCCCCTCCCTTGATCCCATCCTGGATCCGCCACTGCTTACAACATACATCTGAAACACTTGCAAAACACCAGAAAGCACTTGAAAGCCATTGCAAGCATATGTAACATCCAGATAAAACACTTGTAACATATGTGTGAACCATATGTAACATCTAAATTAACATGCTTGCAACTTATGTCTGAAAAACAGATGAAACATTTGAAATAGACGTTTGCAACATACGTGTATTGCCATTACAACATATGCAATATCTCGATATAGTTTTGCAATATCCATATAAAACACTTGTATACATACATCTAAAACATAAAACACTTGAAATATACGCTTGCAACATATCAGGCACGACACTCTAGTAGGCAGCGACTACCATGTCAAGTGCATTGAGGAACTCGATAACCGCCTCGATCGGCTGATCAGGGCTGGGAGGTGGTGGAGGGAAGAGCACCACAGACTTGGCCGCCGCGAACTTCTTCCACTGAGGGCACTGGGGCGTGAGGAGCCTCGAGGCGGGTGCAAAGTACGACATTGTCGCAACACCCTCATCGTCTCCGGCTGCAGAAGGAGGTGATAAGGAGGACGCCGGTCCCAGCAATGAGGGCAGGGGCGGGCGAGAGACGCGACTCCAGCGGTGGAGCCTAACGTCGCGGAGGTGGACAAGGGCCCAGGGCGGAGGAAGTAGAGGTGCTTGCCACTAGCGGTGGCAGACGGGGAGCGGACCTTGCGGCGAGCGCATGAGGCGGAGTAGGATATTTTTTCTAGGATGTGGAGTTCTTGTAGCCGGATGCCCGCACCACAGTATTACCGTTAAAACTTTTATTTGCTAAATATTTGATTAGACAAATTTTCTGTAACAAACCAAATCCTAAATCCTGAATAATGAATGTTTTCAAATGCCTAAAATTTGTCCGGCCTAAAAAAAGTTTGATTTCCAATCAGACCTGCAGTGGTACTCTAAAACGATACCCTAAACCTTTAGAGTATGAATATAGAGTAAAAACTGCTGCACTGGGTACTCTAAAACGATACTCTATCCTTTCTCTCACTCTATATTTAGAGTGGTACTGTGCTTACTCTATACTCTATAGTGACGGCCCCACTAGCTAAACAAAGGAAAAAATGCTATAACTCACAAACCAAAAATCCAAATTAAATTTCGATTTCATCATTAAATTCGTCTCAATAAATCCTTAAAAACTAGATCACACATGGATATATTTAGATAAAGTGACAAGTGGGTCCCATAGTGAATAGAATGGATAGAGGATGATATAAAGGATGGATGAGTACAGGAGAATTGAGTATAGAGGAGGACGTACGGAGGATGAATATAGAGGTTCGATACTGCCGGTAGTCTCAGAACTGTGGAAACAGAGCCGTTCCCTGTTCCCGAAACTAGTCTTCACTCCTGCTGGCGGCGTGCGGAGGCCGGGTCGACGAGAGGAGATGACGTTGGCGGCGGGGCTGGGGTACGCCCTGATCGCGCTGGGCCCCGCCTTCTCCCTCTTCGCCGGCGTCGTCGCCAGGAAGCCCTTCCTCGTCCTCATCCTCCTCTCCAGGTCTTCCCCCATGCCTCGCCCGTTTCTCGTGCTTCTTTAGCCGCGTTTTGATCAGATCGTCCGTTGCCCTCTAGTAAAAGCGAACATTCAGTTCATCAATTGGGGCAGGAGGCGGGTGGCGTTTGTTTGAGGCGTTCCAGTGTGTGATTTCGTGAGGCAAACGCGGAATATTGGTTTACTTGTGCAGTTGTGCTAGGGTTCAGTAGTTCCTTGCGGATCGATCCGGATGCTGCTAGTTGGATTCAGCTCACATGGCGTATTGGCATGTACTGTGTAGTTTTTGAGTTCTCAATTTATCTCATTTGTTTGCGAAATCCGTGAATCTGGTTTGGAATGAATGTGTGGATCTCAGACCTGTAGAACTTGCACGGTTGTGCAAATGATGCTCTCCCTAGGTAGTGGGTAAACCAAAGCTTGCTGACAGTTTACTCTATGTGTATTGTCTTGACAGCTTAATCTAGGTAGTTGTGCACCAATGTATAGGAGATTAGGAGTTGACCTTTAATCAGTCTCATAACGATTCTTTTCTTTATTTTTGATTTGTACATATATTTTCATGTAGTATCAACATAAGCATGGATTCCTGTTTAATGTATATTGTCTCGACACCCCCCTCCTCCTTTCCAACTGTCACAATTCATTGCTAGAAGGATGCAAGAGAAATGGTGATTCGTCATGAAAATGTAAATTGGCATTTCAAATACCTAAGATCAAAGACTGAGGAAGAACTGGTGTCATCAATTATTTTGTTTGTAGTCAACAAGAAGGATATGAGCTATAGAAGAAAAAAAAAAAACGTTCGGAACCTGACTGAGAGATCCATGTGTGCGCGACTGTGCGTGCGTCATACCTGTCTCAAAGCATTTTTCTGATACAATGCTACCTCATATAACTATCAGTATCCTGATATTACACCTCTGACCTCTGCAAGTACTGAATCTGATGTGTTCTCCAAAAGAAGCACTGTTAGAAACTACTCCAGAAATGTCTGCAATTGGATTTAATGGATGCATCCATTATCTGGAACGAATAAACTGGGGTATGAGAAACTTCTCGAATTATAAGGCTTAAGCTGTCATACTTTATTAGTCAGTACTCACTACAGTCACAAATAAGTGATGTAACTTTTCTCCATTCATTTTGTTAATGCTTGAATCTTTACATTTGGTAATTTTGAGTGATATTCTCTTCTCCTTTTGTGATGACCTTATCAAGGGAAAGGCACAACACAGTCAGGGTTGGTGTGAAAGCTTTTATAGTCTTGCTAGTTAAGTCTGGTCTCAATCAACGGAGAAGTTCCAACTTCCAAATGAATATGCTTAGTTATTTTGTTCACAAGATAATGCATTAGTTTGAAAGAAAATATAAGTCGGCTTAATCCTCTACGTTAGAGTGAACAGTTTACAGACCTAGAAATGGAAACTAGAAACCATTTTTCTCTCTATCCATGTTGCCTTCAGACCCTTGATGGTAGTACGGTGAGTTCCCGTTTCCCAGCATCACTGCCCTATGTTCTTTAGTGCCTGAAACACTAAAGTATATTGTACATTCTCTTATGAATTTTCAAATGGAAGGATATAATATCATATTTAAATATTAACCTTGGCTTTTATCTTTTAGTGCAGCACCTTGTTTTGGCTTATAAGTTTGATAGTCCTCTCGGGAATATGGAGGGGATTTCTTCCTATAAAGTCAGGAGCTTGGTGGGCATATGCGATTCTGATCCTTACATCTGTCGCATTGCAAGAAGGCACTCGTCTTGTGTTTTGGAGGCTTTACAAGTAGGTCCATAAAATATAAGTTGACATGTCTAGGTCCATAAAATATAAGTTGACATGTCCTTATCTGCTGTGGTAATTGAATATATGGGATCTGATAACAATTTTTCCAGGAAAATGGAAGAGATGCTAGATGCTTTTGCTGATAGAATATCTAAGCCACGTCTTAGTTTGACTGACAAGATGCTCATTTCTTTAGGTAAGATTTTGTTATTTTGATACAAGGTGAAAAGTATATTTTTCTAGTTTTCATTCGTAAGTTATTCTTATTTTGGTACAAGATGAAAACATCTGTTGTAGTTCTGGTTCAAGACCAAATGGTTTCTTTTCTTGGCAATTTATGTAATTATTATTTCTCTATTGCTGCATTGTGTTTAACCCAAATTTTGAATTTAAATGAATGTATACATATTGTAAGTTGCACTTGTATATGTGCCAAATTATGCCCCAATTTTATAGAAGGGACACGCATAGCAAAAATTCTTTCATGGAAAAAATCGCTTGTCATGTTATTTGTAAGCTTCTAGGATTTTCTTTTGCTAATTTTCTGGGGACTGATTCCAACAAGGTTATTAAATGCGCTAATAAATGCTTTGCCAGGGCTCTAAAATTTGTGTTCATAACAGAACAGACACAGTTTCTCTGGTTGTGCATTGTTGATTTGAATCTAGGAAGTCTCCCAAACATAAGCATGGTTTGCTAACTAGTTAAGTACTTTAAATCTGAGGATATGCTTCTTTAAATCTGAGTTTATGCTTTTACTTATTGCTTGGTAGGAACAATTGCTCTTTGCTATCACTCTAGGATGTCACAACTATAAGTGCTACATTTGCTCAATTTTGTTTGAAAATGTTTGTGCAGCTGGTGGTTTAGGCCATGGAGTGGCTCATGCAGTGTTTTTCTGTCTCAGTCTTTTGACTCCAGCGTTTGGTCGAGCCACATTTTATATTGAAACATGCTCAAAGATGCCATTTTTCCTTGCTTCAGGCAAGTTTTTTTTTCCCACCTTACTCCCTAATATGACTCATTACCAATGTTTTTAAATCGGCTTATCGTCCCTAATCGGTCTGGTACCGATTAGGACGATCAGGACGATTAATCAACGATCAGGACGATTAATCGACCTCTGATCGGTCTAATCGTCCATATAATTGTCCAGCATATAGCAGTATATATACCATATACTATATAGCAGCCCTAGGCAAGTTGTGGCCCTGTAGATTCTCAGACGCACCAATAGCTTCAGAGAAGGGAGGAGGAAGCAGAAAGCAGCAGGGAAGATCCACAGACGGGATGCTTGGATTGGAACTGGAAGGGAGGGAGGAGGGAGTGAGATGCACGCAGCAGGGAAGAGATGCAGCTCAGCAGCTGCACGCACAGCTGACGGCTGGAGTGGGAGTGAGGACTGAGGAGAGAAAGAGTGGGAGTGAGCTATATAAGAGAAACCCTAATGGGCCTGGCCCAAATAAATATAGCCCAATAAATTGAAGCAGCCCATCTGCCTATTTAGTGCTGATCGGCCAAGAGACCTAATCGGACGATTAATCACGAGTAATCGACGATTAATCGGACAATCAGGTTTCTGATTGCTCTGATCGAATCGGACGGCCTAATCGAGTGCTAAGTACCGATAAGGACGATTAATCGCGATTAATCGGACGATCAGAAAACATTGCTCATTACCATGGGAGGGAATAAGCATATTCATTCTAACTGGGAAAAACGAATTTGTAAGCCACATTTCTTCCTAGTTATATTTGATGCAGTTTCGCGTTCTGAATTTGTTTTGCATGATATTTACCCTTATCCCTGTGTGCTATTTCAGCCCTAATTGCACTTGGATTCTTGGTCATCCATACGTTCTCAATGATTATTGCTTTTAATGCATATGATGAGAGAAAGAAAAGTGATCAAGTTTTTGTTCCAGTTATTCATTTGGCTGCTGCTGTGATGGTAAGAACGAGGACTTTATTGGTTGTGTTGGGTTGAAACTTAATGAACATGATGATGCTTGAGCTGATTTATCTTTGTATCAATTTTCATAAGTTTCTCTATATTGTTTTCTTCTAATCTAAACATAGAAAACACTGGCTGCGAAGCCACACACCACTGTGACCTTGTTGTAAAATGTTCTTATGCTAAATCATCACTTATTTATTTGTTGCTTCCATACTCCTATAATTTACATCTACAAAGTCGTGCCCATTTGTAATCAACATGAGGCTTTAATTGATGAAAGTTGAATGCAAAATAATATATGATTGCTGCAATGCAATGTCAATCATGAAACAACTGTAGGCAATGCCACACATAGCAACTCTTTTTATCTGCGATGGTAGTATAGTTATTTAACCTATTCAATGTTTCACTGTGGGTTTAAGGCAGGCAACTCTGTATTCAGTGGTTGCAATATTGTTTTGTATGAAATCTTGTTGCTTTTAGTCAGTATGATCTGGACAGTACATTGCTGAACTTGTGCCTGACCTTACTGCACTGTGTATTCATTTCAGACACTTATTAACCTCGCCCCAGGAGGCTGTCTCATTGGTACCCCACTGTTGTTGTTCATGGCTGCGCTGACCTTGCAGCACTGCTGTCGAGTGGCATGCCAGAGATTAACTGAGCACCAGCATCAGCAGCATAACAGCAACTAGTTCTTGCAGACTTGCCAGTGCTCCTTACATCATGTAATTTTCCCATGTATGTTTGACTGAATCTTCTGATGTATTAGGACAGCAAAAATCAGGTTCTGAGTCGCGTCGTGTAGATAGACGAGGGTTTATCAGAGTTGCACTGATGTTTGCATATGCAGTACATCTTCTTAGCCAGTGAAAACGTTGTAATTGGCATTTTTATCTCTATAATCATGATTGTTAAATGGGCATTTTTATCTCATTATCGTTTGGATGTATTAAAATAAGTTGCTAGTTGCAAAAAAGCTATAGTTGATATCCTACTACCCCAACTTTTATCTAGAGTAGCAAAACATATCTGTGCGTTGCAACGGGAGAAAAAATTAAACTTCTATGGAACTCAAACTGCATATTTGGTCCCTAAATTTTTTAAGTGATTCACATGAAGTTCATACCCGTTTGTTTATGTTTGTATTTTGTATAAATCTTCCTATATTTTTTTTCACACACTTACTCCTCGTCTTCCAAGCATAGTTATCAATTCCATTCCGGTACCGCCTATAATAGCCGGTATATCCCATTCCACACTGCTGACCGGAACATCCAGACCTCAATCCCATACCGGCTGATCCTGGCCATTCCATGAGGTTCTGCTCGTTCCGTCCGGAATTTACTGTCTCGTCTATCTCGGTACCGGTGCTAAGTGTGCTTTTTGTTGTCAGTGCTATGTGCTCCAACTGTTTGGCGTGTGCTCCGGCTGTTGTTGGTACAAAAGTACAACATGCATGGCGCTGAGACTTTATCCCTGCCCCCTGTACAAGTTGGTGATGCTGTGATGGAAAATAAATTCATCTATAACATCAATTCAGCTGTCCAGTGAGGACGTTGACAAGTAAAATTGGATTTTACGGTATGTTCCTTTGTAAACTTAAGTAAAATAAACTACTAGGTTATCTAGTTTTAGTGAAACCAATATTTTAGTACGACTATCAAATATTATATATGGATAATAAGTATCTAAAATATATTTTATTTATATCCAGAAGGGTACGCCGGTATCGTCTGATACCGAAATATTCTGTTCCAAAGAGAAAAACAGAATGACCTCCGGAACGGAATTGACAAGCTTGCTTCCGAGGGCCCATCGGCATGGAGAGCACGCAATGCAAATAGGACAGGGCGTGGAGCCTGGAGCCTGTTGCCTGCGTGCGTGTGAGCATGGAGCCCTGCTTTTGCGACATGACTACCGTATGCCATGAGGCCAAAAGCGTCCGGTGGCTGGATGGGTGGACGCCGGCATGCCGTTGTTCGCCGATCAGCCACGGCCAGGCCACCTCCATGAGTGCTGTAACAGAACCGCCCAATTATACGAGATTAAGTAAGAAAATCATCCAATGGACGGACAATTTACCAAACTTAAGCCCGTATAACCCGGTAGTCCGTGAAATCTCGACGGATTTCAAACCATTTCACATCACAGCCAAGATCGTAATAAGTTTAGCGATTACCTTCATAAGTTACACAGTAGTTTGCGGCACAAAATACATCGGAGTTTAAACATAGTTATTACAAACCAGTTTCGAATAAAGTAGCGGAAGCATTAGTTCAAAGCGCGCACACACACACACAACTTTCCAAAATAAAGTACCAGCTCGCGATCATTTCTCACAAAAGCATCAGGCGAGGAGTAGTGAGCGACCATTGCCCATGGTCCTAAGCTTCGTCCATCGCAGGGTAGAGACAGTTGATACAATAACCATAGTACATCTGTCCATCTGCAACAAGTGGGAACAAAGTCCTGAGTACGAGAAGGTACTCAGCTAGACTTACCCGACAGAACCAAAACAAAATGACTCCAAGGATCATGATAGGCTTTTTGGTGGGGTAGCTGACTCATTTGCAAGAAAGCACTTTTAGCTTATCAAAACATTTACAAAAGCATGTCATCTTTTAATTCTTTATTCTCCTGTCAACTATGTTTGCACTTATGCTAAAGTAACCATATAATTAAGCAAGCAAGGATTACCATTGATAATTAACAATAGTTACCATGTCATTTCCTCATAACTATCCAAGTGTTTCATCAGTATTACTACGATGAAGTAACTCAAGTCAAGTGTTCACTATCCAGTGAACGATGGTGATTCGAATCGATTATTGACCAGCTGGTAATTTATTCCTCACACAAACCTCACTCACCCGCTAAAGTGAGGTATTGGTCACCGAGTCAACCATTCAGGTAAAGTCGCGAGCTTGCCAGGAACCACATGTACCCGGGGGCCGCCCGACTGCTCTTTGGCCTTATCATCGCGCCCCCGTTTCCTGCCACTACTGCTCCGGTACAGTGCGTTGCGGGCAATCTACTCGGCCCGAATAATCTCCCGGCTTCGCGGTCGAAAGGTACTTTATTCGGCCAGCTAAATGTGAGGCATGCGTTCAACATGACCCGAGGCCCGACATCGGACGGTCCTTAATCGACACAGACAGAAGACACTACAGTCCAGAACCCTGCAAGCTTCCGCCCGGTCTCACATTCATTTCCACACTTAGTTATTCTCACAAGACATTCTTTCACATAAAACCAGGTAATCCCCTATAGCTCGCGGATGACAGGCAATCACCCGACTTCTACCGGTCTAAGCAAGCTAAGCAGTTATTGACCGTAGACACCAGGGTGACAAGGATCGGGTAAATCAAGGTGAAACAAGGTATAATGCGGCAACGTTTGAAAACAACTCCTAAACTTAATGCATCAGATTAAGTAAAATTAATAAATAATTATTTGCAAACCGGGGGAGAAATGCTCCGGGGCTTGCCTCGCTCGAAGGTACTGGGACGATGGTCAGGGCACTCCGGAAGTTCTTCACCGGACTCCTCTTCTGCTTCTGCTGGCTCCGGCTCCGTCACTTCGAGCTGCTCCTCTGCGTCCTCGGGAACAACTGCCGGAACCACTTCCTGCGATCCTGTATAATGCAGAAGTATGAGTGCAACATGCATAGGTGCATTGCAGAGGTGACATGAGATGATGATGATGCGGAATGCATGCGATGTAATGAATGTGTTACGTTATCGGATTATGTGGAACTTATGACTCTTCTACAAGGTAGTCTACGTCATCCAAGAACATGTACTCGGAAACTACCACCACTATTTTCTACCATGCGAGAGTACTAAACAATCAAGATGCTTCAAAGATACACCAAAGTATATTTTACTAACTATATTTGCATTAAACAGGAATGGAAACCCTAATTAGTCCTATGGTTGAACAGCAACACATATTTTAGTAGCTCAGAAAAATCTTATAAAATTACAGTGGATTACTAATATCAAGAATAGCTTGACACAAAAATTTTACTGCATTTGGATAATTAGAACTTCCTATATAAAAATAACAAACTAAGGCCTAAAATAGATATTTAAAATACTTTACATTATGAAAAGTATCAAACAACAGATTTAGGAATTTTTCTACTATCTATTACCTAAACAAACACTATAGAAAAATTATCACTTGCATGTTTTATTCAAATTTATTTAAATAACAAAAATAACAAATATTGGTAATAGAAAGCATTTGAACTACACCTACATATTTTTATACAGAACACCCAAGATATAAAATTTTCCTAGAAAGTACATGACACAAAAAGATTAATAAACTTGGAATCATATTTTTCTAACTTTTCTAGGATTTATTAAGTATTTAACAAGAAAATAGCCATTTCACTAGTTAATTATAAACTCTACAGAAAAGTATCTCAAATTTGACATGCAAAAAATTTTATATCATAGATCTGGTCCCAAAGAGTCCATAGAAATTTATTTCATCATTTTTGGAGCTAAAATGAGCAAGTTACAATTTTTTCCAAAGCATTTATACATTTTCTGAAAATCAATTTCAAAAATCCTTTTTAACTCCAGCCGCTGAACTGCTAGGTGCACCCGGCGATCTACACACGCGCGCACAAACAGAGACAGACAGGCGGGCCCGCGGGTCAACCGGGCCCCACGCGTCAGCCGCTCCGAGTCAAGGGAGGGCGCTGACCGCGCGGATCTCGACGACGGCGAGGTCGCCGGCGACGAGGTCACCACCGTCGTGATCACCAAGGCGAGGCGGTCCCGTTGAGACCACTGGCATGACCGGAGGGGCTCGAAATCGAGCTTGCCCACGGCCATGGCGGCTCAGCGGCGCTGCTCACCGGCGGGAGCACCTCTCCGGCCATGGGGCGGCACGGAAGACGGTGTCCGAGCACCGGGAGGATGAGGCGAACGGAGTGCTTGCTCGAGTGAGGGAAAAGAAGGGGCGGAGGTGGGGTTTCCACGGAGCGGAGAACCACGGCGAGCTCGGCCGAAACTCCGGCGAGCAATTGGCGTGGCTGTGGGGCTTACCGCGGGAGATGGAGGTGAGCACGGGTTGCGCTAGAGAGAGAGAGGAAGCTCGGGGCGAGATGGAGCGGTCTGCGGTGGACGGAGCTCGTCGGAACGCGCGCGTCCGGCGAGCGCGTGCGGTGGCGGAGGCGGAACGCGGCAGCCGCGTGCGGTGAACGAGCAAGGAGGCAGAGCGGAGGGGGGAGAGTGGCGAGGCGCTGCGGGGGGGGGGGGGGGGGTTAAGGAGTGGGCGCTCGCGCTGGTGGGGGCGACCGAGCGCCACCCGGCCGGTGTGGCCGGCATGCGGCCGCCACGCGGCGCGCTTGCTCTGCCGGAGCGCCAGCGCGCGTGGGCGCGGGCGGGAAGGAGGAGGAGAAGGCCGGCTGGGCCTGGGCCGAGGCGGGGTGATGCGGGCGCGCGCGCGGGTGGTGCGGGCCGGATTTGGCCATGGGCCGAACCGGAGGCGGCGGCCCGCGAGGGGAAAAACGGATTTTTGATTTTCAATTTTCAAATTTAAATGCATTTCAAACTTCAAACCATATTTTGAACAAGAAGAAGACATTTTATGGATTTGGCCCAAAAATAAAAGTTGCTCAAAATTAAATTCTCTACAACTTTGATTAAGGGGCCAACTCAAAATTCTTGATAGATTTTGAATGACAAAATAAAAGCTAAAATAGGGGATAATTTTGAATATTTTCCATAATTATTTTCAAACAAGTTTTTGACAAAATTTGAGCTCCAAAATTTGAACTAGGGTTCCAAGTGATGTAGAATTTATAGTTGCAAGGTTTTTGGTGCAATGTGATTATCATATTAATACAATTTATCACATACGTTAATTTCAAGCTTTTGTTTAAATCAAATTATAAATTGTCACACATGATCATGATGTTATGAATGCGGTGCAATATGATTGCTATGCAAAAATGCATTTCGTAACACCGGAGTGTTACAGCCTTCCCCCCTTATAAAAATCTCGTCCCGAGATTTGGGTTACGAACCATTTATTATAAAAATCTTCGTAGGCATTCTTTAAGTATTCACCCGTTTCCCAAGATGCATCCCCTTCATCGTGATGACTCCATTGTATCTTATATGTTTTCACCACACTGTTTCGAGTAGCCCTTTCCTTGGTATCCAAAACTCAAACTGGCTGCTCACGATACACCAGATCTGACTTCAGTTTTATGCCTCGAGGTTCAATCCTTTCCTCTGGAACGCGCAAACATTTCTTGAGGTGTGATACATGAAAAACTGGGAATATAGCACCCATTGACTCTGGTAACTCCAATTTGTAAGCCACAGGACCCTTCCGTTCCAGGATTTTGTAAGGTCCCACAAATCTGGCGGCCAGCTTTCTGCGCACACCAAACCTTTTCTTTTTCATTGGCGTAACTTTTAGATAGACATAGTCACCAAATTCGAACACAAGCGGTCTCCTTCTCTTATCTGCATAGCTTTTCTGACGTGACTGAGCTGCTCTCATATTCTGCTGAATGATATGAACTTTCCTTTCGGCTTCCTCTACGAAGTCAATACCATAATACCTTCTTTCTCCTGGCTCAATCCAGTTTAACGGTGTTCTACACTTTCGGCCATACAGAGCCTCAAAAGGTGCCATCTTGATACTCTCTTGATAGCTGTTATTGTATGAGAACTCTGCTAATGGTAACCATGACTCCCATGAACCTCTGGAAGACAGCACACAAGCTCTTAACATGTCCTCTAGAACAGCATTAACTCTCTCAGTTTGACCATCTGTTTGAGGATGATAGGCAGTGCTACGAATCAGACTAGTCCCCAAACCTTTGTGCAAATGCTCCCAAAAGTGAGCAGTGAACTGTGACCCTCTGTCAGACACTATAGTCTTTGGTATGCCATGCAATCTCACAATCTCTGCAATATACTTCTCAGCATATTGAGGTGGTCTATATTCCGTTTTGACAGGCAAAAAGTGGGCTGTCTTAGTAAGACGATCCACAATTACCCAAATGGAATCGTGACCTTTTTGAGTAGTGGGTAGACCCATGATAAAATCCATACTTATGTCCTCCCACTTCCAACTTGGTACTGACAAAGGTTGTAACATTCCGGCAGGCTTCATGTGAATTGCTTTTACTCTACAACATGTGTCACATCTGGCTACATATGCTGCAATTTCCTTCTTCATCTTGGTCCACCAATAACGAGGTCTTAGTTCTTGATACATTTTACTGCTGCCAGGATGAATAGACAACTTAGAGAGATGAGCTTCATCCATAATTTTATTCTTAAGCTCTCTATCTTTTGGAATAACAAGACGGTTGTCGAACCACAACACATCCTGCTCATCCACCCTGAAGTGTTTCGAGGGTTCTTCTTGAATCTTCTTTTTGATGTGGAATATCCCTTTGTCTGCTTTCTGACCTTCTATAATCTTACTCTCCAAGGAACAACTGACCTGAATACTATGTAGCACGGCAGGGTGCATTAGATCGAAACCATCTTCAAGTAAGGGTTGCATATTCAGACAATGTGACTTTCTACTCAAAGCATCAGCTACCACATTGGCTTTCCCAGGGTGATACTGTACATTCAAGTTGTAGTCTTTGATCAGCTCTAACCATCTCCGCTGTCTCATGTTCAATTCTGGTTGGGTGAAAATGTACTTGAGACTCTTATGATCGGTGAAAATGTTACACACATTACCCAGTAGATAGTGTCTCCAAATCTTTAAGGCATGCACTACAGCGGCAAGCTCAAGATCATGTGTCGGGTAATTGATTTCATGTTTTCTCAACTGCCGGGAGGCATAAGCAATGACTCTTCCTTCTTGCATTAACACACACCCTAATCCTGTTTTTGATGCGTCACAGAACACATCAAAAGGTTTCTCGATGTCGGGCTGGGCAAGAACTGGAGCAGTGGTCAACAGTTTCCGCAAGGTATGGAAAGCTGTCTCACACTCCTCTGTCCACACAAACTTGTGATCTTTCTGTAACAGACTTGTCATTGGCTTGGCAATCTTCGAGAAGTCTGGGATAAAACGGCGATAGTAACCCGCTAACCCTAGGAAACTCCTGACTTCTGACACTGTGGTTGGAGTCTTCCAATCCATAACCTCTTGCACTTTACTCGGATCTACAGAAACTCCATTCTCAGATAGGATATGACCGAGGAAAGGAACTTTCTTTAACCAAAATTCACATTTGCTGAACTTAGCATATAACTTATGATCTCTCAGCCTGGTCAAGACAATTCTCAGATGCTCTTCATGATCTTTCTCATTTTCAGAGTATACTAGAATGTCATCAATGAAGACAACTACAAACTTGTCCAACTCTGGCATGAAAACCGTATTCATCAGATACATAAAATATGCAGGAGCATTTGTTAGTCCAAATGACATAACAAGATACTCGTACAACCCGTATCTAGTAGAAAAGGCGGTTTTCGGAACATCTTGTGGTCTAATCTTGATCTGATGATACCCAGACCTTAAGTCTATCTTGGAGAACACTCTAGCTTTAGCCAACTGATCAAACAGAACATCAATATGAGGCAAGGGATATTTATTCTTGATGGTTACAGCATTAAGAGGTCGATAATCCACACACATCCTGAGAGTACCCTCTTTCTTTTTCTTCACGAATAAGGCAGGACATCCCCATTCAGACTTACTTGGGCGAATAAACCCCTTCTTTAATAACTCTTCCAACTGTTTCTTCAACTCAGCTAACTCATCCGGAGGCATCCGATAAGGTCTCCTCGAAATTGGAGCTGTCCCGGGGATCAACTTGATTCCAAACTCAACATCTCTATCTGGAGGAAGGCTAGGCAACTCGTCTGGAAACACATCCGGGAACTCACACACCACTGGGATCTGATGGATAGGAGCAACTTCCATGGCACAGGTCACACTCACAAGATCTGTTCTTTTAGGCAATGGTACCTGGAAAGTACCCTCTGCCTGGGGATCTTTAAGGGTAAACATCCGACTGCTTGTATCTATGACTGCTTCCCAGTCTTTCATCCAGTTCATTCCTATTATTATATCCAAAACTAGTCCAGGCATAACTACCAGGTTCACTCGAAACTTCCGACTACCTAACTCAAGGGTTGCCCCTCTAACCATCTTATTGGTTAACACATCAGCTCCTGCTGAACTTATGCGATAACTATAATTCAAATCTGTGCATAGTTGTTCATGCTTCCGTGCAAATGCTTGACTCATAAAAGAATGCGAGGATCCAGAATCAAAAAGAACAACTGCAGGGTGATGGTTCACAAGAAACTTACCAGCAGTTACAGGCTCTCCCTCAGGAACTTCATCAATGGTGGTGTGGTGCACACGAGCATTGTAAGTCTGTTGCTTCTTTTTAGGCGGATAAGGGCAGAACTTTGAAAAGTGGCCTGGCTGACCACAGTTGTAGCAGGGCCCTTTCACTGTACCAGCAGACCCTATAGCTCCCTTGGAGTTGCTCTGTTCTGCAGCTGCGTTGGTCTTTGTTGGCGGCACTGCCATCTTGTACGGTTTCTGTGGCCCCTTGTAGTTCTGGGTTTTATGCTGCGGCGGCCTGAACCTCGCACCAGGTGCGGACGGACGATAAGATGAACGATTGGCAGGGACAACTCTGGACTGGGATGGTCCTGACTCGAACACTCTCTTGCGATTCTTGGATGCGGTGTAAGCGTTATTGTTCTTCTCTTGCTTCAAACAGTCACTGATAAAGTCGTTGAATCTGTTGCGGGTATTGGTACCCACATGCTTCATCATCTTCGGACTTAACCCTCTCTTGAAACTAGCAATCTTCTTTGCATCTGTGTCAACCATGTCTGGAGCATAGCGGCACAAGTTATTAAAGGCATGCAGATACTGGGTCACCGTCTTGGTACCCTGATTCAAGGCTAAGAACTCTCCAAGCTTCATCTCAACCAAGCCTGGGGGAATATAAACTCCCTTAAAAGCTTCAGTGAAATCCCTCCAAGAAATCTGGGCATTAGGAGGAAAAGTGGTGCGGTGATGCTTCCACCACATTCCGGCTGGTCCTTGTAACTGATGTGCAGCATACTCTACTTTCAGAACTTCTGTCAGCCTTAACACACGGAACTTATCTTCCATAGTGTTAATCCATTCTTCGGCATCAAGTGGCTCTGCTGCTTCTTTGAAAATAGGTGGCCTAGTATCCATGAAATCCTTGAAACTGCTGTACTGGTTCACTCCATGGCCACCACCTTGGTTATTTCCTCTTTGAACATTTTCCGCGATGGTACGCAGAAAGTCTTCCATATTCCTCTGTGACTGTTCAGTACTGCGTTGACTTCCAAGAAACTGTGTGAAGAACATCTCTGCGGTGAGCGGCGGAGGAGGGGGCAAATGTGGTTCTGGACGTGGTTCCTGGTGGTTGACATTGTTGGCACCACTTCCACCAGCTCCTGCACCATTGCCACCAGTCTCAGCGGCTTCATACGTAGCACGACGAGTGTTGGCCATCTGCATATTTCAGCAACAAGCACAATTGAGTGAAGTTGTAAAATTGTGTCCGAATGAACAATCATGCCATACTGAATTCATTGGAGAGAGCAAGTCATACAAGAAAACAGAGGCGCAATAATTTCATTCCAATTAAACAACAGCACCAATTAAGTTACTTCAAATGCAACATCACGTTCCATACAACCACGTTGCCAGCATACACACACTGGACTTTTATGCGTTCGGGTATCGCATACACAACCAAACCCCAAAGATCGTCAGTCTCAAGGTCGAACAGGATACAACATGATACATGGAAACCAAAAGAAGGCCATCGCGTCAAGCCTAGCTACTAACGCAGGACACTATCCTACTCCTCGGGGCCATCGTCGATGTCGGAGGCGTCGCCATCGCTACCTTCAGCAGCGGCGTCGTCGTCGATGTCCATCTGAGCGGCGTTCGGAGGAGCATACGGGCCCATCCCGTTGTAGAGGGCATGGAACTCTTCATGCAAGTTGGCATTGTACTCTTCTAACTCCTCGACCCTCTGCCTCAGAAGGTCCCTCTCGTTCCAGGCTTCATTCCTTTCTTGTACTAGCTGTTCCATCAGGCGGTCTGCATTTCTGTTGGCCTGAGTCAACCTCTGTACCTGCTGCATGGAACTCTCGCCTCTCTCGAGAGCTCGGTCCCGCTGCAAGCTCATGTCAGCCAACTGCTCCTGCAAGCTAGCTATGGCACGTGCTTGCTTCTTCTTCTGTTTTCTTGCTTCAAGCCGATCATCACCGCGTAGGCCAGTCAAGGTCCAATAGGTATTCTCCAGACCTTGATATGCTCTGATGGCTGCATACATGGCACTCATGGTGTGGTTGTCGCTAGCCCGTTCTTCACTGGGGCCTCTAACTAGGGCACTTCCTTGCGGCTGTACCCAAACGGCATCGCGAGGATCATCTCTCGGGAAGGTACCGGCCAAAGCTGCTGCTAACTCATTGGGAAATCTGCTCATGATGTCTCGGATGACGCGAAAAGCTGCGCCCTCTGCACCCTCGACTGGAGTGCGTCCTTCGAACTCCAAATGCCAACCATCCCATTCTGGCGCATCACCAAGAGCAGGGACGGTGATCTCTACAACAGCAAGTCCATCTTCAGCTAACTGGCTCTCGCTCCAAGAGTAAACTGGCTCTTGTCCCTCCGGGTACCCCACATCATGGAGCACTCTCCAAAGCAAGGTGGGCATGCCAAACTCGCTTAGAAAAGTGTCCGTGTTGCGGTGCTCCCGCGGGGCTAGCTGACGACGGGGTGCTCTTCCGCCAGTGGACTTGCGGGCAGTCTGCTTCGTGCGGGCCATCTGTAGCATAAGTTTTAATTACCCGGTGAGAACATATTTTAGTTGAGGTCACTTTTATCAAAATGGGATAATCCTTTTATAAGGGGAGGAATGCATGCCATGAATGGAATGCGCAGACAATATGATGCATGCACGAGTCTTACGTTCTCACAAACTTATAAAATAAAAACATCTAACGGTGAATTCGGTGGCATACAAACGATCTCTCATATACGTAACTAATTCGGTCTACACGATACGCTGTTATGTACCTGCAGAAAATTCATTTCAGCCCATCCCCCATGAATGCATGAAAGCAGTAAATCTACCCACACGCTTTACACGAATCCCCAGATGCGTGTACAACGGTAGTAACTACCCAAACACATCGTCCTATTGACGGCATCGCCTCAACGGACGGAACACCCACACATGCGACATTTTTATAAAAACATGTGTAAAACATGTAATTATCCAAGTATCATATAAGCACTTTCCCTAGATCGGCGGTGTATCCGATCATGCTCTCACAGCTCACACTTACCGAAGCGTAGAGGTAACTGATCCATACATTACCACTCAATTAAGTGGCACTCATACAATAGCACGCCGTATGAGCAACGAAAAAGAAATATGGTGCAGAACCCCAAGTTAGTACTTAAATAGCCACCTAGAGTCCTTAACTGGGCATACAGGATATGACTACTGGCACACTTTTTAGTTTCAAAATCACACTTTTTAAACATGGTTTTGGTTTAAATACACTTATGAACAGTAATTTCGCTAAACCATGCTCCGATACCAGCTGTAACAGAACCGCCCAATTATACGAGATTAAGTAAGAAAATCATCCAACGGACGGACAATT
Organism: Saccharum spontaneum; assembly: GCA_022457205.1. NCBI lineage: Eukaryota > Viridiplantae > Streptophyta > Magnoliopsida > Poales > Poaceae > Saccharum > Saccharum spontaneum. The sequence goes on along the minus strand of CM039591.1, from coordinate 25,105,285 downwards.
TACCAAACTTAAGCCCGTATAACCCGGTAGTCCGTGAAATCTCGACGGATTTCAAACCATTTCACATCACAGCCAAGATCGTAATAAGTTTAGCGATTACCTTCATAAGTTACACAGTAGTTTGCGGCACAAAATACATCGGAGTTTAAACATAGTTATTACAAACCAGTTTCGAATAAAGTAGCGGAAGCATTAGTTCAAAGCGCGCACACACACACACAACTTTCCAAAATAAAGTGCCAGCTCACGATCATTTCCCACAAAAGCATCAGGCGAGGAGTAGTGAGCGACCATTGCCCATGGTCCTAAGCTTCGCCCATCGTAGGGTAGAGACAGTTGATACAATAACCATAGTACATCTGTCCATCTGCAACAAGTGGGAACAAAGCCCTGAGTACGAGAAGGTACTCAGCTAGACTTACCCGACAGAACCAAAACAAAATGACTCCAAGGATCATGATAGGCTTTTTGGTGGGGTAGCTGACTCATTTGCAAGAAAGCACTTTTAGCTTATCAAAACATTTACAAAAGCATGTCATCTTTTAATTCTTTATTCTCCTGTCAACTATGTTTGCACTTATGCTAAAGTAACCATATAATTAAGCAAGCAAGGATTACCATTGATAATTAACAATAGTTACCATGTCATTTCCTCATAACTATCCAAGTGTTTCATCAGTATTACTACGATGAAGTAACTCAAGTCAAGTGTTCACTATCCAGTGAACGATGGCGATTCGAATCGATTATTGACCAGCTGGTAATTTATTCCTCACACAAACCTCACTCACCCGCTAAAGTGAGGTATTGGTCACCGAGTCAACCATTCAGGTAAAGTCGTGAGCTTGCCAGGAACCACATGTACCCGGGGGCCGCCCGACTGCTCTTTGGCCTTATCATCGCGCCCCCGTTTCCTGCCACTACTGCTCCGGTACAGTGCGTTGCGGGCAATCTACTCGGCCCGAATAATCTCCCGGCTTCGCGGTCGAAAGGTACTTTATTCGGCCAGCTAAATGTGAGGCATGCGTTCAACATGACCCGAGGCCCGACATCGGACGGTCCTTAATCGACACAGACGGAAGACACTACAGTCCAGAACCCTGCAAGCTTCCGCCCGGTCTCACATTCATTTCCACACTTAGTTATTCTCACAAGACATTCTTTCACATAAAACCAGGTAATCCCCTATAGCTCGCGGATGACAGGCAATCACCCGACTTCTACCGGTCTAAGCAAGCTAAGCAGTTATTGACCGTAGACACCAGGGTGACAAGGATCGGGTAAATCAAGGTGAAACAAGGTATAATGCGGCAACGTTTGAAAACAACTCCTAAACTTAATGCATCAGATTAAGTAAAATTAATAAATAATTATTTGCAAACCGGGGGAGAAATGCTCCGGGGCTTGCCTCGCTCGAAGGTACTGGGACGATGGTCAGGGCACTCCGGAAGTTCTTCACCGGACTCCTCTTCTGCTTCTGCTGGCTCCGGCTCCGTCACTTCGAGCTGCTCCTCTGCGTCCTCGGGAACAACTGCCGGAACCACTTCCTGCGATCCTGTATGATGCAGAAGTATGAGTGCAACATGCATAGGTGCATTGCAGAGGTGACATGAGATGATGATGATGCGGAATGCATGCGATGTAATGAATGTGTTACGTTATCGGATTATGTGGAACTTATGACTCTTCTACAAGGTAGTCTACGTCATCCAAGAACATGTACTCGGAAACTACCACCACTATTTTCTACCATGCGAGAGTACTAAACAATCAAGATGCTTCAAAGATACACCAAAGTATATTTTACTAACTATATTTGCATTAAACAGGAATGGAAACCCTAATTAGTCCTATGGTTGAACAGCAACATATATTTTAGTAGCTCAGAAAAATCTTATAAAATTATAGTGGATTACTAATATCAAGAATAGCTTGACACAAAAATTTTACTGCATTTGGATAATTAGAACTTCCTATACAAAAATAACAAACTAAGGCCTAAAATAGATATTTAAAATACTTTACATTATGAAAAGTATCAAACAACAGATTTAGGAATTTTTCTACTATCTATTACCTAAACAAACACTATAGAAAAATTATCACTTGCATGTTTTATTCAAATTTATTTAAATAACAAAAATAACAAATATTGGTAATAGAAAGCATTTGAACTACACCTACATATTTTTATACAGAACACCCAAGATATAAAATTTTCCTAGAAAGTACATGACACAAAAAGATTAATAAACTTGGAATCATATTTTTCTGACTTTTCTAGGATTTATTAAGTATTTAACAAGAAAATAGCCATTTCACTAGTTAATTATAAACTCTACAGAAAAGTATCTCAAATTTGACATGCAAAAAATTTTATATCATAGATCTGGTCCCAAAGAGTCCATAGAAATTTATTTCATCATTTTTGGAGCTAAAATGAGCAAGTTACAATTTTTTCCAAAGCATTTATACATTTTCTGAAAATCAATTTCAAAAATCCTTTTTAACTCCGGCCGCTGAACTGCTAGGTGCACCCGGCGATCTACACACGCGCGCACAAACAGAGACAGACAGGCGGGCCCGCGGGTCAACCGGGCCCCACGCGTCAGCCGCTCCGAGTCAAGGGAGGGCGCTGACCGCGCGGATCTCGACGACGGCGAGGTCGCCGGCGACGAGGTCACCACCGTCGTGATCACCAAGGCGAGGCGGTCCCGTTGAGACCACTGGCATGACCAGAGGGGCTCAAAATCGAGCTTGCCCACGGCCATGGCGGCTCAGCGGCGCTGCTCACCGGCGGGAGCACCTCTCCGGCCATGGGGCGGCACGGAAGACGGTGTCCGAGCACCGGGAGGATGAGGCGAACGGAGTGCTTGCTCGAGTGAGGGAAAAGAAGGGGCGGAGGTGGGGTTTCCACGGAGCGGAGAACCACGGCGAGCTCGGCCGGAACTCCGGCGAGCAATTGGTGTGGCTGTGGGGCTTACCGCGGGAGATGGAGGTGAGCACGGGTTGCGCCAGAGAGAGAGAGGAAGCTCAGGGCGAGATGGAGCGGTCTGCGGTGGACGGAGCTCGTCGGAACGCGCGCGTCCGGCGAGCGCGTGCGGTGGCGGAGGCGGAACGCGGCAGCCGCGTGCGGTGAACGAGCAAGGAGGCAGAGCGGAGGGGGGAGAGTGGCGAGGCGCTGCGGGGGGGGGGGGGGGTTAAGGAGTGGGCGCTCGCGCTGGTGGGGGCGACCGAGCGCCACCCGGCCGGTGTGGCCGGCATGCGGCCGCCACGCGGCGCGCTTGCTCTGCCGGAGCGCCAGCGCGCGTGGGCGCGGGCGGGAAGGAGGAGGAGAAGGCCGGCTTGGCCTGGGCCGAGGCGGGGTGATGCGGGCGCGCGCGCGGGTGGTGCGGGCCGGATTTGGCCATGGGCCGAACCGGAGGCGGCGGCCCGCGAGGGGAAAAACGGATTTTTGATTTTTAATTTTCAAATTTAAATGCATTTCAAACTTCAAACCATATTTTGAACAAGAAGAAGACATTTTATGGATTTGGCCCAAAAATAAAAGTTGCTCAAAATTAAATTCTCTACAACTTTGATTAAGGGGCCAACTCAAAATTCTTGATAGATTTTGAATGACAAAATAAAAGCTAAAATAGGGGATAATTTTGAATATTTTCCATAATTATTTTCAAACAAGTTTTTGACAAAATTTGAGCTCCAAAATTTGAACTAGGGTTCCAAGTGATGTAGAATTTATAGTTGCAAGGTTTTTGGTGCAATGTGATTATCATATTAATACAATTTATCACATACGTTAATTTCAAGCTTTTGTTTAAATCAAATTATAAATTGTCACACATGATCATGATGTTATGAATGCGGTGCAATATGATTGCTATGCAAAAATGCATTTCGTAACACCGGAGTGTTACAAGTGCCTGCACACACGCACACGCCCAGGCCAGCAGGCAAACACGGTGAGCATGAGTTGCCGACTGCCACATATGGCGCCTGTGTGCATGGACAGCGGGTGTAGCATCGTGCGGCGCAAGCATGCACTGCCGGCAGGCAGCTGCTGGTCTTCGATCTGGGCCGGCGTGTGGCGCGAGTGCACAGGTCCAGCGGGTGGACGTGATGAGCACGAGCGGCTGGCGTACATCACCTGCAAGCAAGGCCAGTGGGCGGACGCGATGAGCAGTGAGCACTCATCCATTAGTATGCTCGTCAGGCCGTCACTGTGACGTCGTTCCTCATGTTAATTGTTGGCTGTGACTACACCACAACTGCGCTTCCTCGACCTTTGCAGCGAGCAAGATGAGACACGCCATCCAGCAGGGCCGTCTCAACAATTTCTAAGGCCCTTGGGCAAGCAAGACAGTAAGAGTCTAGCAACCTAATATTTTAACATGACGGTTGAATTATATAGTAGTAATAAGAATTAACTTGCAACATATATTTAGTTCAAAAAATAGCCATATTACAGAAAAAAACTAAACAATGGTGAAATAACTATATTATAAGTTGCTGAGAATATACAGCCGCAAACGGCCACAACACATGACACTCATGCCGTCATGGAAAGTCACTAATACAAACGACGAGTGAATATAAAGGTTTGCAGACAGGCATGCACGAAGCCGTGGACAGTTGTCGAACGTCACGCACACTAGAGTGGACCTAAACGAGTGAACTATGAGTCAAATACTGAAATACATATACTATAGATACATATACTCATGGCCCCCAATTGACATGGGCCTCCGGGCGTCGCACTGGCCGCCCCTGCCCCTAAGACGGGCCTGCATCCAGGACCAATTGACGAGCCGGAGCGGAGCCTGCCATAGGTGAGGAAGCAACGGTCCAGGTAGGCCGCGGCGAGAGCTGCCGAGAAGCCCAGCAGCGCCATGGCGCGTGACGCCTGGCCGACTGCGGTCGGACGGTCCGCCGTGCCACTGCCTCGAGCCCCAAGCCACGCCGCCGTGTTCCCCTCTTGTCTCGAGCATGCGGCGGGCGCGTGCTTCCGTCGCACTACCTACAAGTCCGACGGCGGGACCACCAGAGAGGCGATCTACTTCTCGTGTATGCTGAGCCGCTAAGGACAACACAACGTGGGCTTAGGCCTTGACTCCGCGTGGGTCTCTTTATCCCGCAGGCCCATCTTACGTAGTGACTGCCCTCGTCCGTCGGATCACAACGGACGTCTTAGATTCGTCGGGGCAGCAACAAACCCGCAGCAGCCGGCGTAATCCTAACCCTAGTTCATTCTCTCCCTTCCCTCCGCTTTTCTCACGAGCAACTTCTGGGAGCTGAGGGCGGTGCTCTGGCCGTTGCATGGCCGGGAAGAGAAGGTGGCCGAGCATGGGCCTACTTGTTGGAGCGCGCGCGTGGCCAAGGCTGTACGCAGCGCCGTCAAGCGGCTCTCTACTGGCAACCTAGAGACGACGTGCGCGAGCGAGTAATGGTCTTCTACAACAGCGGCGACTTCAGCGCCGCTGCGACCATCTTGCACGACAACGGCTGTGGCAGTGGTGCTCGGATCCACGCGATGGCTACTGCATAGTGGTGCCTGGAGGCCAGATCCACGCGACGGCGGCACCTTAATCCGCACACCGGAACTGGCGTCCTTCATCCGCGACCTCCACCACGGCGGCGTGCGCTCTGGAGGACATCCTGGCAACGGCGCGACGCCTCTGATTGTTGACCGGTGCGCACCTGGACGCGTGCTCGGGGGAGTCAATGGCGCGGGCGCCTTGGCCGACGAGCGCAGAGGCGGCGGCGCAGGCGGCCTGAAGGCGCGACCACATCTGATGTCATCTTCGATCCTCTCTGATTTCCTGTATTCGAGTTCTCTGATTTTCTTTAAGATCGATTCGTGTATGGATGGTGAAGGAATCATTTTTTGTTGATTTTTTGTTATTGCTGTGGACGTCTGGTACGGATGGTGAATGAATCTTTTTTTTGGTTAATTGCTATGGACGTGGGCATATGAAACAGTTAGATTTGATTTTATAAGTTGCTGTCTTTTTAGAGTTAGTCTGATTGGGGTTTCGATTTGGATTGAGGTGGTGGTTTTGATTCGATCATCGGTCCGATTTGAGAACAGAAAGAAACAACAAAAATATCTATATCTATTCTATACCTAATAATCTCAAAGTTGTATTTGATTTGTGGCTAAATTTGGTTGTGATTTCCTAATCACGTTACGTGGGAGTTGGACCACGTTTGTCATACAATTTGGAACTTTTAAATTATAGTACGAGTAGGAAAGGGAGAGGAAGGAGACGGAACACCTTATAAACACAACATACCGCGGCCTGAGGTTGTGCGGGACAAGACAGAGGGGTAGAGCGAGTGGGCCAGGTAGGGACAAGGTAGAGGGGTAGAGCGAGTGGGCCGGGTAGTTGGGCTAGAATAGAATGGACTGGACAAAAAAAATATTTGAAATTTTGCCTTTTTATTATTAGGGATAGATTATACCTTGACGGTTTTCAATCGTTAATACATAAAGTCCGATAAGCATGTCTTGGGTTGGCACACAAATAGGATCTCTAATAGCGGGAGACATGGAGTTCATATGAGAAAACATAAGTAAACGGGCTTCCGCCTGAGCTTCCAAGGATAAAGGTAGGTAGCCTATTTTGAACTATTCAACCACCAAGCTTATAAAAAGCTATTCTTCTATTCTAAATATAGTCGTTTTAACTTTTTTAAGTAGCTTTTACTATGTGCTTATATTTAATGAATGTTTCAGTGTCTAGTAAAAGTTATGTACTTAAAAACTAACAACTTACAATTTAGAATAAAAGGAGTATTAACTATCTTTCTTCAGCTATTACAACTCATAAAAACTTTAGTAAATCCAAATGGGTTCTTAGCCATCTGTTTTAAAAGATCGCCTTGGTGGTGTTAGGTGGAGTTTGATCGCTTTGGTGGTGCTAGGTGAGGTAGCTCCGCCTAGCACCTTGGCTCTTCTAGGTATACATATACCTTTTCTAGGTTTGATCATTTTGGAGAGGGTACAATTGAACACACACATTCCACACTCACACTATACGTACACACACGCGTGCGTGTCCGTAGACATGCAAATAAAGAGATTGGGAGGCTCTACCTTTAGTGTGCGGGAAAAGCGCAGGACCACCGAACATGTACGTGTACCCTACCTTTTCTAGGAAAATCCCACTAGACCAGAGCCCTTTTGCAAGCTTGATATATTCATGAAAGCGGGGTACACTATGAATAAAAAGATGAACTATAGCCATAAAATTTATAAACTACATGATGATGCCATTTTTTTTATAATATGCTAAACCTTCTCAACCTTATAAACATAGTTATTAGGATTGGATGGACATTAAATCGGTCGAGGTCCTATTAGGGCAAGTATAATAACAAGTTGTAACGTGGCTAAATGCTATGGTGGAGGAGAGAGAGGGGAAGCGGGCTGTAAGCTTACAGTAGGCTTAGACACAAGAACCAAGAAACTCTATGAGACAGACAAGTAGGCTATGTATTAATAGTGAAGAACTAACTACTATATGGGTGGGCTGGGAGAAGGCCGGAGGAAACCTTACAGTCAGCAATCCGGCTATATTATTATGGGTGGGCTGGGAGAAGGTTGCAAAGAACCTTAATGGTTTGCTTAGGCCAGTCTCAATGGAAGTTTTACTAGAGTGTCATTTGTATTTAATAGTCTGCCACATATGCACTTTTGATGACATGACAACATTTAATGAAGAGAGAGAAGAATTGGGTTTCATGGGGATAAAACTCTCTTGGCACAGTTATCAACTCTCTATGAGTCATAAAATTTAATGTCTATGAAACTATAGAACGAAACTTTCCATTGAGAGATGGTGTTTCATCCGAGTTTTATTTTTTTTATATATGATATGATACTCTTGGAAATAACAAAATAAAACTTTCCACTGAGATGGACCCTTTCTCCAATTGAACTGCCGGCTTAAAGAGACAGCAACATAAAAAATGCTCACACAATAGTGGTGGGACCACTTCCTTCTAATCCTCAAGTCTAGGGTTCGTTCAGTGGTGGGAGCACTTCCTTCTAGAGTTCTAGCCCTCGAGTCTGGGGTTTGATTTGAATTCCCTTCTATCAATGCCCTTTTTTCTCTATTTTTCTCCACTCTCCCTTCATGTGGCATGCACTACCCAAACTCACCGGCTTTCTAGCTGTTTGAGTCCAATTTTATAGCGAACTAAACCAGTGTTCTCATTTTAGTCTGGTCCTAGTAACTACTCCGTACGGCGTACGCTTGTACTCGGCTTGGAACATCTAGTAGGCGCTGGGAGTTTAATTGCTTGCGTGGGCGTTTTTTCTTTTTATAAAACATGGTTAAATGACACCCTGAATAATTGATTGCCTAATACGATTGAATCAAAATTTAATAATGGAGAAATATATGCTTCCGAAGTCTTTCCTCTATCCCAAAACAAGTGCATATCTCACACTTTAAGAAGTCAATGAATTCTAAGTTTGACCAACGATAATGATACGATGAGAGCATTTGTCCGTCCGGATGCGCTCACCTGAGCCTACCGGACCAGCCTGGCCTGCTCCTCCTCACGGTCCATCTAAAAAATAAATAACGAACGCATTTCTCTTCCCCCTCGCCTCATTGCGCAATTTCTTCTCGTCGCAGCAGCCGAGATGCCCACATCGACCGCTGAGCTGGTGCTCTCCTCCATCCTCCATCTCCACCGCTCCTCTCCACGCCGCACTCTCCGCCTCCCCCGTGCTCTCCTCCATCTCCACCGCATCCAAGCGTCGGCGCCCGCCTTCCTCTCTCTCCACCGCGCTCATCGACCACCGAGCAGGAGAGAGGGTCGTCGCTGGCCGGACCAGGCTAGGCGCAGGCAGAGCTGGCTGCTACCATGTCGTGCCACCTTCCTCGGCCGCCCACTGGCGGGAACCGTTCCCCGCTCTGCTCTGCATTGTTTGGAAGAAGAAGGATGAAAAATACATGTTGTAAATGTTTCAAGTGTTTTAGATGTTTTATAGGTATGTTGCAAGTGTTTCATATGGACGTTACAAAAGTAGATCGGGATGTTTCATATGTTCCAATGGTTGTACACGTATGTTGCAAGCTTCCATTTTTAATGTTTCATTTGCTTTTTCGGACACTCGTTGTAAGTGTGGTTATCTGGATGTTGCATATGTTTTTACACATATGTTGCAAGTGTTTTATCTAGATGTTGCGTATGTGTGCAATGATTTTCGAATGTTTTTGATGTGTTTTTGCAAGTGTTTCATCTGCCTTTACACGTATGTTTCAAACGCTGCATCTGAATATTTCAAAAGTAGATCAGGTGTTTTAATGTTGCAATGGGACCCACTTTCCCGTAGCCACTAGCTACAGCTTCTGGGGCGCTGCCGAGCGGGCACAGACGGACGAAGGGGCACGCGCGGTCTAGGGGCGTGGGCGACGTCCGAGCGACGCGGGCCCCGCGTGGGTGCGCTAAACACAGGTGCGGATAGGGGCATGCTGGTGTGTTGGCGGTATACAGGCGCGCATGGAAAATGAAGTGCAGCCGTGGGCATTTGGACGCGCGCATCCGTCGGGACGTCAGAGCGCTAGCATCGTCTTTCGACCAAATATCTAAAAAAAAATGTATTAATGGTTATGATACCAAATAAATATCATTTGATGAATGACATCATATGATTTCATTGTAAAGTTATTTAAAGATAGAAATGTTAATATTATTTTTATAAAATCTAATCAAGCTTAAAAATATTTGGTTTCTCGAAATACGAGATGTACACTATTTTAGGAGTATACATTCATCATGGAGAAAGGACAACAACACGGGGAAAAAAAATACTGGAGCCGGCTCCCGTGACCAACTAGGCACGGGACAAAATAGAAGTAGGAGTGTAGGACAGTTGGAGAGTCGTCTTTAGGATCCGAGCAAGGACGTCCGGACCTGCTCACCAGTTGGCCACTGTTCCACTCCGCCCGGCGCCCGCCTTCTCAGAATCCGATGACCCACCTTCCCGCCTCGCCGGCGGCCGCGGTGCCCACCGGGCACCGCGTCTCGCCCTCGCTTCGCTCTTGCCCTTCCCTCCCTCAGCTGAAGACGACCGTACTGTCGTCGATAGGAGCCGCCGCGGGCCTCCCTTCGCGGTCATGGAGGGGAGTGGCAGCGGTGGCCACGGCCGCCACGGGCTCGGATAAGGCCGGTGAGTGTCTCCTCCGAATCGTCCTTCAACAGTGCCTCTAGGGTGCAGTGGAGATAGCGTACCTCTGCATTTTGTTCTGCTGCTGGGGGTTCATTTCAGCGTACTATACTAGTAGCATTTTACATGATTTTTCAAGTGCCACGGTGGTTCGATATTGCCTCGCGTAGATTCATGCCCATGCGTGTTGCGTTTCATTTCGTATCTGAGATAGTAACTTCTGTTGATAAAGGCCTGCACTCTTTCTGAAGTCATAGGGCCATAGGGGAGGCTTCTCTTTGACGAGTTTATGCAAATCCTCTGTGCACAATCATCTTCAAACTCGACTCGTATATTTTCTGACGAGACATGAGTAGTGGTAACTCTTCTGGATCGAATAAGAGTATTTCGATGCACTCAGTAACTCAGAGTTATTTAGTTGTGTTCTTCAGGTGGTGGGCAGGTACCTTCATGATGATATGGGATTTTGGCTGTTTCTTTGTGCTTGTTGCCTTGCTGGCTTGTTGGTGACTTGATTTGATGATGACCCTTTGAGGGCAATTTGAGGCCGGCTGCTTTTGTCAAGTGTGGGGATTCAATTTCAGGCCGGCTGCTTTTGTCAAGTGTGGGGATTCCTAGTTAGTAATAGGATTGCTTCCAAGTTGTGTCTTGACTCCCTCTCCTTCTCTTGTTGATTGGGATGGGCCGGAAATGGTTGGGTAATTTTGAAAAATTATTCTGAAGATTGTACCCGTGGTCCACCTTCGCATATCTTCTGCAAAAGGTTTGCTTCTAAATTAAGATTCGTTTAGATAATTCTGGAATGATAACGACATGTTTTTTTTTAAAAAAAAGCTCGTTAGTGTTAACCTGAAGTCCTTTCCAGATTAAAAAAGAAGAGAAAAACTCTGATAAAATTGGGTGCTCAACATTTTATTTATGTGGATTAGGTAGTTGCTTGTCTTTCACTATGATCCTTTTTTTTTCTGTATCTAAGGGTAAAAGGAAGGAGGGTGCCAGCCTGCCAGGGCAGAGACATTAGACAGAAATGCATTATGAAGTAAAATGTGTTTCAATTACTAAGAACGTGACAACGTCTTACGATTCAAACCTCATAACAGTATTTTTCATGGAACTAAAGAGTATCTTTGCCATGCAGCAGCGACTGGAGCAATTGCCAATGCAAACGAAGTTCCTGTATTGTCTTTCTTTGAGGTGGACTTTCTTGTCTTTTTGTATCTCTGGTGGCACAAGTTTAATTTACATCATAGAAAGTGGTTGGATTCTCTTTCTCTTTTGAGAGATTATATTTTTGGTCCTAATTATGCTCTCTTCTTGATTAATTCTTGAGTGATCAATACACAATTGCATCATATATCCATAGTTGAAAAACCATGTTCCTTTCATGTGTAGTTTTTTAGAACTATTGTTATGAATAGTAATGAAAAACACTAAGTCTGCATGACTGCATCTAAAGTTCTGTACACTGTAAATTTATGAATGAATTCCTTTGAAACAACTCTTATCTGTTGTTGTAACTTCATCTCCATCCATGCTGGAAGAATGATTACAACATTTAGTTTTTATATATCCATGCAAGTTGGCCATGGGTATTACCAGTAAGGGAAAATTGGTTCTATGATTGTTTACAAGGTCTTAGTTACATGATTAATTTATGTAGTTTATTCTCTTGATTGTGCTGTGAACTGATATACTACTTCGACTCTAATTCCATAACTACTCCCTCAAGGTTGCTGAAAGGCTCGATACATTCCATGCGTCTGGGGCTAGGAATCAAAATTACATGGCCATGTACTCTAGTATTTTTGGTGGAATTACAACAGACCCTTCTGCAATGGTGATACCAATTGATGATCACATGGTTCATAGAGGTCATGGGGTTTTTGATACTGCTGCTATTATGGATGGGTGAGCTCTTCTATAATATAAATGTGAACTACATATTCATTGCAAATAGAATAGCAGTTATAAAACTCACCTATTTAAAAGTTTCCTCATAATATTTTTCTTGTGTGAATGTGAACTACTGAACTTGAGAAGAAAATAAGAAATCAATGTCCCTTTATAGACATATTTCTTTGAATTTCTGACTGAGCGACATTCCTATCATCTTATTTTGTACATTGACATATTACTGGCAGTCACCTCTATGAGTTAGAACAACACCTTGACCGCTTCCTGAGGTCTGCATTGATGGCCAAAATACCATTACCTTTTGATCGCTCAACAATTAGAAGTATACTTATTCAAACTGTGAGTGCATCAAATTGCACCCAAGGATCACTCAGATACTGGTTGTCTGTCGGACCTGGAGACTTCCAGTTATCTTCATCTGGCTGCGCAAACCCAGCCCTCTATGCTGTTGTTATTGAAAGTCCATCCTTACAAGTACCGTCCTGCTGCAAAGTGGTCACATCATCTATACCAATAAAGTCTCCACAATTTGCAGTCATGAAAAGCGTGAATTACTTGCCCAATGCACTCACCAAGGTGGAAGGTGAAGAGAATGGTGCATTTACTGGCATTTGGCTAGACGATGAGGGCTTCGTTGCAGAGGGCTCTAACATGAATGTTGGCTTTGTGACAAAGAGCAAGGAGCTTCTCTTGCCTTGTTTTGACAAGATCCTTAGTGGGTGCACAGCAAGACGGGTTCTGACCCTCGCTGAGCATCTGGTAGCTCATGGAAAGCTCAGCGGGGTAATATCAGGGAATGTGAGTGTTCAGGAAGGGAAGATGGCCGATGAGATGATGCTCATCGGTAGTGGCATTCTTGTCAAACCTGTTGTTCAGTGGGATGATCAGATAATTGGTTCTGGTAAGAACAATTGTGCATTCTTATTCCATACTGCATTTCAATAATATATGGTGAATAGGAAACCTGATAAAGTTACGTTCTGCTATATGTTGTATAAAGTTTGATATTATAAAGATTTGGAGTGTGACAATACCTTTAGCCACTTAGAGATTAGTCGATACTTCTGGTTAATCGGCCAACCTAATTCTGAGGATGTTTGCAAATTAATAGGAGAAAAGAAAAGCTTCTGTTCCTGTGGGTCCAGGTTATAACGGTTTAGATCAAAAGATCTCACCAGTGAATTATCTCCTATGTACCCATTTCAATTAATGTGTTGACTTGGGAGATGACATGGTTGATGATTTTGTTTTAATAGGAGCAAGCAACATTGGTAGTAAGATTGAGCACAAGAATGGTTAATAGGCTATTAACGTGTTGCTGGCTTACTGCGACTCCATAGAGCAAATACAAACTTTTTTTTTGGAGGGACTATATATATCAAGTATTTAATGCTGATTGTTTTTCTCGTTTCTTCACAGGACAAGAAGGCCCGATAGCTCAAGCGCTTTATGACCTTATTCTTGAAGACATGAGATCTGGTCCGCCATCTGTTCGTATCCCCGTCCCTTACTAAAACTGTTTGAAGTTTTGCATATGGTTATAAGGGTGAACAATGATTTGTTGGTTATCAGAGTTGTACGTTTAATTTGGTCATTTAAAATCTATGTATTAAAATATATGACATCATTATGCAAAAAAGTTGGGTTCTACAGTTGAGTTTCCCCTGAGTTCATGGATTTTCGCTGGACATTGCTGGGCGTGTACCCTTTCTTCATTTTTACCTTTTTTTGGCTACCTGATGATACGTGCCCATATCGTTGGTCATAACTGCAAGAAAATATCAATTTCGGGCGTGAAAGAAAATAATGGTCCCGTTCGGCTGGAATTATAAGCCGGCTGAAAAACACTGTTGGCTGATTTTTTTAAGAGAAAAATACTGTTCCAGCTGAAAAAACAAGCCGAATAAAACGGATTATAAGCCAGATGAATAGGGCCAATGCCTCAATTTGTTTCCCTTCGCCTTTCATGACCTCTACTAATGGTGGCGATATCTACATACTAATATACAAGATATTTTCCTCCTGGGCTGTGCTAATTAAATCATTGTTTATACATGAGTTGAAAAAGTACTTGCTACCTCTGCCTACAAGAAGCATAAAGCAAATTGGAGACTATCACATTTCAGTGACTATCAATTAATTAGATCGCCACTTAGGTCATATGTGCGCAAGACACCACAACTAAAGACATATTCGGATACAAGGGCTAATTGTTAGCTAGATAATACTTAGTTCTGGTGCATCCAAACAGGATGACTGGTACATGCATTAATTTTTTAGCCCAGTCTTTATGTAACACCCTAAATTCTTGAATATTTTTAAATAGGGAATTTGATTTACTTACGCAATTTTGTGAGCATTTTAACCTAGTGAAATGATATTTTGTTTAAAATAAAATCAAATATAAGGTTAAATGAGTGTTTGTGCATACATGCCGTTGCATATTTTTAATTGTTTTGATTGGGTTTATTTCCAGAAGAAAATTATTTCGAAGAAAATCATTTGGAAAAAAATGTATTTGAAGTATTAGAAAAAGAAAAGGAAAAGGAAATGATTTCTCAGTTCGGGCCGAAACCAGCGAGCCTTTCTTCCCTCTTGGCCGTGGGCCGCGTCGCGGGCCGGCCCAGCTATCGTCGAACGCAGGCTGCCGCGCCCTCTCCGTTTCGCTGACACGTCGGGCCCACGCAACAGTGGTGTCTTCCACCTCCCGCTCGTGACCGAGTCGGGCACCGTCGGAGGAGTCCGCCTCCGCCCCGACCCTCTTCTTGGCTTGAATCGCACGCTTAGCCTCCTCTTAAATAGCAGCCGTGCGTGCGCCGCCTCATCTCAATCTCAATCACGCTGCCGCCTTCAACTCGAGCCGCCGCAAGCCCTAGTTCGCCGACGCCAAGCAAGTTGTCAACTCCACCGCGTTATCGTCATCGTAAGCTTGTGTACGAGCTTCGGGTTGTTGTTTGGGAGTTGCCGAGCCTTTCCTCTTCTTCTTTTTCGATTTGTTCACTAAGCTAGCTTTATCCTCGTGAGCAGAGCTCCGCCGCCCGCCATTGGTAGCCGCACGACGTCCTCCTCCAATTTCCGCCGCCCCGATCCATCTAGGTGAGTTCGCGATCGTCTGTTCTTGCTCTCCGTGCTTTTGGTTCAACGAATTGCGCGCTAGTTTGCCGGATTGAGCAACGCCGACGAGCAATTGCTCGCCACCGGCCGGTATTCCGCCGCCGGTCACTGTTGGTGGCCGGAATCCTCTCTTCTCTTCCCCTTTATTCAATCTCGGCCGTTCGTTTCTAATCCGACGGCTTATATCGCGAGATACCCCTTCGTTTGGTGTTTTTGCTAAAGAGACCCTGGGGTTTTTAAAGGTTTAACCCGCGGTCCATAAGCGTAAAGCCCTAATACGCTTTATCCTTTTGAAAGCGTAAACTCAGTCGGTTTAGGTGAAAATACGTTTTCTAGTATTTATGGTTTTGCCACTAGATTTGTTTTGGTCATAAAATCTCCGTTTTAACTCCGATTTGACCTGTTCAAGTTGCGTTAGGTTCATAATTTCATACTCTACATGTTAGTACTACTGTTTAGTAGGTTTTCCACTTTTAAATTTTGAGGTTAGATTTAATCTATTACTTTAATAAAGTAAATCTTGTTTAAATCATAACTTTTCCGTTTTAGCTCCGATTTACGTGAACTTCGCGTCTGTGTGATCCTAGAGCGATGTAGATTTGTTTTAAAAACTTTTCATCTTATTTTACTACTGTTGGTGTACTGTTCTAATTGTAGCTTTGTTTGCTTTGCATGATTGCCCTTGGATGATTGTTGTTGATGTGCTAATCGAGAATAGACGGTGATCAGTTCGTTGGTGATCAAGAGAACTATTACGAGTCGGATCAATAGGATCAGCTAGATCAAGGCAAGTATAGCATGGGATTATCCTTGTTACCTACTCACTTTAATTCACTTAATTCATGATGCATGTGTCTCCTTGTTAAGGATGCCCTAGTATTGAACTTGTTCCTTGAATCCTATGGTTATAGCAATGGGTAGTTGCTAGTGCTGACATAAACAATGATCTTGTAATTTGACTAATGGTATATGCAATAACTCTAAAAGATGATTTTTAGCAACAGGGAATAAGAGGGCTAGAGTTTTCTCTAGATTCCTCTCCGTAAGGACTTATCTGTAAGCGAACATCCGGGACTTACAGTACAGCTGTGAGGGCTACATGGCTCTGGCTTTAGTCATATAAGAGGACCTTTTCTAGCTTGTTAGTGGTTACCTATATGGCGCAAAAGGGGTTGTGTTCCGGGTTGGGTGTAGTGCGGCTCCTGTCCCTATGAGTATAGGCTGCGTGTCATTGTGCCATACGGAAGGGGGCTCTACATTTGCAGGCCACAGAAACCTAGCGGCCCTAACTTGTTAGACGAACCTTGGAAAGACTTCATAGTGAAACTTAATTGTCCAATGGGGAGTCATGACCTCGGGCTTTTGGGGATCACGACTCACAGTGAAAGTGTACAACCTCTGCAGAGTGTAAAACTGGTATATCAGCCGTGCTCACGGACACGAGCGGCCTTGGACCCTTACGGAATAGAGATCACTATTAATTTAATTGTTCTTGCTATTCATTATTCTCTTTACATGATCATATGTTTATTATGGGATTATTACCTATTTGTTGCTACTCAATTGCTTAAAATATGATCAACTAAAAGCTACATGCAGTTGAACCAGTGTCTATCCTACTTGAGCTTCATGAACCCCATGTTACACTTGTTGAGTACTTTTGTGCTCACCCTTGCATTCCCCCACCACAGGATGGAATCCCGAAAGTGCAAATAGTGATTACTACTACTACTTTCCTGAAGATTACTAGACTTGTGGTCAACCAGTTGACGTGCCTGTGCTATGGAGCTAGCTACCACAATATTTTTACTATATTTCCGCTTAATTACGTAAAGACTCTGTGATACTATTCGTTATGTAATAAACATTTGTGATGGTACTATTTATATTTGTCATCTTGTGTGTGATTGATCTCTGGGCGCACATAAGATTATGCATTCCATTTGTTCCTTAAAAATGGGTGTGATAGATTGGTATCGGAGCTATGTTGACTGTAGGACACCACCCTAGTTAGCAATGGTCGTTTTAGTTCCCTTTTCTTCACTTGTTTCATGCTTATCACTTTACTCTTGATAATTGCTAAATTATTATGCTTCTTTCGCCTCATTCTATTGTGAAAATATTGCCTCTAATTTCAACTTATCCTTGGCCTAAAATCTGTAGATGCCTCGTGCCCGCAAGACTGCCCGTATCACCACTGGAGGCTACTATCCACCCCGTTCCTTGGAGGAACCAGAAGAGCTTCAGGAGGAACCAGAAGAGCTTTAGGAGGAACTAGAAGACACTACACCAACCCCGCCATCAACACCAGATCAGGCGCCAGAACCAGTTTTGCCTCAAGAGGAAATTGAACCTAAAGAGGAAGTTATCTATTTGAGTGACGATGAAGATGTTGAGCTTGCTCATAATGGAGGACAGCCCCCTTCGCCTCCACAAGGTGGTTCCGCTGAAATTGGTGTGCCGTCTCTTCCTATGGGTTAGATTACAAGGATCCATCACAAGTCAAGCCATGACACTCCGTCACACCACCGGCTGGGCGACATGCTTAATGCCTACTTCACGGATTGGGATCCTGCAATTGAGTATGTATGCTGGGAGCATAAGCACCCTTTGGAAGCTACTTATTGGAAGTGCAGTGTGCGTATCTTCGTTAAGAACAATGAGATGGGCACCTTTTTGCTGGACCGGTGTTTTTCCTATAGTGGTCGTCGTGCCACTATAGAAGATGGCATAGAAGATGCAGCTTTTGAAGCATGTTGGGACTTCGTCACCTTCGCTACGAGGTTATGCAAGATGATCAATATCGCTATTTTCCCCGTGGAGACCCCGAGTTTGGATGGGTAATGATGAACCCTGGGAATTTGGATTTAGTTCCTCGGGTCATGGTGGATCTTGGTCATGACATGATGGTGACAAATCGTCGGTTGGTAGCCCTAGTTAAAGCTTTGGGAAAAGACGTCAAGAGGTATCAAGAAGTGATAGATGGCTTAAGGATTGACCAAGGCATGGAAGCGATCTATGATTATCATGAACACCAAGCCCGTCCTTAGGAGTTGGAATACCATTTATGTAATAATATGATAGTACGAGTAGTGTCAAGTTAAGTTGAGTTTGTGGTGTCGTGTGAATTTTGTGTGGTTAGTTGAGTTATTATTGTGCTTATGTGTGAGTTGGTTTTTCCATGTAATGAGTGCTGGAGCTTTGTGGGCTTGTCTACAAAAGTTCCTAATTATATAATACTAAGTTTTAGTGTGATAAATAAATAATTTAGTTGGGTTAATTTTTCTCTCTGTTCTGTCCTTTCTGGAGCGGTCTGTCTTTCCTTTTATGCTTAAAATTAACTGTTCAGCGAAAAATTCTGAAATTTTTATGAGAGAATCTAGACCCACGTACCTTTCCAATGCCTCTAGAATCACCTTTTTATCTATTCGGGATCATGAGTTATAATCGTTACAAGATGAAGTTACTGTGCAGTCTGGAAGTCAGAAACAGTTTCTGTTGTGTCCTGTTTTTGGGTAACTTCGTGACAGAATCTGGGAGTATGAGTTAAATAAAAGTTGTAGATAATTTCATAAGCTTTCCAACCATATAAAGTACACCTCTACTGGATATCTGTAACTCGAGATAGGTCTGTTTTACCGAACAGCTGAAATTGGGATGTGTCCAGAAAATTATCAGATCCTAATCTCTATCTCTAGAATTGTCTATTATGTGGTAATCTCTAAGATTTGATACTGTATTGGATAACAGATGTCTAGAAGAGGACGAGGTCGAGGCCGTGGTCGTGGAGTTGGTCCTTCATGAGCTTTTGGCCATACATACACAGTTAATGGAAGCTCTGGTGAACAATCAGCAAAATCAGCTAGTTGGAGGAGCACCTGCGCGAGATAAGCGTGGAGAATTTTTGAAGGGTCATCCCCCGGTGTTTACACATGCCTCGGATCCATTGGAAGCTGATGATTGGCTTCGTGCAGTAGAGAAGCAGCTCAACATTGCTCAGTGTAATGATCAGCAGAAGGTGTTGTTTGCTTCGGGACAACTTTAAGGAGCAGCTCAAGACTGGTGGGATTCATATCAGTATGGCCGTCCTGCCAATGCCCCCGCCATTACTTGGCAGGAGTTTACAGAGAGTTTTAGGTCCTACCATATACCAGAGGGGGTGATAGCACTGAAGGCAGAAGAATTCCGCAATTTGACACAGGGATCTATGCCTGTGGCAGAGTATAGAGACAAGTTTGCTCAGTTGTCACGTTATGCGCCAAATGAGGTGGCTAATGATGCTGATAAACAGCGACTCTTCTTGAAGGGTCTACATGATGGTCTTCAACTGCAGCTAATGTCCAATGCTTACCCAGATTATCAAACACTAGTGAATCGCGCTATTGTGGTGGATAATAAGCGCAAGGAGATGGATGCTAAAAGAAAGAGACTTCAGGGACAGATATCTGGAAACAACACTCGTCAACGTACTGGTTATCAACAAGGTTTCCAGCAGAGGTATCCGCCCAACCAATGGAATCGTGGTCAACTTCCTCCACGTAATCAGTTTCTGCAACGTCCTCCTTATCAGTCGCAGAATGGCAATCAATGCTCTCAACAGCAGAATGGGAACCAGAATCAATGATAAAGTACCCCTAACAACACCCCAATGAAGACTAGTGCTCCTAATACTCCAACTAAGTGTTTCCGTTGTGGAAAGGAAGGTCACTTGTCCTATAACTATCCTGAGAAGGCCAATCAGCAAACTCCTCAGAAGCAGAACAGTAATCAGAAGCCACCATACTACGGGAAGGTGACTCACGTGTCAGAGGAGACTGCAATGTCGGAACCTGAAGTTATGCTCGGTACGTTCGATGTCCACTCCATCCCTGCCACTGTTCTTTTTGATTCTGGAGCTTCGCATTCATTCATATCTCAAATATTTGTTAAGACAAATAGCATCCCTTTATGTGCCATGAAAAACCCTATACTAGTCAATTCGCCTGGGGGTAGTATGCAAGCTTCCTATCGATGCCTCCCTATTAGTTTAATTTTAAGGGGGGTAGAGTTCAAAGTGAGTCCTATAGTGTTGAGAACAGCTGGGATTGATCTTATTCTGGGATTAGATTGGATGAAGCAAAATCAGGCAGTGATTCAGTGTAAGGAAAAGGCAGTAGCCCTGACAACACCGAAGGGAGATCGAATTAGTGTGGAGATTGTAGTGCAGAAACCGCAGACAGCTACGGTAAATCGACTTGATGATAATGTTAATCAAGAGGATCCAGTTGTGGATGAATTTCCGGATGTGTTCCCCGACGACTTGCCAGGTATGCCACCCGACCGCGACATTGAGTTTATTATTGAATTATTGCCTGGAACTGCACCTATAGCTAAGCGTCCATATAGAATGGGGGTTAATGAATTAGAGGAACTTAAGAAACAAATAAAAGAATTGCAAGAGAAGGGTTTTATTCGTCCTAGCTCATCACCATGGGGAGCTCCTGTGATCTTTGTTGATAAGAAGGATGGTTCTCAACGGATGTGTGTTGATTATCGGTCACTCAACGAGGTAACTATCAAGAATAAATATCCGCTGCCAAAGATTGATGACTTGTTTGATCAGTTGAGAGGTGCTTGTGTGTTTTCTAAGATTGATCTTCGCTCTGGCTATCATCAGTTGAAGATTCGTGCCACGGATATACCAAAGACAGCATTCACCACCCGATATGGTTTGTATGAGTATACAGTAATGTCCTTTGGTTTGACTAATGCTCCTGCATACTTTATGTACTTGATGAATAAGGTATTTATGGAGTATCTTGATAAGTTTGTAGTAGTGTTCATCGATGATATCCTGGTATACTCTAAGACTAAGGAAGAACATGTGGAACATTTGAGGTTGGTCCTGCAGAAGCTCAGAGAGCATAAGCTCTATGCTAAGCGTAGCAAATGCGAGTTTTGGTTAAAGGAAGTTGCTTTTCTGGGTCATGTGGTCTCTAATGGTGGAATATCAATGGATCCTAGCAAGGTAAGAGATGTGTTGAATTGGAAATCACCAACTGATGTGGGAGAAATTCGTAGTTTCTTGGGATTGGCTGGATATTATAGAAGATTTATTGAAGGGTTTTCTAAGCTTGCCAAGCCAATGACAGCGCTGTTGGAGAAGAATGCCAAATTTGTGTGGTCTGATAAGTGTCAGGTTAATTTTGAGGAGCTGAAGAAAAGATTAACAACAGCCCCGGTGTTAGTTTTGCCAGATTTGAATAAGAGCTTCTCTATTTATTGTGATGCATCCCGTTTGGGTCTTGGTTGTGTGCTTATGCAGGAAGGCAAAGTAGTAGCATATGCATCTCGACAGTTGAGGAAGCATGAGTTAAATTATCCTACTCATGACTTGGAGTTAGCAGCAGTGGTGCATGCTTTGAAAATATGGAGGCATTATTTGATTGGACATAAAAGTGATATTTACACTGATCATAAGAGTTTGAAGTACATTTTCACGCAATCAGATCTGAACTTGAGACAACGTCGCTGGTTAGAGTTGATTAAGGATTATGATTTGGAGGTACACTATCATCCGGGTAAGGCTAATGTGGTTGCAGATGCCCTTAGCAGAAAGAGCTATGCTAATGAGGTGCAAGTAATGCCTATGTCAAATGAGTTATGTGCTGAGTTTGAGCATCTAAACTTGGGTATTGCTATTAATGCAGTGGAATTAGTAATAGAGCCTATGTTAGAGCAACAAATACGCAAGGGTCAGATGACGGATGACAAAATAAAGGAGATAGTGAAGAATATACCGAAAGGTAAAGCACCTGGATTCCGGTTGGATGATAAAGGAACCCTATGGTTTGGGAAACGATTATGTGTGCCTGAGGACAAAGCTATAAGAGAATCAATCCTACGGGAAGCTCATGAGTCCGCTTACTCTATTCATCCCGAAAGTACTAAGATGTATATGGATTTGCGAGAGAGGTATTGGTGGCATGGTTTGAAAAGAGATGTTGCAGAGTATGTTGCACTATGTGACACGTGTCAAAGGGTTAAAGCTGAACATCAAAGACCTGCAGGATTGTTGCAACCGATGCAGATACCTGAGTAGAAGTGGGAAGAGGTTGGTATGAACTTTATAGTAGGGTTACCACACACTCAGAGGGGTTTTGATTCAATATGGGTTATAGTGGATCGTTTGACTAAAGTTGCTCATTTTATACCGGTTAGAACTACGTATTCCAGTGCAAAGTTGGCGGAACTGTATTTGGAAAGAATAGTAAGTTTGCACGGAGTTCCAAAGAAGATAGTGTCTGATCGAGGTACCCAGTTTACGTCATATTATTGGCAGAAAGTACAAGAGTCATTAGGAACTAAGCTGAATTTTAGTACAACATATCATCCTCAGACGGATGGGCAAACAGAAAGGATTAATCAGATATTGGAGGATATGTTGAGGGCTTGTGCATTGCAGTATGGTACAAGTTGGAATAAGAGTTTGCCATATGCAGAGTTTTCCTACAATAACAATTATCAGAAAAGTCTACAGATGGCACCCTTTGAAGCTTTGTATGGTAGGAAGTGTAGAACTCCATTGTTTTGGAATCAAACGGGAGAAAGTCAAGTATTTGGTCCCGATGTGCTTAGGAATGCTGAGAAACAAGTAAGAATGATTCAAAATAATTTGAAAGCAGCTCAGTCCCGACAGAAAAGTTATGCCGATACTCGACGGAGAGAGTTGACTTTTGAAGTGGGAGATTATGTTTACCTGAAGGTGTCACCTATGAGAGGTGTGAAAAGGTTTAGTCGGAAAGGAAAGTTAGCACCAAGGTATGTCGGTCCTTTTAAGATCTTAGAGAGACGTGGCGAAGTGGCATATCAGTTGGAATTGCCTGAGAGTTTAGCAGGTGTGCATGATGTGTTCCATGTGTCTCAGTTAAAGAAATGTCTGCGTGTACCGGAAGAGCAAATACCGTTGAAAGAACTCACTGTTAAGGAAAATCTTACTTATGAGGAGTATCCCGTGAAAATTTTGGAGACAGCGGAAAGAGTTACCAGGAGCCGAGTTATAAAGATGTGTAAAGTTCAGTGGAGCCGATATTCGGAAGCAGAAGCTACATGGGAAAGAGAGGAAGATTTGAGAAAAGCATACCCACAGTTGTTTGAGTAAGCATTGTCCGAATCTCGTGACGAGATTCATTTTAAGGGGGGTAGAATTGTAACACCCTAAATTCTTGAATATTTTTAAATAGGGAATTTGATTTACTTACGCAATTTTGTGAGCATTTTAACCTAGTGAAATGATATTTTGTTTAAAATAAAATCAAATATAAGGTTAAATGAGTGTTTGTGCATACATGCCGTTGCATATTTTTAATTGTTTTGATTGGGTTTATTTCCAGAAGAAAATTATTTTGAAGAAAATCATTTGGAAAAAAATGTATTTGAAGTATTAGAAAAAGAAAAGGAAAAGGAAATGATTTCTCAGTTCGGGCCGAAACCAGCGAGCCTTTCTTCCCTCTTGGCCGTGGGCCGCGTCGCGGGCCGGCCCAGCTATCGTCGAACGCAGGCTGCCGCGCCCTCTCCGTTTCGCTGACACGTTGGGCCCGCGCAACAGTGGTGTCTTCCACCTCCCGCTCGTGACCAAGTCGGGCACCGTCGGAGGAGTCCGCCTCCGCCCCGACCCTCTTCTTGGCTTGAATCGCACGCTTAGCCTCCTCTTAAATAGCAGCCGTGTGTGCGCCGCCTCATCTCAACCTCAATCACGCTGCCGCCTTCAACTCGAGCCGCCGCAAGCCCTAGTTCGCCGACGCCAAGCAAGTTGTCAACTCCACCGCGTTATCGTCATCGTAAGCTTGTGTACGAGCTTCGGGTTGTTGTTTGGGAGTTGCCGAGCCTTTCCTCTTCTTCTTTTTCGATTTGTTTCACTAAGCTAGCTTTATCCTCGTGAGCAGAGCTCCGCCGCCCGCCATTGGTAGCCGCACGACGTCCTCCTCCAATTTCCGTCGCCCCGATCCATCTAGGTGAGTTCGCGATCGTCTGTTCTTGCTTTCCGTGCTTTTGGTTCAACAAATTGCGCGCTAGTTTGCCGGATTGAGCAACGCCGACGAGCAATTGCTCGCCGCCGGCCGGTATTCCGCCGCCGGTCACTGTTGGTTTCTAATCCGACGGCTTATATCGCGAGATACCCCTTCGTTTGGTGTTTTTGCTAAAGAGACCCTGGGGTTTTTAAAGGTTTAACCCGCGGTCCATAAGCGTAAAGCCCTAATACGCTTTATCCTTTTGAAAGCGTAAACTCAGTCGGTTTAGGTGAAAATACGTTTTCTAGTATTTACGGTTTTGCCACTAGATTTGTTTTGGTCATAAAATCTCCGTTTTAACACCGATTTGACCTGTTCAAGTTGCGTTAGGTTCATAATTTCATACTCTACATGTTAGTACTACTGTTTAGTAGGTTTTCCACTTTTAAATTTTGAGGTTAGATTTAATCTATTACTTTAATAAAGTAAATCTTGCTTAAATCATAACTTTTTCGTTTTAGCTCCGATTTACGTGAACTTCGCGTCTGTGTGATCCTAGAGCGATGTAGATTTATTTTAAAAACTTTTCATCTTATTTTACTACTGTTGGTGTACTATTCTAATTATAGCTTTGTTTGCTTTGCATGATTGCCCTTGGATGATTGTTGTTGATGTGCTAATCGAGAATAGACGGTGATCAGTTCGTTGGTGATCAAGAGAACTATTACGAGTCGGATCAACAGGATCAGCTAGATCAAGGCAAGTATAGCATGGGATTATCCTTGTTACCTACTCACTTTAATTCACTTAATTTATGATGCATGTGTCTCCTTGTTAAGGATGCCCTAGTATTGAACTTGTTCCTTGAATCCTATGGTTATAGCAATGGGTAGTTGCTAGTGCTCATATAAACAATGATCTTGTAATTTGACTAATGGTATATGTAATAACTCTAAAAGATGTTTTTTAGCAACAGGGAATAAGAGGGCTAGAGTTTTCTCTAGATTCATCTCCGTAAGGACTTATCTGTAAGCGAACATCCGGGACTTACAGTACAGCTGTGAGGGCTACATGGCTCTGGCTTTAGTCATATAAGAGGACCTTTTCTAGCTTGTTAGTGGTTACCTATATGGCGCAAAAGGGGTTGTGTTTCGGGTTGGGTGTAGTGCGGCTCCTGTCCCTATGAGTATAGGCTGCGTGTCATTGTGCCATACGGAAGGGGGGCTCTACATTTGCAGGCCACAAAAACCTAGCGGCCCTAACTTGTTAGACGAACCTTGGAAAGACTTCATAGTGAAACTTAATTGTCCAATGGGGAGTCATAACCTCGGGCTTTTGGGGATCACGACTCACAGTGAAAGTGTACAACCTCTGCAGAGTGTAAAACTGGTATATCAGCCGTGCTCACGGACACGAGCGGCCTTGGACCCTTATGGAATAGAGATCACTATTAATTTAATTATTCTTGCTATTCATTATTCTCTTTACATGATCATGTGTTTATTATGGGATTATTACCTATTTGTTGCTACTCAATTGCTTAAAATATGATCAACTAAAAGCTACATGCAGTTGAACCAGTGTCTATCCTACTTGAGCTTCATGAACCCCATGTTACACTTGTTGAGTACTTTTGTGCTCACCTTTGCATTCCCCCACCACAGGATGAAATCTCGAAAGTGCAAATAGTGATTACTACTACTACTTTCCTGAAGATTACTAGACTTGTGGTCAACCAGTTGACGTGCCTGTGCTATGGAGCTAGCTACCACAATATTTTTACTATGTTTCCGCTTAATTACGTAAAGACTCTGTGATACTATTCGTTATGTAATAAACATTTGTGATGGTACTATTTATATTTGTCATCTTGTGTATGATTGATCTCTGGGCGCACATAAGATTATGCATTCCATTTGTTCCTTAAAAATGGGTGTGACACTTTAACTAGTTGTTAGCCAACTAGCTAGTCAACCTCAGCTAATTTGTGCTAATCTTTAGCCTCAACTAGTAACTACCCCATGCATCAAATGACCTCGGATATAGAAATGATCTAAACCAAAGCTGTATTAATAAAAATATCTAAAATTTTCAGTTCAAAAGTTTTTATTTTAAATTTATTTAGAGTCTAAAATATGCATTACAATATTCATTAACATAAGTAAAAAATAATGTAGCAACTACTTAGCCATAAGTGATTTTGAGGCACATGATTAAGGAAGGAATGTGCATGGCATAATGTTCTCTGTTGTGGGGTTCCAACCCTTGTGGCAAATTATTTTGCTATTTATTTGCCTGATTTAAAAATTTTGAAAATTGATTTATAGAGGAAGCTGGGATCTAGAAATCGATCTCTAGAGACGGTTTAGATTTGGTCATAGGAAAACGTCTGGTGCTCCTAGAGACGGCTTGGATTTAATCTTGTCATAGGAAAATGTCTGGTGCTCGTAGTGTCAACTATCGACTAGGCTACCTGATGATTTTGTGGCTAGGGTTTGAGTCCTAATATAGTTTTTTTAGAGAAGCCTATGCCTCCTTCATAAATAGTGCACAAGGGCTTCTAGTTTCTTTTTTTCTAAATCATAAGACATTTTGACTTTCCTAATATACATTGTTTTTACGATATATCTAACTTAGTTTTCGGTTTTGTGCATGCGTGTTTCTAAATGTATGTGGTGATTTAATTTTTAAGGCTTTGTTTAGTGGAGATTTATTGAAAAATGATTTCACCTAAGAAGCTAGAGAAATTGAGAAAACACGTCAAAATGGCTTCGTCCTTTATAATTTCTCCCCCCTACAAGTTTCATGGGTTAGTGTTCGACAGAGGTCCTTTTAAGAAACCAAGCAAATCAAAGCTAAAGTCCCTCGAAAAGTCCTGCCTAAGAGGATCTAGAGAGATGTTTATATATCTGTGGAACAAAGTTTTTGAAAAATACTCACATAGGTATAGTTCACACGTTTCTCACTTTAATTCAGAGAGAAGGACTTAGGGCTTATTTGTTTGAGCTGTAACTTTTGGACTTTTGATTAAAAAAGGTTGGCTTTCTGACTTTTGACTTTTGACTTCTGCTTGTTAGCTTTTGTAACAACTTTTTAGGTTCTCAGTACATCAAAAGCTAGAAAAGCTGCTCTTAGCATGCTTTTCACCAGATTTTAGTTCATTTACTCAAAAGCAAGTTTTCTAGCCTTTTAAAAGACAGCTCAACAACTACTAGCTTTATGATTCTGGTTAACGGAAGCCGCCGATACTAAATTAACCAACGGACTTGCTAGTGCCCCAGACGGACCGGACGTCTGTCCGGGGCGCTAGCCTCCGAACGCTGCCGCGCAGAGAGAGTAAATGAGCGCATAGTGTGTCAGGCTTATGAGGAAGCACATCAACAGTGGGCCTGCGTCGCCCCGAATGTCACCCATGCTGCCCCAAACGTCGTCTGTGCCGCCGGCCGCTTCCCACGCATATCTCATGTGCAAAACCCGATTTACTTTTGAAACATCCAGTTGCAACAGTTGCAACATACAAAAGAAGACAAATGAAACACTTAAACAAACATCCAAAATACTTGTGAAAACACCTGAAAAACATTTTAAAAACCATTGCAAACATATGCAACATCAGAACACACGCAAACATGCGTATAAAACACCTGAAAACACTTGAAACATATGCTTGCAACATGCATGTATATGCAACATCTAGATCTACTTTTGCAACAACCAGATAAAACACTTGCAACATTCGTTTGGAACAGATGAATATTTGGAACATACACTTCAAACATACATGTATAGCCATTACAACATGTGCAACATCTCGATCTACTTTTGTAACGTCGATATACAACACTTGCAACATACCTCATAAACATCTGAAACATACTATTGCAACATGCGCTTTCAACTTAGCATCTACTTGTTGCTTGGAAGAATAGAGGCTCGTCGACGCGGAGCTCGGTGCCGGCCCAGAGCTCGATGCCACGGAGGGACGCGGAGGTCGCTGGTGTAGAGCTCATCGGCGGCACGGACATCGACACGAGCAGGGGCAGGCGGATGGAGCGCGACCGCGATGGGAGGCCCGAGTCTGAGCGGTGGCATGCAGCGTGGGCGGGCGACGGGGATGCGGCGGGGTCCGTTCGGGAACAGAGGTGCGCAGCGCACTGAGCGAGAAGCACGTAGACGAGACGCAAAGCGAGCGGTGACTTATACGGATCCGTCCGAATGTACGGACGACTTATAAGCAATAATATTACCGAAAAGCTAAACCAAACAGGAGCTCCTCTGCAGAAGCTGTTGCTGGAGCCGAAGCCATGCTAAACGGCTCCTATGTGGCGGTGCAAACCGACGTAGTGGATTTGTTTGTGACGAGTTAGACGGGTTGGATGATCCGCAGGACCGACGAGCTCCTCGGGTCTCGGCGTCTTATACAAGTTTGCCACCTGCAAGCAGTGTGTGATGCTGATGCAATCAATCTGCATTATTAGACTCGCTCTCTCTTGCCTATGACGACTTCAGCATAGAGACAAAAACTACAATCTAGTTCGCGGACGTCAGTCTCTCGCGGGAGACGACTATACAATCGAGTCGTCGTCTGCACGTTACCCTCCTCCTCATCCTATAGTCACACTGACATGGCGAGGCCGCACGTCGTGGTGGTGCCGTACCCGTGCGCCGGCAACGTGAACCCGGCGCTGCAGATCGCCAAGCTGCTACACCATGACGGCGTCTACGTCACCTTCATCAACAGCGAGCACAACCACCGCCGCGTGCAGGCCACCGAGGGCCCAGGCGCCGTGCGCGGCCGGGATGGCTTCCGCTTCGAGGCCATCCCGGACGGCCTGTCCGATGCCGACCGCGGCAAGCAGGACTACGGCCGCGGCCTGGAGATGGCCGTCAGCACGAGCTGGACGACTTCAGCCTCCGCTTCAACGAGTCGGAGGCCAACAGCTGCACCAACGCCGGCGCCCTCATCCTCAACACCTTCGAAGGCCTGGAGGCCGACGTCCTCGCCGCTCTGCGTGCCGAGTATCCGCGCGTCTACACCGTCGGCCCCCTGGGCTCCCTCCTCGACGGCGCCGCCGCCGACTCGGCCGGCGGCGGCCTGAGCCTATGGAAGCAGGACGCCGAGTGCCTCGCGTGGCTGGACACGCAGGAACAGGGCTCCGTCGTGTACGTCAACTTCGGCAGCCACACGGTGCTGACGCCGGAGCAGCTGGCCGAGTTCGCGTGGGGTCTCGCGGCGACCGGCCACCCGTTCCTTTGGGCTATCAGGGACAACCTCATCCGTGGCGGCGGTGGCCGCCTGGCACTTGAAGCGCTGCCCCTAGGCTTCACGGCTGAGACGGCAGGGCGGTGTCGCCTGACCCCGTGGTGCCCGCAGGAGCAGGTGCTGCGGCACGCGGCCGTGGGCTGCTTCCTCACGCATGGCGGCTGGAACTCGACGTGCGAGAGCGTCGCCGCCGGCGTGCCGATGGTGTGCTGGCCGCAAGGTAATAAATAGCGTATAGCGGGTTGGTAGCGGATTGGTGTCGAGGTAGCAGATTGCGGGTAGCGGGCGATATTGCGGACGATAAGTTCCAACAGCGGCATGTAATAATCTCACATAATTTTAAGTACATATATCATGAAAAATGAGTATAAATAGACATTTAATCGCACTCGAAAAACTTATGTCTCATATACTTAAATTAAGAAAACAAATATGGTTTTTCCACGCACTAAATCATCACATTAAGAGTTTGCAAAGAAACATATTATGACTTATGAGCCATAAAATAGTACACAAGACTATCACTCGTTGTCATTGTTAGAAGCAACAACATCTTCGGCCTCATGGTCACTTGAACCATCTCCGTCTGCATAAGGATTATTTGCTTCCACGCTATTGCGGCTTGCTACGTGCAATTGCGGCCGTAATATCGCCCCGCTATTCAGAATAGCGGCCGCAAAGTTCCAGACCGCAAAGTTCAAAGCGCTACCTTGTAGCGGTTGCGGCAACGGACCGCTACCGCTATTGCGGCCGCAATTGCGGCTGCTACCACCGCTATTTATTACCTTGGCTGGCCGGGGTTCGCTGACCAGTTCACCAACTGCAAGTACGCCTGCGACGTGTGGGGTGTCGGCGTCCGGCTCGATGAGGAGGTGAGGAGGGAGCAGGTGGCCACGCACGTCGGCGAGGTGATGGGAAGCGAGGAGATGCGGCGGAGAGCGGCGAGGTGGAAAGAGGAGGCAGACTCCGCTGCCTGCCCCGGCGGCTCGTCGTGGGAGAACCTGCTGAGCATGGTGGGAGCGCTGATGAAAAGCACACCCAACTCAAAAATAAGCCTGAAGTGCTGAAGGCTCAATTCAAAAGTTATACTCGGATTGAATAGTCTGAAACGCAATGCAAAAGGGTTGGTTCATGTCAACGAATAAAACTCTCGGAAGTTGGAATTTTAGTCGCATCAAAATTTGCATGTTTGCATTGGCACATTCTTGGACGTGCCGACGAAAATTAAATCGAGCCGCACACAACGCCTCAACAAGCCTACGGCGAGAGTGATCCATGATCTTCTGTCATCAACAAGCCCCTACAACTGGATTGATCCACAATCTTCTTCCATGGGAACGCCTGCAGCCGGTTACATGTGCGAAGTGACGCACAATCTTCTGCTATCAACGTCTATGCATACAATTTTTTAAAAAGTTTGTAGACTTTTGGCCATTGGTGTCTAAATGTGAAAGAAGATTAGTCACCATCTCCTCATTCAGAAGCCAAGCTGGTCATCTAGAAATAACCAAGGCAGTTCTCAGTGCTCTTCCAACCTTTGCTATGTGTACCTTTCTTCTTCCCAAGACGGTTGTTAAGCAAATTGACAATTTCAGAAAACACTACCTCTTGAGAGGGTCTTGTGTTAATAACAAAAAGCCACACGGCATGGAAAATGGTTTGTATCCCTAAGCAAGAAGGAGGCCTTGATGTTATAAACCTTAGAACTTAGGATGAAAGTCCTGAAGCACCTGCACAAATTCTTCAACAGATCTAGCACCCCTTGGGTTCAACTAGTTTGGGACAATTACTACACTAGAGGAAGGCTGCCACAACCTAGTCCAAGAGGATCCTTTTGGTGGAGAGACATCCTCAAGCTCCTAGACTCTTTCAAAGGTCTAGCTCTAGTCTCCTTGAAAGATGGCGCCTCCTGTTTGTTCAGGCATGATCTCTGGGAGGGAAGAATCCTAGGTCAAGCTTTCCCTGAACGTCACTCTTTTGCCAAAAAACCAAAGAATTTTAGTTCAAGTGGCAATTTCAACTCCTTTGCCACAAACCCTCTTCCACCTGTCTTTGTCTCCTAAGGCTTTTGCTCAATTTCAAGAGCTTCCAGACTTAGTCCAAGGACTTGAGATGCAATGAGCATGACAGCTGGTCTTATATTTGGGGGTCATCAATTTTCTCTTCAAGCAAGGCCTGTAAGCATATTATTGGACATCGATATGTGCACCCTTTATTCCATAAGTTATTGAAATATTCTTATCAAAATAAAAGAAAGTTCTTTTTTTTGGTTGCTCTTGAAAGATAGACTAGCTCCAGAGAGCTCCTCAAATGCAAGAACATGGCCCTTGAAGATTACTCATGTGTCATCTGTTCATTGGGACTAGAAGAAAGCCTTCTTCAATTGATGTTTGGTTGTCACTTTGCTTGAGCTTGCTGAGCAACCCTAAACCTGGCAAAACCTAACTCCAATGACCCTATTGTTGTCGATGAATCTCTGAGATCAGCTACAACTATCATCCTTCTCTATGGAGATCATTATAATGATGTGCTGGTCCATTAGGATAGTAAGAAATGATGAAGTAAAGTCAGAACCTAGACTTCTATTTAGAGTTTCTGAAAGACAACACCATAGTTGCTTAGCTAAAACACACTAAAAAGATATGATTAACCGACTCAGATAGATCCATCTTCTACCTTCTGCCTAATACTTAGATTGTCTCTAGCTAACAACTTAGTCTTTGAAAGCAACCACAAGAAAAAATGTACTCTAGGATGTATCTTAATATTTTAAACTGCAAAAACATGCACATGTATCACACCTCTAAAATGATCACTTTAGAGAAGAATAAGTACCAATAGAAGTAAACCGCCAAATAAAAGAATCTTCCCCATCAGAAAAGCAAACAACAGAGTCTAATTGAACTATTTCTAACTATAGATTCATAAGCCCACTGTCCACACACCTTCTAAAGGTGTATTTAAGAGATTGCTTCTGTCCTAAAGGTTGGCTACCATTTTAGACTTTTCATTTACTAGGATATAAATCTCCCAAAACTGTATAGGTAGACCGGAGGTTCCCAACTAGTTGCCCTCCCAAAATTTCACCTTCTTGCCATTTCCTGTTTTCCATCTAAACCCCATTTTCGCTGCAGACACTACTGTTGACGGTCCTTAAGTACCAAATATAGTTATCAAATAAATAAAGAAAAGGATCCAAATGCAACCAACACCTAGACTTAGGGTTTTATCTGACAGAATTCCACGAGTTTTAGTGTTTGTCTGTTTCTGCAGGGGGTTATCAGAAAATACGGAGGAAAGGCCCACACGTCGGGTTTACATAGAGATAATAACGTGTTCACCGATTTTCTATCATCTAGAAGACTCCAGAAGCCACGAGAACAAACAGGAGGCCGAACGGGCCCGGAGGCAGGGCGCCCGCCCTGCCCCCTAGGGCGGCCGCCCTGGCCTGAGAGCCAATCAGGCTCCGTCTCGCGGATTATGCTCCACTGACCTAAGGGATCAAGGAAAACCGTGCGATTAATGTCGGTTTGATCCGACGGCCCACGTTCACTTGAGGGGGCTATATAAGCAGGACCCCTGGCCCCTAGAGGAGGCACTTCCTCATTCTCAATTCCTCAAACCTTAATCTCAGGAGGAGAGTCTCTGATCAAGCCATAGAGCCACCACATCAACTAGATCTCTAGTATAGCATAGCTACATAGGATTAGAACTAGAAGGAGTCAATCTTCGATTGGTTTCCGGATCTGTCAAGAGGATTCTTGGTAATTCCTTTACTGTTCTTCATTGTTCATCTTTGTTCTTCAATATTATGAATACAACTTTGTTCTATTTCAATATATTGATTATGACTATGCTCTACTTGTTTATGTTTGCGATTATATTGTTCTTAGTTTATCGTAGTTATACGCTTGGCTTAGTTAGATTGGAATTATATACATGTTTAGGATTGTATAGCGTTTATCCATCGGATCCATGGGTAAATGATAAATATTGTGTAGGCGTGGTGCTTAGACCATATTTATCTGCGATTGCACCTTATATGCCGGATCGTGGGGTGGTCCGCGATGGTGACAGCTTCGTTGGTTCTTATATAGTCCCCCTTCCGTGTGTAAGGCAGGCAGAGCAACATTATTACGGGGGAGTGATTGCTATGTTTCTCATCTTCCTTGATAATATCACTATGCATGGGTGTAGTCCTTTCTCGCAATGATTGCCAAGTGTACTTGCACTAACTATGATATGCTAGACTTTATAGTTAAGAATAACTTAGGAAATATCCTTGTAGTTCGTCCTAATACCATGCTAATGACTTGCTAGAATATCTGTTGAGGTGCTTATCATTATTATATGTGGCTAGCTGATCAGATTAATTATCTTTGTCACCATTCATACTTTATCTATATTTTATGTGACACTTACCCTTGTATGCAAGAGATAGATGAATGCTCTCACTTATACATGCAATGATTGATACTCATTCCTATATTCCATTCCATAATCAACATTGATGTTAGTAATCCCTTCCCAGTGGTAAAAATATAAATAACGATACCTGAAATACTTCCCGGTTAAAATGCTACATCGGTATTAATCTGTGCGCTTGCAGATCTTATTTATTATTTATTTAGAAGAGCAGTTGCATATTTCAATACCGCGTCTCTCATGTCATGCTGGGGATGACAACTTGGCTTAAGTGGCATGAGGGATAGGTTCGGCATTTTTAGCGCCGTTATCAGAATTAGAAAACTAAGTCTACTTTTGGTAATGACGTTAAGAATGCCCAACAAGCATTTTTGGCGCCGTTACCGGGGAAGGTTGATTTACTAACAAGAAATGAATACGGAATTTGAGTCATCATTCGCATCATTAAGTGATTGAGATCATCAATTCTCCCATACAGATTTACCCATGTATTTTTTTCCATTCTTATTGTTTTACAGGGTGATGTATGAATAGAGGACATCTTCCAGAAAATTTTGTTGACAACCCCGAAGCATTAATCAGAGGGGCAAGAGCCAAGCTCAAGAAGTCAACACTTCGACGCAACACTTCATCCAATTCAGAAGACCGCCGAAGTTTCATCCGGAATTTGTCAACAGAGTTCGCAACCATGGCGAACAAGACGATCCGCGAGTTCTCCGCTCCCACTACGGACAACATCCGCACTGGACCTGCAGCGGCCATCGACAAGAACTTTGAGCTCAAGTCAGGGCTCATCAACATGGTACAAGCCAACCAGTTTTGTGGGAAGCCGCACGAAGATGCAAGTGCTCATCTCCAATACTTCCTAGAGATTTGCAGCACATTCACTATATTAGATGTTCCCAGAGACGCCATACTACTTCGCCTTTTCCCATTCTCACTATTGGGGAGAGCAAAGCAGTGGTTCTACGCGACGAAGGATAAGAACACTACGTGGGCACTCTGCTCTACGAACTTTCTGGCTAAGTTCTTTCCCATGGGCAAGACCAATGCTCTCCGTGGGAAGATTACAAGTTTTCAGCAACAACATGATGAATCCGTTCCAGAAGCATGGGAGCGCTTTCAAGATTACATCCTATTGTTGTCGATGAATCTCTGAGATCAGCTACAACTATCATCCTTCTCTATGGAGATCATTATAATGATGTGCTGGTCCATTAGGATAGTAAGAAATGATGAAGTAAAGTCAGAACCTAGACTTCTATTTAGAGTTTCTGAAAGACAACACCATAGTTGCTTAGCTAAAACACACTAAAAAGATATGATTAACCGACTCAGATAGATCCATCTTCTACCTTCTGCCTAATACTTAGATTGTCTCTAGCTAACAACTTAGTCTTTGAAAGCAACCACAAGAAAAAATGTACTCTAGGATGTATCTTAATATTTTAAACTGCAAAAACATGCACATGTATCACACCTCTAAAATGATCACTTTAGAGAAGAATAAGTACCAATAGAAGTAAACCGCCAAATAAAAGAATCTTCCCCATCAGAAAAGCAAACAACAGAGGCTAATTGAACTATTTCTAACTATAGATTCATAAGCCCACTGTCCACACACCTTCTAAAGGTGTATTTAAGAGATTGCTTCTGTCCTAAAGGTTGGCTACCATTTTAGACTTTTCATTTACTAGGATATAAATCTCCCAAAACTGTATAGGTAGACCGGAGGTTCCCAACTAGTTGCCCTCCCAAAATTTCACCTTCTTGCCATTTCCTGTTTTCCATCTAAACCCCATTTTCACTGCAGACACTACCCACATTAAACCTTTAAAGAACTGTGAGGCCCCCCAAAGTTGAACAATAAAAAATGTTAAAGACTGAACTTATTGTATTTATAGTCAACAAATTGTTTCCATAACTTATGACCACCTAGGTCATACCTTCTAATACAAGAGACTACCAAACAAAGAATGGTTCTATGGGGTTCCCAAAACCCCACAAGAATGATTTTTTTGGTGATAATCAACCCCGCAAGAATGTTGTTTCTTTCTTGGAAAGATCATAGCACAACCCTTGACTTTCATAATATTTGTGTGCTAGACATAGAAAGTTCTTTGGAAAAGTATGATTGTAAATATCTCTAGCTTGATATAATAGGTAAATGTCCTTGCTGTGCTCCTAGGACCAATGGTTTTCATAATACTACTCTTTGGTTTATGCATCGTTGGATTGGCTTTACCTTAAAATCCAAGAGTTGATTTGCGTACTATTTCTGCCGATGAGTATAATCGAAGTACATGTTTGCTATGGTAAGCAAAAACATATTTCGCCTTTTACGTCCATGATAGAACAATGGTTAGGAGTTTTCACTATAGTAGGGAGTGTAGAAAGCACCTCTCTAGGTTGCTTCTCACCTTGTTTGTTGGACCATGCCATATTTGCTTACATAAAAGGCATTTGTTTACATACAAAACTTACATACAAGGCGAATGACACTATTTAGATGATGATCACTTTGCAAGGCCACATGCTTAGAGTTGATGATGATTATTCTTTATTTATGACTTACCATGACTATGCAACCAAGATTCCTTTGCCTTGTGGAAGTCTCGTATTGTATAGCATGATAAAGTTAACCCTTAAGCTCGAGGCAAAAGAGTCTGCATGACATGGTGTTTTAGGTGGACCGGTACAAGAAGGTGTGTGAGTGACTACTATGATGGATTTGAATGTGACATCTTCTGCTTTACCCCTTGCATCGAGAACACTGATATCAGGTCTAGGAAATGTAATAGCCATTGTATGATTGAAAGGACCGAGGATGCCGCCTAGAGGGGGCGTGAATAGGCGTTTCTAAAAATAATACCTTCAAATGTGGAAACGATTAGTGAAGGACAAAAATTCCAAATCAGAGAAAATAAACCCCTCATGAGTTAACCATAGAGTATCTAACAAGTACTAAATATGTCTAGGAGCCAGCCTACAGCACAAGAGTTAGAGCAAAGAACAGATGAAATCAGCGTAGGCTCCAAATACCGGACATGTCCGGTATTGATACTGGACAAGTCCGGTATTCACGGGTTCGTTAGGTCAGTCCCCCAACTAGCTTCTTTTGGTTTCACTTTTCTATCCAAGATGTAGGTACCTACTAGAGGTAAAATGGACCACAAAGAGCCTTCACAATAACTCGAATACCACAAGTGAATCACAAATATCAAATAAAGACAAATCGAGACACAGTATTTATTTTACCGAAGTTCAGACTCAGTCGAGTCCTACTCTCCGTTGAGAGGGCTACGAGCGACCTAGCGAAGGTCAGCTCTAGAGAACCACGAAGGTCACCCTAGCCAGAGTCTTTTCCAACTCCTTTTCCTCCTTCCACTAGTTGATTCCTTCCCTTGCGGCGGTGAAATCGAACCGTTACAAATTTCCCAAGGCATAGCACAATGTCTTAGGTGCTCTCCGGCGACGCCTAGCCATCTAGGACCGAAAAGTCCAAGAGTAACAAATGCAAATCACGAGATCGATAAATATGCACAAGTGCTCAAGGGTGGTTTGCTCTCAATTTTGAATCTCACTCAACTCACAAGATGGATTTTGTAAATTAGATCAATCACTCACTAAGAGAGGGTTGGAGAGTGTTCTCAAGGCTAAAAAACGTGTATAGAAGTTAGCAGAATCAACAGCCTCCAAAGGTGGAGGCTAAGGGGTATTTATCGACCCCACTCAAAAATTAGCCGTTATATAGCCCGTACAGCCCCAATGGTCACTAAGTCAGTGGCGCTGCGAGACGTTGGAACTCCCGACGATTGCCAGAACTTGCGACTCCCGAAACTCCCAATGAACCAACCCGAGAACACCAAAGAGGTCGCTGTGAGCCAGCCAATACCGGACATGTTCGGTATTTTTAGCTACAGCAAAGCGAGTTTGCACTTGTGTCATTCTTTCACTCAATCCTCACATGGGTTGGCTTGAGCACTTATGAATAATCATCTATCAACATGATGCATTCCTCTTAATAGTACGACATACCTATTAACTCAAGATCAAATGGAAATGGAATTTGAACTGCCTGAGCTGATTTCTTTCAAACCAAATGCCATAGCTTCCGATCTTCAACAAGTGAGGGTGTCAATCATGTTAACTTTGATTTTCTCCTTGAGCAAAGCCATCTTGAGCATGTGATTCCAAACAACAAATGTGAGTTGACTTCAAATGTATCGAGTCACTTCAACAATTCATCCAAGATTTGATCCTCCACTTTAATATGACCACAACATGGTTTGATTGTACCTCGACTAAATACAAGTACTTCCTTCTTCACCCTAGCTAGGTTCCTCAGTCGCCAAGCTGTCGCTTGCCCTTCACCCTTGCTTAGTACCTCGAAGCCTTTCCTTGCTATCTTCACCATCTCAAGCCATCAAGTCACACCTTGTGTTGAATCATCCATTAAGTTCAATTATAATTGTCTTTCAATGTAGCAAGCTTTAGAATGTGAGACTATTCCATATGCAATCCCTCATGCCTCGCTAATCAAAATCATCAATGTGCTTGCTTTCACATTATTCATAGAAATCCCACAATGAGTAAGCCTTGCATGAATATCTTTTGCATTGTTGTCTTATGTTTGAACTAGATTGTTTATACAACAACACATCATTTTGGCTTTCATCAAGTACCTGTGAGATAATCCATTTTTTGTCCAACACTTAGCACATAGGTTAGACCTTTAATCATGTTGTCATTCAATCATCCAAAACCCACTAAAGGGCTTGATGCACTTTCAATGATCACGCTGCCTTGCGTCAAGACATAAAAAGACATGATAGTCGCTACCAAAGCGGCTATATGTGGGAATGAGAGGCATATGGAGATGTGCTTCAGACACATAGGTTACTACCCGAACATGTTTCAAAGCAAGCTTGGGGCAGATACCTCGCCAAGGTAAGTATCATCTTTCCATTGCTCTTGTAGAGTTGTACCCAGCCAAGTCATATTAGTTCTCCTTTACTTTCGTATTTAAAAATAATAATAAAATGATGGTGAATAAGAATAAAGTTTAACTCCCAACATAGTGCTGAAACTAGTATACCCTTGCTTAATGGAAATGAGGGGAAGTTGCTATGTTAATTCTTGTAAGTTCCTCATACATAGTTTGATTCTCTCTTCAATGTTTAAATTTGTTGGCATAACTTGTGATCCTACTTATATTTTTAACCATGTGGGAACAAGAGCTTTCAAGTCTAGGTTGTTGTTACAATGTGAAATATTTGAGATTTGGAATTAAGTTTGCCTATGATCCTAGTAAGGTGAAATCTCAGAGTTCAAACTTAGTCCAATAGTGCATGCCAGGTATCTTTTTCTTTTGATTTCATATGTAAACAATTCAACTGACCTTAATCAAAGTTGTTGTTGATCTATAGCTCTACCATGTTTAAATAATAGGATAAAATAACCAATGGGTCGCAAGATCTAGAAGCTCTAAGTGTTAGCTCGAGGGATCAACAACTATTTGTTTATGGGCAAATTTAAAGTACTAAATCATTGTTGATCACCAATCTTTTGTTAACTTGGTTCACTAAATCACTATTGATTTATTTTGTATAAAAAAGCAACACATTTGTATATATATACGAATAATTTTCTTTTTGTGAGAGAAAGAGTGCATTCATTGATCAAATATAATATTACAATCCAGTTTTAGGAGCTCATTTTATACAATAGGATAGTTGACTCTTCAAACAGCACAATGCATTGAGCGTCTTGCTAATTGAGCTAATTTGTGGGCTACCTTGCACTCCCAATTGTACTAACGTGCACTTCTGGAAGCATCCTTGTAGTCGTAGTATGCTTAATCTCCTTCACAATAGTATCTTGACCGGTTCTCCATAGACATTTTCGGGGACTCCACTATGGAATAGCAATCTGATTCAATTATAGTTGTTTTTTTATCCATTCAACCGCTAGCTTGACACCTTCAAAACATGCTACAACTTCTGCCGCTTCAACTATATGGCACAATCTATGCTTACACTCCATACTGATAATAATACTCTACCTAAGTGGTCTCTGATGATGTCTCCACTAGAGTTTTCCTCTCTTGTTGCAAAGAAAGATGCATCAATATTTAGTTTTACCTATCCATCCGGTGGTTCAATCCATTTCTTCCTTCACTCTATCGTTTTTTGCTTTGTACAATTTTCTTCGGTTTCCATTTGGTCAATTCTGGTGCTTTCCTTTTGGCATCTTCATTTCTACAATGTTGAATGTTTACCATGAATACCAATAGATAACAATAAACCTTGTTGAACATACAATGGAAGCAGTGCCACTACCATGGATAGCATCATTTCATAGATGCCAAGCCCTCCATAAATAAAATAGGAGTTGCATGCGCTCTTGCCTGGATGTCTATGTTATCTAGCAGGATCAAAAGCGTACCGGACTTGTATTCTGAATAAAGTTTCTGGTCTTGTTTAGTTCCCAATTTCTACCCTAAATTTTACTATGCAAAAAGAAGATTCCCACCACATCAAAATGCCAGCACATGCATGGAGTACTAAATGTAGATGAAATTAAAAACTAATTACACAGTTTTGTTGTACTTTACGAGACGAACATTTTGAGCCTAATTAGTTAAAATTTGGATAATTTTTACCAAATACAAACGAAATGCTACAGTGCGCG
The DNA here is from genome assembly GCA_022457205.1 of Saccharum spontaneum. Taxonomy (NCBI): domain Eukaryota; kingdom Viridiplantae; phylum Streptophyta; class Magnoliopsida; order Poales; family Poaceae; genus Saccharum; species Saccharum spontaneum. Next base: position 25,064,703 of record CM039591.1, on the reverse strand, counting down.
TTTATTATGCACTGTTCCAACTCGGGTGCTCCGAATCCGGAACTAAACAAGGCCTATGTTCGGGCACCATGTCCGAGATCTTTCTCAACTCCTCCCTGAGGCCTTGTTTAGATGCCAAATTTTCCCCCCAAATTCCACTATACAAAAAGAAGATTCCTCATCACATCAAAATGCCGGCACATGCATAGAGTACTAAATGTAAATGAAATAAAAAAATAATTGCACAGTTTAGTTGTACTTTGCGAGACGAATCTTTTAAGCCTAATTAGTCAATATTTAGACAAAAATTCGTAAATACAAATAAAATGCTACAGTGTAAAATCTTTTACTATACAGCTTTTAGACCTCCTAATTTGGGCCAACTAAACGCGGCCTGAGTGCCCTTGCTTTGGCACATGCTATCATGACTGCATGGAAACCATTGGCACAATAAATGACACGTCCCATCAACTTCCAAATTCCTTTGCTTCGGGCCTCGTTTAGATGCTGAAAAAATTTCAACTCGATGAATAGTACCACTTTCGTCTTATTTGACAAATATTGTCCAATCGTGGACCAACTAGGCTCAAAAGATTCATCTCGTGATTTCCAACTAAACTGTGTAATTAGTTATTATTTTTACCTACATTTACTACTTCATACATGGGTCCAAAGATTGATGTGATGGAGAGAGAGTGAAAAAATTGTAACTTTTCATGTGCATCTAAACAAGGCGCTAGGCACCGTTTGGTTACCAAATTTTTTGGCAAAACGCTACTGTAGCGTTTTTGTTGTTATTTGACAAATATTGTCCAATCATGGTCTAATTAGGCTTAAAAGATTCGTCTCGTCCATTTCGTCTAAACTGTATAATTAGTTTTATTTTTTATCTATATTTAATGCTTCATGCATATGTCTAAAGATTCGATGTGACGGAGAATCTGAAAAATTTTACAAAATTTGTTGGATCTAAACAGGCCCCTAGTATTTTGCATAGTGGCCAGCCCCTCATTTGCCTATCTCCACGCGAAGATTTTTATTTTTTTGTGAAACCGGCGTTGACTAGAATTTTGTCCATATCCGATGGCCACTGTCCGTGGCTGTACTTGTTCGTGCAATGTTCTGCATGTTTAGAAAAACCTGCAAAGCAACAAGGGCTGTGTTTAGATGCATTGAAAAATGCACTATGCAAAATAAGATTCCCCGTCACATCAAACTTGTGATATATGTATGGAGTAATAAATGTGGATAAAATCAAAAACTAATTGCACAGTTTGGTTGTACTTTGCGAGACGAACGTTTTGAGCCTAATTAGTCAATGGTTGGACAATTATTACCAAATACAAACGAAATGCTACAGTGTATTTTGGTACTCCAAAATTTGGATCTAAACACAGCCAAGATAAGCGTTGCGGCCAGGTACCATTCTTCTCATAATTCCATGCCAATAGCCCAAGACATCGTCTACTTGCATTTGTGGAATTCTTTAGAATTTCTTCAGCGTCATGGGCAAGGAACACTTTCTTGATCAAAACTTCATCCCTTGAACATCGGACTTTACCTGTGATGTACCCATCGAAGTCTGCATCTTAGGCTCTGTTTGGTGTGACTCAGGTGCTCTGGCTCTGGCTCCAAAAACATTGTACATCATTGTTTGGCATGTAGCGCATCAAAATGGCTCTGGCTCCTCAAAAATAAACTGAGGAACGGAGGAGCCGAAGTTTTGGGGCTCTGGCCGACTCCGTTATATAGGTTCCGTTTGGTAGAGCTTCTCCACCTGTTTTTGGAGCCGTTTTTTGTCAAACGGAGTAAAATGAAATGATTTCACTGGTAAAGCCCCCAAAACATGCTCTCACAGAGCTTTGGAGTGGGATAGAGCCAAAAATAGTGGTTTCACCTGGCTCCTTCCCCAGGTCTGTGAGCCACTGCCTTTGGAATTTCACATAAATTACACCATGTATCTTGGACAACTAACCTCTCACAGCCATGCATGATAAGATAGGTAAAGCCGTTTTACCAAACGGTTTACCAAAACGGCTTCAGCTCCACCAGTGAAGCTGTTCGTGGAGCCGAAGCAAAAAAAAAAATAACTTCACTGGTGAAGTAAAGCCCTGCCAAATGGGGCTATAGTATTACTACTACAAAAATGGTATGTAGGAGCCGGAGCCGGTCGGAGCCCCTCCAAACGGGCCTTAGTCTCTTCCTAGTTACCTTCGTAGTTAGAATTCTGGATGTCCAGTTATTTCTCCATATTCTTATACGATCTTCACTCCTGACACGCCATATTAGCTATTTGTTTAGGTCTAGGCCAAATTCCATGCCCTTTAAGGGCAATGAATCTGCTAAAAATACCGTAGTATACATGATCATATTCATGATTGATTATAGTTATATGCAAACGTTAGATAGTTTATAGATACTCAAATAGATAACCTGTGTTGTATAAAATTGTCTACTAAGTTATTTTGTACGAAGCAGAAGAACTTACAAACAATAAATTATCTATGGATTGTACATGTCCTTAAATGTCACGTGTCCGTTACCCTTGCTTATTTGTGCCAACAGAGCGCGTATGTCTACACGGATCATCCTTAAACGGCGTCATGCCGTGCCCGACCGCACATTTGGTCATCTACAGGCCGCGAGCGGCGACGGCCAAGAAGCATGAGCAGCATTTGTGGCCTCAACGACCGTCGGGGGCTGCGAAAAGCCTGAGTGAGCTGTGAAAGGCTGACGCCGGCGGCGACCCCGTGACCATCAGAGCTCGCGGGCTGCGGCAGGGTATGCCTGGCTATTCATTGGAATACCCAAGATCTAGGTGCAAAAAATAAATATACATATTATACTGTACATGTATATAACCTATATTCTAGTTGGAGCAAAAGCCAACAAACCAGCAGCGGAGCAGGCCAACGTGGTCAAGGCTCAAGCGGCCAGCTGCGTGCGTACAGACCACAAGCAATTGCACCTCCCAAGTTGCGAGTCCTGTTCCAATCCAGCAGGCAGCGGGGCGGCACATCTGGGAGGCTTTTACCTGTGTACTCTTAAAAAAGATGCCACACTCCTGCGTATCCCTCAAAAGTTGGTCGTCACCTACGTGCCCTCGCTCGAACTTTTCTTTTCCCTCACGCCATTCCGTCGGCATTTGCTCCTAACGGTGGGTAACAGCTCTGGAGAATGACTCAGTTGCCCTTAGGCTTGTATGGTCGTCTGAACTTTTTCATTTCCCCTGTGCCATTGCCAGGCCAATTGGCTTTGGTACAAGAGACGCCGCTGTTAGCGCCAAAGGACATGGATTTGGCGCCAAAGAGCCTGCCCTTCTCCTCATATATATATATATATATATATATATATATATATATATATATATATATATATATATATATATATATATATATATATATATATATATATATATATATATATATATATATATATATATATATGGTTCCAAGGCTAAAAATATTGCATATTTTAGCATATTCTTGCATTGCATCAGCAGCCACATATTTAGTTACCTATTGGCCTGTTCCAAGACACATCAAAGGAGGGCTTGAAATTTTAACCATCACGTGCTGATTGCTCCAGTAAGGGCACGTTAAATATCACTGCCTCAGTTAATGCTTAAACACAAGGATCATTACACCATCAATTTTTTTCTTAACATATACTTCAACTGAGAATTTGGTATGTTATATTACAGAGATTCATGTAATGTGACAACCTTAAGTATACGATATTTCTTTTGTTCTACTATATTCCTTAAATTTATGAGACGAGTTACCTCACTTAACATTGGTAAGTAACAGTTATTCTTCCTTAGTCTGTAAATCCCATTGCATACATTATTTACAGTACTGACCATTTTTTAATAGCTAGAGACATCCAGCTCATGATGCGTGGAGTAACTATTTTGATTATATCTTTGGAACATACTAACGATATTTATAGTTTCAAATGTGTTAACTGTATAAATATGTGGTGCGATGAGTGTAATGATGGTTGTGCTGTAGAGATTTTACGTAAGATGCTTATTTGGTACTCCGTCCGTCCCTTTTTGTATATGTTGTTCTCACCGAGAAATAACTTTTAATAATTTTTTATTAAAAAGTATTAACATTTATGATATTTAATTGTTATCATTAGATAGTTCTTTTAAAGTTATTTTTGTAATAAATTTATATGGAGATATAAATATTATTGCATGTATGGACACCAAAAAGATATCGCGTTGTCTATTTATATTAGATAGTTCTTTTAAAGCCGAGCGAGTATGAAATATCGCGTTGTCTATTTTGTTTATTTTTAAAGATTTTTGTGAAAGCATTACGGGATTCAGAGTTAAGATGTATAAGATATGAATTTCCTAAGCAAAGACGCGAATGGAAATGAACTTGGAAAATAATCTGGATTTTTAGATGATGGAAAAGGAGTGGGAAAGGTTTGGGTAGATTCTAGGTGCCTCTAGTTTATTTAGAATTTTTCGGAAATTTTTTTGTAGAATGAGAAAGGGCTTGATGGCCAGGAGAAGCAAGATAAGAATCGTATTGAGTGTGAAATATTCTCAGTGCGACCCTAAACCCTACACTAGTTGCTACTGCTGCTTGACGCTGCCTCATTTGCCGTGCTTCCAAGGCCAGCAGGAGTGCTGGGACGTGTGCCCCAGCAGGTGACGGGAAGAAAAAAGGCTCTAGGAGTGCACTTAGCTTTGCCAACAAGTTTCTTTTAAACTATTGCCATCAGTTGCAACAAAATAAAAGTTGTAGTGATTTGTTTTTGAAAGATGGGAGTTGTAGTGAAATATTTTTGGAAATAAAAATCTTTAGCAGCGCACTTAGCTTTTCCCGCAAATTCCTCTTAAAACTACTGCCCATCACTTTCTACAAATAAAAGCTGTAGTGATTTTTTTTGAAAGATTGGAGCTGTAGTGAACTGTTTGTGAAATAGAAAGTATATTTTATTTCTGAGTGGTTCATAATCCTCAATTTAATGCTCTCTTAATAAAAAGACAGTATTATTCTTGGATATAACATGGTACAGAATTATGAGTACCTAATTAATTCATCATTAGCACATGTTACTGTAGCACCACATTATTGTCAAATCATGGACTAATTAGGCTTAATAGATTTGCCTCGCAAAATAGTCTCAGTCTGTGTAATTAGTCTATGTTTAACACTCCAAATTAGTGTCAAACATCCGTGTAACCAAGTCCACAATTGCTTGCTTTCTTTTAAGGAAAAATTAGTCCACAATTGTTCTACGCCTCCTCGTTTTTCTTTCTATTAGACGTCTAATTTAGACGTTAGCTTGGTATAAAATTCCCAGCACAACGCGTAGGATATTATCATCTGATGCTAGGACTAGGAGGTGTACATGTAACGTGTACCTCTGCAAGTGGAAAAGGACAGGGTCGATTTCCCTTCTCCCAATCTCCCCGTAGCAAGCACGAGCAGTGACCAGAGGGCAAAGAGGACATTTTTTCAGTCCGGTTCCACATGTCAGAGTCGCCAAACGGCTAAAACCTAACAGAATGCCGACGGAATGGCATGAGGGAAAAGAAAAGTTCGAGCGAGGGCATGTAGGTGACGACCAACTTTTGAGGGGTATGCAGGAGTGTGGCATCTTTTTTAAGGGTACACAGGTAAAAGCCTCCACATCTGGATCCGCTGCCGTGGCTGTGGCCGGTGGCCAGCAGCGCATCGTGGTCGCGGAGTGCAGCAGCCGGCTCCGGCCCCCGGGCACTCATATTTGTATTATAGGCTGTGTTCAGATCCGAAATTTTTGGGAGAAAAATTTCTGTAGCATTTTCGTTGTTATTTGACAAAATTTGTCTAACCATGGACTAACTAGGTTCAAAAGATTCGCCTCGACATTTACAGACAAATTATGCAATTAGTTATTTTTTATCTATATTTAATGCTTCATGCATGCGTCCAAAGATTTGATGTGATGGGTGTAAGAGGAAATATTTTGGGAAGTGAACGGGGCCATAGGAGAAAAGTTGTAGAGTTGTACATAAATTGTAATAGCTGTTTTGTAATATTTCTAAATTATTAGAGATAACTACTACAGTGTCACTATTTCAACAATTTGTACTTTAGGTATTATGTTACTTCCGTAACAATTTGTACTTTAGGTATTACTGTGGATTTATTAGGCCAGTCTCAGTGGGAGTATCATGAGAGTTTCATTTGTATTAAATAGGCTGCCACATAGGCATATTTGATGACATGGTAATGTATTTAAGAAGAGAGAGAAGAAATGAGTTTCATCTAGATGAAACTCTCTTGGCACGATTACCAACTCTCTCTGAGACATGAAATTAAATGCCTATGAAACTAGAGAATGAAACTCTCCACTGCGGACGTGTGTTTCATATGAGTTTCATTTCATTTCGTGTGATGTGGCAGTCTTGGAAACAACGCCGTGAAACTCGCCACTGAGACTGGCCTTATGGTCATCAGTGCACTTTGATTATTGTTACGGACGCATGGTCCAATGTATTTGCATTGCAATTTTTTTTATATGGAATACCCTGTCACAGAATCCTGGCTCCGCAACTAGATTAGACTACCCGCAGTGAGTACTCTAAAGGATACTCTAAAGCTTTAGAGTATGAATATAGAGTAAAAACTGCTGCACTGGGTACTCTCAAACGATACTCTATATTTAGAGTAGTACAGTGCTTACTCTATATTTAGAGTAGTACAGTGCTTACTCTATAGTGGGCAGTGACGGGCCCCACTAGCTAAACAAAGGAAAAAATGCTATAACTCACAAACCAAAAATCTAAATTAAATTTCGATTGCACCATTAAATTCGTCTCAATAAATTCTTCAAAACTAGATCACACATGGATATATTTAGATAAAGTGACAAGTGGGTCCTACAGTAGATAGAGTGGATAGAGGATGATGTAGATGATGGATGGGTACGGAAAAATTAAGTATAGAGGAGAGAATCTTACTGACTAGGACGTATAGAGAATGAATATAAAGATGCATGAGTGCGGATAGCCTTAGGCAGATGACACTACGGTGGCCACGGAACTGATAGCTGCCTGCCATTAGTCAGGAGTGGACTAGTACTCCATTATGAACGGATAACCGATAGTGGTGGTGGTACTACTACTCCGGGCGGGCCCTACTTGCTGCGACGCTACTAAAGCCGCACTGCAGAAAAGACTAAAAGATGCCACCGTGTGGATTTGGTTGCCGTGCCTGTCGTCGTCGTCGTCTCGTCGCCTCCGCCCGTCGCCGTTGCAGACTCCGGCCGACCGGCCCGTAAATAATTTCATCCACATTGCTTTGAAATTGCCGGCCAGATTTGTTGACCTTTTTCTATCGTGCGGCAGGAGGAAAGCGCTGCATATATAATTGCATCCATTGGTTTGCTTAGTGGAGTGGCTAAAACAAATCTGAGGCCAACGTGTGGTCTATTCGAGCCCGAATCTGGAGAGGGGGGAGACACACGTGCTCCTTGCAATTTATCATCAAATTTATCCAAAAGGCGGATACCGAATCTGGATGGTGTTGGACTCTTGGGGATGTTTTGTTTGTGAAATAGAGTAATCCATCATCATCTTACTATCTAATTTTTAGTTGGTTTGTAAAATAGAATGAGTTGATCCATTACTATCTCATTTCTCACAGGATAATATTTAGTACTAGTACGAAGGATAAAATCATTATACTAAATTTGAGAAACGGAGTTACGATGCATCACCCATCTAGAATAAGTTAATTCCTTTGTTCGACGGCGCCTTCTATCTGTTGAGCAAGTGATCAATCCCACATATGTTTATCTCTCTCTCTCTTTCCCCTGAGTGCTCTTTATTTCTTATATAAGAGACTTATAAAATGAGGACATTCAGGTTAAGTCTAGGTTTTAACATGTTGGTAGTACAAGCGGGCCAGAAGCAAGAGGCCGCATCAGAGACTTTAAACCAAACTAGCCTCCTAGGTAATCAAGAGCTAAGGTGCCAATAGAAGGAAAACTTACGCTAGCTCAGGCTTTAGAGACCAAGTCTCCCTCAACATTATCGTAGATTCACCCATCCGATCGATGTCCCATAGAGATCATAACGCTGGTAACTCTCTAACACATGATATATCATTCGTGTTTTCATTAAGTCGTCATTGTTCATATCATCATATATGCATGTTGATCGTGAAGTGTTAAATGATGTCTGTCTGAAAACGCTGCAAATTAATCATATATATTAGATAGCTCTATTGATTCGCTTGTACAATTACACTAACATCAGTGTCTGCTTCACCATGCAAAGCAGGCCCGCCGTGCTCAGAAGCTTCTGTCCAGGAGTTTCTCAAAGGGGTTACTGCACAGCTGTGGCGCTCCAATGCACTCATGGTTGTCAATGCCGTCCTTGTGATAATCATGGCGGCAGTCGGTGCAGCCGGCCGGAGTTATCGTCACGCAGCCGTGACTCATCGCTTCCTGTTCCTGGGAGCCTCCTCGCTGTACCTCCCCATCGTCTCCTACGTTGCCTCTTCCATTGGCAAGGAATCCTGCGGCACGTCAGGCCTGGACATGTTCTGCCATGGCAGGTCATACGTAGCCTTGCTCCTGACTTGGACAGTTCTTGTCCAGATTATTGGGACCAATACCACTGCAATCGTCGCCGCTGATGATTACCACGGTGGCCAGCAGAAGCTCGGCCCCTCAATCGAGTTGCTTGCTCGCACGGCATGGACATCATACCTTGTGTTCTACTACGCAGGTCGTGGCTTCGTCACGATAATCAGCAATGACTACACGTTGAATGACATACTGTACTACAAGAAGGTGTCGCTTTACGTCATTGTTCTGTGTCTTCTCAGCTTAGCAAAGATAATGCTCAAGTTGTATGCATTTTGGAAAGCAAGGAAGTCTTATGCTCTTGGGCGCAACCCTCAGCTTGTCGCCGGATACATGGAGAAATTGCAGCAGGGTGATCATCATAGTGATAGGAAGCCTCAAGAAGGATCATCAGCGGGCTATGCCTATGCTGATCCATTGATCCCCCCACTTATAGTGATGGGGGAGGACAAGCAGAAGATCGAGGAAACACCTCATGGGTATAGCATAGAGCAAGGAAACAGTAGCTTGGTCACCATTGACATGGTATGGAGAATGGCGTCCACGGGCCATGATGTCCTCTTGGCATCCCACCCATGGCTCAAGGATCTATGCCTTTCATTTGCATTGTTCAAGTTGCTTACACGCCGGTTCGCCAAGACTCATCTTGCAGAGTGTGGCTCAGCCAAGGCGTTCAGTTTTGTCTTGGATGTCCTGCTTAACAATGGCAGTGCTGACAGGGTATTCAGTGTGATTGCAGATGAGGTCTCCTTTGTGCATGATTCCTACTATTCATCCATGCCAACTTCAAACTTTGGGAGGCTGCTGCCGTTTCTCAATATCGTCCTGTCCCTCTCAATTATCACCTGGTGCTTGGCTGGGAGCGCTTGGATACTAGAGAACTACAGTGGTTATTTCCGCCATCAGATATACTGCATTCCAGAACCTGATGCAGCGTCGTGCACGTTTCTACGCCGGCACCAGCAGCACAGACACGGCCATATAGGATTTGGCAACATACTTTTTAACACCGTATCCACATTAACCCTTTTCGGAGCCGTCGTCATTGCAGAGGCATGGGAGATTGTGGCCTACCTGTTCTCCAACTGGGTGAAGATGACCATGCTTTGCAGCTATATGACCCATGAGTCATGGCAGCAATCCCCTTGTGTGCAGACACTGCTGGGTTTTCTTATGAAATTGAGAAGAATCAAGAACTGCAGAAGAAGGAGCTGGAGTGACCGCATGGGCCAGAGGTCGCTACTACTAGGAGTAGGAGCACATGAACAACAGCCAATGCCACCCTTCTTTTGCTTGTCTTACCCAAAGATGCAGTATGCCAAGGTGCCACCACAGGTGACGGCCGCCATCGTCGATACGCTCAGGAGTAGCAATGGTACCCTGAGCAATGGAACGGCGGTGCTCCACAAGAGCAGGATTGGCAGCCACCTCCTATGGTCATGTGAAGGACGAGGCACATCCGACGTGATCCTCACCTGGCACATCGCTACCGGCATCTTGGAGTCGGAGGCAAGGCACGGTGGAGCTGGAGCTGGAGTCTCCTCCTCGAGCAGCAGCAGTCGCACAGCCGACAAGAGGGCCGTTGCGATGCATCTGTCCCGGTACTGCGCCTACTTGGTGGCAGATGTACCACAACTGCTGCCGGATGACAAGGCATGGTCAAAGAAACTGTACAAGACTCTGAGCAGAGACATCAGGCGTGCTCTCGCAGGCGACCCAGCAGAGCACGACGGTATCGTGGCTGCACGTCTCGCCGAGAGGTCTGAGCACCAGGTGGTAAAGGCAGGGGTGAGGTTGGGTAGGCAGCTGATGGAGCTCATCCCAGACGAGGAGGCAAGGTGGGCTCTTTTGGAGAGCTTCTGGTGCGAGATCCTGCTGTATGCTGCTCCATCCGATAACCTCAAGGCGCACAAGAAGGCGATCGCCCATGGTACCGAGCTGGTGACACTCATCTGGGCATTGCTCACGCACGCTGGGATCGTTACCAGGCCAAATTAACGGCACCGGCAAAGCTGTTTAATTAGATGCTTGCATTAGTGTATGTATGTGTGTGTGTGTTTTTTTTGTGCATCAGGTGTCAGCTGTGAGCATATAGCGGCACAAATTGTTTGCATTGTTTTCCTTTATACCGTGTGGCAGCATTGGTTTGTTTTCCCCTTCTTCATTTGAGATAATTGAAGTTTGTTTTCCGCTTCTTCATTAATTTGAGATAATGGAAGCTAGCAAGCAGCCTGAAAGGCGGCCAGCTCGCCACCACCAATGCACTAATAATCCCCTCTCTGAATACATGGTTGGATTATTGTTTCAGCGCTGACTCCCAGTCGCCGCTCGCTGGCTATCTAGAAGCCTCGTGCGTACTATCTAGGTGCTGAGGAGAAACACCAACCTTAAAATTTCGAAACTGTGTGTGGTCGCACCAGTTACCTTGCGGCCAAGAGTACCTAGAGATTCATGTAGTCAACAGGCCTCTTCGAACAGCACCAACGTCATTTCAAACAGCACCAACGTCATATCTCGCAAGATATTGGAAAGAGGAGATTTTGGTTTTCATCGTGTCTTTGTATTCTACTCATCTTTTATCACAACTATAAGAATTCCCCGTACGTTGCTACGGGTATCTAAGAGAAAATACGCATGAATGAATTTGGTTAGCTGCTAGCTTCATTATGGAAGTGGAGTAGAGGAATTGGAAGGACATAAGAGTTTGATGCTGGACGAAGTCATCATGGAGAAGGTACATAGTGAAAATTTGTAATTGCTTGGACGCATAGTTGAATTGGTGGCTTAGTGCATTAAAGGAACCAAGTGGAGAACAATACGGGGCTTGGCAGCAAATGCAATTTAGTGTTTGAAGTTACTCCTAATGGGGCTCGTGAATGCAATTTAGTGTTTGTACTTAGTGACTTGGTGGGGCTCCTGGTGATGATGTGGCCTCACAAAATCTTAAAGAAATAGGTAGTGGGGTTTTGCTTTATAAGAGTACTAGGATGATTCTCCGTGCGTTACCACGGGTATGAAGAGGGATTCTATATGGGCTGTTGATCCTAGAACAACCGTATATGTGCCTCATCAATGGTTTTCTTCTTGGTAGGCGAACTGTTTATTCTTAAATTATTAACAAATAAAAACAAAAAATCTCAAAAATATATATAATGATCTCATATTATTGGCTCATTATCTCACCTTATCTTCGTATTTGAAGAGCCATCTCTCTTTTAAATTCATCCATTTGGTCCCAAAATGTCCAAAATCCATTTAAAAAAAATACTTGGTGTTTTCTCAAAACACGTCGAACTTGACGAGCCATGGTAACAAATTTTCACCATCTATGTGTCTTCCATTTCTCGGGCACCAAATGTTTCTTGCTTGGCTACAACAATAACTCAAATTTGTTTTTCATTAATTTAATCCGATACCTGTACGTTTCTGAATTATTTTTTGATCCGTCTCAGATGAGTATTGACTACTAGCAAGATAATTTAGGATATCACCGCATTAATTAATAATATACGTATATAGAAAAAGAAAAAAAAACATTGCCGGCTTCGGCTTGGCGCACGCAATTCGGCGAAATGCCCAAATCCCAATCGTCCAAACATTACATAAGCAGAAGAATTATAATGGCGAGTACATCATTGGTCCGGACTCAACTCAAGTACCTCCCCGTGGCAGTTCAAAGAAAAACTAAAAAAGAAACAAAGAAAACGACAGCAATCGAAGGAAAGGCGAAGCCCGAAGCCCGAAGGGGACGAAACGAGGCGGAGGAAAACCAACCCGAACAGAGACGATCAGAAAAGTACAAGCAGCGTCGTCACAGCACAATTCAGGATCCGTCGAGTTATATCTTTAGATCACATCCAAATTCAAGTTTTTCCACTCTCTCCATCACATCAATTTTTAGCCGCTTGCGTGGAGTACTAAATGTAGGTAAAAAAAATATCTAATTACACAGTTTAGTTCAAAATCACGAGATGAATCTTTTGAGCCTAGTTGGTCCACGATTGGACAATATTTGTCAAATAAGACGAAAGTGGTACTATTCATCAGGTTACAAAAATTTGCGATCTAAACAAGGGCCTAGGCCCTGTTTAGTTTCAAAATTTTTTTGGCAAAATGAGCACTGTAGCACTTTTGTTGTTATTTGGCAAATAATGTCCAATTATAGTCTAATTAGGTTTAAAAGATTCGTCTCGTGGATTTCGTCTAAACTGTGTAATTAGTTTTATTTTTTATTTATATTTAATGCTTCATGCATGCGTTTAAAGATTCGATGTGACGGAGAATGTGAAAAATTTTGCAAAATTTTTTGCAAACTAAACTGGGCCCTATCGTGAACGCCGAAAGACCGCCGCCTCGAACGACTCGACACGAGACGACAACCTTCGCTCCCTCCGCCACCGAATCCATCCACCACAAAAACCACACCATTTCTTGTTTTTTCTTTTTCCAGTTCACCGGAGGCCGGCCGGCCGGCCAAGAAGATCAAGAACAAGGGAGAAAGGAGGGATTTTGTTGGGGGAAAGGAGGGATTTTGTTGGGGGAGACGAGCAGGCGATTTCCTTTTGCCGCCTGTAGCGTTCACGTTGCCCGGCAGCTCCGGCTTCAGTGAGTCGTTGTGTGGTGGTGGTGGTGGTGTTTGGACGGAGCGGAGATGTCGGCGGTGATGGTGGAGCGGGCAACGAGCGATATGCTCATCGGCCCCGACTGGGCGATGAACTTGGAGATCTGTGACATCCTCAACCGCGAACCCGGGTGAGGACGCACGCACAACTTCGCTTCTTAGATTTTTTTTCTTTCTTTTCATCTGCGGTTTTTCAGTACTGGTATTACTGTTTTATTGCTGAATGATGGGGTTTTGTAAATTTTATTGAAAGCAATCTCCATTTCTATCAAATTGTGGGGGACTTTGTCTTTATTGAATCATTTTTTGTTGGGATGACCGTGAACTCGGGCCGATAAATTTGTGGTTACCGATTAGCAGTATCTGTCGTCACTCGTCAGTTCATTTGTTCTGTGAAGGGAAAACTACCTTCGGAGTGTTGGGCCCTGAATTGCTCCAGTCATAAAATTTAGATGTCGAAGTGTGTTATGCGATCAATCCGTTCATGCAATTTTTCTGGGTTACAACTTATCTGTGGAATTGTTTGTTGTTTTTTTCTCTTAAAAAAAAAATCTGCGTAACTGAGGTGTGAAACCGGCATCCGTTATTGTATTTTCTCATGCAGTCGGTCCAAATGCCAACATTAGGTGTCCAAATGTCGTGGTCGATAAAAGTTGGTTTTGAGGGTCAGCTTTTGTGAGTACTGTTAAAACATCTCTTTCTTAGTTATAATTTTGTTGGCAGCAGGTTAATTTGTTTCAGAAATTCCCAAAACCTGCGTTGCAGGTCACACATGGTGCACTTGGTCACGGTTTTCGTATTGGGATTAGTTCTTTATGAATTTCGTTTAGTGCTTGGTTCTTTGCCACTGCCATAAATCTGTAGTATGCATATGTTTTATTCAACTCTGGTAAAATTTGCAGAAATGACGTGTTTGTGGATATTTCATTTGGGGTTTTTTCTTGCCTTTGAGTCTTTGACTCTTAGGACCGCGATTCGTCATTTTTCTGTATTTTGGCTAAAGAAGAGTTGTCAATTTCAAGATCATGTATTGTTTATGCTAGTAAGAGTTGAAAATTAAAGAAAAAGGGGGAAGGAGCTCTGCTCATAGTTTTCAATTTCAGGGTTGCTTCATAAATATTCTGGTTCTATGATCCTTAATGGAGGAATCCTTATAAAAGCTATACTTGCTGCTATGGTGTCAGGTCTTGCTTGATGCTGCTTGTAATTCTCCAAAATTGGTTCCTTTTCTGCTGTCACTTAATGTCTGCTTTCAATTTTTCCATCTCGTGAACTATTCTTTTCACTTTTGTGCCACGATTTGTTGATGGAATCTCTGTTGATTCGAATATTATTTTCCATTTGAACTATAAATAGAGTATCTAATTGCTCTTGGTGGAACTTGCTCTAATTATATCAAAATATATGAAAAACAGAGAGCGGCAAGAACATTTTTTTGAATTTCAACGGGGGGGAGGCGTTCCCCACCTGATTTATATATTGGCCCAAAACGGCCTGCAAGATTTACAAGACATTTATGTACACCCGCCCTAGCACAAGGGCGAACGGTGGCACAACCACAAATACACAAAAAGGAGAAAGAACTACAACACCAAGGCATAGGAGCTATTCGACGATGCCTCCAGGGAGGTGAATGACGTGTAGACGTAATCATCATCCGCCAAACAGTAGCTTAGCAAGGCTTTCTCCCGATTCCAGTGCCGAGGAGAACCGCATCGGCATAGCCGACCAAGGAGAGGAGGCAGTAGGGGGTTCTTCAGTGATGCCTTCAACAAGGATGTTCCGTCCGATGGCGTCCCTCGTCGCTGGCCCAGCCAAGAGCTGAGCTGAGCTTTCGCCCAGAACCCTTGCCATCGCACTGCGGAGACGACTCTCTGCCCTCCCCGACAATCGGCGCAGGGGAAGGCACCCGCGGACATGCAGCCCCACCGCTGGCGCACCCGCGGCCAAACTGCACGCACCGCGCATGTATACGAAGAAGAGCGTCCAAGGTCACGCAGCCCCGCCGCCGGCAAGCTCGCGGCCAAACCACGCGACCAGAGCCCTACACACGCACATGTGGAAGAAACGCCACATTGCAGAGCAGCTCTAGTAGATGGTCGTGCAGGGGCTCCGCCGCTCGGGAGCACCTGCAACGTCGAGGTCGCGCCAGGTGGAGGTTGCACTAGCACGTGTTCACATTGGGTCGCGGAGCTCCGCGCTGGGTGGGTTCCGCCGACCAGGGGGGTGCGGCGGCCGCCGCCGCGCCAGCGCCCTGGGCCTGAACCCCCACGCCAGTGCTCCACCACTCGGGAGCACCGCGACGGGCCCAGGGGCGCCAACACCAGCACGGGGCTGCGTCAGATAGCGACGCACCCCGCTAGGGATCTCATCGACCACGGAGGGCCGGCCGCCGCTGCAGCGGATCTGCGCCTAGAGAACCTCAAATCGCCCCACCGGCGAACCCAAGGTGCCGGAGACGATGCCGAAGATGAAGTAGAGGAGTTGGGGTGGGAGGCTCACTGGGGTACGCTGGCCGAACACGGCCACTGGCCCCGACCGTCTGGCCCCAGACCTCAGATGGCCAGCCGCCACTTGACCGAGCACGCGCAGGCTGTGGACGCCGGGCCACCGGTGAGAGGAAAGGGAAGCACGGGGAGGGGGAAGGGAGGGGAGAGGAGGAGGTGGGAGGGGCGAGGAAGCTGCGGCAGTGACCTTTTTGGGCAGCAGAGCTGTGGGCCGCCGCCACCGCACGCTGGAGGGGGGCGGCGACGGCGGCCGGAGTGGTGGCCCCGAGGGGCTTCGGCGGCGGCGGTGGTTTCCCCCGAGTCGCGGCACACGGACGACGTGGGGATCGCTTTCTCCCAAGACCCCGAGTCGCCCTGCAAGAACATTGTTGCATATATTATTCGAAGAAAAAGAATTGACCCAGTTTTTCATGAAACTAGAGCTGCATTGTTGTCTTCTGGTCGTTCTGCATTCCTGTGAAGTATTGACGTGCAATGGTCACCTTCTAGTAAACATTTTTGTACTGTCATATTCTTAGGCAAGCAAAAGATGTGGTGAAGTCCCTCAAGAAACGCATTGCACACAAGAACCCAAAGGTCCAGCTTCTTGCTCTCACGGTAAATGTGATTTTCAAATCCCTTGCTACTAATTGCCCCTGCATACAGTTGAGTTGTAAAATAACATAATTGTATTAGCAAAAACAAGAGAGGAATGAATCCCCTACTGCACTGTTTATATAAAGGAGAAAAGGTGAAAAATTGTAAGTTCATTTGTGGACTTTAAAGGGGGAAAACTCTATTCTAGCCAAAATAAATTAAAAGGTTTGTCTCATTTCAACTTTCCACTGGTCAATCCTCTGCTGCACTGTCCTCCCAGTGGCCATTGGAAATGTTTCCATTTATCTACATGTACTATGTGGCTCAAAACAGGAAGATTAAAGAGACAGTTAGGAGGATTTAGCTGATGCTTGTACTATCAGGATTCAGGGGTGAATAGTAATCAGAACCTGGCAAGCTTTGCTTAGGACATAATATAGTAGGAGACCTTGAAATGGTCTGGTCCAAGCCCTGCTGGAAATTGTTGACCACATTTAAATAACCCTCTACTGAATTACAGCATTGTTCGACTTATTTCAGTTGCTGGAGACGATGATAAAAAATTGTGGGGACATTGTGCATATGCTTGTTGCTGAGAGAGACATACTTCATGAGATGGTCAAGATAGTAAAGAAAAGGGTATGTGCGTACAGTTTAAACCTTAATTTACTGATTGTCAATAACAAATCCTTAATGCCTTCTCTTTTGAATTTTTTAGCATGATTATCATGTTAAAGAGAAGATTCTCACGCTGATAGATAGTTGGCAAGAAGTTTTTGGTGGTGCACGTGCAAGATATCCACAATATTATGCAGCATATGAGGAGCTCTTGGTATTATTCTATACATATAAAGCATATTGTAATATTGTATTGATCTCTGATTTTTAGAAGTACTTTCTCCCATGGCCATTGTCTTCCAAACTCCAAAAACAGAATTTCAGAAAATACTGACATTTTTCGTCACTCATTTAATTTTCACAATTGTTAAGCATGCAGTTATATGGTTATAATTCCAAATTAGTACTCTTTGTTGAATATTGGCATTTCTAGAACTGATTCAATTTCTCCATTGTCCATACATATGCTAGCGTGCCGGAGCTGTATTTCCTCAAAGATCGAATGGTTCTGTGCCAATCATTACTCCTCCACAGACTCAGCCCCTACAAAACTATCCCTCATCTTTACGCATTTCACAGCAGGAGGAGCTTGAATTGCCAGTTTCAGATTTTCCTGCATTAAGGTATACATTTTTTTAAATATAATACAATTGGCATGTTTAACTACTGAACTAAAGTATATGATGCCAAGTTTTCTTTAATTTATCTTGTGCAAATATGATGTTACATACGTGTTCATCATGATGTCATTAAAATTATTGATGATCATCACAAAAAGTTAGTGTGGAGTCTTTGCTTTAGCATGCAATGTTATTAAGTTGTTTGAATTATTAGTTGCGATTAATCAGGCTTATTGGTCCATGGACCTTGATTTGGCACTCCGCTGCAACTAGTGTGATTATAAATTTAATTGTCTGACTAATCAGTGACTAATCATGAATTCTCGATTAACATCCGATTAGCTTAGGGACGACTAGACTGGAGAGAATTTTGAGCTGGCCAACTGGGTTTGGGGACACCTGGGTACTCGGCTTTTTGTTCTTGGTCCACAAGTGATTGACCATGCTTAATATTTGCTTTGTTTGCCAATTAATGATAATTTCTTTGTGCAGTTGTGCGCTGGTGCTATAGTCTAGTAGCAGTACTTAACCGCTTAGTACTTACCTTAACTACTTAATACTATGCAGTTATACTATATAATATACATCCTGGGTAGCAGCGAAAGTAGGCAGAACAACTTCTGACTAGCTGATTTGCCACCTGGTTGATGATTAGTCAGTTTATCGTTACCTGTATGAGTAGGCTCGATTAGGTGGCTTGAAAATATTTTTACCATGTTGCTATGGTTAACAACCTAAATTATACTCATGTACAGTGTTTAGTGAATATGCTGAGAATATTATGAAGTGTTCACATTCTGATGCTCAGATTTGTTGCCCTCCTTTTTCATGTTAGTTTTTCTCAGTTTGATGCTTCTTGAGGTTCTTTGGTGTAGTGATTGCTTTCTATTTATTTCATGTTTTAGATGTTATGAACTTTCCGTTGTTATTGGTTAGCTTATTTAGCCTGTGATTAGTATCCAAGTTTGGAAATGAATTCAGTTATTTCACCAGCCTTACAGAAATTCAGAACGCACGTGGCATCATGGATGTTCTTTCAGAGATGTTGGATGCTTTAGATCCCAGTAACAGAGAGGTACTTTCCTGATGCACCTCTAGCTATTGTGCCATCAGAAAATTAATTATGCCTTATAATAAGAAAGAACTGTTGGTGACCATCTTCATCATTTCTCGAAATTTTGTTTCAAAATAATCTACTTGCAGTGCAATATTTCTAGATTTTACTTGTAGTGCAAGTTTTCAAATCAATCTACTTAACAGTGCCAGATTTCAGGGGCTTAGACAGGATGTCATTGCTGACCTTGTGGATCAATGCCGTTCTTACAAGCAAAGAGTAGTGCAGCTTGTCAACAGTACCTCGTAAGTTCCCTTGATGACTCTTTTCTAGTTTTATGATGACATGAAACAGTATCTGAAAGAGAATATAGTGACAGCTTTACATGTTTCATGCTGACATTTTTGTAGCGCCACATTTAATATCGTGCATAATTTGTCCTTTCTTTTTCAGTGTAAATGAGCCAACTTCATGTATTGCAAACCATGTAGCAAATGTCAAATTTTCTTCTTTTATTTAATGACTTGTGCATTGATGCTATGTCTGAACAGGAATGAGGAGTTGCTCAGCCAGGGTCTTTCTTTGAATGATGATATGCAGCGTGTTCTCGCAAAACATGATGCTATTGATGCAGGTGTAGCAGTTTGGGTGGAAAAGCCAAAGTCTCTGCAGTCCCAAGTTGAGAGTTCTTCAACAAGAAAGCCAGATACCATGGAAGAACCAATTCAAAGGTTTATCAAGCATTCTGTTTAAATCATTTCGTAAGATTCTATTAGGCATGGACACTAATGTGTATGTGGATTCTCACAAGCCCTTAGAAGTTAGAACCAGGGTACATGAAACTGTTTACCAGGCAAAATCTGGATATTTGGAACAAACATTTTTTATTAAGTTTATATAATCCTATTTAGATTCTGGAACATATCTGATTAGCACCTAAGACACATGTACCACATAAGAGCATAAATCCTATCTTGATATTTAATTTTCTTTTGTTTTGCTCTTCCCTTGTGGGGAGTACCTTTTTGTTGGACCATTTTTCTCCTACTTAATACAATGGTACAGACCTGTCCTGCAAGAAAAAAAGGGCATAAATCAAATCTCGATGGAAACAAAGTTTCCACAGGTTTACTGGGCCTTTCTTGGAACTGGATGCAAAATTGTTTGATTGTTTTTATCTCCAGTAACCTACATATAGTAAACAATCAAGGTTCAGTTTTCCCTCACAATTTTTGCTTTTTACGTATTTCAGGTCTTCAGCAAGTACAAGTGCCACCAACCAGTCTCCCTTTGGGATTTTAGCACTTCCCGCACCCCCATCCAGTAGTTCAAAAGCACCTGTAACACCAGCTTCTAGTATCGACCTCCTTAGTGGAGATGATTATATCAAACCCGAACCTGCAAACTCTCTAGCACTCGTTCCTGTCACTGAATATTCAGCTTCAGATAAGAATGTCTTAGCCTTTGCCGATATGTTTGAACAAAATACTGCCAACAATAGCAACCACAACCTTCCAAATTCTTTTCAATCTTCGACTTCAAATTCTACTATCTCCACATCACAAACATATCCTGCACCAGTGCGACCTGTGTTGCCTCAGCATCCAGCTGCTTATCCAAATGGGGCTAGATCCAATGCCATTGTACCTTATGATCAGCAGTCCCAATTGAACTCTACAGATTCTTGGAATGGGCAGCCAGCTTATGGAACAAATCACCAAAAGCAAGCACTAAATTACGGTACTAGATTTCTTTCCTAGTGTGTGCTAGTTCTATAAAGTTTTTCTGGATCTATTTATCAGAAATTGGGGAAAGATCTATAAGTAATAGACATATTTATTGAACCACTGCTTAGTCCAAGTTAGGTGCATAACTTTTCATGATAAGCAGTAAACATTGTTGTTTCTTCTCTGTTATTTTCATGTGTTGGAGGTACAGTAGTTTTACTTATAGACCTTGTTATAATCATTTAACATCGTGCCCCTGCGGGGCTAATGCTTTTATCAAATAGTTAGCTCGACAACTTTGTCCAATACTTCTTTGCTTAGCCAATCCGTTTTAAGATAGCTCCACCATTTGACGATTGCTTGTTAACAGGCACAGCTGATCAAAATGGAGACATTCCACCAGTACCATGGGAAATTAAGCGATCCACTAACCCATTTGACGACGATCAGCTTGGTGGAATGGCACTGCAACCATCAGGCATGCAGCCCCAACCAGTGCAACTCAGTCAGCATGGGAACAAATTCATGTCAGCACAACCAATGCCGACGCAGTTGCAACTGGTGCCTGACGCTCAGCTTGGCGCTCTACAACCACAGGCTACGCTGAACATGCAGTACAGGGGGGTGTATCCTTCAATGCAAATGAACCATGGAATGGGCATGTATTCCCAACCAACCTTTGGAGGATATTATGGAATGAACCAACCACAGCTTTACGGTGTTCATATGTCTGGTTATGGATATGGTCAGCAATCTGGGGGCTACTATATTCCGAATGCTGCATATGCGTATACTAGTGCAAACGAGCTTGCCCAGAGGATGAATGGCCTTTCAGTTCAAAACGGTGATCCAAATGGAACAACAGCAAATAAGCAGAGCAGACCTGAGGATTCGCTCTTTGGCGATCTTTTGAGCATCGCCAAGATGAAGCAGAACAAACCTGCAGCTGGCAAGGTTGGCGGCTAAGTGTGAGTAAAGAAGAAAGTACCTAATTTCATCTTATTGCCAGCAGCAGAAACTTTTCCTGACAGTACATATAATTCTTTTGCCACGTTTCATGCAATGCTAGATGGCTTCTCGATGTAAGCTCATCTGAGTAGGAATTCATATTGGGAAGTGGAGATTATGATGCTTGTGGCGGAGCCTCATAGCAAGTGTGTCTATATGTAAATTCTTGAGTTTTCAGTAGCAATATATATTATCATAATTTCCCTCTCTGCGCAAATATTAGGCAGAAACAGAGGATTCCTGTTCTCCCTAACCATACACCCCTGTTCCTTTCCCCTTATTTATTTATTTATTTATTTATTTATTTATTTATTTATCTATCTATCTTCAGAACAGTGCCTGATCCATAGCAACTAGTCGGGCTAGTAATATGTTGCCCACTACGTTTTTTTAACAAATGATGATTAGGAAATATTATTTCAAACGGTATTACTAGCGTCCGAACGGACGCCTACGCCTACACTCCGTTTTGTGCGCCCCATGTGGGGACCATGCTGCCCCGAACGTCACAAGTATCGAGAAGAGAGGGAGGGGTGGCGTCTGCCTGCGCCTTTGGTTCAGATGCCCAGCCGGCGTTGGGAGGAGACATCGAGGCGAGACAGCAGAAGATGAGGAGGGAGATGCAACATCCAATCTATTTTTAAAACATACAGATTCAACACTTGTAACATACATCTAAAAATAGATGAAACACTTGAAATATGCATCTGAAACACTTGTAAAAATACCTGAAAAACCATTGTAAGAACATACACAACATCAAGAAAAAACACTTGTAATATATGTGTGAAACATGTGCAATATACAGATAAACACACTTGCAACAAACGTCTGAAAAATAGATGAAACAGTGAGAACAGAAGCATGCAACATACATGTACAACCATTGCAACATATGCAACATCTCGATCTACTTTTACAACATCCATATGAAACATTTGCAACATAGCTATGAAACATTTGAAACACTTGAAACATAGGCTTGCAACATGCGTTTTTCACCCTTCTTTTGTACGACGCAGCACAGAGCGGGGGATGAACAGGTGGAGGTCAGCGCCGTCGCGGCCCCTTCTGGAGGGCAGGCGGAGGGGGCAGTGGAGACAAGCCGCCGTTGTAGTCGGGCTGAGGGGGGAGGCGGGGACAGGCCAGTGATGGGCGCAGGCCGCTGGCGGGCTTTGGCCGGGTGAGGGCCGAGATGAAGGGGATGGACGCAGGCACGGATGGCTGCCGGCGAGCTCTGGCCAGGCAGGGGTGGGAAGAAGGGGCCGGCGGGGAGCTCTGGCCGGGCAGGGACGAGAAGAAGGGGCCGACGGCGGGTGCAAGCCGGCGAAGGCGCCACAGGGGGATGGTGGAGGCGGCGCGTCAGAGTGGGGCACCGCATGAAGGCGCAGCGGGAATAACTGCACGAGAAGAAATAAAACATATGAGTATCTGCAATGGTGAATCTTGGATAAACAGTAGTTCCTAAATTTTAAATTCATGTCAATTTAACGTTAGTTGAGGCTCTAGTTATAACCCATTTCATTTTTTTGCAAGGTTTTAAATAGCGGACGAAGATATTTAACTGTGACATCCTCCAGAAGCTATAACATCTAGGAATACTTCCTCCATCACTAAATAAATCAATTCCTAGATTTGTGCTAAGTCAAACTTTTTTTATATATATTTGATTGCATTTATAGAAAAATACACCTATTTGTGATACCAAATAAGCATATTATAAAAATATAATTTATGATTTAATTTGGTGTCATAAATCTTGGTGCTCTTTTCTATAAATTCGATCAAACTTGAAAAAAATGACTTTAGACAACTATAGAAATTGATTTATTTAGGGACAGAGAGAGTATATCATAAGCTATTTAATTTAATGGTTTAATATAAACATTAAAAATCTTAAGTAGTTATGCACGCAAATATTTAACTAAGAAAATGTCATGAACACAAATACTTAAATACATATATAGGCTATAGGGGAACATGTCTCCACGTCCGTTGTTTAACATTGGCTAATAAATTAACACTCACAACAACAAACAATGTTCATGTTTAATTTACAATTCAATTGTTTATTACACCTTTTATTAAATGAAGAACATAATGGATTGGCATAGATTATAGCCCTCTACAATAAGGATTGAGTATTTGCCTCAGTCTGGATTAGTTGTGGGAAAATTATTTCATGGCTAAGCCATATAGAGGTGTCTAGCGGAGCTAAAGCACCAATAGCCACAATAATAGAACAATTGACAATAGTACAGTGGTAGACTATGAAAAAGTTATAGCGGAGCCCGGGGGTGTTTGGATCCGGTGACTAAAGTTTAGGAGGTATCATATAAGGGTGTCGCATAGGGTGTTCGTATACTAATAAAAAACAAATTACAGAATCCGTCAGTAATCCATGAGACGAATTTATTAAGCCTAATTAATCCATCATTAGCACATATTACTGTAGCACCACATTGTCAAATCATGGACTAATTAGGCTTAAAAAATTTGTCTCGCAAAACAGTCTCAATATGTGCATTTTGTTTCATAATTAGTCTACATTTAATACTCCATGCATGTGTCTAAATATCCGATAGGACAACGACTAAAGTTTAGGAGGTGAATCCAAACACCCCCTTATAACTACGCTATAGTGGGATATTTGGAACCATGTTTTTTTTTCATGCATTCGCTATTGGTACCTTACTTGAGTGTTTGGGCATTAAGAGGCCCGCTTCTATAAATGCTATTTATATTGCCTCTATTAGTTGATTCACAGAGGTATCCCTACTGATCATTGTTAGGGTAGAATGGTCCAATAGGGGGATGGTTGAATCCGGCTCTAAAATGTAAAGGTATGAAGCTAAATAACTCCTTAATCTAGCTCACACAAAGATTAATGTCCTTAGGATTCTCGCAAAAAAGATTAATGTCCTTAGGAGCAAGAATAAACCTATGCTAAGTTCACTCCACCAAGGTCACTAAATAAGATTTGCAAATGAGAAGCTAAAGCTTAGATAGTTCAAACAAGAAGTAATGTAAGAACAAACAAAGGCAAGGAGACAAACATATTTTGGGTTGTTGCCATACCCCTTTATTTAATCCATGTTGGAGAACCAATGAGTCAGCAGGACTCAGGTTAAACTTAAACTCCCTTCCGCTCTAGCAAATGTCCTTTTTCCACTCGGGGATGGTGGCCTTCAAGATCATGTAAACCTTTTGGAGGATCCTAAAAAAGAACTCCACCAAATAAGGTCACCGACTCCTTTACTAGGTCATTTAGGTGATGGCAATCACCAAGAGTAACAAGTCTTCATGTAGCAACTCAAAGAAATCCTTACAAGAACATGGTAGCACTCAAGGCTAACTCTCTCATTCTTCATATGTTTTGGCTGGATATCTCTCCCACTTTGCACAAACTCCTTCTATAAGTGTTTTCACTGCTGGTGGAAAGAATAGCTCCAAATGAGCTAGGGGAAGCACTTATACAAGTGGTGAAGCCCCTACTAGTCATTGGAAAAGGCAGACAGTGTTTACTCCTCATAGTGCTTTGCTATTCCTAGTACTTTCAAGTGCTTTGTGATTTACATGAGAAGCTTTCTAGGATTGCACCCCATCTCATGGCATTCGTGCTTTGAAGTTCATGCTTGAATTGGTACCAAGTGCTTTTGAGTTTTTCATTAAATTGTTATCAGTTGCTTTTGTGTTTTGCCTTCAGTTGGTACTTCTTGGGCATCTTCTTCAATTGGTATCTTTTGAACTCTTCTTGATAATTGCAATACCAACAATGGGGAGAAATTGCACGAATAGTTAGTCTTGCATCTGAATTGCCAACAAGGGATAAGCAAATAGGGTTACAAAAGTAAGGGGGAGTCTTGCATTCATATAAAATAAGAGTCCGCAATTTGAGGGGAGCATCGATCTTTTGCACCCGGTTGTGTTGAGCTTTTACCTCTTCTCGAGGAATTAGTGCTTTGTGTGAGTTTTGCTTCTTCCATGGCCATGTTGAGCTTTTACCTCTTTTGAGTACCATGAATTCTTTGTCTAGGTTTTGTTGAGCCTTTGCCCGTGTCTTTGGCGACTGAGACCTTTCCATGATTGAATTTTCCTCAATCGGTTCCTAGATATTTTATTTGCTAAATATGGTTTGTCCCTTGTGTTTCTTCTCAAGCCATGTGACTTTGATCTTTGTCCTTTTGTGGATTTTGATCGCTGGGATAAAATTTTGGCTTGTTGGTATTTGTTCTTGCCTCTTAAGGTTCTCATTGCAAGTAATTCTTCTCTTAGCTTTTAATTACTTGGATGAGATTTCTGAGTTTTGTGTCTCAAACCATTTCTTTATGCTTGGATGTTGTCAATCCAATTATCAAGGGAGAGAATGTTAAATCATGTTGACAAGAACCTTGGTTTAATTTGAGATGAGTGATTGACAAATGATAAAATGACTTTGAGTGCTTTTGAGATTGCATGAAGCCCTTGTCTCTCTTATTTGACTCTTTAGTTGTGTTTAGCCTTCGCCCATTCTTTGGGAACCAAGAGTTTTTACTTGGATCTTTCATGAACCTTCCTCATATCAAGTGTCCTTGTGTTTTCTTTTACTTGGCTTTGGGCACCTGAATGATATTTTTTGTCTTTGCTTTCAAACCTTTGTCTATGTGCTTTAATGTCGGTCAATGCATTCATCAAAGGGGATATTGAGATACCAAGTTGAGAAGTGCCTTGGTCTCATCTATGTGAGATAAATGATTGACACAAGAGTAAGAGGACGTGTAGCACCGCCGTGAAGCTTGCATTGAGGCAAAGCGAAGTCGTGAAGTCATTGGGTCCCTTCAATACACTGAGAAAAATGTTGGCTGGTTTTACGTACCCCTGAGGGTATTCTAGTTGTGTGCTTCATGTATGTACATTTTGAAGTTTCGACAGGTGCCTATATATATGTATAGAGTGGCTATTGGGGGCATCCTCCTTGGGCACACTTTCTCATTTTTTGCAATGGTGTGAGAAGGCCAAGGTTACAAAGAAGACAAAAGGGAGGTGCTCTTGTTCTAGAGCTTTTTATGATCTTAGCTTTAATTAGTGCTAGAGTGTCTTATAACTGTATTTCATCAAGTAATCCAAGCTTAATTTTTTTTGGCTCAATTGTTTCTCCCTCTAAATCTGAAAATTATCTTTTTGGCATTTTTGGAGCCATTTTGGGGATTTTTTTTATCTCCTGATATGTATGAATTGTAGGCACAATTTTGGAGTGTTTTGGGACACTTAAAACTTGTTCATATCATGGCTTGAAACCCAAATCTTATCTCCCAAGTTCCTACCTCCAAAACCCCTCTTTTCTTACCCATTTTGATGAAAATCTTGAAGTTCCTTGAGTCGGGGATCTTGAGGTGTTCTTGATAGGTCTTTAGGTGCTATAAGATATTAGGAACACACCTAGGCTTACCCTTCAATAAATTTCCCACCAGCACCTTGAAATAACATTGTATTTCCTTGTCAAAACCCCAATTTGAGAGAGGAAATCCAAAATTCATGGAGAAACCCTAATTAATCTTTTTGGCAAGATCTCTTGGGAACACCTTTCCCATTGGGTAGGTATGTTATGTGCAAAATTTTCACGTATTTTGAAGTTCATTTTCTTAGATTTTGGTTTTTCTCCAAAAGTTCCTAGGCTGAAATTAAATCATCAAAACTGGTCTAGCTAGGTTTGAAAATAGGCCTAGTCAGATTTGAAAACTTTGGTGGCCTAGAAACCAAAAAACCGGTCTATAGCTAGGTTAATATATGCTAAGCCGGGTTCAAATAGCATAGTCTTAGCCGAGTCTATTTTGTGTCCTTTGGTCGCTTGGTTACTACATCTTGCTAATTTTGTTCCTAAGGCCACACAACTACATTATTCTTATTGGAGGCGGGCAAAGCAACTGCCTCCGTCCAAAGGTCTCTGTTAATGGAGACCTACTGAGGCGGGTGCTTTGCGCGCCTTGGTTAATCCATTAACCAAGGCAGGCATATTAAGACAACTTGCCAGCGAGCCCATCGGCGAGACCGCTCGTAGCCCATCGCGAGCCCAGTAGAGCCTGCTCGCAACCTGTCCGAGCCCGCTCGTAGCCTGTTGCGAGCCCACCGTAGCCTGCTCGCAACCTGTCCGAGGCTCTCCCCGCGCGTGCCGCCGCTGGATCCTGTCCTAACGCGTGTGAGCCGCCATTAAGGCCCCCCATGCACAAGCCCGCCGGATCCGGACTCCCTTGCGCCTCCTGGATCTCGCCCGTCGTCGCCGGAAGTGGAGGCGGCTGACCGTCGTCGTCGGATCTGCGAGGGAGGGAGGGTGAAGGACGAATTTGCCCAGGATCCAAGAGAGGAGAGAGAGAGAGGATGAGGGGCATACCTCCTTCTTGCGCCGGATCCACGCTATCGGGGCACGGGGCCCCATGCAGGGCCCTCCACGCCGCCGAATAGGGCACGCGGCCACCGCACCGGGCCCTCTACACCACCGGCTAGGGTGCGCGACCACCGCCGCTATCCAGGCCGCACGACCACCGCCGCCGGGACCTCCACCACGTGTGACAGAGAGAAGGGAGGGATGGAGGTGAGTGTGTGGGGATGCGTGAGAAAGAGGGAGGCTATATATATATATATATATATATATATATATATATATATATATATATATATATATATATATATAATGTGACTGTCATATTGGGCCTGCTGGTGGGCTTCGGGCCTGTTTTCAAAGGCAGACCTCTTAGGAGGCCCGCCTCCGTAAATTGATTTTAGGAGGCGGTCATTTTTGGATCGTCTCTGCAAATCGCTTAACGGAGGTGACATTTTTTACCGCCTCCATAAATCGATTTACTTAGGTGAGCAATCTTGACCACCTCGGTAAATAAAATGTCCGCCTCCTTAAATGCATTTTGCGATCGTGACTGTCTCCGTAAATAAAAATGACCGCCTCCGAAAATCCCCAGGCATTTTATGAGGCAGTTGGTTTTTGTGACCACCTCGGTTAATAAAAGGGCACCACCTCGCAAAATCATTTTTATAGTAGTGTTAGTATACTTTGACTACGGAGTCCTGTCAGGACAAATACATTGGTGTTATCTAGTAGGCAGTCTCATATAGTGGCACATAATTTTAAGACGACTTAATAGACAACATATATAATGGTTGTCTTTTATGTTGTCCTATAGTAACTCACAGCTCCTTAATTTATGCATATAATAAAGGCCTTGTTTAGATGGCCAAAAAGAGTCAAAAAATTTTGCACAGTACCTGTCACATCAAATCTTTAGACGCATGCATAGAACATTAAATGTAGGTAAAAAATAACTAATTGCACAGTTTGTCTATAAATGTCGAGACGAATCTTTTGAGTCTGGTTAGTCCATGGTTAGACAAATTTTACCAAATAACAATGAAAAATGCTACAGGAATTTTCCCCCCAAAATTTTCAGAACTAAACGAGGCCAAAAGTAAAGTTGTGAGTTGCATGACAACAATACCTCATTCAATGGTATAACAGTTGTCCCATTGTCGTAGGTCTTAGCTCATGAGGTGGTTGTTTCGTGAAATAGTGACATCTTTCTCTCACCCGTATTTCCTCCACATCAATAAAAATCCTACATGGTACTGCATGAGACGGAATATGAGACTGCTAACGTATAGCAATGTACTTGAGAGAATCAGGTCGGTGTTTCGACAGCCCACATATATATAACTCAGTTTCTTTTGAAGAGAAAAATTTAAGATCTCTGGTCCTCTGTTCGGCTTTGAGGCCCGCGGCAGGTCAAGGTAGCCCATTCCCTTCATATAGAAGTTTGGTAGACTTATGGTCTGTACACGCAACAATTCAGATAATGAACAGGATTACATGTGCTTATTTTATGTGACAGGTACAAATGAAAATATTTTTTTTGTCCTCTATTAAACAAACCATGGTTTTCTCCAGAATAAAGCCGCAATAAATTTAGTTCAATAAGCAGAAGATTTATAGCAGTTTGATGTGACATGCATTAGCTTCAACAGCCACTAATTTTGAAAAAAGGTTTCTAGAACGTACTACCAAGAAGATCAGGCTTAGGAGCTGCTGCAAATAAATACAAGGTGCTGCTTTGCAGAGTGCGTGCAACGCAAAACACCATGCTTGGCCCAAAAGAAACTCATCGTCATGTCCCAGCATATTTGCCGAGCGATTGCAACATGCAAGTTCCAAGCCCCCTTCGGCTGATGCTGCTTGCGCCAGTTCATCGTCATCTTATCCTCTTGCTCTTGTTAGGCCTCGCAACAATTGCATCTTTGGCCACTGGAGACGACCAATTTGTCTTCACCGGCTTCACCCAATCCAGCCTCAACCTTCAGGGCGCTGCCATGGTCACCCAAAGCGGCCTCCTTGATCTGTCCAGTGGCACAACCAACCTCAAAGGCCACGCCTTGTACCCCACCCCTCTCCATTTTCGCAAGACACCTGGCGGCAAAGTGCAATCCTTCTCAGCCTGCTTCGTTTTCAGTATCGTCAACACATACCCTCTGCTGAGCGACGACGGGATGGCCTTCTTCATCGCACCCGCCAACCATAGTTTCACTGAAGCTACGCCAGGGATGTTCTTCGGCCTCCTGAACAGCAAGAACAATGGCAAGCCGAGCAACCGCATCTTCGCGGTCGAGCTCGACACGTACCAGAACAGCGAGCTCCATGACATCAACGACAACCATGTTGGCATTGACATCAACGGTGTCACCTCCTTGTCTTCTGCGGTCGCCGGCTTCTACGACGACGACAGTGGTGGTGGTTTCAAGAACCTGACACTGAATGACCACATGGAAATGCAGCTGTGGGTGGACTACGATGAAGGGACCACGCAGATCAACGTGACACTGGCTGAACTCGGCGTGGCCAAACCTTCCAGGCCACTGCTGTCTTCAACCTACGACCTCTCGGCGGTGCTGGAAGACCCAGCGTACATTGGCTTCTCTGCCACAGCTGGGCCTATCAACGTGCGTGACTACGTGCTTGGCTGGAGCTTCGGAATGAACAGATCAGCTCCACCAATTGATGTATCCAAGCTGCCAAAGTTACCCCATGTTGGCCCCAAGCATCGTTCCAAGCTGTTGGAGATCATCCTGCCAGTAGCTACTGCCGTGTTCATTCTAACAGTAGGCACTGTGATTACCATGCTTGTGCTAAGGAGACGAAGGTATGCCGAGGTGCGAGAGGATTGGGAGGCTGAGTTCGGTCCACACCGGTTCTCCTACAAGGAACTGTGGCGTGCTACAAGTGGATTTCAAAGGAAACACCTACTTGGAGAAGGAGGATTTGGGAAGGTCTACAAAGGAGTGCTCCCAGTCCCAGGATCTAGTAACAACATGGATATTGCTGTGAAGAGCATGTCTCACGAGTCGAGGCAAGGAATGAGAGAGTTCATCTCTGAGGTTGTCAGCATCGGCAAGCTTCGGCATCGCAACCTTGTGCAGTTACTTGGCTACTGCCGGAGGAAAGGCGAACTGTTTCTAGTGTATGACTACATGGCAAATGGCAGCCTTGACAAATACATCCATTGCAACCGTAATAACAAGCCAACTCTGAATTGGTCCCAGAGGTTTCAGGTGATCAAAGGAATTGCTTCTGCCTTGCTCTACCTTCATGAGAAGTGGGACAAGGTTGTGATCCACCGAGACATCAAGGCGAGCAATGTTCTCCTGGACCATGAAATGAACGGGCGGCTTGGTGACTTTGGTCTTGCAAGGTTGTATGATCATGGCACGGACCCACAGACGACACATATGGTGGGCACAATGGGGTACCTGGCTCCTGAATTGGTCTTGAGCATTGGAAGAATGGATCGCTTACAAAAACAGTGGATAGGAGGGTCCTAGATGATGATGGCTACAACGCTGACGAGGCATGCACCGTGCTAAAGATAGGACTTTTGTGCTCGCATCCATTTCCTTGTTCTAGACCAAGCATGCGCAAAATAATGGAATACCTGGATGGTGACATGCCATTTCCTATGCTGACTCCAACCAAGTTGAACATCAACGTGGTGAGAGTGATGCAAAGCAATGCATTTAGTCCAAGTGTGATGTCATATCCACAGCTGACGTCAAGCTTCGGTACAATGTCGGACCTCTCTGGAGGACGATGAAATTTATGCTGTTTTTAAATAATTTGATCAATATTCTTATCCTTGTGTCTTGTTTAATTATTGTTGTATAAGGTGACTCAAATCTTATTTATAATGGGACTCAAGAGAGGTGTTCTATTAGGACTTCTAATTCTACTAGGACTTCAAGTTCTATTAGGACTTAGTGTAAAATCTTACTACGAGTAGGACTCCAACTTTCATGTATGGGGCCTTGAGGGGACTATATATACAAGGGATAACGGCCATAGACATCAACCAAGCCAATACAAGGATCTCACCCAAGACTTGTAAGGAGTAATTAGAAGCGTGCTTAAGAGGATTAGGCTAGACAGTTTTATTGTACTAGATTCTTGTATATGGAAAAAATTAGAGGGTCCGATAGGGTCAAGTAGGGTTGTGAGAGAGTAACAATCACGTTGCTAATAGGATTTGCGGCCAGCTTCGCCAAAATCCTCTAATCTCTTGTCATGAGAAGCATGCTGGTCAAACTTTCTTAAATTAACTGAGTCTGTAGAATTTAATAGCAACATTTGTATCTCCAAACAAGTTTTTTTTTATGAAAATACATTCAACAATCCATCTAATGACACTAATTGTGTATCATAAATACTAATATTTTTCTGTATATATTTTGGTCAAAGTTGAGTATATTTAATTGCTCGAGGAGTGAGAACGGCGGATAAAAAGGGATGGAGGGAGCAGTAATTTCTCAATCCGTCACTGGTACTCCGTCCATTCATAAAAGAATACAATTCTCGCATTTTGAGAAACCACATGTTGTTAAGTTTGACCAAATTTATATAAAAAAACACTAACATTTATGATATAAAATAAATATCATTAGATCCATTATAAAATATACTTTCCTAATATACCGATTTGGAGACATAAATGTGAATACTATTCTTTCACTATAAACTTAATCAAACTTGGACTGCTTTAACATGCACGAGTCGATACCATAGTTGCATTCTTTTGAGGAGTGAGGGACTACACATAATATAAGAAAACAAATGCCACGGTAGTCGCTATCACAACTCTCTTCTTTCCAGTACCACTAAGTTTCCGCTATAATGCTCTTGTGTGTGCCAAGTCTTCAGTCTTCTCTCTGGTCTCTGTACAATCGTCATCCTCTCTGACTAGTTAACAAAAGTTCCTTCCCTCCTTTGCTATGTACACATCCACTACCGCTAGTGATGACTTGGTGAGCATGCATGTTTAGTGCCCATTTCCTGCTTTACACATCCACTAGTTGTTTACTAAAGAACTTCAATAGTCAAGTCTGGAAATCGACATATCGTATCTGTTGTTGTTGAAAACCCTGGCCTTGAGCAAATTTCTTCTCTAGTGCGTGGTCTATACGCACATCAAGTCTTCTGTCTAGACGTCTTTCATTTTCGTAGCCACATACGTAGTGCTGTTTGAAAGGCGACTCTCTCCGTGCCAAGTCTTTTCTCTTGTCTTTTAGTCTCTCGTCATTGTTTGGCTCGTTTAAAAAAGTTTCTACCCTCGTGTGTAGTACATCTCACTACTAGTGGTGACCATGCGTACGCTTTCCCTTGTTGTATACACGAGAGAGCTTCATTAGTCAAGTGTACAGCGGGACCTGAAAAGTTCCTATTCGCTACTACGGAAGCGAATCGGTTTCTGTTCCAGCTAGAAACGAATTTCTGTAGACGGTTGATAACATAGCCACTCAAAATCTCTTATTCTACATGAGCCTTCCCTACCATTACACCACAAGTTACTTGTAATTAATTGTGGAATACTCATTTTATATTAACTTCTATGAATCTTGTATTGAATATTTTGCCTACTAAAATATTTCAAATGAAAAAGAGGTTTAGGGGGTGTTTGGTACTGTTCCGCTCCTGTTTTTGTAGCTTCACTCCAGCTCCGCGTTGTCAAATACATCCAGCTCCCAGAACTCTGCTCCAAAGAAAAAGGTGGAGTTGGAGCTCCAACATTTTTTTTCTGCAGCACCTCAAGAGATACTCCAGTTTTTGGAGTTTTGTACTCTTACATGGAGTTGAGGGATACTTATCCATATTGCCACTTATTAATCACCTGTACAGTTCCCATCTATTCTACTTCCTCCCTTACGCACGCGTGAAAAAGGCCGTTACATTTCTTCTCCGTACGTACATACGTACGCACCAGGACTGTTAGTGCAGCTCATGCTGCCACCAAAGCATCAATCTCTATGCGGGTCAAATGGTTAGAATGACCAATCTCTCACAAAAGAAATCATGATAATTCTTGTACCCTGACAATCAGTTAACTCACCAATGAACAACAATGCACACAGAAGACCACGGAAAGGCTGCTTCAATGTACTGTAATCTATATCAAGTGCAATTTCAATCATGGGCATAATGGACTATTTGCATGGAAATAATCCATTTCTAGAGCTGGAGCTAGGCGGTGTGCCAAACAGTACCACTTGCTCCATAAACTCCACGGTGGAGCTGCTCCGTGATGGAGTTGGTGGAGCGGAGCTGTAAAAACGGGAGTGGAGCAGTCCCAAACACCCCCTTAGTTACAAAATTTTAGATCTTGTCAAGCACTGCAACTATAGTGTACGGTGTATCTATATCTAGAATCGTTCAAAAATCAAATTTTTAATCACAACTAAGAAATAAAAACATATCTTTGGGACCATAAAATATCTAAAATAAAAATTTCAACTACAAAGTTACAGATCTCTTTTAGCTCTAGAACTTTGGTATAAAGTTCATCTTCATTTGAATTTTATTTGGACAAATTATAATTTTTCATACTGCAATTATTTTTAGGCCATTGGATGTGATTTTCCAACTGTACGAATGCCTCTGTTTCTAGAGGTGCCCCATAATACCATCCGCCTTTGAAAATGTAAGCTATGCCTAGAGGTAGCCGGAAACACCAACCACCTCGGGAAATCGATTCCAAAGGCGGGCCATCTCTAAAACTAGTTTTATAGGAGGTTTTTATAG
Source organism: Saccharum spontaneum (assembly GCA_022457205.1). Classification (NCBI taxonomy): domain Eukaryota; kingdom Viridiplantae; phylum Streptophyta; class Magnoliopsida; order Poales; family Poaceae; genus Saccharum; species Saccharum spontaneum. The sequence goes on along the minus strand of CM039591.1, from coordinate 25,030,293 downwards.
AGCCTCCTCTGAAAAAGGGGCACCCCTCAAAATCATTTTTGTATTAGTGATTTTTGGTGGCAAAAGTTTATGAGGGAAAGCGTGAATATACCTAGACTTGTTCAAAACTTTGGCTCTGTGGAAAATACCTTTTCAGTGTCTTTATTTTTTGAAAATTTTCCTATTTAGCAGTGGCAGAGGTAGGGGGCTTAGCATCCACCAACGTTCTGTGTCCCACGTAGTGCACCCCCAATTAGCTAATTATGACTCCAATTAGCTAATTAGTTATACTAACTGGTGCTTTGATTGCTTGTTCTTCCTCCATATTAATCCCCGCTGGTATTTATATAATTTAGAATTAGTTTTTCTTTTATCTTTCCCATCTCTTTTGTTCTCCTTATTACTGTGATTTTTATTGTTGTGGTCCCTACAACACACCTCTAAATAGCTAGCTAATGAATGTAATTTGTGTTTTGGTTGTTAGTTCTCCCTTCTTATTGGTCTCAACATCTATATTATTTCGGTATTATTTAGGATTAGTCATCATGTCATGTTTCTCATTTTCTTTTTGTTCATGTTATTATCATGATTTTTTCAGCCTAAGAATTAGATTGATCGGATAAAAAACCGTGGAGGTTACAAACCTAGGGCTAATTAAACTTTGTTTTCTTTTTTCTCTATAAGTGTTACTTTTAGTTTTTTAGTATTCTTTTGTATCGTTAAACAAAGGTTCATTTGGTTATTAACTATGCTCTTCTATGTATGCATTTTATCATGTATGATTGTTTCTGGCTTTTGTGTTGGTAATTGTGCCGGCGGGTTTTATCATGATAAAACTCTACGAAACTCTCTATATCTCTCTTCATAACCTACTAAATCATCAAAATTGCTGATGTGTCATAATACTAAATGCAAATGAAACTCGGACAAAACTCCCACTGAGGCTGGCCTAATGCTCATCTTCATCACTCATGGTTTCACATTGATGGGAAAACCAATTAAGAAATAAAAAAACCAGCCACACCCACGTGCGTGGCTGCACCCTCAACTGTGCCCTGCGCCAGTCTGCCATCAGCGTCCTCGTGCCGCCCGTGCTGTGGGCCACCAAGAGGGGAGTCGGTGTCCACCAAGTAGATCCAACCCTGGGCCTCCGAGAAGGGGAGCATGTTGCAACGCCCTCGCTTGGACGTCCATGCCCACCATCTCCATCGCTAGCCACGCCCTCACAGGATGCGCCCTTATGTAGATCTAGGCCGGGCCCAATGGGAAGGGGAGCGGGGATGATGGGATGCAGAGTGGCCAGGGCCGCCTTGCCCTTGCTCGGTCATCGTTGAGGAGAGAGAGGGATGGGGAGTCGGACAGCCAAGAAGGGGAGTTGGGCCACTGGGAAGGGCAGTGGCCTAGGGCAATGCTCCCTCGTTGAGACAGAGAGAGAGGGTGAGGAAGAGGGAGAGAGAGGCGGCGGTGCTATCTAGTGAAGGAGTTAGAGTGAGTAGGTCGGGCTGGTGGGCTAGGGTTCTAGCCAAGTTATATATTCAGGCTGGTATTCACCGTCGGTTCAAGCCAGAAACCAGCGGTGAAATGATTTTCTCCACCGGTTCTATTTCGAATTGGCGGTGACATATTATCACTGTCAGTTTTAATAAACTCTCGGTGAAAATAGTGTAGGGGAAAACCATTTATGTCGTAGTGATGATCAATCTGTTCAAATCTAACTTGGTAAAATTTGAGTTTTGCAGTTAACCTAGTAATTACTCAGTCTCTCAAGTCTCACCGGTACAGATAAAAATAAAAAAGAAATGCCTCTGTAGTCACTCTGATAACTCTCTTATTTCCAGTACCAAGACGTTTCTTGTATAAATCCTCATGTGTGCTAAGTCTTTTCTCCGGTCTCTTACTCTCGTCGTTGTCTTACTTGTACTTGTTTAATTAATTACAAAAGCTTCTTCCCTCCTTTGCTTTACACATCCACTGCTAGTAGTGACTGGTGAGCATGTTTAGTACACATTCCTTCTTGGATACCTAAAATAACTTTATTAGTCAAGCTTGCAAAAGACCTATTGGTGGGTCTATAGCAGAAAACCATGGCCAGTGGGACTTCTTTCTCTTTTTCGTCGTTGTCTACTACATCAAGTTTGAAACGAGACTCTCTCTTTGCTGAGTCATTTCTCTTGTCTTCTAGGAGGGTTCTTGTTTTCCGGTCACGGTACGCCATGCCACAAAGTCTAGCAGCCACAGATATCGATGTGACCGTTTGGTTGATAAATACGCATAGGCAGCTACTGAAATTTACAGTGCAAATCGAATGTAATCTTTATAATAAAGTGTGGCAGCCATTTTTGCGCCACAACTTCAGCGTCGCCACAAGTGCAGCGTGGCGTGCACCGGTGGGCAACCAAACAGCCCGTAAGTCTCATCACATTATTTGACTCGTTTAAAGCAGTTTCTACCCTTGTTGTATACGCCAGACAGAGAACATAACTAGTCTGCAGCCGGACCTGAAAAGTCCTATTTATTGATGGGAAGGTCCACGAGGGAAAAACCGAAATACTCCTCTGTCTGACTTAGGCCTTGTTTAAATCTAGGTGATAAAGTTTCGAAGTGTCATATCGGTTGCTATATCCGCGAGATAAATTTATTAAACCTAATTAATCCGGCAGCAGCACAGTTACTGTAGCTTTACTATAGCATCACATTGTCAAATCATATAATAATTAGGCTTAAAAGATTTGTCTCGCAAATTAGACGCAATAATCTGTGTAATTAGTTATTTTTAGTCTATATTTCATATTTCATACATATATCCAAATATTCGATGGGATAGGGACTAAACTTTAGAGGATAAACTAAACAAGGCCTTATTGTGGTAAATGTAAACTTTGCCCCTCTGGAAATTTCCTCTAGTTCGTAATCAACGCAAAGGGTTTGTGCCCTAACCAAAACTACCTAACTTGCACAAGCATCTAGAAATAAGGAACCATTTTCTCTAACCAAGTTGACTGGAAAGGAAGAGTAAGAACATTGGTACACAAGGATGTCCTTTGAAAAAAAGTTGCTCCCGCTAATTGATTGAGTGAAAAGTGGAATAAGTTCACCATTGTCTTCTGTAGGGATAAAGCTGTTTTCACTAGGATAAACATACGGGCGGGCGGGGTTTTCTACTTGTTTTTACTCTTTGTTGTCCTACAGTTGGTAAGCTTATGCCTCATTCTGGTTGGGAAGGTTACAGTACCTATCAGCCAGAGAGGAATTCTTCCAGTTGTATCGGCTATTTCCCCTACTTTCCTCCATATTTTCTCAAGTCTTCTGTCTAGTTTAAATTTCTTTTCATCCTCACCTAATCTTGTTGAAAGTTGATTGCAGGTTCTATTATATTTTTATAAAATATTATCTAATCTCATGTCATCACCAAAGTACTAAATAACGTATAGCGGATTGGCAGTGGATTAGCGTCGAGGTAGCAGATTGCGGATAGCGGACGATATTGCGGACGATAAGTTCTAATAGCAGTACCCGATAGTCCCATATAATTTTAAGTACATATATCACGAATAATGAGTATAAATAATTTTAAGTGCATATATCATGAATAATTTTTAAGTTCCATAGCCGATGCGTGAGTATTTGAATTGGGGTGTGAGTCATAATGCGCTGGACTAATTAGGGATATTTGCTTCCATGTAATTGCGGCCTGCTACGCGCAATTGCGGCCGCAATATCGGCCTGCGATTCAGAATTGCGGCCTCAAAGTTCCAAGATGCAAAGTTCAGAGCACTACCTCATAGCGGTAGCGGCAATGGACTGCTACCGCTATTGCGGGTGCAATTACGGCCGCTAACGCCACTATTCATTACCTTGGTCATCACTACCGTCGTTTCAAATTTTTCCAGGAAAACAGTGCTTTCGTTATGGCCCTGTTTAGTTCTCAGAAAATTTTGCAAAATTTTTCAGATTCCCCATCACATCGAATCTTTGGACACATGCATAAAGCATTAAATATAGATAAAAAATAAAACTAATTACACAGTTTAGACGAAATGGACGAGACGAATCTTTTAAGCCTAATTAGACCATGATTGGACAATATTTGCCAAATAACAACGAAACGAGCTACAGTGCCGTTTTGCCAAATTTTTTGATCTAAACCGGCCCTATGTTCTAGTTTCTTCTGCCGATCGAGTCGTCATCATATAGCAATCCTTCTGTCGTCTTTGATTGTGGCCCCCTGGTGACTTAATTTCTAGAGTCCGTTTGGATAAATTTAGTTCCAGTTCAAGTAAAACCTAAACTAATTTTTAGTTCATACTCCATCCATCCTAATTTATAGGTCATTTTGGCTTTCCTACGATATATATTACCATATAATGTGATGGAGATTCGAACGGGCTATAATTATAATATAATCTTGATGGCAAAATGAGATTTGTGATCCATTAGTAATATCAAATACAAAACATTAGAGTACCATAATAACATCTATTTAAATATAATAATAAAATATGTACAAAAATCAGGAATCGAAGGTCACTATCTAGTTGAGGCCATTGACCCAATAGTGAGTATCATGCTCTTGCTATTGGGATAGCCTTGACTCGGCAGTGATATTTTCCTGTCACAGGCGGATCTAGGAGCCGGTAGTAATAGACAAACCCATCGTTACTCAAGTACCCTCTGCAAGATGCGATAGTGATGCTAGGTTTGGACCCTATAGTAATCCATGGATCTGGAGTATAGTATATATCTATAAAACCTCAACCCAGGAATACATATAGCTAGGTTTCGATTTTGTCCTTAAAACTAGACGTGGCAATATTAATTTCACCGGTCTTTGCTGTGGTACCTCCAAATGACTGTGAGCCATTGATCTAGATTATTTTTATCACATATTACCTTCTAAGAGGTAATAGAAGGAGAAGGAAAATATTTTCCAATTAGATCTAATTCCATATCCTATTAGATCTAGCTTGCATGCATGATGTAAATTGTAATCAACAAACTAATGTTCCTTTGTTTGTGACAACGTGACATATCATGCTAAGATGATTTTTAAACATTTTTTTGTAACATTTTCTTTTCACATACGTTTGCATGTATGTCACTTCCTAAAATACACGAATATGCATGCTTAATCTTTTTGTGCTTATCCCTTTTATATAACGTACTCCCTCTGTCTCTAAAAAAGAGTTGCTATGGGAATCATGCTGGTCAAACTTTCTCAACTTTGACTAGGTTGTAGAAAATGCGTGCAACATTTATATCTCTAAATAAGTTTATTATGAAAATATATTCAACGATCTATCTAATGATATTAATTATGTACCATAAATATTAATATTTGTTAAATAAATTTGATGAAAGTTAAAAATTGTTAACTTTTTGGGAAGCGAGAATGACTCTTTTTTAAGAACAGAGGGAGTAGTTTTAATCGAGTTAGCATAATATAAACACTTAAATATGTAATGTGTTAGCGTGTAACATGTTTTAGATAGCCAAAGTTCACGGCTCATTTAGCGTGTTAGATGTTGATGTTCTTTATGTATATAATATATTTTTTTAGTTGAGTATGTGAAATTAAAATGGATTGTTCGAATTCATATTTGGATCTATGCGCAATTTTTGTAGGACAAAATAATTACGCACAGTTACGGAATAGAAAAAGGAAAGTTGCAGAAAAAAAGAAGATTGCGGCAAGGAGGGGCCACATGCGCTTGTATCTCCCGTGATCTAGGGGATTTGAGAATTTTTCTTTTTTTAGGTTAATTAATTAATTAATTTAAAAATCTAAAAAAATCAATGGCCTAGATTAGTTTGAAGTATTACCTCCTAGCAGGTAATGGGGGTACCGTAGCATTGCCCTCACAATTTCACCCTTGAATATTATAGGAACATAGTTAGGATAGAGATCAAAAATTTACACCACCAGTTCAAAAAAAAATTACATCACGGTTTACCTGTCCCTCTAAATGGGGAGGCACTGTAACCAAAACAAAGCTAGTTCTCCTACTGTATACAGGCAAGATATACACAAACACTCGCAGAATCATGCATATCATCTTCCTTGAGACATGGTGGCCGAAACTGATGTGCCATTGCTTGCAGTTGATGAAGGATATGACATGATGTATGGATCGAACCCATCTTCTTGCATCAAGGCCAAGGCTTCAAAACTTTGGTGGGTGGGAGCTAGTTCTGGAGGTGATACATCGCCATGTAGGTACTGCATGACTTGCCGCATGCTTGGCCTTGCATTGGCAAATGGGTGTGAGCATAACAATCCCAACTTCAAAACCAAGCATGCCTCATTTACATTGTAGTCCCCCTTGAGCCTATTGTCGATTGTATCAGTGAGTGATCCATTCTGCAAATGTTGGAACACCCAATCAAAGAGCATGATCTGGTTATCCTGTGCATTATGTTTGACAGGCCTTCGCCCACATGTGACCTCAAGAATGAACACACCGAAGGCAAACACATCTGTAAGAGGTGTGGCCTTGCCTGTACTTGCTAGTTCAGGAGCTAGATAGCCTATGGTGCCAACCACATGTGTCGTTTGTGGATCAATGCCATGGTCATACAATCTTGCAAGACCAAAATCACCTAACCTCCCATTCATCTCATCATCAAGGAGAACATTGCTTGCCTTGATATCGCGATGAATAACTACTTTCTCCCATTCCTCATGGAGATAAAGCAAACTACATGCTATACCCTTAATGATGCGAAACCTTTGAGACCAATCCAGTGTGGCCATAACCTGATCCCCATACAAATACTTATCGAGGCTTCCGTTGGGCATGTAGTCATATACTAAAAGGAGCTCACCTTTACGCCGACAATACCCAAGTAATTTTACAAGATTACGGTGCTGAAGGTGGCCAATGCTAACAACTTCAGCAATGAATTCCTTCATGCCTTGTTTTGAATCATGAGATACTTTCTTCACAGCTACCTTCAGTTTGGACCTTGGCAACACTCCCTTGTATACCCTTCCGAATCCTCCAGTCCCTAGGAGGTTTTTGTCCCTAAATCCTTCTGTTGCGCAAAACAAGTCCTTGTATGAGAACCTATGTGGGCCGAATTCGACCTCCCAGTCTTCCCTTAATTCGGCATACCTGATATGCCTCCCAACCGATAGGAAAATAATGGCACCAGCAGTGACAAGAAGCACAGCTGTTGCAACTGGTAGAACAATCTCCAGGACCGGAGGGTGAGACTTTGAATGTGCAAGAGGCAACTTTGGCAAAATGGAGGTGTTGATAGCAGGGGCAGGGCCATTCATGGCAAAGCTCCAACCAAGCACATAGTGTCTTGTGTTTATCTTTCCTGTAGAAGATGAGAAGCCAATGTATGCCACATCTGTGAGCACGGTTGACAGATTGTAGGACGTTGAGACCGTTGGAGTTTTCGGTTTTGCCATACTGAGAGGAGCTAGGGTGCAACTGATCTTTGTGTTCTCACTATCGTATTCTACCCACACCTGCATCGCCTCTTGGCTACAAAGGGTCAGGTCCTCGAACTCAAATGTGCCATTTTTGTCATGGTAGAAGCCAGCAACATGGGATTGGACGGAGTGAAGGCCATTGATGTTGATGCCAATATGGTTGTTGTTGATGTCTTGAAACTCACTGTTTAGGTAGGTATCGAGCTCAAGAGCGAAGACATGGTTGGTACCATTGCCATCGTTCTGAGCGTTGAAGAGACCCAAGTAGCCAACAGGCGTCGCAGCAGAGAAGTTCTTGCTTGGCGAAATGAACATGGCCAGGCCATGGCTGCTAAGGTTGTTGTAGACCGAGATGATTCCAAATACGAAGAAGGCGGAGAAGGATTGCACCGTGCTGCTATTGGGAGATTTGCGGAAGTGCAATGGATCTGGAAAGAAAGCATGGCCTTTACTCATGGTCATGCCATTGGTCAGCTCAAGTAGGCCGTCTCCTGTGATGGAGGCCGTGCCGTCGAGCTCGAGGTTAGTGTTGGAAAAACCAGTGTAGGAAAACTTGGGATTATCACTTGCAAATGAAGTTGCAAAGTTAAACCCAAGCAACACCAGTTTCAGAAGGAAGAACATAGCTACAACTACGAGGGAAGAGAAGGGGAGCTAGCTGCGTCGATGCAAAAAACTCTAGCTGTACTGAAACTTTCCACCTCTACTAAGGAATTTATAATTTTCACTGAGAAGGTAACCCATCATGCAGGTTTTTCTAAATTCCATACCTACTTGGTAGTGTGAATGAGAAAATTCACTAAGACGTGGTTTTCTCTCTATACAGATTCCTTCTAGATCAGATTATTTAACATGGAGACATATGCATAGCATCGAACTGTAGCCAACCCAAGCCCAACGTGTGCCCAATGATATGAAAAGATGGCCTCTTACCTTAGTAATGACATCTACGCCATCACTATAATCTAGTCCCACGGGAAATTGAAGGTTTGACATAGCTAGTAGATGATGAAATATACTTTGGAATCTTCTTCCTATCTAAAAAATTCTTTCAGCTCTAGAATTTCATGGGCGCATCTAAGGTTATTTGAAAAATTCAAAAAAAAAATTAAAATCTGAGGACATAAAACGTACATTCGTTCTTCTAAACAGTATCGAATAAAAAAGTTTTGAATACAACGTTCTAGATCTCATCGAATCTCCAGTAACAGGACGTTTCCTGTATAATCGTTGATCAACATATGAATACCTAAATTTTCTGTCAGGTCTTCTGGTCTTGTCTTTGTTTGATTTGTCTACAACAAAAGTTTCTCCCCTAGTATGATGTAGTCCACAAGTAAATGTGACCGGTGACTGGTGACTTGTGAGCATGCTTAAATACACTCGCACATCATTAGTCAGGCCCACAGCAGGACCTGGAAAGTTCTCTATGGGTGCGAAAAGTCTACAACCGAAACTGATATTATCGTATCTATTGTTGAAAACTTTGGCCATGTAGAAACTTCTTCTCTAAGCACATCGAGTGTTCAGTCTAGTGTTTAATTTTGGTCGTCACACAATCTTCTTTGAAAAAGGTGCACCCTCCCTTTTGCATGCCATCATCCTATGTCTTTAAATTAGCTCCCTAAATTCCTAACATCACTACCGTCGCTTCAAGATTTTCCATGAATGTAACATCACTAGCATGCCATCAATTCCTGAATAAATTAATTCTTAGAGTTCTCTTAAGTCAAATATTTTTTAACTAAATTTATAGAAAAGGACGTCCGGATTTATAACACTTAATTAGTATCATTAGATACACCATAAAAATTTATTTTCGTAATATACTCATTATTTGATGATGTAAATATATGTGCTCTTTTCTATAAATTAAGTCAAACATAAAAAAAAGTTTGACTTAATACAAGTCTAGAAATTGATTTATTCGGAAGGAGTACTAGCAAATATATCGATGCATCCGAGCATACAATTTGTTGCACAATTTATTTGGATGACTTGCTTGTAGTTTATTGAAAACATCGTATGTTAGGGTCGCCTTCCTCTCAAGTAGATTACCTAAGTTAGATAACCATTAGTTAGATAACAATCTTAATCGGTCATCCTGGTACAACACCCATATGATGTACTCAACCAACCTTCATCTAGGATCACAAGGATAGAGAAGATCATCACAACATACAATAAGTTCACATCACATTAAAAGTAGTACATTAGTTTATGACAAGTTTGTTCCACACTTAGTCATTACACCATAATATTAGAGTTACGAGTGGAAATCTTTAACTAACACAACATTGCTTTTGATACAACGCATAGGTGTGACACTCTCCATGCATCTACGCAACGAACCATCCTCTACCACTCCTTGTCCTCAGAGGACTCAGGTGCGTAGAAGAAACCATGGGCTGGGGCTACAATACCTGCAAGACTTAAACAATTACATGGTGCAGTTGTACTCAACAGGACTTACCCAATGTATTAACAAGGATTATGCATTTGGTTCATTGGAAAGGATTGTAATTGGTTTCGGATAAAGGCATTTTATAAAAGAATGAAAATGTGACCTTAAAAACTAGGAAAGCATAGCATGATTAAGGGAATGCAAGAAATTAGCAATTGGATCTCGATCTTCCATGAGTTCTTCTTTGTCACTAGTTCGTATCACTACTACACAGAGATTAACATAGGCGGTCAAAAACGCTTTTGCGAGGACAACTTGTCTGCCTGCAATGGAACGCCTGGGTTAATCGTGATTAACACAGGCGGACTTGGTGCCCGCCTTGGTTAATCACGGTAAACACACGCAGTCCTTGTGCCTGCCTGGGTTAATCAATTTTAAAAAATAAAAAAACACAGCCAACCCTGAACCCATTCAGGGTCCGCGGTCGAGCCCAATGTGACAAAGAAAGCTTATGGTTTCTCAACATATATATCCTACGAACCCATTCAGGGTCCGCGGATGGATCTGGACCCTCGCTGCCATTCATTGGGGCCGCACGATGTGCCAGCGCCGCCACATCCACTACATCACGCATCGCCGCTCGCTAGGGCCACGCTGTTGCTTGCTAGGACTGCGCAGGGCCAGCGCCACCACTCGCTGGGGCTGCAAGAAGCCCACGCATCCATGCCGCCGCCCGTTGGAGCCACGCTGGGCTCACGCGTCCATGCCGCCGCTCGCTGGGGGGCGCGACCACCGGTCAAGAGTCACGCCATTGGCCATCGCTGGCCGGATCCGTTGCCGGGAGTCACGCTATCGGTAGAGAGAGGGAGGAAGAGAGATCGAATGTGCTCGGTTGAGGGAGAGGAAGAGAGATGGAGTGGCTGTGTCTGCCGGTTGGGAGGAGAAAGCTTATGGTTTCTCAACATATATATACTATGAACTCGTTACCGGGCCTAGATGGGCCAGGTGGGCTCGGCCTCTATTTTTATAGGCGGACCTCTTTAAAAGGACTGCCTCCGTAAATTGATTTTACGAGATGGGCAATCCTGACTGCCTCCGTAAATAAAATGTCTACCTACGAATATCCTCAGGTATTTTACAAGATGGTTGGATTTTGTGACCACCTGCGTTAATATTTGGGCAATGTCTCGTGAAATCATTTTTTTGAGGAAATCAAGACAGGTAAAAACCCCTACTGCACTCGATTTTATAAAAGGTATAAGTCTATACAAAAGAGGAAAAACAACAAACTGTACAAAAGCTAAAAGAAAACTAGAAAGCAAGAAGCCAATCTTGAAGAAGAGGTTTTGTTCGAGGACTTGCTCCTAAGAATAGTTAAAGAAAGCTCTTCACCAAGCAGCTGTTTCCAACATCAAAGAGACAAAGTCTTTCCATCAAAGATGATCCCATTTTGCATAGACCAGATACACCATGCAGCAACAACAATAATCCCCATGAAAATAGCTAGCACACCAAAAGAGTTTCTTTCTCGAGGAAGTCTCTCGAGAAGGGGGACAGTAAGATCCCAGTTTATATCGACTAGGCGCCAGCACCACTCACTGAATGGACACTCAAAGAAAAGATGTTCTGCAGTAGTGTATTTAGAAGTATAGAACTTATGCATAATGTTTTGAATCTCTGCAGAGGGATACACATTAACCCCACCAAAGAAAAGGGATATCGCCCATATGACCCATGGGTACATAAAGGATACCTCGATGTCTCAACACTTCCCAAGTTTGTCCAAGGACGCCCACAAATGGTTTGACCGATGGCCGAGGTACTAGCTTATTCTAGCTACCTCACGCCACACCTCATGCCAAATCCACGGGAAAGCTGGTCGCTGAAAGGTCTAGATGGCTAGAGGGGGGGTGAATAGCCTTTTAAAAACTTTCTACAAAGACAAGCTAAACAAGTTTATCAATATAACAAATAGCGAGATGCGAGTTTTGCTTAGCCTACGGGGTGTTTGCAAGCCACCTATCCAATTCACAATTCTAGTATATGGGCACTCAACCGCACAAGTTAAACCGAGAAGGTAACTACAACTACAACTAGCAAGCTACACAAAAGAGCTACTCTAGCAAAGCTAACTAGCTAGCAAAGATAACTAAGAAAGTAATACAAGTGAGGGTTAGGAGGGTATCACCGAGGGGCGAAGTATTGAGCCAACCAATATGATTAACAATGAATACCAAGATAACCGAACACCGGGATCAATCAATCACAATATGAAAGTGATGACACGAAGATTTATCCCGAGGTTCACGTGCTTGCCGGCACGCTAGTCCCCGTTGTGTCCCTCTTCACCACGTGGTTCGGTGGCTAATCGGTCTCACACCGAGCCTCTCAAAAGGCGCCACAAGAACCTACCAAATGGCAAAAGGTTGCAAATGACACGAGCAATCCACTAATGTTGCCTTTGGCGCTCCGCCGAGGTAGGCACAAACCCCTCACAAACACCGGAGGTGGCCAAGAACAATCACCAACTCTTGCCAACGCCTCCAAGCTGCTCCAAGCCGTCTAGGTGGCGGCAACCACCAAGAGAAACAAGAATCCCGCAGCAAATCAACCACCAAGTGCCAACTAGATGCTATCTCACAATGCAAATGCACTTGGATCACTCAATCTCACTTCGAATATGCAAACAAGCAAGAGAGATGAGTGGGAGGGGAGTTGCTTAGCTCAAAGTGCTCACAAGTATGTCAAATGTGCAAGAGTGAGAGCCTTGAGCCGGCCAACGAGTATTTATAGACGTACCCCTTCGAATATAGCCGTTAGAAACTGAAATCAGCAGCAGTCGCGCTCACCGGACGCGCTGGTCCAACTGACCGGACGCGCCGGTGCCGCAACGGCTAAAAAACGAAACACTGACCGGACGCGCCGGTCGTAACGACCGGACGCGCTGGTCACGACCGGACGCGCCGGTCCCGTGACTCACCGGATGCGCCGGTCAACACCGAGTCGCGCAAAACGAACCAACGACCGGACGCGCTGGTGAACCGACCGGACGCCACAGTGACCGCGTCCGGTGGGAGTCCAGTAAGCTCCCTGGACGACCGGACGCGTCCGGTGGCCTGTGACCGGACGCGCCTCGCGTCCGATCGAGCAACCGAAACATGCGCAGTCACTGGACACTGACCGGACGCGCCGGAACCCAAACCCTCTCTACCGCTTAAACTCCAACGCCGTCGCAAACGTGCTAACACCACCAAGTGATCATGTCATGTGCATGTGTGTTAGCATTTTCACAATCATTTTTCGAGGCGTTATTAGTTCTATCCAAATGCATATGATCATGAAATGCACATCTAGAGGCACTTAGGAGTTCAATAGCCGCGTAATTCCCCTCTTTATAGTACGGCTATCTATCCTATAATGTAACCACACCCACTAGGTGTCTTGGTTACTAAAACACAACCCTTAAGCATATACCTTTGCCTTGAATACGTAGGGTCACGTCCAAATCCAAGTGTGGCCATCATGATCACCATGTCCATCTTGCCACCAACCTTGGAATGTACTAATCCTCATATGCTACATACAACTTAGGCATAGGATTAGTACTTAGGCATTGTCACTAATTACCAACACCAAACATAGGACTTTCAATCTCCCCCTTGTTGGTAATTGGTGACAACCCTTTCACAAAGATATTATGATAAAATTTTGATTGAACCCATGTCACATTGTCCAAGTATATTACCATGTGTAAGAATTATGGACAAGTGATCATGAATTCAAATTGATAGCAATGGCTCCCCCTACATGTATGCTATATGTTTGGATTTTGGAAGCATACATGTTAGATAGGAAAGATTAGGAGCATTGACTACCAATAGGTGCTAAGTGTTTTAGATTATAGACCTTTGAAGCGTGATACCATCGGAGTAGCGATAAACACCATCTTAGCACCTTGTGTAGTTAGATATCACTTGGAAAAGCACAAACATAACTAGAAACCTCGTGAGATCAACATTATAAGCAAGGTTCTAGTACCACTTAGAAAGATATGAAGCAAGAAAAATCTAACTACTTCCTATTCATGCTAGTACTTCAATACACCATTCAATTGTATACTAGCAAAACACCACACAAACAATGTATCGGAGAAAAAGAAATGCATAACTATGCATCATACTTATGAGGTGCACAAGGAAATGCAACATTCATGTTTAAGAGCTTGCTCCCCCTACTTGTGTGCTCAAAACTTTTAGTTGATCCCCTTCTTTTACCAATTCTCCCCTTTAGGTTTTCTCTCCCTTTATAATCTATCTTTGTGAATAACTTTTTCTCCCCCTTTGGCACCAATGACCACAAGGGACCAATTTTAGATAGATTATCATGTTGAATTATGGGGTGAGGATCAAGTTTGTGATTCAACCTAGATTGCTTGCACAAATGAAATGCTTCGGTTTGATCCAAGGGCAAGCTTCTTCACACCTCACTAGAAGGGTTATCATGCACCATGTTGAAGCAAATATTTAGACAAATGATCTGGATTAAACACTTAGGATCACAAGCTACTTAAACAAGTTATATGCTACCACTAGATCATACAAGTCATGGAAACAATAGTGGCACCATATAAACTTCAAAGTCATTTGATTTTCATGAATGAGTCTAGAACATAAGAAATCATGAGTAGATGCACTAAACAAGTCCTTAGCATAGAATGTATGACATGTCAACCAATTATACCTTGGGGCTCGAAGGAGAGGCATGTCATATATGGGGTGCATCAACGCATGTTGGAGAAGTCAATTATGTTCAACTCATTCTTTAGCTTGTGAAATCTCTTCTCATCAAGTGGCTTGGTGAATAGATCGGCTAATTGATCTTCGGTGCCCACACTCTCAATAGCAATGTCACCCTTTTGTTGATGATCTCTAATGAAATGATGACGAACATCAATATGCTTTGTTCTTTGATGTTGAACCGGATTGTTGGTTAGCTTCACGGCACTTTCATTGTCACATAGCAATGGCACATTCTTGAAATTGATTCCAAAATCCTTCAATGTTGCCTTCATCCATAAGATTTGTGCACAACAACTACCCGCGGCGATGTATTCGGCTTCGGCGGTAGATAGTGCAATACTATTTTGCTTCTTGGATGACCATGAGACAAGTGATCTTCCCAACAATTGACAAGTCCCGGAAGTGCTCTTTCTCTCCACTTTGTCACCGGCATAGTCGGAGTCCGAATATCCAACTAGCTCAAAGCTTGCACCTTTGGGATACCACAATCCAACATCTTGTGTATGCTTTAAGTACCTCAATATTCTCTTTGTTGCCTTCAAATGACTTTCTCTTGGTGAGGCTTGAAATCTTGCACACATGCATACACTAAACATCACATCGGGTCTTGATGCCGTCACATAGAGTAGGCTACCAATCATTGATCTATAAAGCTTTTGATCCACCATGTTGCCACTCTTGTCACTATCCAAACTTCCACTAGTGCCCATTGGTGTTGTAATGCCCTTTGCATCTTCCATGCCAAACTTCTTGAGCATATCTTTGATGTACTTGGTTTGACTTACAAATGTTCCTTCCTTCATTTGTTTGATTTGAAGTCCAAGAAAGAAACTAAGTTCACCGATCATTGACATTTCAAATTCCTTTGCCATCATTTTCCCAAACTCATCACAATACTCTTGATTGGTTGAACCGAAGATGATATCATCAACATATATTTGCAACACAAACAAGTCTTTTCCAATCTTCTTGGTGAAGAGAGTAGTATCCACTTTGCCCATGACAAATCCTTTGGATAGCAAGAAGTCCCTCAATCTTTCATACCATGCTCTAGGTGCTTGCTTCAATCCATACAAAGCTTTTCTCAATTTGTAGACATGATTGGGTTTCTTGTCATCTTCAAAACCGGGAGGTTGCTCCACATACACCTCCTCTTGAATGTACCCATTGAGAAATGCACTCTTCACATCCATTTGATATAGCTTGATATTGTGAGCACAAGCATAGGCAAGTAAGATCCTAATTGCTTCCAATCTTGCAACCGGGGCATAAGTTTCACCAAAGTCAAGACCCTCTATTTGTGTGTAACCTTGAGCCACTAGTCTTGCTTTGTTCCTTACTACTATTCCATCTTGATCTTGCTTGTTGCGAAAGACCCATCTTGTTCCAATGACATTATGATCCTTAGGCCTCTCAACTAGTTCCCATACTTCATTTCTCTTAAAGTTGTTGAGCTCTTCATGCATTGCATTTACCCAATCCGGATCTCTCAATGCTTTATCAATGTCCTTGGGTTCTTCCATTGACACAAAAGAAGAGTGAGCACAAAATGATGCCAATCTTGATCTAGTTTGAACTCCCCTTTGTATGTCACCAATGATGGAATCTAATGGATGGTCTCTAGCAATGTTGGTTGGTTGAAGCACTTGCACTTGATTGCTTGGATGTTGATGTTGATCATGAGTTGGAGATGATGGACTAGCCACTTGTTGATCTTGTTGCACTTGAGATGATGTACTAGCTTGATTTTGCATTAGAGAACCACTAGCTTGTGTAATTGGACTTTGGAGCACTTGATCTTTGTTGTCATCCACATCAATCACTTGCTTTGGCCTAATATCACCAATATCCATTTCTTTCATAGCATTGGTCAATTGAGTTCCTCTCACATCATCCAAGTTATTTTCCTCATCTTGAGAGCCATTTGTTTCATCAAACTCAACATCATGAACTTCCTCAAGCAAGCCACTAGCCAAATTCCAAACTCTATAAGCTTTGCTAGTAGTGGAGTAACCAAGTAAGAATCCTTCATCACATTTCTTTTCAAACTTGCTCAATCTAGTGCCCTTCTTCAAGATATAGCATTTGCAACCAAATACCCGAAAGTATGCAATGTTGGGCTTTCTTCCATTTAGGATCTCATATGGTGTCTTCTCTAGAAACTTGTGGCAATAGAGGCGGTTGCTATAGAAACAAGCCGTGTTGATTGCTTCGGCCCAAAATGAATGACTCACATTATACTCATTTAACATTGATCTTGCCATATCAATCAAAGTTCTATTCTTCCTTTCAACTAGGCCATTTGATTGAGGTGTATACTTGGCCGAGAATTGATGTTTGATTCCAAGCTCCTCACATAGCTCATCAACTCTTGTGTTTCTAAACTCACTTCCATTGTCACTTCTCACTTTCTTGATTGTGGTCTCAAACTCATTTTGCACTCTCTTGATGAACTTCTTGAATATGTCAAATACATCACTCTTGTCCCCAAGAAAGAATACCCATGTATATCTAGTGAAATCATCCACAATCACAAAGCCATATTTGTTGCCACCAATGCTTGTGTATGTAGTTGGCCCAAATAAATCCATGTGCAACAACTCAAATGCCTTGGAAGTACTCATGATGCTCTTCAATGGATGAGTGTTGCCTACTTGCTTTCCGGCTTGACATGCACTACATAGCTTATCTTTCTCAAATGTGACATCCTTCAAGCCTCTAACTAAGTCATGCTTCACTAATTTGTTCAATTGCTTCATGCCAACATGACCAAGTCTTCTATGCCACAACCAACCCATACTTGATTTGGTGAGCAAGCATGTTGAAAGTTGAGTGTCACAAGCATTGAAATCAACCAAGTATAGATTCTCATATCTAAAGCCTTTGAAGATCAAATTAGAGCCATCAACACTAATTATCTCCACATCATCAACACCAAATATGCACTTGAAACCGAGATCACACAATTGAGCAACCGAGAGAAGATTGAAGTTCAACTTTTCAACTAAGAGCACATTGGAAATGCTATGATCATTTGAGATTGCAATCCTTCCAAGAGCCTTCACATCACCCTTGCTATTGTCACCAAATGTGATACTATCAATGCCACTATCATTTGATTTGAGAGAGTTGAACATTCTTGAATCACCGGTCATATGTTGAGAGCACCCACTATCAAGCACCCAATGCCTTCCTCCGGCCTTGTAATTTACCTACAAAATAAATTAATGTTTCTTAGGTACCCATACTTGTTTGGGTCCTTGGAGGTTAGTAACTAAGCTCTTTGGTACCCAAATGGCCTTCTTCTTTGGACCCACAATTGGTGTACCAACAAACCTAGCATGCATACCTTTTCTCACCCTTGGTAAGCACATAACAAGAATCAAAAGGAATGTAATCCAGTTTAGCATGAAACTTGTTGTTCTTGTTCATTTTATTACAATTAATCTCTAGATGTCCAACTTGCTTACATCTATTGCAATAACGACCATTGCTCTTCACAAAGCGAGACTTTGGAGTAGCAAAGGCCGCCTTGCCCTTCTTGGGAGTATAGCCCAAACCCTCTTTGTTAAGAGAGAACCTTTGGCTACCCAAGCATTTTAGCAAGCGGGCATCCCCACCATAGGCATTGCCTAATGCGCGGGTGAGATCATCCACCTCTCTCTTGAGAGTCTCATTCTCAACCGCAAGTGATGAATCACTAGTAGTAGAGATAGAGTTGGTTGTGGTGGATGATGATGAGCTACATGAAGCATTAGTAGGACTAACAAATAAGGAATCATCAATAATATCACATGTTAGTCCAATATCACAAGTGACAATCACTTGCTCCTCCTTAGCTTCCTTCATGAGCTTCTCCAACTTGAGATCCTTTTCCTTGATGAGCTCAAGTAGAGTGGAGTGGGCTTCCTTAAGCCTAGTGTGAGCAACTTCAAGGTCCTCGTGGTCTTCCTTTAGACACTCACGAGAGGCCTCTAGCTCATCAAAGGATTTCCTAAGAGCTTTGAGCTCTTGTTCAATTCCTTTGCACTCCTTACTCTTTTTGAGAACAACAAGCTCCTCCATCAAGGCATCATTTTCATTGCTCTTGGCAATGAGCTCTTGTTCCAAGATTTTGTATTTCTTGGTGGTCCTCTTGTAGCCTTTGCTCATTTGATCTATTATGCCTAATAGATCATCCTTGGAGTAGTCCTCATCCTCCTCATCATCACTCCTACAATCATCACTAGCACAAGAATCATCATCACTATCATCATATTTTACCTTGGTAGGCTTGGCCATAAGGCATGTCGATGTAGTGTCGAAGATGGATGACTTGTTGGAGAGGGCGATGCTTGCAATGGCTCGCCGAGTGGTCCTCTCATCATCACTAGAGCTATCATCATCACTATCGGAGTTATCACTATCCCAAGTGACCACATAGCCACCACCTTTCTTCTTCTTGTTGATAGTGAAGCTCTTCTTTTCTTTCTTCTCCTTCTTGTCCTTGTTTTTCTTCAACTTCAACTCCCCATCATGATATCTTTTGTCTTCATAGGGGCACTTTGCCACTACATGATCGGGGCTATTGCAATTGTAGCAAAGCACCTCCTTTGCCTTCATGAAGTCCCTTCTCTTCCTTGCCCCATATCCTTTCTTCTTCATGAACCTTCCCATCTTGTGCACTAGGAGGGCCATGGTCTCATCATCGAATGGATCATCATCATCACTCTCCACCTTGCTCTTGCCCTTAGAAGATGAAGCCTTGAATGCAATGGCCTTCTCTTGCTTGACCTTGGTCTCCTTCTTCTCTTCTACCTCATCTTCATCATCATTGTATTGGGCATCGGTCATTATATCTCCAAGCACATCGGTTGGTTTGACCTTGTCCAACCCCTCTCTAAAGATCATTCTT